>CAMZMU010000036.1:84607267-85207267 GCA_947311845.1 Poa pratensis
TGTGTCGTGGGGTCACTCTTCGACTACCCCACGGTGGGGATACCTGGGTCACGCCAAGCCCATCAACCTTATGACGAGGGCCCAAGGAAGGCCCAAGGAGGACGACGTGCGGCCCAAGATAGTCGACGCTAGGTCATGCGACCCCGCCATGCTTGTAAGCGCCATCGGCACCGTTCACCTGAGACCTAGCCTACCATATAAAGGCTAGGAGGGTCCTTCGTCTAGGGTACGCTCATAGCCGCCACACAAACCCTAGCGAGATTGCCATCTCGCCATTGTAGCCACAGCTCACCATCAATAACCAGACAAGCAGGAAGTAGGGTGTTATCCTCCGGGAGCCTGAACCTGGGTAAACGCCTTGCTTGTCAGCCGTCGTGATCACCAGCGCTCATCTCTCTCCCCCTCAATCAACCCGGGGTACACAACTCAGGGATTTGCCGAGTCCACCTCGTCAATTGGCGCCGTCTGTGGGAAAGAACGAGCGCTGGAACATGGTCGCACCGGCTCCATCAACTTGAAGACCGACGTCTGCATCACCAAGGAGCCAATCTGCTTCGGCTCCTTCGAGTACACCTTCCACCCGCCGGCCCACCGCTCGGTGTACGCCGATCTGCACGTAGGTATGTGCCTCACCTTCGGTACCATGCACTACTTCGTAGACAGCTGTGGAGTACTCAGATCCACGGCGATCGCACCGCCTGTGGTGGCACCCGCATCTGCCGCGGCCGCACCAACCACGCCCCCACCTGCTGCGGAGATCGCATCTGCTGCGACTGCGGCGACAGCGTCTTCGACTGCTGAGAAGATCGCGTCCGCCTCGACTACTCCGACCGCCTCCGCTGCGGCAGAGATCGCGCCCAACGCGGCCGCGCCACCAGCGTCTCCGGCTACCACGGAGATCGCATCTGCTACGACTACGTCGACCACCTCGTCGACCACCGTGCGGATCGAGTCTACTTCGACTACCTCGATCGCGTCGTGACAAGGCCAAGATCTGCATCAACTTCGACTACGTCAACCACGCCTTCGCACGCAACGAAGGTCGCGTCGTTCCTTACCGCGCCACTCGCGTCTCCATCGACTTACAAGATCGTCAACAAGCCAATCGCGCCCACGTCAACAGCGACATCACTCCTCACGACCGCGGCGAAGATCGCGAAACTCCAGGAAAGACCGCGGCAGCGACTGTGGTACCCACCACGTTGCGGCCATTTTCGACTCCGAGCACGGCTCGGACGAAGGAAGCAGCAGTGGCAGCGTCCATCCCGCTGCCCAGATCTACCCCGCGCAAGTCTTCATGATCGGCCAGAGGCCGCAGGGCAACGACGACGAACCCGCATACCCACTGGAGGTGGTCATGCCGGACCAGGTGACGCGACTCACCATCACCCGCGACATGGCAATCAAAGCCCTGAAGCACGTCGAGGAAGGCACATACCCCCACCGGATGCACCCCGGGAGGACCTTATGGCGGTCCAGTACCTGCTGCGGAAGGAAGGCGAACGACTCCGCGCAGAGAAGGCCGAGCTCCTCCGACGCAAGGAGGAGGCCGACGCGTCGAGCGCCAGGAGGGCCGCTTACTCGTTCACTGCCTCAACAGAGGTCTCGCAAGGAGCAAGGCGCCACAGAGCCCGCGTGCCCCTGATGACGGAGGTCGACCGCGCTAGAGTCACCCGCAACCTCGAGTCATCATACATAGAAGACGCAGACGGAATACCCGTCCCCAAGACACCCGGAGCCGCACTCATGGCAGTCGAAACATACCTGCGGCTGACACAGCCGCCAGAGGGCGACTCGCGCGCTCTCCTCCACAAGCAGCAGATCATGTCTATCAAGGCACTCGAAGACGCACTGGTAAACAAGGCGCCGACAGAAAAAGCGCGAAGATCGAGATCGCCGCGACCACGAGCCCGCAGCACTCGCAGCCCCGGCGACAAGACAACTGCGACAACCGCAGCCAGGTGAAGACCTCCGCAACGTCATCACACAAAGGACGGTAGACCGCAGCCGCATCCAGCGCCGGTCAGCACGTCCAACTTCGACTACGACCGCAACGACGGCGACTACGAGCCATGCGGCGCCGCATGCTTCAGCTTCAACATACGCGACACAAGAATGCCCAAGGGCTTCAAGCTCACGGCAGAAGCAGTCAAGTACGACGGGAAGCAGGACCCGACTCTGGCTAGAAGACTACCTCATAGCCTGCAGCTGCCAGGGCGGTACTTCGACTACGGCCATGCAGTACATCCAGCTGATGCTCACGGGCTCTGCACGCGGGTGGCTCAACACTCAACCCAAGAACGCCTTCAGGACGTGGGACGAGTTCGCGGAAGCCTTCGTTAAATCCTTCCTGGGACGTACTCGAGACCGACGACGTTCGTCGAGCTACAAGCATGCAAGCAAGGACGAGACGAGCCGCTCCGGTCATACATCCAGCGTTGGACCTGCTCCGCAACACCATGGAGACCACCTCGGAGGACCGAGTGATGGATGCCTTCATGCACGGCGTCTCCCGCCGCGACCTCCGCGAGGAGTTTGGTAGGCTCCGGCCGAAAAACATGATCGAGGTCATGAAGATAGCAAACCAGTGGGCAGACGGAGAGGACTCGGTCCGCAATAGTTCACACTACTCCCCGAAGGACGAAGCCGGACCAAGCAACTGGCGAGAAGGGCGCCACAAGAAGAAGCCGCGTTACAACGGCAACGACTCAATCGAGCTAGTAGCGGCGGGATTCCAAACCCCCCGTGAGGATGAAGCGCGCGACAGCAGTCGCCAATACAGCCACGCACAGTACAGTCGAAGCGGCGGTGACCAGAGTCGCCAATACAGCCAGGGGCAGTACAACCGAAGCGGCGGCAGCAACTACCGCAGCGACGGAGGCCATAAACGCGAGTGGCAGAAACGCACACTAAGCCCAGCGGAAGAGCTGGAACAACCCTGCAGGCACCACATGTTCAGGAACCCGGAAACGGGCAAGTGGGGATCCAACCACCTGTTGAAGGACTGTCGAAAGGCACGTAAAATATACGAAGCCATGCAGAAGATAGTCACTCCAGCACCCGCAGCGCAGCCAGCCGCGCAGCTGGCCATCAGGCAGCACCCCCACCCGCAGTCGCTAATCCAGCACAGGCGCGGGAGCCTTCCTGCAGCAGCAGCAGCCGCAGCAAGAAGCCCCACCGGCGGTCCAGACGCATATCCAGCGGCACGCGGACAACTCAACATGATACAGAAGGGGCGCCCTCAAACAGGGCTCAGAAGCTCATCACCCGCCAAGTCTTCCAAGCCATCACCTGTCCACCCGCGGTACCAGACTACCTGAGAGGATCAGAACACCAATCACCTTCTCCAGAGCAGATCACCCGCCTGCAGTACCACGACCCGGGCACGCCGCCCTGGTAGTCGAAGCTCTGATCGGGATTACACCCTGAAAAAGGTGTTCATGGACGGAGGCAGTGGCATTAACATCATCTTTGCCGACACCCTCAGAAGGATAAACAGGCCAACGACGGACTTGGCAGCATCAGAGACTACCTTCCATGGCATAGTACCAGGGCAAGCAGTCACGCCCATGGGAACGATCACACTCGATGTCATCTTCGGCACACCCGAAAACTTCAAGAGGGAGTCGATCGACTTCGAGGTAGTCGACTGGAAGTCGCAGTACCACGCGATACTCGGCGCCCAACCTTCGCCAGATTCATGGCGGTACCTCACTACGCCTACCTCATGCTCAAGATGCCTGGACCCAAGGGCGTCATCACGGTACACGGCGACTTCGACCGCTCCAACAGCTGCGACCGCGAGTTCAGCAAGATCTCTGAGTTCTTCGGAGTCGAAGATCACTTCGAGGCAATGGCAGTCGACAACGACAAGACCATCTTCCCAGCCCGCAAGAAACCAGCCAAGGACGCTGCCTTCAACGCGGCTGACGACACAACGACCCATCAGGTCCATCCGACTGACGCCAGCAAGACGGTCAAAGTATCGTCGAGTCTGACTCCCGCATAGGAAGGCGCGCTCGTCGAGTTTCTACGTGAGAACTGGAGAATCTTCGCATGGCAACCCTCTGACATGCCAGGAATACCCAGGAACCTCGCCGAGCACTCCTTAAAAGTCCACAAGGACGCCAGACCCGTCAAACAGGCCATGCGACGCTTTTCCGGGCCCAAGCGAGACGAAATCAGCAGAGAAATCGATCGACTGCTGAATGCCAAGTTCATTCGAGAGATCAAAGACTCGGACTGGGTCGCCAACCCAGTCCTGGTGGAGAAGAAGAAGACGAAGAAACTCCGCATGTGCGTCGACTTCACCGCCCTCAACAAATGCTGCCCCAAGGACCATTTCCCGCTCCCGCGGATAGATCAGATCATCGACTCGACTGCAGGCTGCGAACGCCTGTCCTTCCTGGACGCCTACTCAGGTTACCAGCAGATCAGACTAAACGTCGAAGATGAGGAGAAGACAGCATTCATCACACCCGACGGCGTTTTCTGCTACCAGACGATGCCCTTCGGGTTGAAGAACGCTGGTGCCACGTACCAGCGCACAATGCAAGCATGCCTCAAAGGGCTCATCGGGCAGATCGTCCAAGTCTACGTCGACGACATCGTCGTCACCACCCGCAAGGAGGACACCCTCATCGCCGACCTCCGCAAGGTCTTCGCCGCCCTCGACGAGTATCAGATCAAGCTGAACCCAGACAAGTGTGTCTTCGGCGTGCCAGCCGGAGAACTGCTTGGGTACCTCGTCTCTGCAAGAGGAATCGAAGCCAACCCTGAGAAGGTGCAAAACATACTCGCAATGCCAGCACCGACCAAGCTCACGAGGTGCAGCGCCTAGCCGGCCGAGTCGCAGCTCTCAGCCGGTTCATAAGTAAGTTGGGAGAAAAGGCCCTGCCTTTCTACCAACTGATGAAAAAGACAGACAAGTTCGAGTGGACAGAAGAAGCGCAAGTCGCGTTCGACCAACTCAAGAAAACACTCACGACTTCCCCAGTACTGGTGGCTCCACTGGAGAACGAGCCGCTATACCTTACGTGTCAGCCACAAACAGGGTGGTCAGCACGGTACTCGTAGTCGAACGAGAAGAAGAAGGGCACAGCCACCCTGTCCAGCGACCTGTCTACTACCTCAGCGAGGTGCTGACCCTGTCCAAGCAGCGCTACCCGCACTACCAGAAGCTGGCCTACGGAGTTTTCATGACTTCAAGGAAAGTAATCCATTACTTCTCCGAGCACCCGATCACGGTGGTAAGCTCCTCCGGGCTCTCCGACATCCTGACCAACCAATGCGCGACAGGACGAGTCGCTAAGTGGGTCGTCGAGCTAGGACCCTGGGGGCTGAAATACGCTCACCCGAAGTCAATCAAGGCCCAAGTGCTCCCAGAATTCACCACCGAGTGGATAGAAGCCCAGCTGCCAGATGTCCCCGACCTGTCCAACGCATGGACAATGTACTTCGACGGCTCCAAAAAGTTCAGATCAGCCGGGGCAGGAGTCATCCTCATCTCCCCCAAAGGCGACAAGCTGAAGTACGTGCTACAGATGGACTTCCCAACACCCTCCAACAACGAGGCTGAGTACGAAGCCCTAATCCATGGCATGCGAATGGCCAAGAACTGCGGCGCCACTCACCTCATGATCTACGGCGACTCCTACCTCGTCGTGCAGCAAACCATGAAGGCCTGTGACGCCATCGCCGACAACATGATCGCCTACAGAGACCTGTACAACCAGCTGGAGGGCACCTTCGACGGCTGCGAGTTGCGGCACATCGGCCGCGAAAGCAACGAGAAGCCGACGCCCTCGCCAACCTGGGCTCAGACAAGGCGCAGGTGCCACCCGGCGTCTTCCTTGAGCGCATCACGCAGCGGTCTGTCAAACTTCGACCCACGCCCGGATCCTCCACACCATCAACGAGCACCGCCGACCCGCCAGGCAAAGAGAAGGAGCCAATGGAGGTTCTGCTCATCGAGCCCACCTGGACGAGCCCATATCTGGCGTACATGCTGCACCAGAGACTGCCAGTCAACTCAGTCGAAGCCAAGCGCATTATTCGCCGTTCGAAAGGCTTCACCATCATCAAGGGGGAACTATACAAGCGAAGCATCTCAGGAGTCCTGCAAAGGTGCGTTGATCCAGTCGACGGTCAAGCCATCCTACTCGAAATTCATACAGGCACCTGCGGGCATCACGCCAGCAGTCGTGCCTTAGTGGCCAAAGCCTTACGAGCCGGGTTCTACTGGCCCACCGCAATGCAAGACGCAGAAGAACTCGTGAGGAAATGTCTCGGCTGCCAGGAATTCGCCAACAAGCCGCACGCGCCAGCTTCAGCGCTAAAGACCATCCCACTTGCCTGGCCCTTTGCTCAATGGGGGCTCGACATGGTGGGTCCACTCAAGAAGTCCTCGCCAGGAGGACACACGCATCTCTTGGTGGCAGTCGACAAGTTCACGAAGTGGATCGAAGCCGTGCCTATCACAAGTTCGACTGCATCTCAGCAGTTAACTTCATCAGGTCCATCATCTTCAGGTTCGGGGTGCCGAACAGCATCATCACCGACAACGGCACGAACTTCACAGCCGAAGAATTCAAGGACTTCTGCTCCGAACAAGGCATCAAGCTCAACTACGCATCAGTCTCGCACCCGCAATCCAATGGGCAGTCGAAAAGTCCAATGGTTTAGTCTGCAAGGGTATCAAGAAGCGCCTGCGAGTACCATTGAAGCGCGCCGCAGGCGCCTGGGTCGAAGAGCTGCCTTCTGTGCTTTGGAGCCTACGCACAACACCGAACAGATCAACCCAGTACACGCCATTCTTCATGGTTTATGGTGCAGAGGCGGTCATGCCCTGCGACATCAAGTTCGACGCACCTCGAGTGGTGGCCTACGACGAGTCTGACGCAGAAGAAGCACTCGAGGACGACATGGACACCTGGACGAAGCACGCGACATCGCCCTCACTCGCTCAGCTGTGTACCAGCAGGACCTGCGCAACTACCACGGACGGCGACTGCGGCCAAGAGCTTTCGTTCCAGGCGACCTGGTCCTTCGCCTCAAACAGAAGAAGGTGCACAAGCTCGCCTCCCCATGGGAGGGCCCATACATTGTGACAGAAGCAATCGGCGGAGGAGCTTACCGCCTGAAGGACTCGAAGACAGGAACAGTCTGCCACAACCCATGGAATGTCGCGCAGCTGCGACGCTTCTATGCCTAGTCGACTCCCCCGTTGTAACAAAGCATACATGTCAAGGCGGCAGGTTTCAGACGCACTCTTTCCCTTACCAGGGTACCTGAGGGGACTGGAAGGGTTTTAATGAGGCGGCCTGCTCGCAAAAATCAATGAAGTGATTTATGGAACAAGCTCTCCCTTTACTTTTTCAGTCAAAAAGCAACATAAACCTAGGCCGCACCCGACGCACTCGGGGGCTGCGCCATACAGGTTCAACTCGAAAAATCCTCGGCCGCCACCCGAAGCACTCGGGGGCTGCGCCACACAGGTCTAAGTCAACCTAGGCCGCACCCGACGCACTCGGGGGCTGCGCCATACAGGTTCAACTCGAAAAATCCTCGGCCGCCACCCGAAGCACTCGGGGGCTGCGCCACACAGGTCTAAGTCAACCTAGGCCGCACCCGACGCACTCGGGGGCTGCGCCATACAGGTTCAACTCGAAAAATCCTCGGCCGCCACCCGAAGCACTCGGGGGCTGCGCCACACAGGTCTAAGTCCAACCTAGGCCGCACCCGACGCACTCGGGGGCTGCGCCATACAGGTTCAACTCGAAAACCTCGGCCGCCACCCGAAGCACTCGGGGGCTGCGCCACACAGGTCTAAGTCCAACCTAGGCCGCACCCGACGCACTCGGGGGCTGCGCCATACAGGTTCAACTCGAAAAATCCTCGGCCGCCACCCGAAGCACTCGGGGGCTGCGCCACACAGGTCTAAGTCCAACCTAGGCCGCACCCGACGCACTCGGGGGCTGCGCCATACAGGTTCAACTCGAAAAATCCTCGGCCGCCACCCGAAGCACTCGGGGGCTGCGCCACACAGGTCTAAGTCCAACCTAGGCCGCACCCGACGCACTCGGGGGCTGCGCCACACAGGTCCAAGTCGAAAACCTTGGCCGTCACCCGAAGCACTCGGGGGCTGCGCCACACAGGTCCAAGCCATACCTAGGCCGCATCCGAAGCACTCGGGGGCTGCGCCATACAGGTCCAAGTCGAAAACCTTGGTCGTCACCCGAAGCGCTCGGGGGCTGCGCCATACAGGTCCAAGTCCAGCCTAGGCCGCACCCGACGCACTCGGGGACTGCGCCATACAGGTCTAACTCAAAAAATCCTCGACCGTACTCGAAACACTCGGGAGCTACGCCGCACGCGTCTAAACTCACAAAATCCTAGGCCACACCCGATCCGCTCGGGGGCTGCGCCATACAGGTTCACAGACGTCTACAAGATACAATTTACTAACTCGGGGGCTACCCCCACCTCGACATACATACACTCATATTTCCACTTGGAAAAATTTCTTTTACAAGCTAACGCTATACAACAGCACTCCAGTGCTACTATTCTACAGGCTCGCCCTTTGGCGCATCGAGTGGCCCAACAAGGTGCTCGCTGAAGGTTTGGACCTGCTGAATCATCTGGCGCGCAGCCGCAAGGGTATCGGCATACTCACCCTCTCCAGGCAATCCGTCAAGCACTTTGTGCAATGGAAGATTAGGCCGGTGCATTCGAACATACGCCAACGCCACGTTCGCCCCGGCAACAAGTTGAGCGTGCACGACTTCCTTCAACGCACCGCCTTCACGGAACCTCTCCAGAAGCGCAGTTAGTCCATTCGGCTGCTCGTTGTGAGGAAAGTACACCTTGTTGATCTGCCAGAGGGTTTTTCTGCAACCTTCTAAGAGTACAGCAGCCCGCCAGGTACGATCCAGCATTCGTGCCAGTATACTACCTCTGGACTTGTTTGACCAAAACTGGCGCGCTTCGGGTGAGTCGCCGGCGGCCTCTTTCTCTACCCGCTCGTCCACTCGAAGCTGCTCCGCCGTCAGGTCAGAGTTGACATCTGCATCAAGGCCAAGCATTGAGCATAGCAAGTAGACACAGAAGCCGAAGGAAAAACGCTAAGAGTCCAACCTTGCAACTGTCGACCGATCAGGTCCATCTCGCCAAGCAGAAACTCTTCACGCTGGGAGAACGGCGCAACGGGCCGCGACCTCAATCGCTCCAGCTCCAACTCAGCATTCTTCAACTTCGACTCGAGCTCAACCACCTTGTTCCTCATGAAGGTGAGCACTCTCTGGTCGTTTACGCTTCGCACAGGAGCTGGAGGAGCTTGACGGCGGCGACGAGTAGGCGCAGCCGAAGTGGTATCTTCCTCATCGCCCGCGCCAGTCGTTCCAGCAACGTCAGGAGCTTCGCCCATATCAGACTGCCAAGAATCGACAGCGTCAAGCCAGGAAAAGAATCAACATAATTCATTCAAGCCAGATATCAAAAAATACTCGGCGACTGCACCCCCGAGGGAGTGAATTCACATTTCATCATCAGCATGTTCACTCGCACAATATAAAGTGCATTACAGACTCAAGCCCAAAAGCAGAAGCACAGTCCTAAAAGGAAAAAGTCTACACTACAGACTCAGACTGGGAACGGCTCTTCCTAGCAGCCAACTCTGCAGCTTTGGCAATTCTCCTCTCGAAGGTGGCGACCAACTTCGCAGCTAGCTGGCTCGCCTGCACCTTCACACCGCTAAGGGACGCGGTTCTGCCATCAGGCTTCCGAGGGAAGTCGCTGACAACCTTCTCAAAATCACCTACGACTTGGTGACCAAGAAGCAGCTGAAAAGTGAGCTCTGAGCCGCGTACCGTCTGCGCGCGCGTGAAGTCCGCCAGGACATTCGAATTGCCTTCGAATGGAGCCGCGAGTGCGTCAACAGCAGCTGGTGGTGGCTGGTTCGGAAAGATGTTCCGGTGCACAGTCGCTAAGGCCTCCGTCGACTTCTGCAGGGCCGCCGCCGACTGCTGCAGCGCTGCCGATGCATATGCGCAGACGCGGTCGACGAAGCCAACAGCCTGCGCCAAACCGACACTCTCGCTAGAAGTCCCTTCTGGAGGAGCACCTCCGCAATTCTCTGCCAAAGGAAATCCACACCCATAAGGCGCCAGAAGTCGACAAAAGACAAAGTAGGCATGAAGCCGAAAAACTTACTTCCAACAACATCTGCGAGTGCGAGCAAGCGGTCGATCTGGGTCTTCTCCAGAGCATCCCGAGCTTGTTCCCGCTCTTGGGCTTCACCCAGTGACTTCTCCAGCTTTGCGACCCGCGCCTTCATGTTCTCCTTCTCGCCTACGGATCAACGGAACAAAGTTAGCAATAAAGGCAGTCGAAGCACTCCTCGAACACAAGGTTTCATACTTACTATTCGCTTGCTCCAGAGCAGCGCGGAGCTGATCCCTCTCCTGCTCCATGCGAACGAAGGTCGCGGCTCCCTCCATCTGCTGGCGATAAAATGGCTGCAGGAAACACAAGACATCAATCTGCGCCCGACTGTTCCAGTCACGCGCATCTTCGGGGGCTACTCCCATCGGGAGCGCTGTACGCGCACCCGAACAGATCTTGCAGAAGGAATCGAAGAACACTTACATGCTCAAGCAGCCCAGCGTCAACCGGAGTCGCATCAGCAGGCCTCTCAGGCATGGCGGAGGTCGAAGCCTTCAAGGCCAAAACGTCACCCGCCAGAGCCTCCTCTCCGGGCGTCCTCACAGTCTGCTCGATCATGGGAGCAGAAGTGTGCTCCATCTCACGAGGGGAAGAAACAGCAGCGCCGGTACGGTCGCTGTCATAAGAACTCTCAATTCAAGGACCCGCAAGTGAAAAAGCACACTCGACAAAAACAAAGCAAAGGTTACGCGACTAACCTGACTACATCATCATCTTCACTCCCCAAGGAGACGGAGGCCATCCTCGCAAACTCGATCGGCGGTGCAGAGCCGAGTGGAGGCACGACCAACGGTTCCGCCAGATCACTCGGGTGCTTAGTACCCGAAGAGGACTCGCTCGTCTCTTCCTCGATCACACCCGCCTCCTTCACAGGCGACGAGGCAGAACCAGAGTCGCCACCCTTTCGCCTCTGCCGCTTCCGCAGCGGCTCCTCGTCTTCATCATCCTCCAACTCTTCACTCGGAGAGGTGGCGGAGGGAACTTCATCGTCATCACCCTCGTCCTCGGGGAACTCTGCCTCTTCGTGAGGTCCATTCTCCATCAACGGAGGGAGACTGACGTAGCTCGAACGACCCTGCCAGCAAATGAAGCATTCGAGTCAAGCAAAACGATTCGACAGAAGATACAAGACAAAGCAAACGAAGCTCACCTCAGGTACAGGATTGTTAGGCCCATATGGCTCGACTGGGCACTTGACGTTGCACGGGTCAGCGGCTCGGAGACTAGTGATGCTCCTCACCTTCGACTCGACTGCGTCATCATCAAGCTCATTGCCAGCATCCTCACGCGCCCACATGGGGTGGACGCGACTGCGCAGCGGCTGCACCCGAAGCCTGAAGAAGGTGGCGATGAGGTGAATTCCACCTGTCTCGCGCCCAAGACTCTTCAGAAGGCCACGCAGTAGCGTCAGCAAGGGCTGAATCGCCTCCCTGTCCTCCTTCGACAGCGGGTGCGCCCACGCGTTCGTCTTCCGCAACTCGCGATCAGCCGCGAATCCAGGAAGCCCTGCTTGGTCGCACCTGATGTAGAACCACTTCTTCCGCCAGCCCTGGACGGAGTCGGACTTCTTCATCTGGAAGTAGGAGGTGTCGCCACGCACCTGGATGCCGAAGCCGCCAACTGGGTACACCTGCTTGCTCTTCCCCACATTCCTCCTGACGAGGAATAGCGACTTCCACAACAGCCAGTTGGGGGCGATCCCCAGGAAGCACTCGCAGAGCACGAAATAGCTCGCGATGCTCAAGACGCTATTGGGAGTCAGATCGTGGATCTGAATCCCATAAGCATACAAGAGACCACGGACGAAATCGTGGAGGGGGAACCCGAAACCCCGCGAAGGAAATCCACGAAGCAAACGCGTTCCCCCTCGCGAGGAGCGGGAAATACCTCTTTCCCGGAGCGCGCACCGTCGCCTGGTCTACCGGCGGCAGCAGCCCCTGCGCGCGTAGGGCCTCGAGGTCGGCCTTCTTCACCGACGATTTGACCCAATCGCCGTCGGGCTTCTTCATCACGCTCGCCTCGGCGGCGGCGTCGGCGCCAGCAGCAGCTTTCCCCCTCTTCATCACGGCCTTGCTCATGGAGGGTGGGGGAAAGGAACTAGCAGAGGAGCAACAATGGTGGAAACGAAGCAGTGGAGACGATGACGGAATGGGGATGGATGAACTGTTCACCGCCGCGGTGAAAATTAAGTACCGCGCGGTCAGTTAATCCTGGCCATCCCTGCGGAAACCGCTCTCCGCAACATCATCTGGCCGTCCACGTGTCGCGCGGAGATAGCAACCGTCGACGGCCACGCCGCCCACTACGCGCGGGAATCAAGGCGCCATCATCACATCGCGAAATTTTCGCGCCCAACGGTCAGAAAAAAGCGGCAACCACTGTCTCCAGCCAATACTGACAGTGGGACCGCACTGTCACGTCCCATCGGACACAGAGTGCGTCAAAAACGTCAGCGCTGACGTCAACCACGAAGGCGAAGGAAGCCAACGAGCTGATGGGGAACTCGAACATTTCATTCGAGTGCAAAGAAAATTCAGTAAGCTCTCAGAGCTGAATAAGTTCGTACAGTAAGCCAACGAGCTGATTGAGAACTCGAACATTTCATTCGAGTGCAAGAACATCCAGTAAGCTACAAGTGCTGAACAAACTCCTGCAGTAAGCCAAACCGCCGAATACACAGTAAGTCACACAAAGCCAGTCGCGACTCCAAGTAGAGTCCCTTCTTTACTCCCATCGGGAGCGGGCTTTTTCGACTGAAGAAAAATTGAGTTTAACCTCAATTGCAAGCAATTCAGCTTAATCTCGGGGGCTACTCCCATCGGGAGCGCTGTTCGCGCTCCCGAGTGACTCAGAACAATAGCAGTCGAAAATCACCAACTAAGGCTGTACTCACGGTATTTTACCCTGGAAGTGACAGTTCGACTAAGGAATCCTCCATAAGCCCTGAACGGCAGGAGTCGACCAATTTTACTCATCTCATTCAGGAACCCGACGGCGTGCCCAGGAGGAAGGAGTCCTTTACCCGACTCTACGATTCGACTAAGCACTCGGGGGCTCCTGTCGTGGGGTCACTCTTCGACTACCCCACGGTGGGGATACCTGGGTCACGCCAAGCCCATCAACCTTATGACGAGGGCCCAAGGAAGGCCCAAGGAGGACGACGTGCGGCCCAAGATAGTCGACGCTAGGTCATGCGACCCCGCCATGCTTGTAAGCGCCATCGGCACCGTTCACCTGAGACCTAGCCTACCATATAAAGGCTAGGAGGGTCCTTCGTCTAGGGTACGCTCATAGCCGCCACACAAACCCTAGCGAGATTGTCATCTCGCCATTGTAGCCACAGCTCACCATCAATAACCAGACAAGCAGGAAGTAGGGTGTTATCCTCCGGGAGCCTGAACCTGGGTAAACGCCTTGCTTGTCAGCCGTCGTGATCACCAGCGCTCATCTCTCTCCCCTCAATCAACCCGGGGTACACAACTCAGGGATTTGCCGAGTCCGCACCTCGTCAACTTGTCATTAAACTGTTGTGTTGCAATCTCATATGTCAACTCTAGTGTTCCATTGTCTACCACTTTATTAAGGAGAGAGTGCATTTGTGAAACCATGAACCCCGGTCCATTTTTAATCATAAGAAACACCTTTCCAACCACTTTTACCACTTTTCCATTTTCTGCCATTTAAAAATCCGAAAATACAAAAACACTTTTACATCTTGCATTCATCATATAAAACCCAAAAATATCATTTATCATTGCTACCACCATCCTTGCATATTTATTTACCACCATTGCATATTTATTTCTTGTTTGCATTGCATATTATCTTGATATCATTCTCACACCTTGTGCTTGACAACCACTAGGTGAGGTTGAGGACCAAAACATTACTTTGTTTTGTAGGTAACCAAAAGAAGGATTGGAAAGATAAATCTTCACTACTGATTCCCCGAGAGTTCAATATTAAACCCTCGAGTCACCCCTCGTGGGGAAAACACGTCTTCCACTTACTACACACTCTGCACTTGGAGTCTCAACCTAACCCATATTCTTTTCACGCAGGTAACTACGTGAAGGGCCATCAGCCACCAACAACCTTCAGAAGTGATTTCTTGCTCCTACTGGTCCGATTAAACCTTGGTTTCATACTGAGGGAAACTGCTGCTACACTGCTTCATATATTCCTCTTGGGGTCTCCCAGCGAACGTGTGATCCACGCAATCAGTGGGTGGCCAATATCCAAATTAGTAATGAAAGAAATACTCACTAGATCCTGTTAGAATAGCTCTACCAACCAACTATCCCAAAAGACCGATCTGATAGGAAGTGGTGATATAATATACTTAACACCCCCCCCCCCCCCCTTCACATCCGACTTGGATATGGAATGATCAACACCTCCCCTCACGCCCTCTTTCGAGCGTGGATAAATGATTAGGGAAATGCGAGGACTGAGACTTGAACTCAAGACCTCAGGCTTTGATACCATGTTAGAATAGCTCTACCAACCAACTATCCCAAAAGACCGATCTGATAGGAAGTGGTGATATAATATACTTAACAGATCCATGTCCCGATATGGGTGACTATTGTGTAACTGTTACTTAATTATAATGGTTGAGCATTTTTATGCCACATTTTTTTCCGATAAAGGGAGTTTTATTAATTAAAGAGTTTAAAGCATTACACCATTTTTATGTCACATGCATCCTATCTTTTCTTAAACCAAAAACTTGTGTCCCAATAACTAATAAACGAACTAGTTTATTAGATCTGGAGAGAAAGAAACAGCAGAATTTTTGAGACGGTCGCCAAACCTGTCACACTTCTTATTGATCAGATTAAGAATGAAGCAAAGCTCTGGAGCAGGGGCCAGCTCAGGTCGCTTCACACTCGAAAACGAACTAGCTAGCTAGCAGCTGACCCTTGATGATTAATTTGGTGGTCGTGCCCTACGCTGCCCTTTCACAGGTTTATGTTGCCTCGTGTGACAGTGGAGTTAGTGTTTTAGGCCTTATGCTTTTTTTTTGAGCAAGTTTTAGGCCTTATGCTAGTTGCTCCTCTTTTTTCAGTTTTCTGTTTCAGCTTTGCTTTGGGTCGCATAGGTTGGGTTGTGGCTCTTCTTTTCGTCTTGCCTTGACAGGCACCTCTGTAAACTAATAAACGAACTAGTTGAGGGCAGAGGGAAATTGAGATTATCAAAAAGTGCAAAATAACACACAAATCACATACAAGTAATAAAATTGTATAACGCATGTGTGGTATATATGTACGGTACGCATCTGGATCCAAATTGGTCCATAGCTGATTTACTTCTATTTAAGCGGTGTATGCAAGAAAGGAAAGTTGAGGATGTCCAGCAAATATGTAATTTAAAATTAAAATCTAGAGCCATTAATTTCGCTGGTTAATTTTGGGGGAGGAAGTGATATTTCAAGCACATTGAGGGAATGATATGCGGTTTTTTCCATGCCAGCGGGGCAGCATCAAGCTTAACTAGGCATGTTCCTTCGAGGGCTCCCAACGATGCATGTCGATGAATAGAAGATGAAGAAGGAGTGTATAGGGAGGAGGAAAGGCAGTTAAAAATTGAATTTGGAAAGTAAGCGCGAGGTCTCCCCATGAACTTTGGACAAGCTTTCTCTCCTTTCTCTCCTCCCGCGTCGCTCTCGCGGGCGACGGGGAGGAAACCCTAGCGCCGCACCTTTCCCCTCCCTCCCTACGCTCCTCCTCCCTCGCCGCCGTCAGTGAATGCGGCCGGGCAAAGCCCGGGTCGCTGTGGCGGCGGCGGGGCTTCCTCACCTCCTCGCTCGGTAGGGCTGGCGCGGGACGGCGCGGCCGGGCCGGGGTGCGGCGCTGGCGTGGGTGCGGCGGCAGCGGCGGTGGATCTGCGCGACAGCGTCTCACGGGTCTGACGGCGGCGTGGTGGGCTTCGTGGTGGCGGGGCGCGCCTGCGGTGCGGTGGCCACGACCTGGGCCTCTAGATCTGGCGACCGTCGACTGCGGGCGGCGCGGGCCGCGAACTGTGGGCGGCGCGGGCTGGCCTCCTCTGTCGGCACTTCTGCAGGCGTGGAGGGCGGCGCTTGGAGGTGGAGCTACTCGGCGCGTGATGGAGAAGCTGCTCCACGGGGTTGGCTGCGCGCGGCGCGGGCCGGATCTGGGCCAGACGGGCCCGGATTTGGCGGCGGCGGTGGTCATACCCGGTGATCTGGGCCAGGCGGGCCCAGATCTGGTGGCGGCGGTGACCCTACCCGAGGGCTGGTGGCCGAGGGTGATGCTGGTGCCCTCACCAGCATCGATGTGGATCGAATGGTGGTCGGTGGATGCTCGTTTGGTGGTGGGGTGCTCGACTTCGGATGGCCAGATCTGGTCGCCCGTGTGTCGTCGCTCGCGTCGGTATCGTGTGGGTGAGGAGGCAGCTAGGCGACAGTGCGCCGCCGGTGGCCAGACCAGGGCCAGGCGGGCCTAGGTCTGGTTGCGGCGGTGGCCACGAGCGTACGAGCCAGACTAGGGCCAGGCGGGCCTAGGTCAGGTGGTTGTTTTGTGGGCCCTTTTGGGCCCGAGCTCAGTGGGCCCCGCACCTGGTGTGCTCGCGCTCTACTGCTGATGCACCTTCCCTGGCCGTGCGCGCACGAGCTGGACTCAGGCTTTTGGCTTGGGTCTGGCGGCGCTCCCGGGGCTTCTTGGCTAGGATTGGGTAGTGTGATGGGTGTCCGGGAGAAATCCCTGCTATCATTCTCGGCACTGGCGCGGTGGCGCTCACGGGCGTCGCCATTCCTCCTTGGAGGGCGTCGTGGTACCCCCTCTCCATTCCCTTCCGAGTGTAGGAGGAAACCCTAGGACTGGCTCGCTAGTCCGGGCAGCAGCGTCGTGATTACGTCGCATCCCTTCCTGAAGGTGCTGCCTTTGCACTCGGAGGTCCTTTGTCCATGAAGTGTGGTCGTGGTTCGAGCTTGGAGGACGGATTGGTGGATGGCTGCTATCTTGCTTCGGCGATGGTTCTCTTACTAGCGCTCTGCGAGTTGTATCCCTTTAATTTCTTGTTGGGTATGTTTGTGCTGTTGCCCAGCGTTTTTATTTGCTCGTGAACTCTTGTATGGTTGTTTGCTTTATTTATAAAGCGGGGCGAAAACCTATTTCGAGAAGTAAGCGTGATGACGATGGGCTTGAAGACGAACAACAACGACCGATACGTGTTTTAAAATGTTCACCAATCACCATGCGTCGGATGTCTCAGCATGGATGACCGGCCGTGAGGTACACGTGAAAGGTGAATTCTTTGTTCGTTCTTTTGTCTTCGCAAACGCACAAATTAATCTTTGTTCTTGTGTTGGGCATTACACATAAGTACCATAGATATATATACTAGATTCAAAGATCTAGTAAGCTAGCCTTGTATAGTGACTAGCTAGCTACATGGATAAAACTGTAAGAAGGAGATCGGTCTGACATGCACTCCAGGCCGGGCAGAGCACTTGGCAAGGATGAGTTGTCGATTTCACTCGTTGGTGGGCCTCGGGACGTACTTCCGGAGCCAGAGCTGGCGGTGCCCGATGGTGATCTTGACGAGCCTCTCTCCGTTGAGCACCAGCCTCACGAACGCCTCGCTCTTGAAGATGATCCGGCCGTACATTGGCGCGTTGCCAGCCGACGTCTTCTCCATCAGCACCCTCACCACACAGTCACCCCACTTCCTGCACGCCAAGCCAATTAATAAGTACTTACTAAATGTGATCTGTGCATGCATGTATGAGCATAGATGTACTCTCTACTTACTGCCTGAAGTAGTCGAAGATCTCTTCACGGTCGATTGGCATGCCCTTGGAGAAGGTGATGAACATGGAGCGGCAGTCCTCTGGTACGGCCACGGGCTCACCACAGTACGGTGCCATCAGCTCCGGCGGGTTGCCGATTAGCCCGGTCTGGTACCTCCTCAGCAACACGTGCAGTCGATCATCAAAGATCAGCTTGCCAACACCATCCAGGATCTCTGCCACCCCCCTCACCACAAGGTCCTGGTGGAAGGCGAAGAAGCGCGGGTCGACGTCGCCGTCCTGGCAGAGCACGGAGATGAGCGGAATGGCGGGGAGCATGGCCTCCTGGTGGCGGAGACACTCGAGGATGCCGTTAGCCTCCGCGGCGACGGTGGCGACGGCGGCGGGGCTGATGCTGGGCACGTGGTGGAGGGCGGAGACGGTGCCCTGGTCCAGCCACACCAGCAGCGCCACCGCGTTCCGCGCCTGCTCTGGGTTGCCGCTTAGGGACAGGAACCGCTCGTACGCCTGCCGCGCCACGCCGTACATGTACAGCACCTCGCGCACCGTCATGCTGCCCGCCATGGTCGTTGCTTGCTTGCTTGCAACGGAGAAGCTTGAGCTAGGATGGTAGGTGACGGCCGGAAGAAGAAGAAGAGCTCGATGGGTGGATGAGTGGATTGTGGGTGGCTGGCCGCGGCGTGGCATTTGTAGCTGCTTGGATCGGGCGACGCGGCTGCGGTTGGTTAATTAGGTGCCAAAATGGGAAGGAAACACAGCGCGGGAAACAGCCGAGAGAGAGAGAGGAGTAATGGTTTCAAACGATATTGGTTTTACATCCTAATATTGGATTAGTACGTAGTTATTACTTGTAACCGCTCCCCAGCGTGGATGGATATGTATTCGTACAGAATGTACGTCGTATTCTCCTTTAATTTCATCCAAAAAATTGGTGTGGTGCTAAATATACGTGATGCTGATCAATTTCTTTTTGGGGTGCTAATTAATACCGGGCCTGGCCTTGAGAACTCGTTGGTCTTTGGTGAATGTATCCAAATTAAAGCATGTCTCGGTGGAAATGTTTGGCTAACAGTGTCGATGATTAGCCGTAGTTCTTAGTACATTATAGTGATCCATGCACCAAATTCACAAGAAAAGGCCCCGGCCAAAGTGTTTTCATCCCTACTTCAATTCCCACACTAGACGTTGCCGAGGGTCGTCCACAAACGCTCAGTATTTATTCTGTGCTTTCACGAGTGTTGCACTCGACAAACCTAAAACACTTGCATACTCGGCGGTTTGCACTCAGCATACGCAGCTTTGTCGGACGGCATTTGACGGCAAGCGGATGGCGGGCCAACATTGCCTAGTTTAAAAAAAAGAAAAACTAGGGAAACAAATAAATAAAATAGTACACACATATATATTTGGACTTTGGCTTTAATTTCCAATAATGTCAAAAGGAGTTTCCAATTTTTGACCCAATTTGTTTTAAAAAATCAAGGAAATGAAAAAAAAAATCAAAAAATGCAACTCTTTGACCCAATTTAGCTATTCTTGTATGGACTAAAATGAGTGATCTACACACTCAAATACGTCTATATATATCTGTACGTACTCCGTGTCAAAATAGTTAAAACATCTTATATTATGACACAGAGGGAGTAGTTGATAGGAAAAATAAAAAAAAATTATATTTTCAAAAACTTTACAAGTCATGTATGAACATTCATACCTTTAGAGCCAAACAACCAAACTCATGGTCATATATGTGGCATAATTTATTACTCCCTCCATTTTTATTTTACTTCGCATTCTGGGTTTCTCAAAGTCAAACTTTTCAAAGTTTGACCAAGTATATATGAAAAAATATCAGCATCTATAATAATATAAATATATTATATGAAAATATATCTTATGAGGATTCTAATAATATTAAAAATTTGTTGTAAATATATATTTTTCCTATGTATTTAGTCAAACTTGACAAAGTCTGACTTTGACGAAACACAAAACGCAAAGTAATTGTCAACGGAGCGAGTATAATGTACCCACACTTAGGTGCATCTTGTCACGACAAACAAATGTAGCCAAATAGAATTTTAAACTTTTTCATAAAAATGATTTTCCATGTTTTGATTGCCAAAATGGATTTTGTGAAGCAAGTGCAAAATGACACAAATCTAACTTCACAAAAAATAGAACATATTTGATGGACAATATGTATGTACATCCATGACTTTGGTGCCAAATAATAAAGGTCATGGTAATATTTGTGGTATTATTTATTATAATGTTCCCAAATTATGCAAGTAGGTGCATCTTTCCATGACAGACAATGTTGCCAAATAGGTTGACGCCGACCAATTTTGTGCCGAATGCTATATGTTGGGTGCCGCACTCGGCATATAATTATGCCGAGTGTATTCCATCTTTTGCCGAGTGCCTCGACCTCACCCACTCGGCACAGAACCGGAATTCAGTAGTGAAGGTGAATTTATCCAAGGCACAACTTTTTGTGCACTCATTCCAATTGGCCAATGTCTTATCTCTGTTTAAAATAGCGGACTATTGTGTTTAGCGCCGGCGATTTCAGAAGCTACGAAAGGCTATAACCGGGCAATAGCGCGGCTAAGGCCTTATAGCCGCTTTGCTAAATAATTGAACAAAACAATATGTGGGCAACATATATTTGTATATAAACATATCAATAATTCATACATGCCATGGCGGCCACCCCTCTTTGGTTCTATTTTCGGGAGAGAGAGGAGAGAACAAGAAGAATTTAGGGCTATGGTTGACATTTGGTCCCCGAAATTGGGCCGAGTGGGAAAAAATTGGCTTGAGCGACAAATTTGATCCCATTTTTTTGGATCCATGAGCGGGAATATAGCGGCTAAGGGGCTAAGAGCATCTCCACCGGGGACTCCAAATGACCCTCTAAAGGCCCATTGGGGGTCCGAACGCCAAAATCGGCCACCACCGGCACCCCCCAAAGGGTCGGGCCTCGCGAAATCGTGTCCGGACATGGGGCGGACATGCCCTCCGACAGGTCTGGCCCGCCCGTCATACTCACAGCGCCGGCGTGACCTGATTCAGTCGCTCCCCACCCACCTTCTTTCCCCTCTCGGCCGGCAATTCGCACCATCGCCACCACTCTCGTCGCCGCCTGCTTGATTCGCACCTCGGGGCCCAAGCCGCAGCGCTCACGCAAGCCTGCTTGCCGCCGCTCCCCGCCGGTCTCCGACCACCAAGGGATACTACCTTGCGGACGGCATCTATCCTACTTGGTCAACATTTGTGAAGACTATCCGTAACCTTGTCGGCGAGGCAGATTGCCATTTTGCAAAGAGGTAAGAGTCTGTCCGCAAAGACGTGGAGCGGGCATTTGGAGTGCTCCAGGGCAGGTTTGCCGTCGTCCGCTACCCTTATCTTTCATGGTCGCTAGATCAATGTGTGAGATCATGGAGGCTTGCGTTATCATGCACAACATGATCATTGAAAGTGAGCGTGATACGAGGAAGCCATTGATCAACGAGGTGTTTGATTTCCAGGGGCATATGACCCATCCACAACCGGGCGTGCCGTCGCAGTATTCAGAATTTCTTGCCATGCATCGAAAATTCGTGATGGAACAATGCATAAGCAGCCGCACGATGACCTCGTGACGCACCAGTGGGCTATCAAAGCAACTCAGCCGGCGCCGGTTTGATATGTCATGTTTTAAACTTGAATTCGTATTTGAACTTTGTATTTGAATTTGAATTTTGTGTTGTAATAATATATACTCCCTCCGTTTCACAATGTAAGATGTTTTAGGTGTTACACATGCATGTCTAGATTCATACTAAAAAGAATGTACACATGCACTTAAACATGTCTAGATACATGTGTGTGCACGTGTATGTGGAAAAAGACTAAAACATCTTATATTGTGGAACGGAGGGAGTACTTCTCTATCTTCAATTCGTATTAAAAAATTTAAATGCAAGAACAACCGCCGATGTGGTTTATGAAAAAAAAATTGGAGTGCCTGTTTGGGGAGGGGGGCGCTGTGGGCGGCTTCCAAAACTTGGCCGGACATGTGTCCGACACCTCCCTAATTGGGCCTCATTGGAGGGTGCCGGACACCGATTTGGAGACCCCCGGTGGAAATACTCTAAACTGGGGCTAAATTCATTTAGCCAGGCTATTAGCGGTTATTACTCTTATAGCCATAAAGACCTTTTCTATAGCGTGGACCCTCTCGCGAGGCTATAGCCGGGTGATAGGCGGCTATTTAAAACAGAGTGTCTTATCGAAGGTTTAAAAATTGTCCAAGATTAACATCCGGTTTATGTCACAACCAACTCAATCAGCAATCTGAACTGATGAAAAGAGCTAAATAATGTATTTATATTTCAGCACACCGATCACATCACAGTTTATAATAGCATTCATCAATGAGATGCCACGGAGGCGAGGTAAGCGGCCGGGTCCATCTCGTATCCGACAAAGTTCTTCCAGCCCTCGCAGTTTATGCAAGCTGGTTGATGTCACGTGAATCGACATGGAACGCGAAGGTCCCCTGACGACTGCTTCCTTCTCCAAGGGTGAACAAGAGGACGCAACTCCTCTCGTAGAACCATCGCAGGTTGATGGCTGCGTAACGTGTCACCTTGATATCTTTCTGCGGCGGCATTAAGAGGCCTGGTGGGAGGTCTCTCTCCGCCGGCATCAAGAAGCCGGGCTTCCACTCCCACTCGCCGCAGTCTCCAGCGGTCGGATCAAAGAAATACACTCTCATGGAAAGTTCACATCCGGAAGTTGATGCCACCACGCAACACAGCCTCCCGCCGTGGCTCACGCCCAGCAGCCAGCCGCCCTGTTCCATGTATCCCGGGAGGCCGCCCTGCGGCATGGCAACCTCCCTGGGCTCGGGCGTGTCGATCCGCACCGCCAGCGCCGTGAAAAGCAGCGGCCAGTAGGCCACGCCACGGAGCACGACGCCGTTGCCGAGCTCTTGCACCTTCCTTCTCTCGATCTTGGGGCCGGACCTCCGGGCTTCGGTGCTCCAGCGGCCGGTGTCCGACGAGTAGGCGCGCAGTGCCGTGAACCCGCGGCGGTTGTAGACGATGAGGAGGCGGAAGAAGGTGGGCGGGATGTCGTCGTCGCCGGCCAGCAGCGCGCACGCGTAGGACCCCGGCATGTCCGTGCCGGACAGGGGTGGGAGCGAGGCCAAGTCGCCCGTCATGGGGTTGCAGACGCAGAGTTCCAGCCCGGCGGCGCGGCCCTGGTGCCGGAGCTCCAGGACGAGGCGGCCGTTGCGGGACGCGACCGCGCGGGAGTGCTCAAAGAACCCATGGCCGACGACGCCGTGGAAGGCCTTTGACAGCAGCGAGGGGCTGCCGGAGCCGAGGAACCGAGCGCCGGAGGGGACCGGGACAAGACTAGGCTGTGCGGAGGCGACGGCGCGCGGGCGCGTGCGCTTGCGCGCGGTGGCGGCGCCGTCCTCGTGGTGGAAGAAACCGATGAGGAGGCGGGCGAAAGGGGATGGCAGGGGGCTGCTGCGGGAGAGCGCTGCGGCGTTGTCGGCGACCACGCGGGCCCAGCGCCGGCACGTGCTCGCGCAGCGCACGAGGTCCGCCGCGTCCGCGCACCGCGCGAAGACGGCCGAGAGCGCGTCGTCGGTGAGGCCCGTCCCGTTGACGTCGCTAGGATCGTCGTCGAAGGCCACGTCTCTCGGGTGCCTCCGCGTGAGCCAGCCTTTGCCGTACGGCGTAGGACGGTGGACGGCGCCACGGGCTCGACGGCGCAGAGCCGGCATGGAGTAGTAGAGTGGAGAGGGGAGGTCGATCTGTTCTGTGTCGGCGGCATGATGTCCAGAATTTATAGCCCCGCGCGCGATCCGTCGCCGAGTTCGAGTCGGTCTCGTTCCGGTCGCAGGTGGTGTCACCGTGTCAGAGCGTTCCGATCTGGAACCGGTTTCCTTCTCACGCGCCGCGTTATTCATAGCCCAGTTATGCTACTACCGGCTTACCGCCGTGACATAAACTTAAAATTACAAAAAGTATTGATTTAGCCATGTTTGTGCTTCGCACTGAGGTAGCTAGTGCAGGGCTTCTTCTCTGTCAGACTATACAGACAAACAGGGGTACTCGCTATCTGAAAACACATACAATTTTACATACTTCCATCAAACTCACAAGCCACAGCACAAATCACACCAGCTGCCTCTCTCGTCTGCGGCACCGTTTCAGTTCAACAATCACACACACAAACCATCGGAACTTACAAGCTATATATGCACAGGCCACGGCACAACTACCATATACATACAAGGCAGCATTTTATTGCAAAAATCTATACAATACCAGTGTGGCGATATGGAGTCCGTCGTCGTCGTTGTCGTGGTCACTGCGACGCAGTTGGTCTGAAGTCACTGACTGCAGGCGATCCCGGCTTCTGAGAAGGCCGCACTGAGCTTCGGCAGCAGCTTGCCGAGCATGATCTTGAACCCCGTCGAGCAGTTCTTGCATCCGTCCTCTGATATATATGCGGTGTCATGGGCATGGCCGACGAGGTCGCCCCGAGGTACGCGTCGCAGGCTTCTAGGATGCGTGGTGTGCGGCGAGTGAAGTGCTCCTTGACAAACTTCTCAAAATGCTGGATGAAGACAAGGGGGTGAGGCCCGTCAGTATTATTCAGTACGCATATTACTCATCTTATTATAAGACTGAAAGTACAGCTGAACTTAATGAACTAAGAAGCTATATGGGTTTGTCAGAGCATGCATCTAATATACAACGAATGAAATCTGGCGCTATACCTAGGACTCAAAGCATTCTAAACTCCTAGATGGCATTTAGTTCTGTAATTAGTAAGTGCTACCAAAATTCAGCTGACCATAATCAGTTTTTTGCATATGGGATCTTCAGATTATTCGTCAAGTACAAATTTACAGAGCTGGTCACTTGCCTTTGGTGGTTTGTGGAGAATGTACATCATGGACTTGCATGACAGCAAGAAAGCATTCTCGTTGTAAGTGATGGAGTTCTTCTCTCCGTCGGCTTTCCCACAAACTTGTCGTAGCCCGCCTCATTGAAGTATGGCTTCTCGTTGAGAACGAGAGCCTGAAGGGATAGCAGCAGCTGAAGAACAGTCGAGCCCTCTGGATTCCACACCTCGTTACCAGTTCCTGCCCATGTCTTGAGCAGGCTTAGACATACTTTGCCCGATTCATACAAGTTCGGGTTCAGGCGGAGGCCTCCAGAGTGATAGTGAACAGACTGAAAAAACAAAGTAACTAGTCAGCAGCTTGACGATCTCAACTGCAAAGTTACACACAAGGGCAATAGATAAAAATAACTTACAGGTGGTTCATGAGGATAGTTAGGTGGAAATAAAATATCAAAGAAGAATAGATTATCATGGTACGGTGTTCCAGCTGCACCAACAATGCAAGCCCTCAGAAGATCCATCCTTTCCTCATAAACCCTAACATGGATATCATCTGCACAGAAGAAATTCATGTAAGTGTTGTACCAGAAATTTTTCATGTTTCCATCAGTTATTTCATAAGTATTACTTTCTACTGAACATAATTCAATTGGATTTTTGTTTTACCACATAAGTTGTCCTTGCATACAAGCGATTCTGAAGACAAGCTAATATTGAAGGAATTTATTCAACATACAATAAGGCCAGTATTAAAAATGTCTGTAATGCTTTTATTTATGAAGTGACTAAAATTTTTAGTCCATCACACCAGAGCCAATATATGAAACATGCCCTATAAGACCATTAATACTATGTTGTGATAGACTAAAAAATAAAACGAAGTTACAGTAAACATATGCCAAACTTATAAATGCAATGGGTCAATGACAAGATTCAGATACATGTAGACTTGTAATGGGCTATAAAATAAAGAGATTAACAAACCTGGTAAATCATTTTGTAAGATTGTCCATTCCTGTTGTATCTTCTTCAGCCAACCTCTTTTAACCTAACATACCAAGAGTTAATTATTATAAGAATATGCTCATAGTACAAGAGCTGCTACAACTTCAAAATAAATAGATGAAGTTACATTACATAAAGTATTACATTTTCGTGGCCACTTTCTTTCACAAAGTGATGATCAGAACAGTCCACCACAACATCAAATCTTTTTATGTCATTTTCTGAAGGTAACTGTGGCTTCTCAATCTGCGTCACCAACTCCATGATATGTTTTTCTTCGGGAAAATCTTCTGCAGATGAATGTAGTTCTGCTGTCTTCACAATTCGGTATTGAGGATTTGCAGTAAGCTGGGAGAACAACTTCATATTAGAGTTGTGAAAAGTTAAACATGAATTATTCAGCTAGATATAAAACTTACTGAGCTAGATGATGCAGAATCATGAGCACCAAACAAACTAGAAGCCACATTTGTCAGAAAATCAAGAGCTGTTTTGGAGAAGATAAAAGCATTGCGTAATGAACCAGTGCAGTCTTCAGCAGATTCTTCCAGAGCATCCTGGGTGAAAACATTAAGTTGTTGCTTAAATTTCCATATATGTTACTAACAAACAGTACAAGGAAAGATGCAAACACAAACTGACCTTTGTACTCTCATGGTGAATTTTGTCCTGCTCAACATCGTCATCAACAGAAATATGCACCTCATTCATTGATTCCAGTGAATTATCTAGCAGTCTCTCTAATCCAATTATTTCAAAATGTTGCGTCTGAAATTGATACAAGGGAGAAAGATGTGTTACCAATAGTCTGGACAGACCATGTATTTAGATAAGATGGGTAAAAATTGATAATAAAACACAAGAACACCAAAAGGAAGAAAGCCAACTCAAAGATAAGCTTACCTTGGATACCACACCACTAGCCCATTGAACTTCAATTCCTTCGTCTTTATACCCAAGAACATTGCCAATGCATGATAAGAAGCCAGAGGAGGTATCCAAACTTTTCCTGCTAACTGTCATGGTTCCATTGGTGAGATCTGCTTCAGACTTGTCAATGTTCAGAGCTGATCTAATAACGACTTCACCAGTGCAAAAAGATAAATCTGGGTGCTCTACTAGCTCATAAGCACTCACTGTCTCCTCAGTGGGACCACTTCCATATTTGGCAATGTCATCATCCGCTGTAACAATCCACTTTACATTTACTGTCCGCTCAAGTGCATCCACATTTCTCACTATCCCAATCCGCTGACGTTCAGCAGCCTCCTCTACTGCCAACTTCTCCAGGACAAATTGCTCTGGCCAAAAATCATGATCACCAGGGGTGCTAACAGGAGCCAAGTTCTGGGGTTCTAGCCCAAGAGATATACTTCCATTTTGCCATAGAACGTCAAAAGTGCTCTTTGTTTTAGCAACGACATACGTTTGAGAATACTGAGAACACTTTCGGTTTTCACTTGGGAAGCAAGACTTGACAGAATCCATTGCCCCAAGACTTCCATCTTGACCAGCAGACAGAGTGCACCAATCACCCAACTGCCAATTAGCATAAGGGAAGCATGACAGCAAAGTGAGGTTCTTTGGATCCTGAAAGTTTGGAGGACTTGATGATCGATCACCCCAAACATTTGTTACCGAGGTTATCCAGTTCACATGCACCAGCCCCACATCAACATGAGATACAACACCTTCATCTCGGCTGGCCCTCCATGATCCAGACAACCATGTTCCCGACTTGGAAACAGGAGGATGGGCAATCCTCACACGTTGGCTTGGATAGTAGAAATAAGGTGCATCTTCAAAACGGACTGGAGGAATGGCGTCAGTACCTCAGGGTCCCTTAACAGCATTTCACACTTTGCCCCATCATTGAACACAACAGTGACCAGGTCAAATGCCCTGATCACCCGCCCAATCCATGGTCCCATGACCACACAGTCACCAGAGACAAAGGATCTCACTCTTGAAAGCTGCTTGCTGTTGACATCTTTTATTATATCACCAGAGTTTGTCTCCAAGTCCACAAACATTGCAACCCCAACAACACGGCCCATCTGACCCGAGGGATCAGACACAGGGCGGACTATGTCCCCATGAAGAAACCCCCTTTCGAATGTAAGAAAATCATCTATCTTGCCGATGCTCTCATCCAAGCTTGATAAGATGCTTTGCGCATGGTCGCTGTACGTAAATTCACAATCTTCTTGGTCCTCGCTGTCACTGGTTCCAGTGTATGACTCGCAGTCTGAGTCAACTACAAACAAATCCATGTTTGCGAACCCTGCAAGACCAAATTTGGTAATTTTCAACTGATATGAAACGAACGATGTTTCTAAGATATACTATTAGATTAAATATGTGCCCACCTTTTTGGAACAAGCTGCGTTCGTTGATAATGTGATAAAGTAAAGAACAACCTATGAACAGCAGGTTGACGTCCAGACCAATGTGTTCAGTCAGCACACTTGGGTGCTAATGCCAAAGGAGAATTCCCTGATATAGTACCAGTAACCGCCAAAGGAGATTTGCCCAAATGGGAAATAAGTAACAGTAACACTTAGTGCCAAAGGAGATTTGCCCAGATAAGAGTATGAAGCAAGGTAGTGCCGAACGAGATGTGCCTAGATAGCAATCTATAGCTAAAGGTAATGCCAAAGGAGAATTGTCCAGGGAGCAATCGGAAGCAACAGCATATGACGAAGGAGATCAGAAGAACTATAGGTAGATTTGCCAAAGAAGATTTGCCCAGAACTATAGGTAGGTTTTGCCAAAGGAGATTTGCCAAGAACTATAGGTATGTTTTGCCAAAGGAGATTTGCCCAGAAGGACAGAACAGTCACTATCTGAAATTTTCAGTGCCAAAGGAGATTTGCCTACGAGGAGGAATTGCTTGTTACAGGAGATAATTCCCAGAGAGGAAACTCCAACCCAAAGATTCGGCCGCTTCAATGATCAGCAGTCGTAAATAGAAGAAGAGAATATGCCACCTCCCTATGACCAATATTCATCAAGAAAGCAACCGACAAACTTTTACCAGGGATTAACTGATCCTGCAGCCATATTAGAAGAATGTTAGGCCAACTGTTCATCATCTTACGTGAACAACACATTTCAGGTTCAGAAATAGAGTAATATATTTGCATAGTTCAAGAATAAAGGAAGATGAGACTTTACAGAAGCAATATGCAATATCCAGGACTGACGTGTGTTAGGAATAAACATGGTTGTAAGTTAAGCCAATTGCTAGATTAAAATCCATGAGCCATGGTGAAAAGAGACTGCGGATCAGCATTGTTTTATTTGTTAGCAACATTCGAGCTCATGACAGTAGAGATACATATGATATCTCGTAATATAAAGCAGATCAAGTCTCACGCTTTCCATAGATTTGCCGCACCCACCAGTGTGAATAATCATGGAAGATCTTATGCATATGAGAGAAACAGCTATGCAGCTAACTAATGATTTATTCAAAAATGAGATGTTAAAAAACTGTAAAAGGAAAAACAATGTCGGTTGGACCCAAAATGGGAAGAATCACTTTGTCGCATTTCTGTGAAGTTACTCCAACAAATATGTAAAAGGCGCAAGAGACAATTTGTGCTACAAGGATCAATCTCACAACAAAGATTAAATTTCTGTGAAATGGTATGTTTATCTTTAAATGCCAGCCAACCACACTTTATTATAGGAGAACAGATGAGGGCCAAATTCAGTATAAGGTCAGCCTACACATAGCATAGTGGTAAGCATTTTAAGTACCAAGGGCAAGATAAGGTACCAAAAATCAGAATAGATAGATCATCAACCCTATCAGTCATTCGTAAGAGACGACCAAATCCATTATACTGGAACACTGTGCACAAAAGCTACTGATGTATGTAAGAGAAGTGGTGATAAACTCAAACTAGATGCAAGAAAGCAAATAACATAGAGATGGTACAAAAAGAATAATCATTACACAAAACTGTCAAAAAATAGAGATCTGAGATTATAATTTTACATCTCTAAAAGCTACATACATGAACTGGTATAGAGTTGTTTCACCAATAAATATTAGGATAACTTATACCCGAAACGTAATTAAATGCCTAGATAGGCAAGGCCAGGCCAAATCAAAACTATAAGACGAAACATCTGAAAGTCCATGCTAAAGCATAAGAAAACAAATCTAGATTTGGTATATCAGAACCATGCGGTAAATCATCTATTTAATTGCATGATATTGCATAACCAGTTGAGGAACCTAGTTTTTAGCTAGCAAACAGCAAACTCTGATTCTTTATTTTGACACGCGAGTTTTGGATCTTTTCATAGCAGAAACAAACGATGACGACAAACCGCACATCGTTCACCATCATAGTCGATCGAAAACAGCTAAAAGACAACCCATGTATGGATAAGCCTGCCAAACAAATCAGAACAAAACAATACCTTCCGTGCTAATTCCATTCTCCTAAAACCGGCAAAAAAGAAGCACCAAACTAACACCTAACACCTAACACCGCATACCACCATACCCGAACATGGCCAAAATTCATCCACCCAAGCAATTATCAGGCCGAATTAAAAAAAACAAGACACTGCACTACAAACTCTGAAGAGCTAACTGACAAAATATCTAAGACGCCCAATTTTACTAGCTGAATCCACCTTCACCTCCACCGCGGTAGGCTGCCGGGATGCGCCTGACGCCGCCACTGTTGGTCGCCTGCTGCTCAACCAGACTACAAAAACTTCCTCTGTTGGCCACCTATGGCTGTTGTCCAATCGGTTTGGGTTGACCCCAAGCTAAGCTAATGTTGTTTGATCACACACAGACAGCCACGACAAGGACAGGGTGGCAAATCTAGTTGAGGACTGGATAACTGGAAATTGGTCGAAATAGACGGAAATGGCATCTCGCAGAATATTCCTGATTCCCTGAAACCGGGTGGCGTAATCTTGACAGTCACGTTTTGGCCCTGCAAACGGGACGCTGATAGAGCGAGTTTACTATGAGAAATTGGCCTTTGCGCATCCTCGTAATGGACAAGCGCATGGTCGTGGCGGCGGGGGAAAGGGGCGGTGCGGCGGGAGGGCGGCGCCTCAACACCGCAATGCGAAATGAACAGGAAAAAAAACTAGGATTAAGACGGAAATGGCAGTAGTACCTGTGCCAAGCCCAGCCCGCCGCCATGGCTCCTCTCACGACCCCCAGAGGCCAGAACCGATCACCGAAGAAGAGGGGGCAAGCCTCCCCACCCCCCGCGCCTCAGTCCATCCGCGCGCCCGTCGACCATGGCCGGCAAGCAAGCCCCTCGAGCCCCCAGCACCTCCGGCTCCTCCAAGAACCGATCACCGGAAGGTCCGGAACCGCCTCCTCCCCTCCTCCTCCTCCTCGGACCAAATCTTGGCACTGCGCACTGGCAGTCGGAGAAGAGAAGGAGAGCCTAGAGAGAAGGAGAAGCTTCTTTGCTCGGTGGTGCTCCCGTGAATGGGATGGCTGGCGGTGGCCAATTTCTACGGTGCGCGAGGGGCTCGCCTTTCCGGTGTGGTGCCACGCCCCCAATTCTTTCGCCTTCTTTAATCGGGGGCGCGTCGCGCCTAAACTAAATCGAAATCCTAATAAAAAACTTCTTTTGCGCTAATGGGATTCCGCCCTGTCACTTTGGTTTACTGCACCGATCGAGAATTCCAGGTGCGAACTGGGAAAGGAAATCGGGAGTCTTTGGACTTCGCTTTCTCTCCGTGCTGCCTGCTCGGCTGCTTTGCTTTCGCTCGTCTCGAGCTCGAGATAACGTGGTGGAAACATAACGTCTTCGATGTGTCTTAAGTCGAATTTTGGAAATTTTCAACGTTTCTATAAGCTTAATACAAAGATACGCAGATCTTCTGTGTATTCTCGAAAAAAATTATGAAACGTTTGGGATATCTGAATGCAGTGGCGGATCCAGGAATATGTCGAAGCCTGGGCGCGCTACAGTGCACCTAATTTTTCTCCGACAAATGTACGAAATATGGAGCACATATATGACAAAAATAATTTTAGTGCTAAATATAAATATAATACAGCTGTCATAGGCGCATACTCGATCTACCGAGAACCAAGCAAACACAACACGGAGATGACACCGAGATTTGTTAACACAGTTCACCAAACTCGACTACATTTGCGGGGCATGACTACGGCACTCCTCCCAATTGATACCGCAACATCTGGCTGCACTAGTCGTCGGCACAAGCCGTCGGCTACCTAGCGTGCCTATTGTTATCGAGTTGTCATAGGTTATATTGTCATAGGTTATATCGTGTGGTGCCCCCTCATTGTATGGTAAACACAGGCTAAAAGAGTTCAACTCGAACATTACTCGCAACAAAATTCCATCATAAAAGAGTTCGACTCGAGCCCATCAAAAGAAATTTTAAACATCGACAGAGTATGGCGAATTTAACAAAATTCGTCTTAAAATGGTGCGAGCTCTGGTTCAAAGTTAAGAAATCACAACCGATAAAATTGAAACCAATCACAAGAATGGAACATACTCGTCGATGCACATATATTTCGTGTACAACTTATTTCAAATCGAAACAAGGTAGAGAATAAGTGAGGTTAGGGAAACTCTGCAACCAAACACACCTGGTGTGTGCTTGCCTGTTAGGGAAGAATGGATCGATTCGCTATATTTTCGTGTGCACGAGGCACAGATCCAAGCCCAACTACAGCCCACCAAGACAATTAGTTATTATTATCCAATCGTTTGTCCCTTGATCAGTCTGCACGAGGTTTGCCCACGATACAGTCGATTAACTCAGCTGAAATTAACTCATCGCTAGAGGCGGGTAGCAGCGAAGCCCGGGCATGCGCCCAGGCTGCCGGGACGCTGCGTCCGCCCATGTCTGAATGTGCATACTGAGCGAAATGAGTAAACAGACACACTAAAACGGGAAATCTATATCGGCTCATATTTCTATATGCACCCACTGCTCTAAAACCATTTTTCAAAATGTCCAAAATTCTAAATTTTTTTTGGTTATACTAGATGACATTTATGTTAGCATAAAAAGTTTCGCGAAAAAAAGACATTTCTTGCGGGCTGTGCAAAAAAAAGATAAATCCGGGGTTTTCAAAATGACTTTGTACGTGATTTTTTTTGCCTTTTTTTGCACAGGTCATAAAAAATATCTTTTCTTCGCAAAACTTTTTGTGCTAACATTAAATGTCATGATGTATATCCAAAATTTATTTGGAATTTTTTGAGATTTTTAAAAATAAATGAAAATGTTTTACATAACGAGTGTGTCCGCACCAGTAACCCGAAACGCCGTGTCCCACTAAAACGCGTCTATAACTCTATATACATGGGATTCAAACAAAATATATCATATTATAATTTGGAGAACAATACTAGAAAGACGGTCTAGGGCCCAGTATGGTCCCAAAACGCTAGGCTCCTACAAACAGGGACCTTCATCGATGTATTTGAACCTTCAGGGATGTTAGAACAATATTATCAGGTTCATGAGTGGATCAATGACGAATCACTGATAATGTGCTTCTCTACATATATAGTCGGTTTGATGGGAAGAGCAAAACTGCAAAAATTCCTAGGTCTTCGCAATGGACATTCTCAATGTCCCCTATATGGAAAAGTAAGTTATTGATTGTGTGACATTTCTACATAAGTTACGATTATGATTTCCAGTCTTATGGAAAGTTAGTATATCTATCATTTTTCCTATTTTTGGGAGAGGCATGCTTTTCTTTCACTTTTTTATTTTGAACCAAAATGCCTCTGTGCGGATGAAAAATGGTTTCCTATGAAAAAAAAATAGTCCAAAAGTATCCTAAAAGTTATCATTCATATGGAGTGATTATATCTTCCTTTGATACTTAGTTTTCTACGAAATATTTGCCAAAAAGAATCTTGAAGAGTTTGTTGTGGCAATGGACGCGCTCACAGCAATAATAGTTCATATTAATCCTCTAGACTATGTATGATGTCGTTTGCATTGGTTCCTAAAATTGGTTGAAATGCCTCGGTATCTTGAAATGACTTGGCATCGGGGGCATTAAAATTGGCACTAGCATCCTAATTACTAGCAACCCAACCAAAAAAGGGTTTTTGGATCCGTCAACCTCTGTGGTCCTTATTCCTTCCCTCGCTCATTTCTCTTGATCTACCCTCCCAACTCTCTCTTTGATAAAAAGAGAACTTTACCAAGCATTCCAACTCGATGGAGAAAAAGAGAAGAATAACGAGATGGATGCGACAAGTTGGTGAAATGAGTTTATTTGTTTATTTTGCCAACTTATGCCTACATGGCTCGCCAAATTTTCATGGGGGTGTCATGTCACGAAAATTGCGACATATAGGCACCAAATCAGCCCGTAATAATTTTGCAAGACCACTGGATGGGATGAAAGTGAACTGTTTTGATAATCGCAAGGGGTGTGTGTGTGTATGTACTTTGGAGGGGAGGATGGAATTTAGACTAAGGTCATACTTCACTTTCTAAAGCATTATTTTTTCCTCCCAGCATTTTTTTCTCCATTTGTCAAAAGCACCCACCTTCATTTATATTGTACCTTGTTAGAAAGAATGCACGAATCTTCGACGTCTTTAGAATGTTTCAAATTATTGTTTTCATGCTCATCTAGGATTCTTCTCACCCCTTTGGATTTTTCTAGGGTAAAACTATAAGTTCCATACAAGCCTCAAATTGTAGATCAGGTTAAAAACGAGAGACCTTGCAATCTGGTGGAAGAAAATAATAACTTGGAAATATAGTAATTTTTATAATCCAAAAGGATCTTAAAAGTTATCATTCCTATGGGTTTCCCTCTACCTCACTAGAATTACAAAATTAATTTGTTTTCTTTGAGTATATAGTTTTGTAGGAAATGTATTTTAGAAAGAATTTTGAAGAGTTTGTGTTGGTAATCGATGCCCTTGGAACAATTAAAAAACAGCCCATGAAAATTGCAACATGTAGGCACCAAATCGTTCAAAATCATTTGTAACAACACCGAATGGGCGGAAACTGAATGGTCTTGCTATTTAGAGGGCGTATGTTTCTGACTTTCGAGCCAAGGATGAAATTTCGGACTAGGGACATAGCTTACGGGTGTAAAATAGAGTTTTCCTCCTAGTATTTTGTTTAATTATTTTGGTCATATTCGCCCAAAGCATTTGTCTTCTTATACTCCCTTCGTTCATATAAATTCTGATCAAAGTCAAACAATATAAGATTGACTAAGTTTATTGAAAAAAAATTAACATCTACAACGCCAAATCAATATCATTATTTTCATATTATATCTACATAGTTTATAGTTGTCAATAATTTTTTGTACAATGTTAGTCAAATTTAACACTGATTGACTTCGCAGAAAAAAATACATCTTCTTTCAAGGAACAGAGGTAGTAACTCGTTTGGACGCATAATTTTCCATGTATTTAGAACGTATAATAAATCACTAACAAGTCAATAAGAGGTAGGTTTTTAATTTCTTTTCATCTCTGGGATTTTTCCTTTTAATTTTTGCAAAGATTTCTAAGCTCCATACAAGTCTCAAACTAAATTGTATATTTGTATTATGGGGTGTAAAAGACACGACCCAGTTGGAACATTCTTAACCACTCCCTGCCCCTGAAAGTGCACCCAACACCCATCACCCCTTTTAGGGGAGATGCCGGGATCTCATGCAGAATATCCCCCATCCATCCACACGTACGGCTGCTGCACACGCCACCCAAAGTGCAGCACTTCACAAGTTTGGTCGGTCACTTCCTGCATAAATAACCATATGATCGATCTCAGTTTTCATTAGTGATTTCGATCTATGTGGCAAATATAACTGAAAAAAGTCCCCTCTGCGCTTTCCCGCCGCCAACGGTGACAATCTGACCAGCTTTCTTGTGCTGGTTTTTAAGGGGATCTAGGTTCTCATCTAGGTATGTCTCCTCTTTTTAAGGTATCTCAGCGGGATATTCTGGGGAACAAGAGCGGGAGTTAGCCGTCGACGGCGAAAGATGATGGACTATGGAATATACCCCTCCTCGTTTGATGCAATGCATGTCGTAGGAGAGCACCGGCGCCAGCTCAAGCGATGGAGCTTTCTAGTCGGATCCGTCTCTCTAGCCGGTTTGCTCGGACTACGACATCTACGGTATCGGGCCGTGCGTAAAGTTATAGCGTGTCTCGAAGTTTCGGACATGATTGACCAAACCCGACAGAGGAAGGTCCGGTCCGGGTGTCAATTACCGCGGATATAGGTTTTGCTAGGCGATGTTGAATTATATTACCAGTTCTCTCCACCAGTTCGGACTTCTGCTTGACTTGGCTAGTACATTATTTCAATATTACCGACCGTTCACCATCAACTATGACTTTTGAGTGAACTGGCTGGAAAATGAATGCAATATGCAAGCATGTCTTTTTAAATTGTGGCATCATATATGTGTAAAGCCTTTTGTTGCTCGGACGTTGAATCCATTTCACTATTTTCTTCCATTGCATGAGACCATATGGGATAAATGGAGAAACTGGTTTAAAAGTATAATAGTTTTCACGCATCAATCAAACAGACACATGATGCACAACACCAGAGACATTTGTAGTGTCATGATCTGTAAGATTAGTATCCACTTGAGGGGGCCAAGCTGCCAAGGCACACTTTGTATTGGCAAAATACGCTGACCTAGTTCCATGAAGCGTTCATTGTAAGCAAACCCGTTTAGTTCCAAACATCATGCACGTTCTTCTTATTATTTCTTTTTGTAAGGTTTAGCGTTGAATAAAGATGTTGATTAATTGCAGCTGTGTCCCTTGCTGCACCGGTGGGTGGAGTAGGTAGGTGATGGTAATTTAATTAGTGCTCAATTTGGCAAATAAGAAATGCATATTCCTCTTGTTTCATTATTTAAAAGTAGCCGGCTTAGTGTTAATCAAAAGGGGTTTGATTTTGGGACAGAACCAGCGTGGCAGAGCAGGGCTAATCAGACGCCATGAGATACAAAAATTCCTAAGTCTTACTGAGGTGTTGACACGTCATCAGGATATAAGCTGTGTTGTGTTGGTTGGGTTGCTTAGCTTATCGAAGTTTTGATAAGTCACCAACTTAAAAGCTGTGATGTGCTCGTTGGGTTGCTTTACTGACTACAATGTGTGGGACCAAGATCAGCTACGGTGGTAAAAAATGTTTTCTCCAAGTTTATCCAGAAAACTAGCCGAATGCTAAATTGGCAAAGTTAATTAAGAATGTCATCCAGTTGCCCAATTTAGTACCATTTTGAGTTCTGTATTGGTGCACCGTAAGTCCGTAACATGGTTTCATAAGGATACAACGAATCTTTTCTTTTTTCATAAGGATAACTTTAGTTACGTTTTTAATTATGATCATATGGGGTGTCCAAAAGTTAATATATATTTAGGCAATGGGAGGACTCTGCTACTGTTCATAGTGCTGCTTCCACAGGTGCCATCTCCTTTTCTTTTCTCAACAGCAACTCTCCACCAAATTCAGTATGCCACAAAGTTTCTTCAAACAGAAAAATGTGGCACAAGAACTGTTCTCAATTGTGCAGCAAATGGTGTAGCTGTGCAAGACCCACTAGATCTTGGAGCCACAAGGTCAAAACTAGTAGTGGGCTAACTAAACAATTTATAGGTCAGCTAGCTGGTCAGGTGTGACCTGTTTCACCGGAATCACTTCCTAGATCTTGTGACCTGTTTCACCGGAATCAGGCATTGTTTCGGTACGCCTCTTTTTTTTATCAGTAAAGTTTACGGATATTAAAGCACAATGGACCCGTGGTTAATATCCGGCGGTGACAAATCTATACTGACGTGGATAATAACTCAAACTGGAAATTAGATATAGATACATGTTTGAAAGTTAAGTTACTACACACTTAACAACATCTATTTAATATTTATCTCTGAGTATTAGGAAATAATTTGCATAATTAAATGGTAATGGATTGGTGACAACCGAGTAAGATAGCTTGGAAACATCGTCATCAGCACATGATTTTTGTGTTTGTGCTGTACGATTCATGACGAGTGCAATCAACAGGAAGGCTATACAATTAATTTTGCAGTACAGCTGATAACTGAGCTTTAAGATTAAGGGTTTCATAGTCGTCGTGCACCAAGCTTAATATATGAAAAAAGTACAGTTCACTTTTGCAGGTTGCAGCATATGCCATGCTTTTGCACCCATGAACTTTCTGCGGAGTTTGAGTGTTCTATTTTTCTCCCGCGCAAGAGCCTTGTGTATCGTCATCATTCCATCGAAAGAATTCAATTTTCAAGTTTTCACCAGATCAATGTTCTCTGAATGAGAGCTCAGCAGAAAAACCATCAGATGAAGATATCTCAGAATCTTCTTGAGCCAAAGCTTTACAGAAATAAAAAGTTCAGGCCACTATTTCGGCATATTCGCTGTACTCTTTAGCTTTCCAATCTAGGAGCAACAGGTTGAGATTTTGTGAATGTGACCTTACAAGGGAAAAAGGGATCAAAGTTCAAACCACTCTTGCAGCATATACCTCTGTTCCCTTCAACTGGCCTTTAGCTTGTAATACTTGCTACAAAATGCAGGAGAGGGCTTCAGCCGGAAAGCATCTGAAAAAATCCATTCCAGCCATGTACACATTTCATCGTCAAAAGAAGCTAGATTGGATCAATAGGAAGGAAGGATCATGGCCTTTTTTTCTTGTCACAAAAGAGGCTTGTGACAGATTCGGAGATAGACAGATGGACGAAAGATTGCAATAAGAGAGAAAAGGGGTTACTGGATAAGCTCAGCTTCCATTTCCATGATACATCACAAAGTGGGGGATGGGAGATGACACCTAGAAAGGGAGACCCAAAGCAGGATGACCAATCAACTGATCTTCAATTAAACCAAAACAGGCACTTGAAGAGGATATGCTCCAACATGCATGAATGAATGCTGGGAACAGTTCCTCCATTACAAACACTGCCCAGGATGTGCTTTCTATGGCACTCACCAATGGTGCCTTTGGTGTAAAGCGCCTTTGCGCATACACATCATTGCCTCCAACCTCTTTTTCTGGTGTGGCAACTTTGGATTGGTGGAGGCTATGTATGAACATGGTTAGTTTCCAATTAATTAGTCTCTGAGATTAGCTTTCAGTATGAGATCTACAAATTAAGATCATGGTTTCTTGGCACTTGCATGTTACTGTTTTTCTTTCAGTTTTGTTAGTGCTTAGGCTGAACATATGTTGATTTTTTTGTGGGTTTAGCATCATGACAGCCAAATTGTTTATCCACGATGAATGTCTGGACTCTAGAATTCCATGCGTATTCTGTGGTCTGCATTTCTGTTGTTGTCTGAAAGGGACTAGCCTATGTGGATACTCCTACAGGCTACAATACTCTGATTATTTTATTTTATTTTTATTTTTTTGAACTTGGAAAACTTCCCATTAAACCAGAAGCACAACACAATTGCTGGCTACCAGACCAGAAACAAAGTCCAGAGGATACTCGATCCACTCAGTGGTCGATACACTCGCCGTAAAAGCATAATCAGCAAAAGCATGGGCAACCTTATTACATTTACTACTACAAAAGCGAAACTCAAAACGAGCAAAGTTCAGAATGCATGTAATTGTTTTAAAAGGCATGGTTTGAAGCATATGCTATGACGTTTGATGTATAAGATAACATCAGGAAAATTCAAGAAAATATTTGATAATCTGGTATAAGCAGAATCACCTTCAGTCTGAAGTTCAACCGTCAATTAGAAGGCTGAAATTCAGTCGACATTTGGACAGTATGTGAGGTGTTTCCTCCCGGAGTGCCCTCCCGCAGGGTTTTTTCTCTTCTTTCTTCCTCTTTAACTGATAGGCAGAGCTCCTGCCATCCGTTTGAAAACAAAAGGAGTAATCAACGGTTCAAAATTATAGTCAGGCAGAATATTATGCATTCAGGTATACATTTGCAAACTAAAGCAAAATGCACGTTTGCACAATCACAGCCACACAAAATGGCCTAAAAGAAAGATATAAACTCAGTTAAAGAGAATCCAGTCCACCAACACGATCACCACCCGTAAGCACCACCGGTTAAAACTAAAATTGTTACACGGAACGTGAGTAAAATTGTCACACGCAAAGGACTAGATTATTACGTAAAGGCATCCTTTCGTGCTAATGCAAGTTGCATCATTGTACATATTACCCTCGCAAAGAGGATTCCAAGGGAAGAAAGTTTCAACGTCGAATCAAATTGTGGCCAAGTTGATATTTCTTAATGAAATGTTGCTGAAACCTTTTGTGTATTCGGAAAAAAATTATGTAGTGAATTTGACTCCAGTGAACATGAAAGGACAAACAACATTTTCCATTTTGTTGTGTTTTACAGGTAGATCAGTAGTTTCGGTAGGATTCATGGGCGTATCAAAATAAAATAAAATTTCTTGTAGAAAGTGACAGGAGGAAAATGATTATTTGTCATGCCCACTAAGAGGAGATTTCATATATTTTCCTTGACCCTACTTCCTAGAGTTAGTGGCACACTATGGCTGGCTGGAGCAGCTTCAGAATCAAAACGGATCTAGTCAACTGCCAACTGATACTGGACTTGATTATGGTGTGAAGGGATAACTCTTGACAGAGTAACCACGTTCGGATTAGTAAATAAACCTTGGATAAGTGCAAAGGAAAACTCTATGCTGCATCGTGTGCGAAAAAACAATATCGCCATCCTTGAGGCAAGTATAAGAAATAACTTCAGTTACATTTGCACAAGCATGAACAGTTTCAGGTGTTGTACCAGACGGAGACTAAAACATTTCAGTTTCATTATTCATGGCTGGGACCGACGACATATCAGAACACATTCAAAGAGGTACAGGAACAAAAAATAATGGAAAATCAGTGTAGCTATGAACTACAGGAGCTGATCAACACCAGAATATCCAAATCCGAAACTTTTCAACATACTGGTGTTGTGTGGCAGGCATAGCTGATAGCCGGAGAGACTCGTGGCCTTCAGCTTCAGTTCAATCCTTGCATCAGTTAATTGAGAAAAAAAGCAACATATCATGCACGTATCAAGAATTGATCGAGGAATGTCTAGCACCAGCATTAAGGATCACTTGGTATTGTCGACATCAACACAAAACATCAGCATTCCTTTGATTCACCGTCTTAATTTAAGCAGCAACAGCAACAATCTCTGGTTTATCTGTGCCTTCTTGTTGAAGGAAGGACTTGTCTATTCCTTCGATGTTGGTTATTCTCAGCTTCGTCAATTCCTGGAAATTGTCACAGCAGACAGTAAGACCATAATCCAGAGAATAAGGTCAATGTGATCTTTTATTGAGAATAGTAAATGCTGGAATGTAAATTACGGAATTACCTGACGGTGTCCCTTTGTTCGGCGGTAATTTTTCCTCCTTTTCTTCTTGAATATAATAACTTTTGCATCTAGGGCCTAACAAAGATTGTCAAGAGAAATGAACTCATAATTGTGCAGTAGTACATTCTAAAACAACATATTATATCAAAGATGCACTCTGGTTAAGCAATTGTAGAAAGTATAGGTGTGTGCTACCAACAAGACTGAAACAGTAAAGCTTCAGGCATACTGACACTTGTCAATCAACTATCAATGTTGCTGTACATGTTCGAACACATGAAGCCAGTAAAATGAAAAACTAGCAGAGATAGCAGAGCCAACCACTAGATATTTTCATGTCATTTCTGTTACATTTTGATACTTTGGAGGAATCAATGCAATCCAATGTGGTGCCCAGTGAATTAGTTGGTGGTCCTTAAAGAGGGATCAGAAAGGTCCATGCTAGTAATGTCTCATACAGATATATGTTGAGCAGCATCAAACTGGACTTTGCAGCATACTGTAAGTACGATTAGGATACCAACAAAGTGCCCAAACATACATAGTTTTGAAAATATTTAACATGCCAATATAATCAGTTGATGGTGGGAAATTCAAGAGAAGTGTACTGGAATAAGTCAAGGAATTTATAATTTCCATTGCCAATAATCCTGCTATTGGGCACATTTCCAGCCTGAGTGATGGTAACATAATAGACAAGTACATCAGCTTTCAACTGCAACAGTCAGATCATATAACTGGTATGACAAGACAAGGATATTCAGATCAGTCTGAAATCCACATACATATTGCCTAGTGCATAATCTGTAGAAAGCAGACCTAATAATAAAGCAGACCCACTTATGAACTTGCTCCAACAAAACAGAGTTCATAAATCATTCCATGGACTTCATTCTACTGAACATGTTAACAAACACTCTCCAAGAAAAAACAGAAAAAAGATAGATTAAATAAGCATCCTTCTTACATGCTCTTCAACAACAGCATGGACGGTAGCATCAGTAAGAGTCGGCCTCCCAATTATTGTCTGAGCTTGTGAGCCAAGCATGAGAACTCGATTTAGAATTAACTGCACCAAGTGATTCAGATGAAAACAGCTTCAGTAAATTTTCAATGAAATGACAAGTACTAGTGAGCAGCGACATATGTTTGCTACTGGGATCACAAACAGAATTTGTCAACTTGGTTCACTGCGGTAGTTCCATATAACTTTTTGTTTAAAATTGGTAGGTTGAAGAATAGAAAGTTAGAGCTGTGGAGGCGGACTCTAGAATCGAAAGGTTTTAGGCTTAGTAGAACCAAAACTGAGTACATGAGGTGCAGTTTCAGTACTACTAGGCACGAGGAGGAAGAGGTTAGGCTTGATGGACAGGTGGTACCTGAGAAAGACACCTTCCGATATTTGGGGTCTATGCTCCAGAAGGATGGTGATATCGATGAAGATGTGAGTCATCGAATCAAAGCTGGTTGGATGAAGTGGCGCCAAGCTTCTGGCGTCCTCTGTGATAGGAAAGTGCCACAAAAGCTAAAAGGCAAGTTCTATAGGACGGCGATTCGACCTGCGATGTTGTATGGCGCAGAATGTTGGCCGACCAAGAGACGACATATCCAACAGTTAGGTGTAGCGGAGATGCGCATGTTGAGATGGATATGTGGCCACACAAGAAAGGACCGGGTTAGGAATGATGATATACGTGAGAGAGTTGGGGTAGCACCAATTGAAGAGAAGGTTGTCCAACACCGTCTAAGATGGTTTGGTCATATAGAACGTAGGCCTCCGGAAGCGCCATTGCATACCGGACGGATAAAGCGGGATGAGAATGTTAAGAGGGGTCGTGGTAGGCCAAACTTGACATGGGAGGAGTCTGTTAAGAGAGATCTGAAGGATTGGAATATCACCAAAGAACTAGCCATGGATAGGGCTGCGTGGAAGTTAGCTATCCATGTGCCAGAACCATGACCTAGTTTCGAGATCTTATGGGTTTCAACTCTAGCCTACCCCAACTTGTTTGGGAAAAAAAGGCTTTGTTGTTGTTGTTGTTGTTGGTAGGTTGAAGAAAAATATTATGAGGATTGTATGTTGTGACACTAATGCAACAAAGAGAAGAAGTCGTCACTGAGAACCTGCTGTGGTAGGATGGTTAGGAGGGTTGTTGTACCCCCAGCCCACAAGAGTTCAAATCCCAGATTGGACATTGGTGTTTCTCATTTAGGCGGAATATTCTTCGGTGGGAGGCGACGTTCCCATCGACAGCGAGGCGCCTACGGTGGCTCAGTCTTTTGGAGGTGCTCATAGGGGTAGGGTGTGCGTGTGTGCGTTCATATGGTGAGTGTGTGCACGTGTATGTGAGCGTCTGCGTTGTATTGTGTTACGCAAACAAAAAAAATCGTCACCTAGTAATAGCTCCACTCAACCTATCAACCACAACCATTCAAATTTTTAGTACGTTCATAGTTCATACACTTCATCAAGCTTAAAAATCAATTCTTGTTACATTTTACAGCAAAATCTTAAGCAGCTTCCATGAAGAAGATGAATATAGAAGTTACAATACTTGATTGAACTAACTAATTTCAAGCGGTACTCTTATGTTTTCAGTTCCCAACATGCATGGAACAAAATCGACCAGTCCAAAGTGCTATGGGATGTCCTGAGATAACGATGTGCACATAATGCCCATGTCAGATCATGCATTGCATGCAATTCTACATCTTCACCATATCAGACGTAGCTCTATTATCAGTTCAGATTTTTAAGATTGATCATACTAATATATATACTTGATGACCAAACTTGAGCACCTAATCACAACGGTTGCGCTGTTAGTCTTGGGTCATAGGTTGCTGCTTGAACGGAGGCACTATTTGGCTCAAATGCGCACTCGAAACTATTTAACTGACAGAAGTTTGACACATTACCTTGTCGTTGACATCGCAGAACTTCAACCGCTCCGTGAAGATGGAGTCGCCGTTGCTCACCTTAAACTGGTGCGAGCCAATCTGCAGGAACAAGCAACGCGCACCGAGATCACCAACCAGATCCGTTGCTCACCTTAAACAAAAGATTCGGGCCAGATGGGGTGGGGGTGCAGACCTGGACGACGGCGAAGACGGGCTCGTAGGGCTTGAATGGCTTCTCGTCGGCCCCGAGCGGGCCCATCACCTTGTACCCGATCTCGTCGGCCTCCGCCAGCTTCTCCTCCTCCGTCTTCCCGCTGGGCGGCTTCGCCGCCGGCGTCTCCTCGTCGCCCTCCCCCCACTCGTCCCCGCTCCCCTCCTCATCCTCGTAGTGCTCCTCGTCGTCCCCTTCCTCCTCCTCCTCCTCGTCGTCGGAGGAGGGGGGGCGGGTCGCGAAGTGGCAGCGCGGGGGGAGGAGCCGGAGCAAGGCGGCGGCAGCGCTGGCGGCGCGGGGCGCGAGGGGCTGGGACAGGGAGGTTAGGGTTTGGGCGGCGATCGGGACCGGCGCGAGGGGTTGGGGGATGAGGCGGCGCGTGAGGATGCGTAGCAGGCATCGCCGCGTCGCCATGGCTACGGCGGCGGAGGGAGAGGCGTGGAGGAGGAGCGGAGGGTAGAAATGGAAATGTTGGTTTTGGCCAAGCGGTTTACACGAGGGTTTAAGGAAAAGACGAGACACTGCAGGTGGGCCCTGTTGACGCCGTGCCGCGAGGAAAGCGGTCGCAGAGGCTCTACGCGATCCGGGGGCGAAGGCGTAGTCAGTGGCAGAGAAAGGATACGCTTTCACTTAATGTACCGATGGTTTTGGTGAGTGAAGATTTCGTGCCCCCGAACACGAGTGGCTCTGTTTGAAAAAGTAAAATATTTAAAAGTTACAAAAAGATCCGAAAAAGATATGCATGTTTTCAATTATGTATTCTACACAAAGTCTAATGTCCCATACTTTGTATTTTGAGCTCCACATAAAATGAGAAATGTACGGATCTAATTATAGTTGTTTCAAATATCTGAATATTGTTATTTTGTGTAGTCCATAGTAAAAGGAATTCCGCATTGTGATTTTGCACACTCATAGTATATATCATTCAGAATACGCTGGTTTTTAAGGTTTTGTTTGTAACATTTAAATGTTTTTATAAATCAAACAGAGAGCAGTGGTGCTCTGGAGGCAAAGTGACTTTTTGATAGTTTCGTCAGTTCTCATATATTGCTTTGGAACAAACAAATTAACTGTAACTTAATTCGACACGAACAAATTATTTCCACTCTTCCAAGTCTACTAGTGTAAGAGGTTCTTTTACCAACCCTAGTAGCCGATGAATATTGTGCATCGTTGTGTGTTTGTATTGATCATAGGCAATGTCTAATATACATAGGTACAACCGTAAGATTACAACGGAATTACCGCAGGAGCTTGTCTACATGCCAAAGGCTCGGTTCCACAGACGCCTACACAGGTGTCAGGTGGTTCCTTTTTTTAGTAGCCTACACAGATGTTTACTTTTCATGTGCCCCGTGTCCTAAAAGGACGACTGTCCCGTCTACGGTCTTTTCTTGACGATAAACTTGTTTGGAAAAGTAGCGCTCGGAAGATTTAGTTGGTTGCACACGGGTTGTCTATAGAAACTCAGAAAGCTGTAGGTTCTTACAAATCCTTCATTTATGCAAAGTGAAGATGCAGAAGCTGGTTGAGATGGGCTTCCCTCAGGAATCAGGATACATAGTAAGAAACTAGAAGGTAAGGGCGCGCTTTGCTGCGCCTGTTTTAGCCGTTTTCGTATTATTATTTTTGGTTTAATTGGTTTGTTTCTTATTTTTACTCTGTTGTTGTTCTGGGTTTGATGAGGCGTTTTAACATTTTTTACAAATCCTTCATTTATGCAAAGTGAAGATGCAGAAGCTGGTTGAGATGGGCTTCTCCCTCAGGAATCAGGATACATAGTAAGAAATGCCCGTCAATGGTGATGAGAACATGCCTTTGAAAATCTCTGCTCGGGCTGAAGCCATATTTCGTATTAGAACTTTAAATTGCATGCCCAATTCATTATGAAACAACAATCCTAGGTATTTAGGTAAAGCTCCTATTGTGCCATTTCAGTGTGGCCTCAGGGAGAACTGAAAAGTACCTATCATAGCTTGGCAGTTCCTGTCGGACTGTGCTTCATAGGCAGCACATCTTCCGTATTTGCCGGTGCCGAAATAAACCAACTGAACATGTCATTTTTCACGAGCCAACAAAATCATGCTTCAAGAAAGCGCGATAAAAGATTCATGACGGAGATGGGAAGCTTGCAGCTCCGTCCATACAAGGTATGGTTTTTTCATGATGTTGTTTCAACAGCTACGCTGTGTTTTTATAATCCTCACCATCGAGCACCAAACTCCAAGTTATTACAACTGGCGGAGGCGCCGGTCCTGGACCGTAGGTGCGAGGCAAAATGTAGACGGGGTTGTTTCCTGTAGATCCAACAGATTTTGCATGTGCAGGTCAATAGCTAGCGTGGCGAATTTGTACACTGTTGCAGGTAAGAATGGCACCCGCCGCTTATGGGTAAGCGTGGAGCCACCCATAAACTTACCCATCCACCTAAAACTTACTCGTCAACTGGTATAATTTTTTCCTATTCCCGTCACCCCACAGGATAAAGGGCACCTGCGGGTAGAAATACCCGTGTATACAGCGCATCATATAAACATAAAATAGAGATAAAAACAACACATTACTCATCTAGAAGAGATCTATTTGTTGACTTGTTGTATCCGGAGTCGAGACGTGATCATGCTAATAAGATATAATATGAGGGATATCTACGGTATAGTGCGGCGATTGCCATGTGGTCCGGCAACCGCGGTGGGAGAGGCGAGCGAACTACATGTGAATTACGATCGTGACATGATGCATAGACCCTACTCATGCATTAGTGCGTGGAATTTTGTCCCACTTGTCAAATATTAGATGAGTATGGTACACAGATATGGGTTATACTATTCATACCCGTAACCTTTTTACCCGATGGGTATAACTTTTTCGCATTTACATACCCATGGTTTCTTATCTCATACCCTTTATCCTAGTGGGTTTTTTACCCGCATGGTACGTGGGTAATGGGTACCCATTGCCATTTTAGTTGCAGGATTAGAACGAAAAAAGTTTACCGAGCCAGGTAACGATCTGCACGTTAACATAAGAAAGTGTACCTCCTCTGTCAAACTTTCGTATCCCTTCGTGCAAATTCACCCATCAAAAGAATGTGTTATTCAGAATAAGATTTGACATAGTATATTCGTTCTCAATTATCAAATTATCACTAAAGTTACTATAACTCGCAAGACACTTTTGACCATGAAAAGCATGGTAAAAAACTATAGAAATGTCTTAATTTATATACTGGAAGTTTCTATAGATGCTCTTACCTAATAGTGCACTACAAACAGCTGTTTGGATATTTTAAGAGCTGCTAGCTCTAAGTTGACGAGGGAATATCTCCCCGGCAACAGTGCCAGAAACAATGCTTGTACGTCACACGTCAGTTGGGAACCCCAAGAGGAAGGTATGATGAGTGCAGCAGCAAGTTTTCCCTCAGTATGAAACCAAGGTTTAATCGAACCAGTAGGAAAACGAGGTTTGCTTCGAAGGTGTTGGTGAAGGAGTGTAGTGCGGCGCAACACCAGGGATTCCGGTGCCAACGTGGAACCTGCACAACACAATCAAATTACTTTGCCCCAACTTAACAGTGAGGTTGTCAATCTCACCGGCTTGCTGAAAACAAAGGGTTAAACGTATCGAATGGAAATGATGTTTGTTTGCATAAAACAGTAGAGAACAATGATTGCAGTAGATTGTATTTCAGATGTAAAAGAATGGACCGGGGTCCACAGTTCACTAGTGGTGTCTCTCCAATAAGATAACTAACATGCTGGGTAAACAAATTACAGCTGGGCAATTGACAATTGATAAGTGCATATAACATGCATGTGTGAGTGTGGTGTCTACTATGAGATTCATTTGGGCATTACGACAAAGTACATAGACCGCTATCCAGCATGCATCTATGCCTAAATAGTCCACTTTCCGGTTAACATCCGTACCCCTTCCAGTATTAAGTTGCAAGCAACAGACAATTGCATTAAGTAATGTGCGTAATGTAAACAATACATTCATCCTTGAATAAAGCATTGCTGTTTTACCCCTAGTGGCAACAACACATCTACAACCTTAGAACTTGCTGTCACTATCCCAGGTTAAATAGAGGTTGAACCCAACTATCATGCATAAATACCCCCTCTTGGAGTTACAAGTATTCACTTGGCCAAGGCTTCAACAAGTAACGGAGAGCATGCAAGATCACAAATGACATAGACATGATAATATAATATTCAGCTCCACATAGGTATCAATATAAGTCAGATCCCAGCAAACACAACATGTAGCATTACAATAAGATGATCTTGATCATGATAGGCAGCTCACAAGATCTAAACATGATGGCACAAGTGGAGAAGACAACCATCTAGCTACTGCTATGGACCCATAGTCCAAGGATGAACTACTCACGCATCACTCCGGAGGCGGGCATGGCGATGTAGAGCCCTCCGGTGATGATTCCCCTCTCCGGCAGGGTGCCGGGAAGAGCTTCAGAACCCCCCGAGTTAGGGTTGACGACGGCGGCGGCAGCGAATATGTTCTGGATGAAAGGCTCGGTGTTTTAGGGTTTTCACGTCTCGGGGAATAAATAGGCGAAGGGGCGATGTCGGCGGACCCCCGAGGGGCCCAAACCACAGGCGGCGCGGGGGCCCGCGCCCCAGGTGGTTTGGCCACCTCGTGGCTCTCTTCGTCTCTCCTTCGGACTCCGTGTACGTGTGGAAAAATAGGGACTTGGCCTTTTGTTTCGTGCAATTCCGAGAATATTTCCAGAAGTAACTTTCTGAAACCAAAAACAGCAGAAAACAGGGAACTGGCACTGTGGCATCTTGTTAATAGGTTAGTCCCAGAAAATGCATAAAAGTGATATGAAGTGTATATAAAACATGTAGCAAATGGTATAATATAAGCATGGAACAGCAGAAATTATGGATACGTTGGAGACGTATCAAGCATCCCCAAGCTTAGTTCTACTCGTCCTCGAGTAGGTAAAACGATAACAACAAATAATTTCTGAGGAGACATGCTTTCACACAATCTTGATCAATATATTGCAAGGCTCATGTCATGAATGAAGTGACTCAAAGCAATGATCTATAGTTTGCTAACAAATAGATAAAGAGTAAACAATGAATCATATAAGCAAAAACTTTTCATGAATAGTACTTTCAAGACAAGCATCAAAAAGTTTTGCATAAGAGGTAACTCATAAAGCAATAGATTCAAAGTAAAAGGCATTGAAGCAACACAAAGGATGATTAAGTTTCAGCATTGCTTTCAACTTGTAACATGTATATCTCATGGATAGTTGTCAACATAAAGCAATATAACAAGTGCAATAAGTAAACATGTAAGAATCAATGCACACAAAGTTGACACAAGTGTTTGCTTCTAAGATAGAAAGGAGTAGGTAAACTGACTCAACATAAAGTAAAAGATAGGCCCTTCGCAGAGGGAAGCAGGGATTAAATCATGTGCTAGAGCTTTTTAAGTTTTCGAAAGCATATAGAGAGCACAAAATAAGTATTTGAGAGGTGTTTGTTGTTGTCAACGAATGGTAGTGGGCACTCTAACCCCCTTGTCAACCAGACTTTCAAGAGCGGCTCCCATGAAGGACGTTATCTCTACCAGCAAGGTAGATCATCCCTCTTCTCTTTTGTTTACACATGTATTTTAGTTTCTTTATAGATGACACTCCTCCCAACCTTTTGCTTACACAAGCCATGGCTAACCGAATCCTCGGGTGCCTTCCAACATTCACATACCATGGAGGAGTGTCTATTTGCAAATTAAGTTGCTTACTGATAAATCAGGGCAAAACATGTGAAGAGAATTATTAATGAAAGTTGTAATTAATTGGGGCTGGGCACCCCGTTGCCAGCTCTTTTTGCAAATTATTGGATAAGCGGATGTATATGCCACTAGTCCATTGGTGAAAGTCTGTCAGAAGTAAATGACAAGATTGAAAGATAAAACACCACATACTTCCTCATGAGCTATAAAACATTGACACAAATAAGGAGTAATAAAGTTTTGAATAGTTTAAAGGTAGCACATGAAATATTTACTTGGAATGGCAGGAAATACCACATAGTAGGTAGGTATGGTGGACACAAATGGCATGGGTTTTGGCTCAAGTTTTGGATGCACGAGAAGCATTCCCTCTCAGTACAGAGTTTAGGCTAGCAAGGTTGTTTGAAGCAAACACAAGTATAAACCGGTACAGCAAGAATCACATAAAAACATATTGCAAGTATTATAAGACTCTACACTGTCTTCCTTGTTGCTCAAACATTTTACCAGAAAATATCTAGACCTTAGAGAGAACAAATATGCATCCCAAGTCTCAACAAGCTCTACGGTAGTTCTCCACTACTAGGCTTTAACTACATGATGCAAGAGCTTAAACATGATCTACTTGAGAGCTCAAAACAATTGCAAAGCATCAAATCGAAACAAGACAATGATCTACAAGAATGCATATGTCTTTTCCAATACCAACTACTACATGTAGCATTTTCTTTCTTCCAAACAAACACCAATCAATTTATTTAAACATAAACTCTCCAAATGATAATATAATGCAGCAAGAGAGTATTTATAAACAAGTGCTAACAGCTCGAAGAGATGCATGAAAAACAGGAGCTAAAAGCACTGCAGTAGCTAGTTAAGAATACTCAACAAATATAAGTGAAGAACATGAGTATTCACATGAAAAAGCGGAGCGTGTCTCTCTCCCACACAAGGATTGCTAGGATCCGAATTTATTCAAACAAAAACAAAAATAAAAACACACAGACGCTCCAAGTAAAGCGCATAAGATGTGAAAGAATTAAAATATAGTTTCACTAGAGATGACCTGATAAGTTTGTTGATGAAGAAGGGGATGCCTTGGGCATCCCCAAGCTTAGACGCTTGAGTCTCTCTGAATATGGTTGGGATGAACCACGGGGGCATCCCCAAGCTTAGGCTTTTCACTCTTCTTGATCACATAATATCACCCTTCTCGCTTGATCCTTGAAAACTTCCTTCACACCAAACTCAAGACAGTTCTCATTAGAGGGTTAGTGCATAATCAAAAATTCTCATATTCTGTAATGATACAATCAATCCCAAAGCTTCTGGACATTAGCTACAGCCACCAATGCTTTGTGGAGCAAAGAAATCCACACAAACACAGTAAAAGAGCGAATGCAAAACAAAAGGCAGAATCTGTCAAAAACAGAACAGTCTGGAATGACGAATTTTTTCGAGGCACTTAAGTTGCTCAGATGGATCTGGCCTAAAATAATGAAAGTTGCGTACATATCTCAGGAATATGCGTGATTTTTTCAGAATTTTTTGAATTTTCTACAGGGAGATAAGCTCAAATCCGTGACAGCTAAAAATCTGTCACTGCGCAGAAATCCAAATCTTGCATCAACTTTCAATATAGAACTTTACTTGGCACAACATTGCGATAAAATAAAGATACAAAGGAGTTGCTACAGAAGTAACAAAACTCCTTGACTCAAAGAAAACAAAAATAACAGCAAATAAAAACGATGGGTTGTCTCCCATAAGCGCTTTTCTTTAACGCCTTTCAGCTAGGCGCAGAAAGTGAAAATCAAGTGTTGTCAAGTGGCAAATCATTCAAATCATCAAAAGCTTCTTCCAACACACAGCTTGTAACAATGGGTATCTTAGATGTTCCTGGAGGTGTTTCATTACCTTTAACCGTACTAAAAGTTTTATCAATTTTAAGCTCATAATGAGTCTTTGGTTTTGGCACTTTAGGAACATACATAAACTTTTGCTCTCTACCCACATAAACTTTCTCCTTTTTAGACTTAAGAGAAGTAAAGGTTGAACTTAAGGTTTCAATAGCTTCCTCTAACTCATCAATTCTATGATTTTGGGTGTCATGGATATTATTATCCTCAAGAACAGTGATTCTTTCATTGATGGTGGCTATTGATTCATTAGTCTTACCAATACAATCAAGAAAATTTGGAAAAAATTCTCCATAGAGTCTAACTTATTTATAACATCCTCCAAGGTGATCTCAATTTAATATCTTTAGTGGGTGGTGTTCCTACCAAACTTTCAATAATATTACAGGCTTCTAAAGCAGGAGTACCCAAGAAATTTCCACCTGTAAGAGTGTCTAGAACATACCTATACCAACTAGAGATACCAACATAAAAGTTCCTAAGGAGGATAGTGGTAGAGTGTTTCTTAGTACATCTATGATGAGCATCACTAATTCTATACCAAGCATCTTTCAAATTTTCACCTCCTAGTTGCCTAAAAGAACGAACTTCAACTTCAGGAGCATTCATTTTGAAAAACAAAATCAAACTGAATTAAACAAGTAACTAATTTTTTTGTGTTTTTGATAAAGAGAGCAAACAAGACTAAATAAAAATAAACTAAGCAAGACAAATAACAAAGTAAAGAGATTGGGTGTGAGAGACTCCCCTTGCAGAAGCAATTCGGTTTTCCCCGGCAACGGCGCCAGAAAACGTGTTGCTGCTCTAAGTTGACGAGGGAATATCTCCCCGGCAACAGTGCCAGAAACAATGCTTGTACGTCACACGTCAGTTGGGAACCCCAAGAGGAAGGTATGATGAGTGCAGCAGCAAGTTTTCCCTCAGTATGAAACCAAGGTTTAATCGAACCAGTAGGAAAACGAGGTTGCTTCGAAGGTGTTGGTGAAGGAGTGTAGTGCGGCGCAACACCAGGGATTCCGGTGCCAACGTGGAACCTGCACAACACAATCAAATTACTTTGCCCCAACTTAACAGTGAGGTTGTCAATCTCACCGGCTTGCTGAAAACAAAGGGTTAAACGTATCGAATGGAAATGATGTTTGTTTGCATAAAACAGTAGAGAACAATGATTGCAGTAGATTGTATTTCAGATGTAAAAGAATGGACCGGGGTCCACAGTTCACTAGTGGTGTCTCTCCAATAAGATAACTAACATGCTGGGTAAACAAATTACAGCTGGGCAATTGACAATTGATAAGTGCATATAACATGCATGTGTGAGTTGTGGTGTCTACTATGAGATTCATTTGGGCATTACGACAAAGTACATAGACCGCTATCCAGCATGCATCTATGCCTAAATAGTCCACTTTCCGGTTAACATCCGTACCCCTTCCAGTATTAAGTTGCAAGCAACAGACAATTGCATTAAGTAATGTGCGTAATGTAAACAATACATTCATCCTTGAATAAAGCATTGCTGTTTTACCCCTAGTGGCAACAACACATCTACAACCTTAGAACTTGCTGTCACTATCCCAGGTTAAATAGAGGTTGAACCCAACTATCATGCATAAATACCCCTCTTGGAGTTACAAGTATTCACTTGGCCAAGGCTTCAACAAGTAACGGAGAGCATGCAAGATCACAAATGACATAGACATGATAATATAATATTCAGCTCCACATAGGTATCAATATAAGTCAGATCCCAGCAAACACAACATGTAGCATTACAATAAGATGATCTTGATCATGATAGGCAGCTCACAAGATCTAAACATGATGGCACAAGTGGAGAAGACAACCATCTAGCTACTGCTATGGACCCATAGTCCAAGGATGAACTACTCACGCATCACTCCGGAGGCGGGCATGGCGATGTAGAGCCCTCCGGTGATGATTCCCCTCTCCGGCAGGGTGCCGGGAAGAGCTTCAGAACCCCCCGAGTTAGGGTTGACGACGGCGGCGGCAGCGAATATGTTCTGGATGAAAGGCTCGGTGTTTTAGGGTTTTCACGTCTCGGGGAATAAATAGGCGAAGGGGCGATGTCGGCGGACCCCCGAGGGGCCCAAACCACAGGCGGCGCGGCGGTGGGCCCGCGCCCCAGGTGGTTTGGCCACCTCGTGGCTCTCTTCGTCTCTCCTTCGGACTCCGTGTACGTGTGGAAAAATAGGGACTTGGCCTTTTGTTTCGTGCAATTCCGAGAATATTTCCAGAAGTAACTTTCTGAAACCAAAAACAGCAGAAAACAGGGAACTGGCACTGTGGCATCTTGTTAATAGGTTAGTCCCAGAAAATGCATAAAAGTGATATGAAGTGTATATAAAACATGTAGCAAATGGTATAATATAAGCATGGAACAGCAGAAATTATGGATACGTTGGAGACGTATCAAGAGCATATGTTTAGAGTTCTTTATCATAAACATGTATATGATATTTTAGTTTATGCAATTGTTAAACGTCAATTATAAAATACAATTTAAAATTAGATTAATTTAGCATAATGCGGACGACGTTTTCAGTGATGCAAATTACAATTGTACAACACTTCACACAAAAAGCACATTTAGCAACTCCGTTATGTGGTTAGCTATGATAAATAGTTAATATAAATGTATTTTCATGAAGACTGTAGCATGCCAAAAATTTGTTTTATACAAATACAAAAGTTTAGTATAAATGTCTGATGCGTAACCATGCATGTCCACCGCTTGTAGGAATAGAAAAAACTGGCAGAAAACAAATTGTTGCATAGAAAGGATTACATTTTTTCTTTGGAAGAGAGCAAACAATTTACAAGATCTGAAACCAGCTGCGAACGGTAGGTTCAGTTATGGAACGTCGCATCCTTGATACGGCGGCGGGAGAACCCCGTCGAGGATCATGGGGGCGGCCTTGCTCGACGCGGCGGCGACGGGAGCCAGGGAGCGTCGCGGCTTCACCTGACTACGCATCTGGCTGGGGCAGGCAGGTGCGGATTAATTTGGGGTGTGGCGGAGGGAGAGGGCGTGGGAATTTATTGCGGGCTTCTCAGCCCAACTCTTTCTTGCTGGACGGCAAAAACAATTTAAATCGGTTGCCATCGAACCACTCTAGCGGTATGGGACTAAAAATCTGGCACATACGGAAACTTACATAAATACGTGGCCCATATGCTTTTCAACTAAGTTAAGTACCATTGGTGACTTTGCAGGCATTTTCTCAAGAAACTTAAGAATAGTAGGTTCATAAAATTGCAATGTCATATCAGTTACATGCAATTGTAACATCTGTGGAGAAGTGAGAAGATCTGGCATTTCATGCTTCACAAAAGAAAATTGCATGCATATTACCAGGATACAGAAGCTGGTATCAGATGATCAGTTTAAGTTGTTATTTGTAGGTTTCTATAGACAATTTCTCAATAAGGCTTCGATTTCTCACACCCTCAAGTACCTGAGATCTCCAGGTAGCGTGTTTTTGGCAAATATGACAGTTTTCGCGAACTAATAACACATCTGGCCGCTACCGAGAACTATTTCCAAGTATGGCCCCTCAGGTCTGCGTCGACGAGCCAAACTTGTGCAGTTCGGCGCCAATGGCTATGGCGCCGAACTCATCCGGCATCAAAATGCGAAATTGTGGTGGCGCCAAACTGCACAAGTTCGGCTCCATACGCCAACCTCAGGGGCACATTTGGAACTAATTTTCGGTAGCGACCAGATGCGCTATCAGTTCCCGAAAACGGCCATATTTGACAAAAAAAAATACCCATGTAGCTGAAGCATACTATACATCGTAAGAGCAATGAACTTAAATTCATGGCGACTATTGGATTAATGGGTGTAAAACCTTTGAAAGTGATAGACAGTTGTAAGCAGAGGCCAAATTTGAAGATTAAACAATTCTATTTTCATATTAACCATATGAATTGCCTACGGCAATGCCTCCGTCATAGCGAGTCACAGTACGACTCGCCCGCACGATTTCCGTCGGGGGTTCGATCGAACGTAGCACAATTTTCCAAACATGGGCGGGTCCATAAAAAATGACGTTTTCTTATTTTGCTTTATGTTTTTTTTATTCCTGGATAATACGTGATTTTTTTTCTTCTTTTTCCCTTTTTATTTTTAAATGCGAACATTTTTTGAAATCTGGATATCTTTCAAATTTGAAACATTACTAGGAAAAGACCCCGTGCGATGCAACGGGAGAAATCAATTATCGCCAGAAAATGACACATTTTTATGAATACAGATTAGAAGATATGAATTTTACAAATTTCAGCATCTTCTGTAATTGTTAAATATCTGACAGTAGGGGACCACACGGCAGGGGTTTGTTAATTACCGGAAACATTTATTAAAAAGAATAAAATTCTGACGTGCGTTGAAACGGGAGAAAAATCCACGTGGTTCAAACCAATAAATCTGCCTATCTGTAAATTGGTTATTTTGTTGTCCTAAATAAGCATGGTTAAAAGTTGTTAAACATGCATGAATTTTGATTCCAATAGACAGATTACATTTTTCTGAACATTTTGGTATATTGTTCATAATTTTCTGTTAGCCAGATCAAAAGTTATAGAATTTGCAAGTATCTATTATTTTCTGGAATTTGTTTAACAGCTCGGGCCCATTGTGAGGGATTTATTATTTTCCAAAAATCATTTTGAAATGGTTAAAAACCTGACACTGGGTCCCGCGTGTCAGTGACACAGGAGAACCACAGTTGCCTCGGTCGATCAAGGATCGATCGATTCCGAGCAAATTGATCGAATTCGTTTAGTGCAACAGCTAGAGAACGTCACGGCGAGCGTTATGGTGGCGGCGCCGCTCGTTTTTGGTTGCCGGAGGGACGGCAGCGTCCGCCGGAGCGGATCTCCGCGGCGGCGCACGGGGTGGGCGTGGTACAGAACACGATAGAGAGGAGGGAGAGAAGGTCCACGAGGACCGCGAGCTCACCAGGAAGCTGAAAAGATGGTCGGGAAGGCCGTGCGAGGTCATACGGCGACGAGCTCGAGTATTTTTAAAATCTGAAATATTTAAATAAGATTTTACATTTTAGTACAATTGTTTTCAAAATATGAACCATTTTATCAAATGAACATTTTTTAATCTTATATAAAAATCAAAAAGGGAAGAAATCATTAAAAACTAAAAATAAATTGAAAAGGAGGAATTAAAAATGCTACCAAAAAGAAGTAAAAAAGGAAAATGAAAAGTTTTTTTCAAATAGGAAAAGAAATCAAAGTTCTAAACGAACATTGGCCACCCATGGGTGTAACCGACTCGAGCGACTCGCAACATGCGATGAATAAGGCAGCCCTGGGTCTACGACCTGTGCAGGAGGGAAACAACAATCGCACGCACACCTACACTGTTCCCCGCCAATCCTTCCGCCTCCGTCGCTTCCCCGCTGCCACCACCGGCCTAACCGCCTACTCCCCCACCCCCTCCCCCGTGCTCGGGGCCACTACCGCGCCCTACCCTGCTTAAGCCGCCACCTCTGCCGACCAGGTCGGAGCCTATTCCCTCCCGCACACCCTCCGTGGCAACTTGGGACCGCCCATTACTGCTACCAAGGAAGAAAAAAGCGAGGCAAGGGAGGCGGCCGGATATGAGACGAAGTGTGGCATGGCCGGAGATGAGAAAGGCGAAGCGAGGCGCAGCCGGACAAGAAGAAGACGGAAAAAATCACCGAAGACGGAGCCGACCTCGCTGCCGATGGGGACGGCGCAGCTGGCCGCGACATAGCTGGCCAAATAAGGAATGGACCTCACCGTAGCCGGCAGTGGCGTAGGTGGGGGTGAGGCATGAACTTAACAAGGGGTGCGGGGTAGCCGGCGCTAGAGAAGAAGATGAATTGGGGGCGGGTTAGAGGGATGGCATTTCAGCACCTGACGTTGTCACGGATAATAAATGCACACACAGATTAATCCGACTGATGTTTTTCAAAAAAAAAGATTAATCCGACTGATCATCATTTATAATCTCACATTCACTGCACTACTATTTTGTTCACGTTGGCGTGCGCACTGTCCTCGAGCTGGGGCATATCGGCTGTCCTAGACAAATTAGGAGTGCTAATGCACTTTGTGATTCAATTTGTAGTCTCCAGATAAGATGTCTGTGGTAGGATGGTTAGGGGGGTGGTTGTACCCCCAGCCCAACAGAGTTCAAATCTCAGATTTAACATTGGTGTTTCTCATTCAGTCGGAATATTCTTCAGTGAGAGGCGACGTTCCGTCGACAGCGAGGCGCCCGTGGTAATTTCGCCAATCTCAAGACCTGACCACTGGCTCAGTCTTTCGGAAGTGCTCATAAGGGTAGGGTGTGTGTGCGTGCGTTCATAGGGATTAGTGTGTGCACGTGTATGTGAGCGTCTGCGTCGTACTGTGTTTTGCAAAAAAAAGATAAGATGTATTAATGGATCATTAATTTAAAGTTTTAATGATAATTTGGTGACTAGACACATCAAGTGTAACTTAAGCTTAATTCTGAATTTCCCATCTTTTATGAGACGACTTGGATTTTTGTTTCTTCATATTTGCGGTTGAATATGAAGCGTGAAACTCAAAACCGTATAGATGTGAAAACTTGAAATTTTGACATCTGATAATGCGGAATGAAACTTTTGAACATATTTTTTTATAACTTAAACCCATGTAGATGTGCATTTTTTGTAAGCTTGTAACCTTGACATATGATAATGCAAAACTAAACTTTTCGATTTTTTAAAATTTGAACCTTGAGAACCGAGGCATAGACCGGATGGCTAGGAGGTGTTGATACCTCCTTGCTTGTGAGGTCTCGAGTTCGAGTGACAGAGCTCGCTCCCTCGTGCATACTCACTGGAAATTCTTCTATCTAAGTTGCTTGGAGGCTGTCTAACCCTCCAAGTCGCATTTAAAAAAAACTTGAACACATGGTAGATGTGCATTCCAATGAATTAAATTTTAAAACCCGTCTAGTTAATGTAGTAATAATTTCAACGTAATAATTACAACATACATCTAAAATGTCTTGCAATATCTCAACTCAAATTTCGGCTGACAACCAGAAAATGAAAATCTAACTCCATAATTCCAACGTAGTAATGTTTTAACCTGATTTTCGAATTTCCCACCTTGGATAGGATGATTTGGATTTTTGTTTCTTCATATTTTCAGGTTGAATATGAACGTGAAACTTAGATGTGCATTGTTTCGTTTGTTCATACTTCTTTTTTCCACAGCTTTCTACCATGCTTACATGCATTTTATTTTACCTATTGCATCACCACAACTAAGGGCACCTCCAACGGGCTGGCGCAAACGGACCAGCCCAGTCCTCTTTTGTCCGAACGGACAGAGGAGGTGCTCCAACGGGCTGGCGCAAAGGGACCAGTGTCCGCCCGGACACGAAATTTCGCCCCAAACGCGGCCCAACTTTGGTCCAGGTTTGGGGTGGGACGGACAGCCTCTCGGTCCGCCCCTTTGTCCTCCCTGTCCGCGTCGGACCCAATGGCCAGCCACACATCCTATCCCCATTCCATTCGTCCCCAAACCCTTGCCCAGCCGCCGCCGCCGCCCCAGCCTTTGCCCCGCGATGGAGGACGGGCTGTCGAAAACCACGGCCGCTGCCGACGCCGCCCTGCTGGTGGTGAAGAAGGAGAAGAAGGAGAGGAAGCCGGAGTCGGGCAAGCGACAAGGCCGGAGGGAGAGGACTCGGGAGCGCTTGGCCGAGGCGAAGGCCGCGAAGGCAGCGGCCGAGGAGAAGGAGAGGCTCGCCGCCATCCAGGCCCAGGCCAACCAGGATCTCATCGCGACGCGACAAGGAACAGTCCACCGTCGCAAGGTATGTCGAAAAACGCAAGGACAAGGAGGAAGCAATGGCATGCTATATAGAGATGACAAAGAAGAAGCTCGAGATCGAGCAAGAGAAGGTCAAGGCCGAAGAGAACCGCGTGAAGCTCGCGTTGCTTGCCGAGGAGAACCGGATCATGATGGCCGACCTGACCATCATGGACCCGGAGCAACGAGCATGGATCCTCAAGAAGCAAAAGATGATCCGTGATCGCGAGGACATTTGATGTCCTATTTCGAATTTATTTGAACCATTTTATTGTTTTGATGAACTATGTATCAACTTTTTTTTAAAAGGGCCAGTTTTTGCTCCAGGCCGTTGGGGGCACCTCCACCCCAAACGGACAAAGGGCCAAAATGTGTCCGCGGTCCGCTCCCAAACGACCAAACCGGACACATTTTGGTGTCCGTTTGCGCCAGCCCGTTGGAGGTGCCCTAAGGTGGCTAATCAAGATCACCGCACCTAGATCAACTTACATACTAGTATCATTTTCACATATTCAATGCACCGTTGTGCCATTCTGTTATCATGACGAATCAGCCACCCAATCAATGCGTACAACCCCCGTACACAACCATATGTACTAGTTATCATTTCAAAAGAATAAAGAGAGAGCTCATTTCAATTTCCACTATGTCCCATCTTCTCGTAACTACATATAGTATGTTCTTTTTTTAGAGCACATATAGTATGTTCTTGGGAGAACGCTTCGTCCCCGCTCCTGGTCGTCCCCCGCGGGCGACAAGGGCGGCGCGAACCCTAGCCCTTCCCCAGCTCGCCTCTTCCCCGTCCCCAGCCGCCGCCGTCGGCGTGAGCTGCCGGGCAAAGCCGGGGCGGTGCCGGCGGCGGCGGTTCTTCTTTTCCCCGGTTGCTTGGAGGTCTGCGCGGGGTGGTCCTCAGGCGACAGTGCGCTGGTGAGATGCGGCCTCAACCTCGCGGCTGGCAGTGAGAGGCGACGGCGGCGGGTTCTGGCGGCTCACGGTGGCGTTGTGGCGACGGGGTCGAAGCTGGGAGAAGCCAGGAGCAGCGGCAAGCGGCGGTGGTGGCCGGCACGGCGCGGTCCAGGGAGGACCCGATCTGGGCCAGGAGGGCCCTGATCTGAGCCTGGTGGGCTTCGGCCTCTTCCCTGATCTATGTCGTGAGGCAGCGGCTTGTTCCTGCTCGCCGTGGTGGCTTGTGCTAAGGGCTCCTGACGTGCTTGCCCAGGTTGCAGAGGTAGGGGCGACGTTGAACCTACAGGTGGATGGTGGCGGCGGCCATGGCGCTGCAGCGTGGCGGCGGGCTAGTTGGGCCTGATCTGGGCCGGATCTACCTAGACATGATCTGGCTGATCTGGGCCTGACAGGCCTTGTTGCTGCATCCGGTCGGCGACCGCCTCTAGCGGTGGAGGACAGATCTCCCCCTATTGGCTGTTACTACCGCCAACGCGGGTTTAGTGTTGGCGTCCTTCCTCGCACGATTCGCCGACCTCGCGGTGCTGTCAATCCTGAGGTTTGAGGTCGAGAAAGCCGGGGCGGCGGCCCCGGAAGGTGGACTGCACGAGTGTCTCTGCGGCGAGCGACGTGGCGGTAGTGATGGTGTGTCTCTTTGGCCGTATGGATGGCGAGGAGCGGACAGCGGGGGATCCTGGTGTTGGCGGTGCTTCGGCAAAGACAACTCCCATATCATGTTCTGGAGACCTGGCTTGGGGATAACTGACGGTCCATTATGCCGGCGTGTGGTGAAGGTTTTTTCGGGTGAAAGCTCAGCACTTCGGTGCCGATGGCGGCCATGCCTTCGGGTATGGTTACCCTCTTGGGGGCGATGTTGTGGTCACCTTTACCGCACTAGGGCTCCGGGTGAAAACCCTTAACCGTTGGTCTCGATGACGGCGGCGTGCATGTCTTCGGTGGCAAGCTTAGCGATCCGTATTTCCTTTTTCTTATCTTTGATATGCTTTGTAAGAGGTTCCCCTCATCACATTGTATCGGTTCGACCGTTGTGCTTTATTTATAAAGCGGGGCGAAAGGCTATTTCGAGAAATATAGTATGTTCTTGTTCAACTAACAAAAAGTTGAAAAAATATCATTTCGGGACACAGGGATCTGCTCAACATGGCAGATGGTTAATGGAGCGACCTTTCTTGCTGCCGATCTCGACAAGTATGGCTAGTAGGGCCTCACACACCTCGGTGGCGTCGGCCTCCGTGTGATACCGCCTCAGCATCGAGAACACGAGCCACGCATGGTCCAGCCTCCACGAGTAAAGTACGTAAAACTACCACAATTATCGGCCAAATCACAAGTCAGTACCTGTTTTGGTGATTTTTTTCTAAATCCTACCAAGTTTGAGGCGAGTAGCAACAGTTTGTGCAATTTTCATCTGATTACATTTAAACAAATTTGCTGACAGGTTGACTAGTCAAAATAATACCCACGTCAGCATATTTGACTTTTCTCCTCTCTCCCCTAGCAAATCACGTGCATTGGGCGCTGGGACGCCAGGCGGCGCGTCGCCGCGAGGCCCCGATCTCGGCATGGTCGCTTCACACGCGCGCCCCCATCTCCGGCTCGAACACACGACGCCACCTCCCGCCACAGTGCTGCCGCCATGCCGATGCGTAGCGACACGCGCGGAGCCGCCGTGGTAATATCCCAGAGCGCGCCGCGACGCTGCCTCCGCACCGATGCCCATCCGATTGGCTAGCTCTCGAGAACCGCCTCGCCCCACCCACGGTGCGTCCTTCTGGCCCTGGGCTTCGTCGTTTGCCCCTGCCATCGCGTTGTCGTCGTCGTCGCGGGGGCGGCCATGGACACGCAGGAGCATGGCGTGGACGTCGGCACATCGTGGCCTTCGACGCGGAGGAGACGCGTGTGCGGCGGTGGCGTGACGCGAGGAAGTTGGCGCCGTGCACCTCGATCGGCGTCGCAGGCCGCGCAGAGGAACGTCGCGTCGGCCGCGCAGTGCACGTACGCCGCGTCGGCCGAGCAGGCATATCGTTTTTCTGTCCCGGCTGTACTAGCTTGACCGATAGTACCCGATGTGAGTAGCTAGACTAGTACGTTATCCCTTGATGGATCTTTGGACCAATATAAGCTAGCTAGCTCTTGTTGGATCGACCTGGAAAGCGAGCTGGAGGCCACGCCGTTTGTGCTGCTTACGCCGAGCCACACGGGAGGAGCACCGGGAAGGGAGCTCGAACTGCTTCGCCTCCATCTCACATCCGTTCGTGCTGCTCCCGCAGAGCCACGCGGGACGAGCATGAGCTCGCGCACACGACGCCGGCATGCTCGCGTCGTGCGACCGCTCCACTTTGACGACGAAATATGCCGTAGCTCCGCTATATAAATATAGCAACTACCCGATACAACGGACAGTTTTGAAATGCTGGGGCGGCAGCAAACATACCCCAAAGCAAGAGGAAGAGAAAAAACAAGAGAAACAAAAGGAGACATAGGCGATTGACTAAACGACGGAGATCCGTAACCGCTCCACTTTCCACCCGTCGTTCCTCAATGCAGCAACAACTAGCAGCAGCAAAGGCACGAACACGCTAGCACCAGCCAGCTTGCGTGTGTACGAGGGCGGGGGTGCAGCTGGCAAGTGCGGCCGAGACACAGGGCCGCGGACATTACGCGCACATTATGTGTTCGACACAATGCAAGAGAGACGGGGGCCAAGTCATCCCTTACATGTGGGGCTATGCTGTCAGATATGCTATTACAACGTGATCAACAGAAAATTTGCGCAATTTGTTGTTTCTCGCCCCAAATTTGGTAGATTTTAGAAAAAAAATCACCAACAGAGTACTGTGATTTGACGGACAATTGTGGTAGTTTTATGTAACTTACTCAGCCTCTGCCCGGCCTCACCACCATGGACCCAGGCACCTCGGCGTCGCGCCGTGTCACCAGGCCATCGCTCTGTGCCCCGTACCACAGCCGCAGGTGAAGCGCGACAACCGCCATCGCGGCCGACATCGGCATCGCCAGGGGCAGCTTCAGAGAAGCGAAGAACGACTCACCATACTGGTGATAAGAATGGCTGCAAGGGTGCGATCAGCGGCAGGAGCTCAGCCTGGGCGATGCGGGTCAGTGTGGCGAGCACTGTTGGGGCCGTGCTGGCCTCGGTGTGGGCAGTTCATCCACGGGGAACTTGTGCCTGGAGATGAAGTCATTTCTCCTTGCATATTTGAGATCCTCCAATGCTCTTATGTCGCCCTGCAGTCATCCACTTGTTAAGATATAAAATGGAACAGAACAAACGCTACACAAGCAGTTCAAGTTCTTCATAAACACGCGAATCAAGATAATGAGGACCTTGATTAGTCTGCACACTATAAGTTCCATATACTCCTCGTCTCCTTGTCAGCAATCTGCCTTCCCGAAGGATGTCGGAAGCCACTGGGGAGCCACCATATGCTCTAAACCAATGCCAGACCAGCGACCTTGCCCTTGAGCTCAGACCGTACAACGAAAGCGCTGCTGCCGCATCAATCCGCCTTTGCTATGTCCAGTAGCAAAACCTATTTGCCAGATCCCCAGTAGCTCTTCGATGTATAGTTTCAGTTCCCTTGCATTTTTCTCCACTGATGCTTGGACAAAATGAAAGCGAAATGCAGGCATCAAAAGAAAGATACACATAATTGCATGCCATACACTGCAGGGACCAATAGAGAGATACACGTGACTTGTGGGGACGCAAATATGTGTTGATTCAACGGACATGCAGAGCACGAAAGAAATATTGGACCTCACTCGAGAAGATAAAATAGGTTGAGAACCTATAAAGTTTATGCAACCGTGTTGAGGCGATTACGTCGCTATGAATCTTTGCAATATGGCAAGTAAGCCCCATCCTTGAAAAAAATCTTTTCGATCGTAGTGAGGAAGTGAAGTGGACTATGGTTGCTAAAAAGGCCTGCATAAAGGATGAACACGGGTCATTATTACGGTACGGCATATCAAGGTCATATATAAAAACTGAGAAAGATGTCTCACTAGGGATGAGCAAGTAAACTAGCGTATTAGGCAGATAATGCATGCCATTTCTGAAAAACAAGAACATTTCAGTGTCATTTTTTGTTGTCCAAGTTCATTTGTAATACAAAACATGCACTACCATATGTGGATTTCTTCATGAAGCCCCACTCGTTTCAACAATAAATAAAATGTATGAATTGAATAACGATTAATCCAACAACATGTAAGTTCGCTATGTAGAGGAAATTGACAAGGTTGGATTCCTATTTAAAGTACATCCATATAATTACGATCATGTAGTTATGAAAACATAGCAAATGAATCAATGGTAACACTCAATTTCAGAGATACCACCAAGTCAAACAGCGTATTTATGAAGTAAATGTAGGGATTAATTCATAGCTATAAGTTCATAAGATATTTGAAAAGAGGAACCACACTACACATATACCAAAACATAGTATTGCATTTAGACCTTATTCAGAAATACATCATTGGAGAGGGAAACAGTTCACCTGACATCATGCAAAAGCTCATGAAAGCGAGATGTTCGTGAACTGAATAAAGCGATATTCAAGTTCTTTGTAACCATCCTATATCTTCAGAAGAGCCCGTACTGTTGTCCAGAAACGATGCAAGAACTGTGAGCATGCACTAGATTTTAGCAACCATCTATAAAAGGTATACTGGATGGACTTTAGCACTCTGGACTGCAAGATGCCCCAAATAGTCAAGTCTGAGAGCAAACACATAGAAATTGGAAGTTAGAAGACAGGACTAATCTGCTTAGTTTGGTATGAATCTTATTTGAAAAAAGACTGCACATCCCTCTCACATGAATGCCAGCCTTTGTCCCAATCTGAAGCTTTGCAAAAGATAGGAAGACCAACTGGCATACGATCTGGTAGCATGAACAATTGTAGAGTGGATCCATCATACAAGATGAAAACACATTGTTAGCCAGTTAGTAAGACATATTTCTATCTTCAAGCATTAACATAATCTGATTAATGCAGAGAATACTAACCTTTCGCAAACATTGGACAAGCCATTGCTGAATGTTGTCACCCTCACAGATACCTTATCTGCAGCATGTTCTTATGTACTATTAATGGACAATTCATCTGCAGTATTACTAATGGACAACACCGAACTCTGTCCATGTATATATCTTTCAACGCCAGGCAATAATCCTCTATTGCAAGCAGAGAACTGGAGTTCACAAGGTCGAGGAATCCAATTAATGCACCCAAACACATCCTCTGTCAAGATAAAATACCAACACACGACATTAAAGAAAGAGAACTCAACGGAAACAATGCCAAAATGAAACTCCCATCTCGAGCACATTCTCGCTAGTCGAGGAGGAGGCTGGGGCTAACCTCTTCCAGTAGCTGTGGGTCACCAACACCGACGGCGTCCCTTTGTGCCCTCTCATCAGGGTGTAATGGGGAAAAGGGAGAAGTTCTGTCAGTTGGGATCTTGTGAGTGAATGGATACATGGATGGAAGCATGATGTGCATCATATTGTTAGCAAGATGAAAAGATAAGCAGAGGACACCATGGAAGCCTCCCAGTCTCTGGACACCTGCTGATCGCTTCGACGTTCTTTTCTCCTTCCCATTAACCATCCCCATCTCTCTTCTCCTCCCAGTCCGCAGGCAACAAGAACAAGATATACAATCTGGCAATCGAGTAAAACCGCTTTCACCTGCATTTCAATATCCTAAATGGAGTTTATGGTTTTAGAGTTGAAGATTTATTCAAGTTGAGCAATTAGAGAAGTCCAGAAAGTGAAAAAAAAAGATTAGTACATGCTATGCCGACTGAGAGCAAGAACATGAAGCTTCGTGGAAACAGCAGCAACAATGTTCTTCTCCACATGTCTACAAAATTTCAGCATATGAAATCGTAGTTATATCTCTTGATTTACAGAGCATTACACCTCTTCCTTCTTGGTCAAGCTATTATGAAATATAAATATATCATTTTATTATTCAGTTGTTAGAATAAGCAAAAAAAAGGAGCTATCAAACTTAGTAAGTGAAGTAATACCCTCAATTCTTAAAAGAACATATGAATATATCTTACTGAACTAAAGGCGGATCCAGAAACCTAGTGATGTAGAATGACATATGTATATATTTTGAAATGATTCTTAATCTGTAATCTAGATAAATAAAGTGATAAGAGAAAAAACATTTGTTTTAAGTTTTGAAACCTGCATATGCAATTTTTATGAAGATAATAAACATTAATTGCAGCGCTGCAGATGCATGACATTAGCTACTTATCCAATTAACCATGTCCCGTGCAGATAGAACAAACTTTATACTCCGAACAAAGAAAAAAGGTAAGGGGAAGGCCGGCTACCTTGTCAGGATGTAGATGGAAGTGGTGGCGCGCAATAGTCCTCGGGTGGTGGCGTGGCGGTACTGGATGTGTGAGCGCGCGCTCTGAAAAGTGGAAGCGGCGGCGACCTAGATGAGAGACGGTGCTCTCCTGGAAGGCGAGATGGCGGCGCCGTCCTGGAGTAGGCAGGCGGCGCAGTCCTGGAGGATGAGGGGTGTGTCCAGGAAGGGAGACGGCGGCGATCAAGACGATAGACGGCGCGGTCCTGGATGGAGAGGCGGATAGCTTCACCGGAATCGGGCGGGCGTCAGCGGATACGACGACGTCGACCTTCAAACGTGGCAGGGACATTGACCATCCAATGAGATGTTGACGGGCGGCACAGATGCCACAAACAAGTGCAGCGACGCAGCGCTGAACCGGAGGAGGAGGCAGTGGCATCAGCAGCCTCGTGCCGGCACCGCCGATCAACCCTGGCTCGTCATCGTCAGGAACCACAACCGGTGGGCTGCACATGAAAGCAGCCCGACGACGTCAACTTCAATTTCAATGGGAGCTGGGCACCGGCGAGCTGCAAACGACGGCCAGCCCACGACGGAGTAGTTTTCGATAGGAGCCGTGGAGAAAATGCACATGCACGATGCATCAGCCACGCCTCGATCATATGCTAAAAGCACACAGGGCCGGGCCGGCCATGCATGCACAGTTGCACACGCGCATCACTACTGGACGGCAAGGATATCGGGGCAGGGGCAATGCCCCAAGATGATTCAGCTAGGGGCAGTTCGTCAAAATGGCTCAATAAATATGACATTTTGGGACAATTTAAGCAAAGTGGCTTAATAGGTATAACCTTTACACTAGTAGAAAACAAATCTTCCGTTCGCATTTTTAGTCCCGGTCATGTTTGGAACCGAGACTAATGTGAGCATTAGTCCCGGTTCAAACGGATAGGACGCCGCACAGCTTTAGTCCTGATTCAAACGGGACCTTTACCAACCGGGACTAAATAGGTTGCGGCAGGGTGGAGACCTTTAGTCCCGTTTGGTATCTCCAGCCGGGACTAAAGATAGACCTTTCGTCCCGGTTGGAGACACCAACCCGGACTAAAGCCATCGATATTTTTCATTTAATATGGAATAATGCATATCTTTAAATCCGTAAATCGAAATTTGACAAATAAAATGTCTAAATCGATAAGAAAAATGAGAGGAATCCAAATATGACAACTATATCATCTTTTGGATCACAAAAACTCATTTAATTAGGCGAAATTACTTTCGAAAAATCGGCATAACCTCATTTAACTAGGCGAAATTAGGTAGAAATCAAGAAAATTCCTAATACTTGGTGATTATTCATAAAATGTGGATTACTCACAAACTATTTTTTGAATATGAGAACTTTATCACAAACTATGCCGTGGTAATTGCCATAACTAGGTTTTTTCACTTTATTTGATTTTTTCAAAAAAAGGTTAAAATGGCCACCATGACTATTCATCGAAAAAGGTCAATTTTTCTAAAACTATCGATATTTCTGTAATATTTCACTAGTTGTGCATCTTAAGATGATTTTTTAAAAAAATTCAGACCAAACTATCAAACACTTGTAGTTCAAATTTGGATTACTTTTGAAAAATCATCATAAACTAATTTAACTAGGCGAAATTAGATAGAAATCAAGAAAATTTCTAATACTTGGGGATTATCCATCAAATCTGGACTACTCTTTGTGAGAATTAGATGGGTGTCATTTTGCACCATATTTTTTGTACTTGGTTCCCAAAACAAGTCATTTTTGCCACTTAGAAAAAGGAAAAAGATATTTATAAAAATAATTTGAAAAATCCCTCCATAACCATTGCTTATTATACCAAGATACACCTATTTGTCGAATATGAGAACTTGATCACAAACTATGCCATGGGAATTGTCATAACTTGGACATTTGGCTTGAAATTTATAGATGTTTATACATGATAGACCTTTTTGTGAAGATTGTTTTTGAACAATTTGTCAAAAATCAATTTTATCATTTTTAATAGCAACTAGTATACATAAAAGGACTCCATGCCAGAGGATATCTTTTTTGGAGGTTTCTTTCACTTTATTTGATTTTTTTCCAAAAAATGTCAAAATGACCACCATGACTATTCATCGAAAGAAGTCAAATTCTCTAAAACGATCAATGTTTCTGTGATATAACCACTAGTTGTGTACCTTAAAATGATTTTTTTTAAAATTTCAGACCAAACTATCAAACACTTGTAGTTCAAATTTGGATTACTTTCGGAAAATCAACATAAACTCATTTAACTAGGCGAAATTATATATAAATCAAGAAAATTCATAATACTTGGGGATTATCTATAAAATTGAACTAATCTTTGTGAGAATTAGATGGGTGCCATTTTGCACCATATTTTTTGTACTTGGTTCACAAAAAAAGTCATTTTTGCCACTTAGAAAAAGGAAAATGATATTTATAAAAATAATTTGAAAAATCCCTTCGGAACCATTACTTTCTATATCAAGATACACCTATTTGACAAATATGAGAACTTTATCACAAACTATGCCGTGGTAATTGCCATAACTTGATTATTTGGCTCAATGCTAGAGGTTTTTTTTTCATAGAAAGTTTATCAATGTTTTTGTGATGCAAAAGATGATATGGATGGCATATTTGAATTCCTCTCATTTTTCTAATTGATTTAGACACTTTATTTGTCGAGTTTTGATTTACAGATTTAAAGATATGAATTATTCCATATTAAATATTATTACATAATCACTTTTATTTATTCAAAAAATATTATTACATAATCATTGTTATTTATTCAAAAAATATTATTACATAATCATTATTATTTATTCAAATAAATTTTAAAATTTTGAACAATAAAAAGTATAACATCATGACTCAGAGGTTTATATGATTGATATGATACTAATATCAGTAAGCTCTAACTTCTCATTTGGAAGCTAATTTGGAAAGACTCAAAAGTTAAGCGTGCTTGGGCTGGAGGATGGGTGACCGAATGAGAAGTTTGACCAGGGTAAGTACTTTGACCTGAGATTAAGTATATAATTAGAGATTAAATGTGTGGCTAAGTGGAAAATTTCGGAATAGAACCAAAATAACTATAGACTATAAAAAAAATCCTCTGGATACCTTTAGTCCCGGTTGGTATAACACCAACCGGGACTAAAGGTTTTCCACCCGCCCACACATGGCTCCGCCCACGTGGAGAGCATTTAGTCCCGGTTCGTGGCAAACCGGGACTAAAGGGGGGGGTGCCTTTAGTCCAAATTGCTTAGTCCCGGTTGGAAAACCGGGACTAAAAACCGGGACTAAAGGCCTTTCCCAACCGGGACTGTAGGGCCTTTTTCTACTAGTGTGAGGGGCACTTTAAGCAAGTGCCCACAAAAGCCATGCCTATTGGGGCACTTTGCTCAAACTGCCCCCAATTGACATAACTATTGGGCCACAAAACTAAACTTTCTCGAAAAGTTATTTTTTGTTGACCTTTTGATCTATGAGAAACAGAGTATGGATGTCAAACAATTTACTGGTATTGATGTTATATTTGATTGACACACATTCAATTCATTGAGGTTAGCTTTCTATTGCTTCTATTGTAGATTATGCAGCAATGTTGCACCGCTACTTGAAACTGTCATAATGCATTTTGTTGTGACCTGTTGTGTTGTATGCTCTTGTTTTATTATTGGTGAGGAACTCGTGATGATAATAATCACTTCCCCTTGTAGGTTGTTCACCTGTGAAATTGTGGATACAAAGGAATATCAGAGCTTGGTGAGTTTTATTCCTACACTTGAGAGCCCATCATGGCCTAACTTACTGGGTTTCCATATTATATTCGTTTTGTCCTAATTAAGAAGATTTAACTTCTTTGTGACCTTGCATTCAGCTATGTGCAATTCACATCTCATCATCAAGCATGCTATTCATTTTTAAGTTGAGCTTGGCCAGTGTGTATTTCAAATAGTACCATGATTGCTTAGGAAAGTAGCTCAAGTAGACATGAGGGGAGACACTATCATGTTACTTTCCAGCATTATTTTACTGCAGGAAGCATAATAGTCTGTCTCTTCTTATTTTTCTTAAGTTTGTATTATTCATTAGTATATTTGTAATGTAGCCACACTCAATTATCATGTAGTTTTGTGTAGCACCAAAAATAAGTGATGCTCCTGTAGCTTTGCTTGGTTTGGACAATTAGAACTTCCCACGCAAATAGCAAGTCAATGACACATTACAAAATAAGGGAAATAAAGGTGGTACTAGTGGGGCCCTGACGGAGTTATGGGCTGCCAATACCCTTCAACGGCAAAACTTCTGCAACTGGCTAACAAGCTGGGCGGTTCTAGTCAGCCACAATACTCCGAGGGTAGGCACCCGACCAGTCCAAGAAGAGCCCAAGCGGAAGACAGACTGCTCGCCTAGCATCAGTCAAGCCGATCAGTAGGCCAAACTTGTCGGCCACGATAAGGGCAACAAGACCCGCACATCTCCGAAAGGTCTCGTTCTTGACAACATGGTAAAAGTTGTACCATACAACAAAGGATGATGTAGCACCCTAGGAGCTGACACCGGCTGCACAGCCTGGCGGCAGTCTAAGTCCCATCACAACAGGTAACCTGGCCTGCAGCGATTAGCCGACTGTTCCTATAAACCGGTAATGCACCCTATATAAGGGTACATTTCTCTCAGGAATTGAATTATAAGAGTTGTTCAATTCATTCACCACGCACACCCACGACCACCAAAACACATAGCACATACATCTCCTCCCACAGAGAACACATCATCCAGCATAGCCGGCTAAACCGCTAACTGGCATCATCTTGTACCTTGAGCATCTCACACGCCAGAATACAATCGATCCACCCATGAGTAAGGTTTTACTAGGACGATCTCAGGGCCTGAACCTGTATACATTCTTGCGTGTCTAAGACTGTGCGCCCATCGTATCATGGTTAGAAGCCTCTACCTACACATAAATTCACTAGACGGTAACTAAACAGCGACAGGCCCACTATCAATTTCGGTGTCAATTCTCTCTCAGCTGGCTACGTCATCTTACATGTGAGACTGGGCCGTCAGATTCGGTGTTAATCTGTTATCAGAGCCAGTTTAGAGTTTTTCTAGTAAACATGAGAAAAATGTGGTCAATTTTTGTCACGGGAATGAAAATTGGTACCAAGATAGAAATTTAGCTACAAATGTGGTACTTTTGTGCTAAGAACTCCCTGTCGGTTGTGGGCGGTTTGTTCACACAGAGGGTAGAGGGAGATGTGTAGGGGTGGCTGCGGCAGAAATTGTCTCTATATGTTTTGATTCCTCCAAATTAGTCATTGATCCGATCTATCGCTTATAGCCATCACGACGTTGTAAGCGCCGTGTGACTCATGTATTTATGCCTTAAGATGTACTACTTAAGCCATAAATACCCCTCACTGGCCGCTAGGTTTTTGTTCTCGATTTTGGAGTATTATTGTCTTCTTCGCAATGGTGAAGTGGCGGTGAGATATTGATGTTAGAATAAGTTCATCCCCATCATATCCCTACTCTGGTTGTGCCCCTAGTCCTGGCAGAAGGCGCATGTAGTCGTTTGTCCGACGGATTTTTCTGGGATCCTATTGTTTTTTCGTGTTATTTGGTGTATTTGTGTTTCTAACTCTTCTGGTCTTAGGGTTCTCATCGTTGGTTGCTGCTATGTTGTGCTAGTCCTTTATGATTTAGCACGACAACTTTTTCGTATATCTATTACAACAAGCTCTACTTTGTGATGTAGGGGCGAGAACAATGACGCGTTGTCGGCTCGCTATAGCTTTTGGAGTGGTCGTTAGGATCTATTTTTCTTTTTATTAGGGTGTGACTAATTTATAGATGAATGAGAATCAACTTAGTTCTCCGTAAGTTGATGTCATCAAATATTAGTTGCCACTTATGCTTAGCACGAGTTATGAAAAAAATCCAACCAACAGTCGGGCTACATATGATTCCTTTTGCAAATCCCTCCGTACCTAAAAGGATGTCTCAACTTTATCCAAATTTTGATTAAGTTGAGACAACTTTTATGGACGGTGGGAATAGGTGCCAATCTCGCGTAGTACGACTGTGACTTGAGTGAGCACTAAGCTAGAACAGTATCTGTTATGTCCAACCTATTTTCAAACCAGATAACACGTTTCGGTCGAACCGAAAACACGTTTACTGGTTTGGGATTTTCCGGTAGCCAAATAGTGTTCAGGAACACCTATGCCAGGCTCGTAGCGAGTCACGGTAGGACTCGCCCGCACGATTCCATCGGGGGTTCGATCAAACGCAACGCAACTTTCCCCACATGGACGGGTCCATAAAGTGACGTTTTGTTATTTTGCAATTTCTATACTCCCTCTGATCCGATATTAGTGTTGCTAGGAATGACCAACCTACCTACAACTTGTAGGTCCAAGTGTCGTCACTATTTTTTAGGATCGGAGGGAGTATCTTTTTCCTTTTATGCTTTTGATTTTTATTTCCTGAATAATACATGATTTTTTGTTTTTTCCCTTTTTTGTTTTTAAATCTGAATACTTTTTAAACATGAATATTTTTTAAATTGAATATTTCAAATATGAAATCTGGAAATTTATTAAAAATGAACATTTTAAATCTAAACCATTTAAAAATGGAACATTTTCAATCTGAACCACTTTTCAATCTAACCCATTTTTGAAAATAAAGATTTTCCAAATTCTGAACCATTTTAAAAATGAATTTTGTCAAATATGATTTCTTTAATCTTAACTATTTACAAACAGGGAAGGAAATCTGCGTCAATTAAAAGAAATAGAAAACGTGGAAATAAAAATGCTACCGAAAAATGAAGAAGTAAAAAGGAAAACAAAACGAGAAAATAAAAAAGGAAAAGAAACGAAAGTAGAAAACGAAGATCGGCCGACCCATGGGAGCAATTGTTGTTGTGAGCGAGTCAGTCCAACTCGCTACATGCGACAAATACGGCCTGCGATACTATTCTTCGAAAATAACATCGCTAAAGGACGAACATTTTCAAACAATTGAAGGCGCATCTTATGCTCTTCCATAAGCTCACCCATGTGTACTCGCGCCCATGGGCACCCGACCTTAATAGTAGTAGGAGCTCCATGCGCCTGATTGTATTTGATTCAAACACAAATGTCACATCCTACCATATCTTGCAACAATCACATTTCAACAATTTTGTTGATCAATTAATTAACAATTATTCGAGATCACAATGTTTTTAATTTTCCCTCGCCTAAGAGCATATTTAGCAGAGACTGAAAACCGCGGAACTGAAAACGTGGATTTTATTCACATTTTGCATTATTTTCAGTTCCAATATTCGCGGCGCGGAACATAAACTGAATATGAAACTCAAAATTTAAAAAATTCATTTCGCGCGAACGAACGGACAAACACCTCGGTGATCTTCAGCTTCAACCCAAAATACATATCACCGGTGATCACCGGAGCACTAACCTAACCCTAGCTAGTTCGTCGTCACCCTAACACTAGCCCAAAATACAGCTCGAGTGCGGGCGCGACCCAGCGGCGGCTCCGCGCAGCTCATTCTCGTCGGAGACGAGGTTGACGTACATGTCCGCCTCAACCTCGGCGACGCGGCGCCACTTCTTCGTCGTCTCCTTCTGGGCAAGCTCGAGGGCGACGCCCTGCTAGAGGAGGATGTCGTCGATCTGGTCGTTGCGACGGTGCTTTGCCTTGAGCTCCTCCTCCTCGCGCGTCGTCCGCTTGCAGACCGTCACGATGAACCCACGACCAACACTACGGAAGATGGGCGCGCGACCAGCTGCGCCAGCGAATAGTTCGGTAAGTTTGTGAGTACTACCTTTAATAACATAACTAGACGTCGTTGTTAACTCTGCCGTCAGACGGATCCGTTAGGGCCTCCGAGAAACGCATTCTCAGTTGGCGGCCCAACTAGTGAAACGTCTGGGCGTGTGGCGTTGTTGGGCCAGAAATACACCATATCCAGTGGCGTTTTGGGCCAAGGGCTATATCCGCGTGAAAGTTAGCTGAAGGGCCACAATTAGCTTAATGTTTGCTTAAGGCCATTTAGTAAAAAAGATACCCTGAGTCCTGCTCCTCTCCCTACGGTTCAGTTCTGGTGGCCTCAAGTCACCATCTTCACTTATTGCTCTTGGATTTTTGTTGTTTGTGTGTAGAAAGATGAATGAGCTAGGAAGAAAAAACTTGGTCTGGTTGCTTGGAAACAGAGTGTGAAACTGTGAATGTTGCGAGTGTTTCCTTAGCCAGCTTGCTCTACTCCCTCTATCTACCACCGGAGAGCCCTTCCTATTGGCTGGTAATGGCTGCCCATCTCTATTTCACTGTGAGAGAAATGTGGAGTGTTCTAATTGGTTGGGAGCACAGCCCATGCCTAAATCACTATTTTCTAGTTGACTTCAATCCGGTGTGCAGATCCTTGCTGTGGTCATCATGTGTCTCACGTGTGTCTACATTTGTCTAGATAGTCAAGTCGTACTCTGGTATTGGTCAAGTCTAGTGTGGCCTTATTGTACACTGTGTGGTAGCAAGTTTTTTTTCCCTTTTCCTGTATTCCCAAATGTTGTAATAAATGACTACACGTTCTAATGTCATGAATAAAATATTGGTTGAGCAAATATATTTATTGCTGTGATATGAGTTGTGCTACATAAATTATTCTTGTGTGATAATTATTGTTACTAAAATTACGGGTCACAATAATTATCTTATTTTATATATTACAAGGTAGCATACACCTGAATTAGATGAAGAAAAGGAAGGAAATTTTAATTCAGGTTCGTTGCCGGGTTTTTTTAAGTTTTTCTTACCATACAAGAAAATACAATATGCCGGCAAATTCTTGTTTATCGGAACATGATAGCTACATACATTCCAAAAACATAGATTCTATTTAACTTAAAATCTAGTTAGATAGAAAGCTATAACTCAACATCATCTTTATTACTCCAACATGTAACTTAAAATGTAGTGAACTTATTTGTAACGTAATGATCAATTATTAGATCATCAAATATGAGAGTGATGTTTTGGCTCCCGAGCTCACATACTCATGCATGAATAAAAAAGGAAAAATAGTAAATATTTTAAAAAATCTGAAAAATTAGTGACGAACATAGTGTTCTAAATACCTGCTAAATTTCATGATGAAATGACATGTGTAGTTATCTGTGGGAAAAAACAAACTCTCTAAAAGCAACATATTTCAGATTTCATTTTGATTTTGGCCACTGATTTGTTTTTTTCTCACTGAGCACCAAAAAGGTCATGTCATCACGAAACTTTGTACATATGTGGAGCACTTGTATATGTTTGTCACCATTTTTTATTTTTTTGAAATATTTAATATTTTTTGATTTTTTATTGGGCGCGAGCATATGAGCTCGGCCATGGGCGGATTCAGTGGGGGTGCCATGGCAGATGGCACCCCCTAAAAAATGCAGATTTTTAAATATACTACCATTTAGTCTAATTTTATGCTTATTACACATGTTAAAAAAGACTAATACATGATATTTATACATGAATACGGAGTCTGGCACCCCCATCCTTTTACTCCTACATCCGCCACTGAGCTCGGCCACCATTGTGTATCTTTGATCATCAAATCATTACTGATACAAGGTACACATGATATCAATCATACGGGAGAAAACATACCCTACTTGATGCAGGACTAACTCGATCAGAACATGTTTACAATATGTAGAGAAACATCTTTGAACCGTTGCACCACCCACATCATGCCAACTAAAATGTAGCACAGCCATATAGATATTTTCTTTTCATAGCATTCTATATAACTTTACTTGAGTATGGATAAGTGGGCACTGCTCGGTTCAACTCACGTCGCAGGATCAGCTTCAACTCTTTGACGATCGCAATGACAAATATATGTTGGTTTTGACCTAACTCTACTAATCACCTTACAATCTCCTGCGTTACATTTAAGCGTTTGCTCTGAGGAGCAAATCTGCGTCAATTAAGTTTAATGAGGAATCATTTTTATAGATCAGACGAACACTCTGGTCGACACTGAAGCTCTCCAACGATCTTCGTATCCTGCAAATAGAACTCCTAATCAGAAAGGAGATAACAAACACCAGTTCAGCTATACATCCATTTCTTCCCCTTGCTCTTCTTCTCTTCCTTGGTATCAGGAATGATTTCCCCATGCACAAGGATTTCACCATCATCAGAGATACCCTTCACGCTGTTCTTCTTCCCCTCCTCGACCTCTCCCTTCTTTCCCTTGCTTCTCTTGCTGCCAACAACCTCCACCTCCTTTGGTCCTTGTTTGCTATCTTCTTTCTTTAAATGACCGCCTCGTATCCTTACCCTTCTTTGCGACCTTCAGGCCCTCATCAGCAGAGACCTCTGCCGAAGGCACATATTCCTTCTTCCTCCTCTTCTCACTCACCTCTTGGACTTCCTCCATCACAATATCAAAGGCAATATCAGCTCCTACAGTTTTCTGAATGGAACATAGCACCAGAAAAGGCAATACCTGTTCCTACAGCAAATTATTTGGAATTCATGCACTAAGTTGACATGCCAAACATATCTAACGCAGAACAAGATTGACATAATTTAACTAAAAAAGATTGACATTTTGTATTTGCCTCGGTTCTCATAAGAAAAAAGAGAGAGCTCATTGCAATTTCCACTATGTCCCGTCATTTCCTGTAACTACATATAGTATGTTGTTGAACTAACAAACAAATGAAACAAAATCATTTCAAGACGCAGAGATCTGCTCAACAAGGCAGATGGTCAATCGAACAGCATTTCTTGCTACCGATCTCGACGAGCATGGCTAGTAGGGCCTCACACACCTCGGTGGCGTCAGCCTCCGTGTGGTACCGCCTCAGCGTCGAGAACACGAGCCACGCGTGGTCCAGCCTCCGCTCCGGCCTCACCACCACGGACCCCGGCACCTCGGCGTCGCGCCGTGTCACCAGGCCATCGCTCCGTGCCCCGTACCGCAGCCGCAGGTGAAGTGCGAGAACCGCCATCACGGCCGACACCGGCATCACCAGGGGCAGCTTCAGAGAAGCGAAGAACGACTCCACATACTGGGATAAGAATAGCGGCAAGGGTGCCAGCATTGGCAGGAGCTCGGCCTGGGCGATGCGGGTCAGTGTGGCGAGCACTGTCGGGGCCGTGCTGGCCTCGGTGTGGAAGCAGATGACTGGCAGTTCATCCACGGGGAACTTGTGCCTCGAGATGAAGTCCTTTCTCCTTGCATATGTGAGATCCTCCAATGCTCTTATGTCGCCCTACAGTCATCCACTTGTTAAGATATAAAATGGAACAGAATAAACGCTACACAAGCAGTTCATGCTCTTCATAAACACGTGAATCAAGATAGTGATGACCTTGATTAGTCTGCACACTAGTTCCATGATCCTCCTGGTCTCCTTGTCAGCAATCTGGCCTTCCCGAAGGATGTCAGAAGCCACTGGGGTGCCACCATATGGGCTCTGAACCAATGCCAGACCGGCAACCTTGCCCTTGAGCTCAGACCAGTACAATGAAAGCGCTGCTGCCGCATCAACTCCGCCTTTGCTATGTCCAAGGAGCAAAACCTGTTTGCCAGATCCCCAGTAGAGCTCTTCAATGTATAGTTTCAGTTCCCTTGCATTTTTCTCCACTGATGCCTGGACAAAATGAAAGTAAAATACAGGCATAAACAGAACGAAACACAAACTTGCAAGGCATACACTGCAGGGACCAATAGAGAGATACACGTGACTTGTGGGGACGCAAACATGTGTTGATTCAACGCACATGCAGAGCACGAAAAGAAATATAGGAACTCACTCGAGAAGATAAATTTAGGTTGGAACCTAGAAAGTCTTATGCAACAGTGTTGAGGCGAATTACCTCGCTATGAATCTTTGCAATATGGCAAGTAAGCCCCATCCTTGAAAAAAATCTTTTTGTAGTGAGGAAGTAAAGTGGACTGTGGTTGCTAAAAAGGCCTGCATAAAGGATGAAAATGAGTCATTATTACGCCACGGCATATTAAGGTCATGTATAAAAACTGAGAAAGATGTCTCACCAGGGATGAGCAAGTAAACTAGTGTATTAGGAAGATAATGCATGCCATTTCTGAAAAAATAAGAACATTTCAGTGTCATTGTTTTTTGTCCAAGTTCATTTATAATTCAAAACATGCACTACCATATGTGGATTTCTTCATGAAGCCCCAATCGTTTCAACAATAAATAAAATGTATGTATTGAATAACGATTAACCCAACAACATGTAAGTTCGCTATGTAAAGGAAATTGACAAGGTTGGATTCCTATTTAAAGTACATCCATATAATTACGATCATGTAGTTATGAAAACATAGGGAATCAATGGTAACACTCAATTTCAGAGATACCACCAAGTGATCAAACAGCGCCTTATTATGAAGTAAATGTAGGGATTAATTCATAGCTATAACTTCATAAGATATTTGAAAACAGGAACGACACTACATATGTACCAAAACATTGTACTGAATTTAGACCTTAATCAGAAATACATCACTGGAGAGGGAAAACAGTTAACCTGACATCATGCAAAAGCTCATGAAAGCGAGATGTTCCGTCAACTGAATAAAGCGACATTCGAGTTCTTTGTAACCATCCTACATCTTCAGAAGAGCCCTGTAGTGTTGTCCAGAAACGATGCAAGAACCTGTGAGCATGTACTAGATTTTAGGAACTATCTATAAAAGGGCACTCTGGACTGCAAGATGCCCCAGATAGTCAAGTCTGAGAGCAAACGCACAGAAGTTGGAATTTAGAATACAGTGGCTAACCTGCTTAATTTGGTATGAATCTCATTTGCAAAAAGACTGCACAGCCCTCTCACATGGAATGCCAGCCTTTGTCCCAGTCTGAAGCTTCGCAAAAGATAGGAAGACCAGCTGGCATACGATCTGACAGCACGAACAGTTGTAGAGTGGATCCGTCATACAAAATGAAAACACATGGTTAGCCAGTGCAGTAAAAAAGATTACTATCCCCAAGCATTAACATAATCTGATTAACGCAGAGAATACTAACCTTTCACAAACACTGGACAAGCCATTGCGGAATGTGGTCTCCCTCACAGATACCCTATCTGCAGCCTGTTCTTCTGTAGTATTATTAATGGACAACTCTTCTGTAGTATTACTAATGGACGACACCGAACTGTGTCCATGAATATATCTTTCAACGCTAGGCAATAATCCTCTATCGGAAGCAGAGAAATGGAGTTCACAAGGTCGAGGAATCCAATCAAAGCACCCAAACACATCTTCTGCCAAGATAAAATACCATTTAATCACGAAACGGGCTACTTCTAATGTCAGGATTGCTAAAAGGAAAATTTGGGAACACCCAGCATTAAAGAATGAGAACTCGACAGAAACAATGCCAATATAAAACACCCATCTCGAGCACATTCTCGCTAATCCTAGCAAGTTCACGCCCATCTTTAAATGATATCTAGCATGTAACAAAGAAATCATATGCCGAAATAAATTTGCTCCACAGTCCACAGTAAGAAAAAAAGTAACTCTTTGCAGACAAAACTGTGATTCAGACTCAGCAAGGAGAAAGGACAACACTGTGTATGAAATATTAGCAAGTCGGACTTCCAGATGATTTCAATCAATCAAAACATACATGCTCGACTTGGTACCTATGAATTGTGTCAAGTGCTGTCGTAACTGCCAAGCAAGGTTTAGGATGCGCAAAAAATAGTTCTCCATTTAAGTTCCAGGAAGTTATCATCGGCGAGTTTCACTCTTGCTGATTCACTTTAGCCTAGAAAACATGATCATATCAGCAAGTTAGCATGTACCAGCAGCAGAGTAGGGGCTGTGTCGTTGACACAATACGGTTCCTCCTTATCAAGGTCATAGCATCAGGCAAAGCATCTCTAATGCAAGAGTTGTAACTGCTTATAAAAACTAGAGTGCGCCAGCACTCGTGCATGCCTTTCTCTTCAAAAAATTCAGAAAATGAAAGGAGTCCCAATAACAGCAAGAACAACTGGATGCTGACAGGAAATCTATTTACTGCCTACGCAGAGAAGACTCAAACAGCATCAAGGTGGTACTACGTTCCTCGTGTTTCTACTTTGTAGTGACGAAAAAGGGATTCGTTTCCTTTCTGCAAGGAAAACGTCGCCATTTCAGTAGGACAGACAGTTACCCCCTTCCCGCACCCAACAGGCCAAAATGGCCTATGAGAAGTCTGCAGAGAAGGGAGAGGCAGAACTGAGGTCTCTCTGCCTCTCCCAGAGGCATTTCGTCGAGCCAAGCGGGTGCACCGCATTGCCCGCGCACGCACGCGCGCACCCAGGGAAGAACATACCTTGCTGCGGCGGAGGGCTCGATCGGGAAAGCCGTCGGCTAGCTAGCTAGCTAGGACGTGGCGTTGGGACTCCTAACGGGCGATCTCGCCTTCGCCCCCATTTGTGACTCTGTGACGCGGGAGGGATGGGGGGCGGGCGGGCGGCAAAGTCAAATGGGAACTCGCGGCGATCCGGGAGCGGGGAGGAGTGAGTGGGGCTTATCCAGTGACGCGAGGTAGGAGGACGGGGCGGGCGCGCATGGCCGCCGCGTGGGCACTTGGACTCGCGCCTCCGCGAGCCGCGGCGCGCCACGCATGGCATCGATCGGCATGGCGGCATGAGCTCCGCGCGCCAATATTTCTGCAAACGCGGCCGCCGAGGCAGGTGGGCCGTGGTCGGTCGGTGGTCGCACTCGCACACAAGTCCCTATCCACTCGTTTATTGTTTTCGTTTTCCAATAGATATTGTAAAGTTTCACTTATTTTTTAAATATAATACAAAAATCAAATAGGCCCATAAACCACCGGAAAGTTGTTTATATTCTCGAGGTCCAGTGATCCCGCCCATTTCAAAAAATTAAAAAACATATTTAAAAGTTTAAAAAAAATAAGAAACAAATCATGCATGTTAAGTCCTATATTCGTGCAAAATATCAATGCAAAATACTTTATGATTTGAGCTACACAAAAAAGACAAAAATTGAAATTTTGAAACTTTATATTGTTCACTATCCTCAGATCTGCACATTTCTCTTTTTTGTGTATCTCAAATCGTAAAGTATTTTGCATTGATATTTTTCATGTTTGTAGGAAATATAAGTAGAAACATGCATGATTTTTTTCATAATTTTTGAAACTTTTAAATATGGTTTTTATTTTTTTGAAATGGGCAGGATCAGTGAAGCTCGGGAGCACCAAATCTGCACTCCATAAACTACCTACTACAAGAACTACAGTGAGCCGAATGCGCCTGGCCGTCCTTGCCCCCTCCGTCATCCGAGTCGGGCAAAACTCGTCATAGTAGAACCCGTTGTATTAGACCGTTCAGACGATCAGCGCACAAGAGCAGAAATCATAGAAATCATCGACAAACGACAATAATAAAAATTGTAGATGGAATGAGAGACGTACAACCACACCAACGAATATGAAAGCCAAGTAGATTTTAGAAGTTCCAACGGTCACACAACTCCACGGGTGCTCAGCCGGCGCTAGGCGTACCGCTGGAGCGGAGGATAGGAAGGAAATGTCCTCAATATCCAGAATAAGACACAAAGCTAAAAAAACAGAAACCCTCCACCAGCAAAGGGCCATGGTTTGCCGCAATTCCAATGCCTTATGAGTCGCCAGAGTCGCCAAGAGGGGGACGGAAAATGATGATGGGATCGCCCCTCTCTCATAGGGCTGTACCGGATCGGTATGTGACTACATGGTACGTAAAAATGGACTTATTCAGTGACGTAAATATAAATATTGTCGTAGATTCAGATTTGTAGTAAATATATTGCCAGAGGAATTACTTTCTAAAACAAACAGGCTAACTTTTTTTTGAATAACAAATTGACCAACTAGAACGAACCAGGAGAGAGGTCAAAGGAGGTCTCACCCTCTTGTCAAAAAAACAATCGTGCAACTACGCACTTCTTTGGTGGACGCTCTCCCCAAAAAGGGAATGGATGACGTGCCCGCTTTGGCAAGAATATAAAAAAAATCATCCATGGAGGTGACTCGGTGAGCTCTCGTCTAGCCTAGCTCCCACCGCCCCCTCCCTCCCGCCCGGCGGCCATCTCGGCCGCCGCCCACCGCCCTAGCCTGCGCCCCCCACCCACCCTAGCTCCATGCAAGCCCCCAACGGCTCCATGTCCTCTCCGGTCACCCCTTGCGACCGGGCCGAGCGGGTTTCCTTCTCTGCTGACAGCTCAGATGTGGACAGCTCGCCTCGCTCGCCACCGAGGGGCCGGAACCTGTCGGCCTCCTTCGCTGCTATCCTCATTGATGGCTCCGCTGCGAGGGTTTCCCGGCCTGCGCCTGCGCCTGCCTGCACTGCGCCGCTTGTCCAGTCCCATCCGTCTGAGGACATTGATGGTGAGCAGGGGGAGTGGATTGATGTTGTGGGCAAGAAAGCCAAGCGGAATGCCCGGCGGCTCGGTATGGGCGGCCGTCTCCAGGCCCTGGCTCTTCTGGGATCCCCATCCTTAAAGAGGACCTTCATGGCCTTTGCTTCAGATGTCTCTCTCCCCACCATAGAGTCGCTTTTTGCAAAGGTCCGGTGCGCTGCCTCCATTGTTTCCAAGCTGGCCACATCACCAAAAAGTGCCGTGCCTCCCTTCTTCCGCAGCAGGCCTTCCTCTCCCCGCAAAACCTCCGAGTTGTTCAAGGCCGCCCTCGTCCTCCGCCTAGCTCACGCTCTCTGCTGCTGAAGGTGCTGCCGCCGGCGCGCAAGCCGGTCCGTGAAAGGATGTCCTACAACTCCACCTCGGCGTCCTCCTCCGCCGCTGCTGTCTCTGCTGCTGCCGCCGCCGCCCCGTCGAGCTCTTCTTCTGCCGCTGCACCTGTCACCCGTCCCGTCAGCTCAAGGCCCCTCCAGCCCGGTGCGGCTCCGGCGCCGGCTGTCCCTGACATGGCCTCCGTGTACGCCGCCTCCATCGACACCTCGGACCTCCCGCTGGCGCACCCCTACGCGCCGGGTGGTGCAATGTGCCGCCCTGAGCTCGGCCACTGCGTCCTGCACCTCACGCAGGAGATCCTCTCCGACGAGGCGGAGCTCTCGGCGAAGGCCGTGACCATTCTTGTCACTGGCGAGCGCGGCGCGGTCTGGCCGAACAAGCTCCACAACGCCCTGCTGCAGGAGTTCCCGGAGCTGCACGTCAACGACGTCAACGTCAGCATCTACCGCAACGGCACCTTCCTCGTGCGCTGCGCGACGCGGCAGTGCCGTGCCCTGCTGCTCGACAAAGGGGTGTTCCACATCGACGGGATGCCCCTGCAGGTGCGGCCATGGTCGCGCCTCTTCCTCATGGAGAACGTCACGCCTCGCTACCGGGTGAGGGTGTTCATCGAGGGCTTGCCGCCGCAAGCTTTTACGGTGAGACGGCGATGAAGGCGCTGCCCTCCTGCCACTTCCACACGGTGGCGGTCTCCTCGTCGGACAAGGAGGATCTGTCCTACTTCGTCGTGTACGCTTGGGTGCATGATCCCGACACCATCCACAAGGTCGTTGATGTTGACCTTCCGGTTCTCAACCAGAGTCGGCTGACCCTTTCTCGCAGATCGCTCTCCCTGCTGGTTTCGAGGACATTGTTGAGGATGATCCACTGGCTAACCCCTCTTGCATGCCGCCGCCGATGACAAGGTTCTACGCCACCGTCCACCTTGATTCCCTGGTGCTTCATCCGCTGCCGCGGGGAAGCCGCCCGCCTGGTGGCGGCGATGGTGGTGATGGTCACCCGCCGCGTCGCCGCTACCCTTGGTCTGGCACCTTCGTCGATGGCACTTCAGCGCCGTACGGGACGGGGCCGGCCGCTCCTGCCGCGACAAGCTCCGTCTTCTCCCGCCTCGGCAACGCGGCACCGAGGAACTCTCGCTGCCGGGCGTACGTCTTCCGACCCGTGCGTGTCGGCGGCGGCGCCGGATGCTGCGTCAACCACCTGCTCTTCCCCTGCCGGCGCCCATGGCTAGGGTTCCGGCGGGTTCCGCTGCATCTGCACCGTCCAGCCAGGCCACAGGACAGCTGGCGCAATCGGCTACTCCAGGGCCCACTCCTGCTGCCGTGACGTCCACGCCCACACCCGTGCTCTCTGCGGTTTCTGGGGTGGGGGCCGAGCCTATGCTATCCGAGGAAGGCCGCAGCACCATCTTACCTGCCTCGGCCGATGCAGTTTCCGTTCTGGTGAAAGATTTGCTGTCTGCCAACAGTGTCTGTGTTGCAGGGTCTGGATCGTTGAGGGACCCGGCGGCTGTGCCAGCCACGGGCGAGCATGTGACCGCGGTCGTCGCTGACCTTGGTCTGCAGGAGCTCCAATCTGAGCTGGTTCCCGCCCAGGGAGACGTGGACGCCTCGCTGGCACGTGAGGTTGAAGCTGGCGCCCTACCTGCTCCTGGGCTTGAGTTGGGCCTACCGGCCTCTGAGGGCCCAGCGGTTGGCCAGGTGGTCGGCCCACGGGCTGCTTCGTCTGCTCGCAGCATCAGCCCATCGCGAAGCCCAGCGGAGCAGCTACAGCTGTTCCTCTCTCAGGTCGGCGAGACAGTTACCCCTGGCCTGATTCGGGCGCCGCCGCTGATGCCGATGGGCGCCCCCATCCGGCGCCGCCGCCGCCCCACCCCACCTCCACCCTCTCGTGCCAGCGCTCGCCTTGCTAGCAAGGGCAAGGCGCCAGGAAGCACTGTCCTTTCTGAGGCTCAGAAGCTGATAAGCAAGAAGATGGGCTTGCCGGCGGACGCGGAGGAAGAAAGCGCGCTGCTGCGCGAGCAGTACGAGTCCGCATTTGACCACAACCTCCCTCCCCCGCTGATGGAAGCTCTCGGCGTCCTGGCTGATCAGGCAACCATGGGTCCGCAGGCCCCTCAGGCGGTGGCTGCCAATGTGTAGCCATTCTGCTCAGCTGGTTAGTGTGCGTACCTGTCGTCAGAGTGAAATGATTAGTTGCAAACTGTTTGTGTGGAACCCGAGAGGGCTGAATTCGTCTGCTAGGCAAGGTGTGATGTGTAATCTAGTTAGAGACAATCATATCTCTGTTGTTTGTGTTCAAGAATCAAAAATTGTAGCTCTTTCTGATAAAATTGTGCTAGATGCTTGTGGTCAGCGTTTCCGGAAACACCTGTCTGTCCCTTCTGTCGGTGCCAGTGGAGGGCTTTTCATTGCCTGGGATGATGATGTCGTTGACATTGCACCGATTGCTCTCTCTCAGCATTTCATGATAGTCAGCTGTGTCAGTCGCATTTCAGGAGAATCTTGGCTGCTCTGCAATGTATATGGTCCTCAGGGGCACTCTGAGAAGCTGGAATTCCTGCGTGATTTGGCTGCTCAGTTCTCCCAGCTGCAGTCGCCTGTGGCAATTCTTGGTGACTTCAACCTGATTTCTGAAGCTTCAGACAAGAACAATGCAAATCTGAACCGTGGCCTGATGTTCGCCTTCCATAAATTCATGAATGATTTGGGATTGAAAGACATGTACCTCCATGGCAGGAGATATACTTGGAGTAATGAGCAGCTCGATCCGGTGATGTGTCGTCTGGACAGAGTGTTGTACAACTGCAGTTGGCATGATCTCTTCCCCAAGGCCATGCTTCAAGCCATCTCTTCTGCAGCCTCGGATCATTCACCGCTGGTTCTCGATCTTAATGCTGATTTCCAGTCTAATCGTCGGTTCCGGTTTGAAACCTTCTGGGCACGAAGACCGGACTTCCTGGATCAGGTGAAAATGGCGTGGGAAGGGGCGCCGTCTCACTCCAATGCCTTCGTTGGGCTGCATCTCAAGCTGCAGCATACCGCCAACCATCTAAAAAAATGGGGCTCAAGGATTATCAGCAACATGAAGCTCAGAGCAGCCATCATCAATGAGCTCATTTACAGGTTGGATCTTGCTAGAGACCATCGTGCTCTCTCTCCTGCTGAGCACCAGTTCCGAAAGATGTTGAAGGTCAAGTGCCTGGGTATTGCTGCAATGGAGAGATGCATGTGGAGACAACGCTCCAGATTCCTGTGGTTGCGTGAGGGAGACTGCAACTCCTCTTTCTTTCATGTCAAGGCATCGGCACGCCGTAGGAAAAGCTTCATTCCAGTTGTATCCTCGGGCTCGTCCTCCACGGTAGATCAAAACCAGAAAGTGCAGGAATTCTGGAGTCATTTCAACAAGCTGTTCGGGACTTACAAAGAACAAAACACCTCACTGCACCTTGATCAGCTTGCTTTCCCCGAGGTGTTGCTAAATGGACTTGATTCTCCTATTTTAGCTGATGAAGTGAAGGCAATCATCTTTGACTTGCATCCGGAGAAGGCTCCGGGTCCGGATGGGTTTACAGGACTGTTTTACCGTCTTGCTTGGAGTATTATTGAACCTGATGTCATGAAAGCTATCAATTTACTTGAAACTGCAAGCCAACAGGGGCTGGACAAGCTCAATAATGCACTGTTGGTGCTGCTGCCAAAAGTTCAGGCTGCTACTCATCCCTCTGAATTCAGGCCAATCAGCTTGGTGCATAGCTTCGGAAAGATTTTCACTAAACTGCTGGCAAATAGGCTTCAACCTCTAATGCCCAGTCTTGTTTCACCCTGTCAGAATGCTTTCATTAAAGGGCGAACTATTCAGGACAATTTCGTTTATGTTCAAGGGGTAATCAGAGCCCTAAAGCAGAAAAAAATCCCTGCCCTCATGCTCAAGCTAGACATATCAAAAGCTTTTGACTCAATCTCATGGGAATTTTTGGTGAAGCTGTTAATTCACCGTGGTTTTAGTGAGAAGTGGATCAGTTGGATTGTGGCTCTCCTTGCTACTACCTCCACTAAGATCATCATCAATGGGCAGCTGTCGGAACCTATTTGGCACAGATGTGGTCTGAGGCAAGGAGACCCTTTGTCCCCGCTGCTGTTCGTACTGGTTATGGACTGCCTTGGCAGGCTCATGGACAAGGCACAGAATGATAATCTCCTGCCACAAATCGGTGCCCAGACCCTGCGCTTCAGGACATCCTTATATGCTGACGATGCAGTGATTTTTATCCGCCCTGATGCTCATGACCTAAATGCCACTTTTGCTATTCTGAAGATTTTTGGTGATGCTACTGGACTGCAAACAAATCTGGCCAAAAGCAGCATTCTTCCTATCGGCTGCCAGTCCACGGATGTGTCCTTCATTCAGGCCATTGCTTCCTGTCAGTTGGCGCAGTTCCCCTGTCAATACCTTGGGCTGCCTCTTTCGGATGCTAGACTGAAGCGTGCAGACTTCCAACATCTCATTGACAAATTTCTCAAGAAGCTAGCAGGGTGGAAATCAAAATGGATTTCATTGGCTGGGAGGCTCACGCTGGTTACCGCGGTGCTATCTGCACTACCCGCATACCAGCTGATGGCAATTTTTCACCCTAAATGGCTACAAAGCAGCTGGACAAAATAAGAAGGGCATTTCTTTGGGCTGCTTCTGATACGGTGTCTGGGGGTAAATGCTTGGTGAATTGGCGTACTGTGTGCCTGCCGAAGCAAATGGGAGGTTTAGGGGTGCCCAATCTTGAGCTGCAGAGCATTGCATTGCGCACCAGGTGGCTTTGGCAACAGCAAACGGATATGACCAAACCTTGGCAGGGTCTGCCGCTGCCAATTGATGCCACGGTCAGGAATTTTTCCAAGTTTCTACTACAGTCACCATTAACAGTGGCCGTAATACTTCATTCTGGAACAGCCATTGGCTTCAAAACTATCCCCTTTGCTTCAGATTTCCATCTTTATTCAAACACTCAAAACAGAGAAAGATTTGTGTCAGGGCAGCTTTGACAAACAGGCAGTGGGTGGTGCTTATCAAGCCAAACCCTAGTGTGATCGTCCTAACTGAATATCTTGGTCTTTGGGAACTGCTCAGACTTCATGTCAATGTGGTTTTCTCGGAGGAGGCTGACAAGGTCACTTGGAATTGGACTGCCAACGGTGTTTATACAGCTGCCTCGGCATACCAGGCATTGCTCACGGGTCGTATTCATACACCTTGTTTCCAACAGATTTGGCAAACAAAGGCGATCCCAAAATGTAGGCTGCACGCTTGGCTGCTGTTCCACAACAAGTGCTTGACGGCTGATAATCTTGCCAAGCGGGGATGGACTCATGACCCTATCTGTGCTCTGTGCCGGAGCGCTCCTGAAACTGCTGCTCATCTCTCTGCTTCTTGCAGCTATGCACAGCTGGTCTGGCGAAGGGTAATTCAAGTTGAAGATCTCCCACGAGTTTCAGTGCCTTTGCCTGGAGTATCCTGTCTGAAGGAGTGGTGGCTATCGTTGGAAGTTTTGCTATCGGCACCACAACTGAAGAGATGGCGTTCCGTTGCGTTCTGCTGTTGGTGGATGCTTTGGAAGGAAAGAAATAATAGAATCTTCAACAACAAAGAGTGTGCTCACAGGGATTTAGCTGACAAGGTCATCGCAGAGCTACGAGATTGGAAGGTGGCCGGCGTGATCACCAGGTCGGACTTGACAGGAGATTAGTGTTTTCGTGTTTTTTCCTTTTACGGCCTGGGATTTTTTACCCAGTGTCATACTATTCGCTAGTGCTTGTACTAGCCTCTTTTTTCCTTTTTCTTATCCCCTGTACTTTCCCGGCATTTGTTCCGGTTCCTCTCTTAAGTAAATGAAGCGGTGCTCACCGTTTCCGTCAAAAAAAAAAACAGTGAATCCGACCGGAAGCAGCGAAGCTTGAATTGTGTGGCGTGGTCATTGCACGTGGCGCTGGCAAGATCCAACGGTCATGCTTAAAGAGGGCCAAGAAGGCAGCTTGTCTCAAGCATGTTTGCCGCGCACGACGGATTTTTTTACGTATCAAACTAAGCATTTTTATTGCATTAAAAAGATATTTGGAGCACGACTTCAAATATTTATACTCCTCTCTCCTATAAATAAACGTCTTTGGATCAATTAAAACAAAAATAGTATCACTTTATTTGTTTAACCTTTATACATAAATTTCAACTCATAAAAATGGCTTTTCTACTTTATTAGGTGAGGCTAGTTAGCTCTTAGGATTCAGTTCAAGTCTTTGACATTTGGATGCCTCTGTTTGCAGTCAGATCAGTGTCCAGGGCAGAGACACCCTTGCTGTTTCTAGCCTTGATCCTTTCAAGTTCTCTCTGGAAAATGCACCAAAGCAAAATGAAATTTTCCTTGTTCAAAAAATTAAATAAAACTATAGACATTGATACTTATATATTGAAGAATGTCCCCGAGTATTTTCACCTACGTGCAGTTGAGCGAAGGAGCACTAGCCAGTTTTAATCCACACCACCAGTGGAAGAAAATAACAGAAATTTGATGACAGAGAAATGCAGCTGATGTATGTGTTCCTCATCTGGAAATGATCAAGCATCTTTTGCCAAACATGGCCGACTAACATCTTTTGACCAAATGAGCGCGAGATGATAAGTAATTTATTGAGTACAATGTCGAACATCTGAAAAAAAGATCAATTTTTTTTGACCAAATAAGCCCAGCAGCAAAGACAGAAAACATAAATCTCGTGCCATTCGAGCTCGATAAAACACATGAAGCAAACAAAATGCTGGTAAGTCTATCTGTGGTTCTAAATTGGATCATATAACAGTCCGGATGAATGTCAAACATGAGAGGTACACCATCCAGAAATCATTTAGTCGACACATGTAGATAAGTGCATTATTGAAGACAGAGCAACACGAGCATATTCTCAGATGAACACAAAACTGTTGTGTACCATGTGCTCATCACAAAATTGTTGCTCTCTCAACTACTTCATCCGTTCCAAATTAAATGACTTCCATTTGTCCAAATATAGATGTATCCAGACATGTTACATGTATAGATACATCCACATGTGGACAAATGAAAGTCAATTAATTTAGAACGGAGAGAGTAGTAGACAACAGAGCAATTGCCTTTTTTAGACAGTACAGAAGATCCCACGTGATGAAGAACTTGTTGCTTCTTGCTTCATTTTACAATGTACATCAACTCTTAATGCAGTCCCCAGTTCACTGAACATGTAATACACATGATACTCCCTGCAAGATTTGTTGATGAACTACTCTCATAAGCTTTAGAACAGAGTCTCACTCACCTCTGTCATCTAGTGCCAAATTGCAGCCGTCTCTTTAACCCTGACTGTTAAGCTGCTACAGTGCAGTAAAGCATTTTTGTCATCCTTGCCTTTTTTTTAGATAAAGGAGCTTGACGATGCACACAGCCGTTTTTTCATCCTTGTCATCCTTGCCTGGAACTGATGAGTAAAGACAGGGCCGTTTTCAGAAATTGGGGCCCCCTGTGCGAAACTCAAAATGGGCTCTTGGAATATGAAAATTTTACATAGCAACTAAAAATACTTTCACTTTATTACATAACTTCGATATGTGTTATTTTTAACAATATAGAAACATATCAAACCTCAATTCTGCTAAAAGTACCAGTAAAGCAATAAACTGATCTCTTGTTTTACTAAAAAGCAGCCTCCGTCTGGTAACATCAGTATTAGCAATTGGAGTTTGATTTCCTATTAATCTGAGGCTCCTTCAGAAAAAAACTATCTAGAGCACCCTTTTGCAACTCAGGTGCTACTTCCAATTTTTTTCTTTTCCTCTTCTTTTCCGCACCAGATTGACACTTAGTTTTTTTGAGATTCTGCATGACTCGTCATGTTTCATATTAACAAATTAGCATTCAAACAGTTTAACACGACTAGACAAGGTTGCAGCAATCCTACATTCACGCATGTTCGCTGATCCGTGATTTAAGAGACGCCGGCTCGACGGGCGAATGGCGAAGCAAGTTGACTTTTTCGTCGGCCAATCTCTCGCAATCTCGCTCAAGCCTCAAAGTGGCGGAGGGTGGAACGCGAGATCGTCGGTTGATTTTCTCACGTCTGCCGCCAGGTATCGATCAGGAATTCAGGATTCAGATCGTGGTCTACTGGTCTGCAACATCGATCGTGGCCTAATAGCTCTCGCATGTGTTGAACTGTGGGCCGAAAAAGCGAAGGAAACGGCCAACTGGGCTGCTGCCTGGCTGCCTGCTGAAACTGGGCCACTAGCAAATACCAAACTGGCTACAAAATTTGATACGTACGATATTAGGCAACAGGAATTTGGGGGCCTCTGGAATTTGGAGGCCCTGTTCGATCGATCACTTCGAACATGGCCATCGACGGCCCTGAGTAAAGAGGAGGAATACTGAAACCACATTCTTTCAACTGCAAATCAGTTACTCTCTCCGATCCATATTAATGGTCTCAACATTGTCTAGATACGGATGTATGAGCTTGTCTCAATATTAAGGAGCTTGAAACTCTGAAAGGAATATGGTTTGCTGGCGCAAAGTGTATTCGCTCACGACAACTGCTACGTGTATTAGCTAGCTGCACCGACACCTGCAGTTGGAGGAATCCAGGCGGTGACCTATGTATGAGCTATCAGCAAGCTCATCCAGACAAGCACTTGCAGAAGCTCCGGCGACCCGGCGCGGGTGAAGTCGACCGCGAGCGGGGCCTTCTTGGTGGAGTAGAAGGACTTGCCGAGGAGGCGGGGCAGCATCGGGAGGAGGGCGCGGTCGGCGAGGAAGAGGTCGTAGGAGGCGCACCTTTTGCAGCCCAGCAAGGGCCCGCTGGAATGGCCCCAGCCCAAAGAGGAGGCGTAGTGCTTGGCCAGCGCGTTCTTCGTTCGCTCTTCGTTCCGTTCGCCGTCGCCCTCCACAGCGCGCCGCCATCCTCCTCCTTCCATCCCCGCGCCGCCCACCTCGCTGGCGACATATCTCACCCCCATACGCGTGCTGCTCCGACGTGCAGGGAGTCATCCACTCTGCCGCCGCGACTTCCATCCCCGCCCCGGCGAGATCTTCCTCACTCGCTGCCCGGCTCCATCCGTCTGTGCCCGCGCACTCCCTCGCTCCGGCGTATACAATTCTGAAGGGAACCGCGTGGATCGCCACCATTGTGAGTGTCTCTTCTCCTGGCGCTCTGAATTCAGTGCATCTGTGCATGGCATTGGCTGCGCACCCAAGGTGTTCGATGGAATGCTGCATCGGCCCGCCGGTACTGTCTCTAGCTTGGTTGACCTGTGTTTTGTGTCACTGCAGTGCAGCCTTCGAGCATTCCGAGCGCCTGTAACGAGATCGGAATCGTGACCTTCTCGGAAAATGAGTGCAGGTGAGTTTACTTCTATCGATTGATCCCCTGTCATATGCTACTATAGGTTCTAGTTTACTTCTGTTTGCTTAAGACATCTGGCGATGGCCAAGACCTTTGGGTGGAGTACCATTCTTTGTGTTGCCGCTTTTCTACCCGCTGATTAAGTTGCAACATGATACTAATGTGCCAACCTTTGAATAACTTTGTGACTTTCTCACAGGTGGCGCGTTTGGTGGAAACAGGGGAGCCAGACCTGTACCTCCTGAAAAAGGTGTATTCCCTCTCGATCACTTGCATGAGTGCGACCTGGTAAGTTGGAATCGTTTTGTTTTATTTCATAGGCTGCAATGTTAGCATGCGTTACCTGAGAGCTAATTGTTCACACAGGAGAAGAAGGACTATCTTGCCTGCCTGAAATCAACGGGTGCCCAGTCTGAAAAGTGCCGGATGTTCTCAAAGAAATACTTGGAGTGTCGGATGGAGAGGTTAGCATGCTTACTCCCTGTGTAATATTTCCAGAACTGCTGTACTGTAGTAGTGTAGTGAGGTCAACGTCATTTTGGCACATCCATTGCTTAACCAATTTATGAGTAATGATTTAAGGTGCATTTGGATGTTAGCGAGAAAATACAGTGCTCAACTGCTGCCATGCTAGTGAATAAACTAACTGACTCTGACGTGCTCAAATTTGGCTGTTGTACTACTAGCTAGCTAAATAAACCAAACGAGTAGCATCGGCTGGGTAGGCTATAGCTTAAAGGAGCTCGTGTAGCCTAAGCCTAGCTAAGCTAGTTGAGCTAATGATCCAAACCACACCCTCAGTCTACATGTTCAGTTCATCACGTGGTAGATGAAGGTGATGACATTTGCATTGTACCTTCTATCCAGACAGTCCTATGTACTCACAGCCATGTTTGATAGTTTTACTCCTATCAATTTCACTCCATTTTCTGCACATGGAGGAAGTGGTTTTGGCTTTATCTTCTCGATTTGTTCTGTATGCTCAAACAGCCAATTCTATTCAGTAACAGATACCTAAGACATCTAATCTTTGCAAGGTGTATTATTTGTTTTATTTAAAATTTGCCACTTCTATAATGCAATGTAAAAGTATCAGTAAATATAGCAAATTGGAGTCATTACAACTATCAGAAACTTCTGGATACTTGGGATTTTGCTTGAAATATTTACTAGATCTCCTTTCTACACCTATATATGCTTTTAAGTGAGTTACTTTTTATGAATTGTTGTGTGGTTCTCTTTTGTCTCTTTATAGTTTTAGTTCTAATTCACATGCTCAGCATGTGAACATCATGCTCTGAACCATTTTTAGTTGTTGAGTGAAGAAGTGGTCTATTGCTGTGTTAGCCACTTAGCCTACAGCAAACCCAGCCTGGCCTCTGTCGATGTTTGACTATTTGCCTCCTCTGGTGCACCACATGTCTAATGTGCTATATCAAGTCTGTACTTTGTGGTTGAGTGAAGCAAGCAATGTTGCCAACCAGGCATCCACAAATATACAGCTACTAGCTTTAGCCTTCTAGGAGATGTTTACTGCTTGCACTAGTTGATTTTAAGACATCTCATATGGTTGTTGTGATATCTGAAGTTCTGAATTGCACTGGTAAAAAGTTATTATCAATTTTGACATCTGCCATTCACTGTACAGGCTCATAAACTAGATGACTTCTGTTCTTTTAATTTTTTGGTTTAGTGCTTCTTCCACTGGGATCTCAAATCATGTTATTCTTGTGCAATCCAGGAACCTGATGGCAAAGCAAGATATGTCAGAGCTTGGATTTAGCAATGCAGATGTTGTGGTTACACCACCCGAGAAGAACGATAAATTGGAGAGCCCAGCAAGTGATTTGAAAGAGAAGAAATAGCTTTAATTTTTGCAAAAGATCCATATCTACGAGATCAGTGGAATATAAAAGGAGAATAATAAGGGAAATAGTGAGATTTTCAGAGCTAAGGATAGTGGAACTTACTCAGAAGTAAATTTATTTGTGCATGTATATCTCAAACTCTTTTGACTTTCGAGCTGTATGAGTTGCTGCTAAGGCTATGCCAACTACTGATTTGTTTCGGCGTTACTTCCACAAGAGCAAGTCTGGACTCTTGAAAGCGTTGCTCGTGTTTAAAAATCGTCTTAACTTTTGATTTGTTGGATTGATTTTCAAAAATAATATAATTTTGTTAGTTTTTTCTGTAAATTATGTAGTTTCCTCCGAACCGCCTGCTTGAACGCTTTGCTAGGTGCACTTGAACCCGCGTAGCTCCACAAGGCCATTGTGAATCATGAATTTTAGCTATCAGAATATCTTTCACAAAAGACGTGTACCCTAGGGTTTTTTCTTTTTTTGAATTGATAAGCACAAAAGCCATATCCCTAGGGTCAATCCCCGGACCAGGCCATAACCAAAAATTGCGATGACAGAAAAGTTATTTCTTTCTAGATAAGATCTAATTTTGTTAAAGCCCCGGGCAGATAGATCCCTTGTTCCTCCTCTTTTGTTTCTCTATAGCACTAGTTGCTTTGGTGCGAATTCAGAGTGAAGGGTTTGACCACTTTGTGTGTTCTTGTCATTGCATTAGTTGCATCGGTTTGAGTTCTCCACGAGATTTATGTAAGTGAAAGTTTGAGAAGCTTGTTACTCTTGAGTGCATTGTGTGCCTAGACGGTTGGTGCTTGGAGCTTTACCTTGGTGCAAGAATCGTCAGGATATTGTTGAGAGTCTCCATATAAGTTGTGGAATACTTGTGCCTCAACCTTGCGCAAAGGTTTGGTCAACGCCTTGAATAAGACCTCATAGTGGATTGAGTTCTTTGTGAAAGCATCTCAAGAAGATTTTTTTTGACGAAAACAACGACGATTGTTTTCATTTCATTAAGAGGAGTTAAAAGCATACATGAATAAGGTGAAACCGACCACACCGAAAAGAAAAGTATACACTAAAGTAAGGATACAGGGGGAAGAAAGAAAGAAACTTGCTAACACAATCTCATCGACACAGCCAAAGAGAAAGGCTCACACATGACAACATATCTGTAAAATTCACTTTGACACATGAGAGCACATGTTCTTACACATAAAAATATTTCGAAATGCCAAAAAATTATGAACAAAACCTGGCATGTACATATCAACATTCCATATATGCACGCCAAGTTTCGTGAAAAACTGATATTTTTTGTGGTATGTATAAAGACTACAAAGACAAAAAAAAGTCTCGTTAAAATCTATTTTAGCACCAAATTTTGCCCTATTTAAACACGACACAAAATATATACGGTTTCGTGAAACCACTTTGTGATCACATACAATATCAAAATGTATGCACATAATTTTTTGTCAATTCTTTTGTTATTTCAAAATACATTTAAATCACATTTTAAAAACCGGGAGCATATGCTCCCTGGTGCCAGAACGCCCCTCCCATATATATTCACGTAGATTCTTATCAAAGTGACAAACTAGTTTGCATTTTTAGGGTGGACAAATTGGGTAGGATCTGCCATTTAGGTGTGAGGTCAATTTTTAAAAATACAAAATATGTTCAAAATTTCTATAAACCAACAACACATCCATGTTACATGTACAATCCTAAAGACTGCATCTCCAAATTTGACCTACACTATAGTAACCAAAGCCGACAATATTCATAGTTGGATTTGTTCTATTTATTTCTCCAACTGTATATCGATTTTGAGATTTGTATAAGTTGATCCTACGATCCAACCTAAATTTTAAATTCTATACTAGTCGCCCCCTCATGATCATGTGCCACTATATTTTGCCTGAAGTTGAAGATAAGTAGAAAATACAAGTCAAACAATGAATACATGATAATAACATATTTAATATGGCATGCTCTACGCACTGGCTTGATCATTAGCGTCGAGCATCTTGCATTATTGTTTGTCCTATGATAAACTAAGACATGGGCAAAATCCCATCAACTGCTAGTGAGAAAGAAAAAAAGTTCTTCGGAACATACTGGTATCTTAATTAATAGGAAGTTCCAGACCTTGGAACTTGGAAGTGATTCGTATAATCTCCATGCTATCGACTGTGCAGTGCTAAACTATAAGAATTTTTTTCTATGGCCCAATCTCATACTCCCTCCAGTCCAGAAAACTGTGCGCAAGTATAGCTATCGAATTGTACTAAGCAAGTTTATTTCCTACAACACTTTTAGTGGATCGGAGGAGTAACATTTTGAACATCTAATCTAATTCCTCTTTCATACTCATCGTACTTTTTTTTTGGGAGAAACCAAACGAAACAGCTAGGAAGAGGCCCACTGGCGGACCTTAATGGAGGCCAAAAGGGCCATGGCCCCCCAACTCAATTAGATTTTGCACAATACTACTAAGTATTTATCATTTTTTACCATACAAAACATAAAATAATTTGAATTAGCCCCCTCAGCTGTCACCTAATGCATTTTAGCCCCTCCAATATTTATGGTCAAGGTCCGCCACTGAAGAGGCCGACCGAAATAATAACCAAAATCAGCCGGCAGCCGCCGCGGTTTTCCACAGAGAAAAGAAAACCACTACTCGTCCACAACTCGTACAAATCACAGTGACTTTTCCATAAACAAATATCACGACACTATCCTGTCCAAAAAGAAATACCTAATCAAGGTCCAAAAAAAAAAACTAATCCGTGCGTGCCATTGCGCACAGAAACCACGCGCCAAATTAACAACAAAAAAAGACAGACCAGGCGGGCCCACCGCGCAGCGTCGATCTGCATAAACCGCGAGGCAGTTCCACTCACTCACTGATCCGTGGGTCCCACCTCCCTGCTTGCCCGCCCGCCTTGTACCGGAGCCCCATAGGCCATAGCTTCTTCCTCTCTTCCTCCCCTGCTCCTCCCTTCCTCCTCCACGCGGCGCAGCTCTAGCTCCCCTTCCCGCCTCTCCCCTCCCGCGCCGCCGCCGACCGGAGGCCTCCCAGCGCGCCTCGGGTCCTCCGCCTCCGCCGCCTCGGCTCCGTGGCCCGTCGCCGACGAGTGCGCCGGCCACAGGGCCGCGGCCTCTACCGGCTGCAGGGAAGAAGGTACGCGATGGTGCCGTACTCTCTCGTTTCTGGGTGCTCCTGATTTGTTTTTTCGCCCCGCTGTGGAGTTAGGAGATTTATAGTGCCCGCGCAAGTCGATGAGGTTTGGATCTGCGTGGAGGGAGAGAGAGAACTAGGAGTTATTTAGGAATTTCGCGTGATTTGGGCGCGGAGTAGCACGCCGGCGTGAGATGACTTTTAGCTGTATGTAAGCCCCTCCCCGAGCCCGGAGGTAGATCCGTAGCCTGGGGACTGGCGGAGAAGAGGGATTGATCGCCAGAGCCAGAGCCGTCGTCTCTAGCACGGAAGCCGGAGCCGCTGCTGCTGCTAGGGGAAGAGAGTTGGATTTGCTTGGTCGAGTAAATAGGACGGCAAAAGGCTGACTGGGAACTCCTAGTGACTACTAAAAAACATATTTATATCCTACAAAATAAGATCTTAAAACGATCCAAGCACTGATTAATATTTCCCCTTTATGATCTGTGCCGAGTCGACAAGAGTTACAAAATTGTCATATGTTTTGGCATGTACTCACTTATTTATCATGAACATGATGATGGCATAGTCTTACCATGATCTTGTTATATTGCAGAGAGAGATGGCAAATTGAACGAAAAGAATTATACTGCTGAGGAAAGTGTTCTGCCGAAGGATTAGTTTGTAACCGCACGATCACCAAATAGCTAGAAATGGAGGATGGCCTTGAGCTCAGTTTAGGCCTCTCTTTGGGTGCGGGTGGATCTTCGGGAAAGTCTAAGGGAGCAACAGATGCTCCGGTAGAACCTAAAGCGGAGCCACAGGTGGAAGAAAGCAGTAGCAGAGGTGTCTCACAACCTCCCGATGCCCCGTTTGTGCATTACTATCAAACTAACGCTGAGAACCAAGAGCACAGTAGCAAGCAGAGGCACAGCCCCACGCCACCATTTGGGAACTTCTGGGCACAACAGGGGGGTCCCTCTGCTCCTGCGGCGGATGTATCGAATGAGCCAGTAACCCATCAGTCTCAGCTTCCCAGGTATCAGGATGGGTGGAATTCAAATAATAATGGAAAGTATCCTGAGGAGAACAACCCGGTCTCAAGTAAACGGAAGGTGCTTTCTGAAGAGGCAAGTTTTCAGAAGAAGCATCATGCTGCTGCTGACCAGCCCGATGCATTCAGTAAGTTCTCTGATGGAGGTGTAAAAAATGCGCCGATTTCAATTAGCACGGATGATGGTTCAACCGGTGAAAATGAGGATGTTGTAGACTCAGAAGCGGAAGGCTCAAACTCTTGGATAGTTGCACAGCGTGAAGACAGTGCTAAGGGTTCCGTTGTAAATAGGGAATCTGATATAAAGAGATCCGGTGATGAAGCTGCAGGTGGTTTTCAAGGCAAGAGACAACCAAGTTTTTCAGGAAGTGAATCTAGCTCCGGAAAGTTGCCGCATGGAAATTCGTTACAAGCATCAAATGTAGTGGCTGTGCCATATCAAGGCCAAACTCAGGCTTCAGTTCCCCCCGGCATAATTAATGCATCAAATTTTCCTCCAATATCTTCAGTGCAGTTTAGGCCACCCATAAGCAATGGACCAGCTGTCCAGGCAACGGGTGGTACTGGTGCCTCACAGGTTGCTTTTGGTTACCCAACAGGTCAGCTGCCAATACTTGAAACAGGCTCTTCATGGGCATTTGGTACTCCACCTCAGGCTATTTCGTTTACTGCAAAGCAAGCTGAACGAGCAGGAGCTAAGCATGCTGATGATGGCAAGAAACCTCAAGGTAAGTTCACCTCGTAATATCCATCCATAGTTTCCTTACATGCAAAGATATAGAGGAAAAGGTCTTGTTGGTAAGCTACTCTACTGTATGTCGTAAAATGACTGAATTAAATGTCTACCACTCTAAATGAATCTGGATTTGTTAGGTAAGAATATTGAGTTGAAATACTTGATCTGGGTATAACCCATGACCTGAGTAGTTTACTGTTCAGCGGCCCCAGTGGTCCTTGTTGATTAGTTACTCCTTCAGTTTGGTATGATAGAAGCAAACTAGAGTGCGTAGTTAGCTCATTTAATTCAGACTCATTTTAATTACTATGTCAGCAGCACTCTTGCTTCTTGGTATGCAAGTTCTGTTCTATAATCTGGTACTGGAAAAATTATTCCTTAGTAAGCTTCTTGTGTGCACAGCTACCTTTTGTTCATTTCATATTTGGGAATTGATAGCGCCTCTTTCTCTTTTTTACGAATTGCAGAGGCTGGCGCATCCTCCTCTGCTCATGTGGTGGGTGATAAGACGGCGGATAGGGTATTGCCTCTTATGGGTTCCGCTATAAGGCCAGGCATCGCCCCAAATGTCAAATTCGGAGGGTCTGGATCATATCCTGATCTTCCCTGGGTTTCTACCACTGGAACTGGACCAAATGGCAGGACCATATCAGGTGTAACATACAATTTCGGCAGAAACGAAGTGAAGATTGTATGTGCTTGCCATGGCACCCACATGGCACCGGAGGAGTTTATTCGACACGCAAGTGCGGACGCCACGGGTCAAGAGAATAATTCGACAATGCCAGCGTTTCCTGCCGGGAACCAAGCGGCATCGGCCCAAAACTAATTCAACAGTGTGTGTACCGGTTTCAGAGTGCTTCGCTTGGCCTTGCTGCTCCCTTTGTGTCTATATCCGCATTCCTTATAATATACTCATGATATTGATATTTATTAATTATGTAAGTTTTAGACACAAGTCATGTTGTATCTTTGGATTAGTTGTTATGGACAAAGTTGATGTATTTATAGCTTCTTGACTCATTGTGCAAGCAAAATGTAGATGCGTTGCCAATACGTGACAGCTCTCTTAGAAAAGTTTGAATTTTTATGCCTGTATGTAATTTATATTTCTACATGCATTTTTTTCAAATGTTGGCCAATGCGTATATATGTGAATTGGCTCTAAGTGAGAGTCTGCAAAAGATGGGATGAAAAAGACATTCAAACGTTTTCAAAATGTAACATGTCTGCCATGGTCACTTGCTCTTAAATTTGCATCATTTTACTGGAAATAATTTTCTAAGTACATTTTGATGGGCGCAAACCAAGGAGTTCAGCCCATTGCAGTGTTTCGAAATTTAAACCTCAACTAAATTGTTGTAGCAAGAAATTCCTGGAAGACTGCTTCAATACAACTTGAAAATTTCACATAATCTGTTGAACCAACAAAGCGGATGTAATTCATGTGTGCCAGTTCAAGAGTTCATCCACAGGCAGTACACATCTACATGATGAAGAGTGCTGTGACGATCAACCAATCTTCTTCGTCAGGTTGAACACCAAATCTAAGCAGATACACAAATCATCATGCGTTACACAACAGGCCTCAAACGGTAAAACATCAATCAACGGTCATCTCTTGTAGACTTAACCATGACACTCTGGCCAACATCTAACTAACCACGCTGACACTCGAGCTTTTTTGTGTTCTCCAACAGCACCTGTAGAAGAAAAACGAAATTGAGGCAATGGCAGCCAAGTATAACAGAAGTAAATAGCAACAGACAATTCTTTACCTCCCGGATGTAGGTTGCAATCGCTTTGCACCCTTCGGTTGCAAGGTCCATTACAGTTTCAAACGTGTCCATCGGTAACTTTGCGTCCATCTGGAAATTACCTTTTTAAGCGTTAGCCTTGCTTGAAAATCAAAGTTGTGCAGGAAAATAAAGCACATAACAGATGCTCTACATCACAAGGAATCAAAATGTGTATGCACAAATGGTGCTCGTGCTGCTCTGCATCTAGATGGAAAGTGGGCTGGGGGAATTCTGAAGTTTGGGAAGGATCAGAATTCATTATCATTTCATAACCTGCAGAAGAGTCACTTTGTCCATCTTTGCAAGAATGCCAACAGTGACATCTGGACCTCCAGCACTGTCTTCTATATAATTCAGATCTGAAATAACACATTAGAATGACTGAGGCTTCCTTACGCCAGATGATTCTTAGCTAGTCATGGACGTGAGAACAGGAATTTTGAAGCCATACCGAGCAAAGGAGTAGAACACAGATATCCAGCACTGCAAGAGGTAACAATGTCTTTCATTGGAATCCCAGCATCTGCAAGTGCTAGTGTTGCAGCATTGATGCATGCTGACCTTGTTCCTGTTACAGAGTCATGGTCAAGATGAAAATCAGATTCATTTTAAGGTCCGTTCATGCCATAGCAATATACAAATATGCACAAATAGTAATATGTTGTAACAGGATTGAATAACGGAAAGAATAATAGTGTCCATTACAATACGTAGGTAACTAGGCATTCTGAAAGAGTGCCTGCCTGTTAGTGCATAGATGTAGATTTTACTCAGCCTTGTGTGGCTTTGTTGGTTCCACCAAAAATAGCAGAGTAAGTATAGAGGTGCATGTAGATTAGAGGAATGATCTGAAAGATGGTCCACTTACCACCATCAGCTTGAAGAACTTGGACGAAAATATCAATCTGTAAATAAACACAGTGAGCATGTAAAGTGGATCTAGTTATCATTTGGAAGAGGGGTTTCTTGAGCACAAGTGAATACACAGAACTCACCTGTGAGTGAGGCATTAAATGTGTCAATATGCTGGCCTCCATTGTTTGTCGAATAACAAGTGAAATTTCTGTTGACCGCCTGTGACATGAGTGCAGATATAAATCACTACTATAGTTATACAAGAAATGAAATATAATGTACACTATAACTGATGCAATGTGAATCCACTTGGCACACCGTGTGTATACCACACCAAGATTCGCATGAATCAGCTAAGCTACAAATTATCACTATCAGCTTTATTTCAAGAGGAAACTCCTAATTGTACACACACTAAAAGTTCTTGAGCTAACAACCGCCCTTTGTTGCTTTCAAAATGGAATGAAGCAGATGCTTTAATAGCATTTCCAATTTCACAATGAGGGCCGTTTCATTTTAAGAACAAAATCAGACATGATTTGAAAATACTACTGCCCCCAAATCCAGAAAGCGGCCATGATAGCAGAATGTGTGAAAAAGCATAACAGAGTAAAAAGCCAGTGACTATAGAAAATCTGTGGCGTCAAAAGTGTGTACTAACAATAAATGAATCTGCTATTGTCAATGGTTGAGTCATTTTGATCAAAACTTCCTCTTAAAGCTGGAACATACCTGTCACCTTTTGGCTTTCTCCTTCGATCCCCAGTGCTGAATTCTGCCATTCGATATTCACAACGCACCTGCAGACACATCTCTCAGGAATGCATCCTAACAAGAGCCTTCAATACTTAATTCACTTGGACTGCCGAAAACCTTACCAGAGCCTCTTTGGTGTTAACTTGCTGACTTCTGTTCTGGATCTGAATGAGTTAAACAAGCACAGGTAAAGATTAGTTTTGACTTGATATTAATCAACCACTAAGGAGCTAAAGCATAAACAGAGCTACAAAATGCAGAGACGCCATGGGTTCAGCAAAATAACAGTGGAATAACGCCCATGTTCTACTGGCACAGTCGGTACTACAGGTGTCCTAGATCATGTTACGTGCATTCAGAAGGATGCCATTCTTCTGTATCAACTCCAGCATAACTGACCACTATGCAATCCATCACGCAATTCCGAAACCCCCGCAAATCAGCTTAACTCCGTAAAAGCTAACTACAAACCTTCCTAGACATTCCATCAAACATAACGTATGCATTTCAAAAATAAAATCCCGGCCCCCAGATCATCCTGACTGCGGAAGTTGACTACAAACCTCAGTAAACCACAACATAGGCATTATATCATACACGTCATGCGCGCTGCAAAAAGATCTCCCCAAACCACCTCCAGGAATTGCCCTAAATCCCTTGTAGACGTTTAATCGAACAAGTAGCGTGCAGGAACCATAAGCGCAAGCAAACAATATGAGGCGCGTGGACTACCTCTCGAGGGCCGTAGACGGCGGCGATGACCCTGGTGTTGCCCATCTCGAACAGCGCCGACCTGGGAAGGGAAGGAACGCCAACACGTTCAGATCAAAATCGAATGGCACAGAACTAGCCCTGATTATCGAGTAGGTTTTAGAAACTCACCCGTCGGCCCTGGAGACGACGCCGACCTCGCCCTTGAGCTGCCGCATCTGCGAGGCGCACCGAACGCGGGTCAGAGGTAGCCGAGACGACGCAAAATAGCGAGGGAGGGGGAGAAAAGGCTTCACCTCGTTGGGGCGGCGCCCGTCGACGCGGAAGCCGGTGAGAGGGTTCACGTACTCCATCGCCGGGTTTGTTTTCCGCTTCTAGCTCTGCGCCGCTGCTGTGGAGGCTGCGACGGCGGCGGTTTTCGTTGGGGTTTCTTCCTGTTGGTGGAGGAGCTGTCTGTCTGTATTTTAGGCCCGAGAGGGGTTTTGTTTGTTGTCTAGTCTGATTTTGGCCCACTTCGTGTTACGAATTTCTGGAAAATCCAACTAGCACACCCTAAAAAAAAGGAAAATCCAACTAGCACACGCGTTTGCAAATTAGTATTTTCGTGCTAGGTCTTTTTTTTTTACAACATATTACTTCCTTTATATTGTGGAGCAGAGGGAGTATCTATCTATACTACTATTACTAGCAAACTGCCCGTGCGTTGCAACGGGGTATGTTTGAATTGATTTTTTTATTATGGTTCTATAATCTTTTAGAACTATATATGGTTGTCCTTTAAATACTTTTCTTTGTCCGCATTATGGATATGTAATAAATTAGCTCATGGGGATTTTTCCGGGTTCAACATTATATGCTTTATAACTACTAAATATCTCGTTCATTCTATCTCAAACACAAAGCATTTGAGGATATTTCTTCACACAACACAACAATCACATGGGTGTTTGTGAGATCCTGGCTCAGGGCTTAACAGGATTGATAGAATACTCATATCACAGTGTTTTTCCTTGTTCATCAACTCCATAAAGCCAAAATCATCCATCCTAGCAACAGCATTATCAGCATGCAGCAGCTAGCGATCAATAAGATTAGAGTTAAATGCAGTAACAGTCCCTGTACTTGTCTAGCCGGTTCGATTTAGTCCTCGTACTCGTAATTTGCAGAATTTTACCCGCGTACTCGTTAATTGGACTCGATTTAGTCCAATTCCATGTTTGTCGTCTAATTTGAACTGACATGGACGACACGTGGACGCGGCTCCCAGTTGCAGTACATCAGCTGGCCTGGAAACTTGTATTTTAGCCCCTCATGTGTGATCCCATTTTGTACTTCACCAAATTCCCCACTTCTATAACCCTAGTTCATCCCTTGTCCTCCGCCCCGATCTCCTCTATCGCGACTGACTCCCGTTGTTTGAGCTAGAGAATGGCGAGTGGCTTCTCCCGTGGTTCGAGCTCAGGGACGAAGAAGGATTACCGTGTTCCCACGAGATTCCTGCCCATCATCAAGTGCGATCGATGCAAAATTCGGTGTGTGACGAAGTGGACCTCCCAGACCGACATCCATGGCAATCAGGACAGGGATTTCTACAAGTGTCCTAATCACAAGGTAAGTTCCAATGAACTCAATTTGATTTGCATCGAATTTTATCCCGGTTTCCTTTCTTTCATAGTGAACATATCTTTGTTTCCACCTAAATCAAATATGCAGAAAACACTCTATTATTTGGTGACCAAAAACCCTAACTTTTTGCACAATGAGATCATGGGTCGACCGAATAAGCACGCATACATGATTACTACTCTACAGAAACGATCCTAAAGACAAAATCTTTGAAAAAAAAGGCCAACGGATTGTTCGAGGTGAGGGTCATCCGTACCGAAACAGCGGATCAGATGGCGAGGGGGCTAGGTGCAAAATCCTGGCAGCGGAAAATAATGTTATGGATGCGGGAGGGTGTTCGTGCAAAATTGCAGAAGACGTGTCGTCCGCGTCAGCTCAAGTTGGACGACAAACATGGAATTGGACTAAATCGAGTCCAATTAACGAGTACACGGGTAAAATTCTGCAAATTCCGAGTACGAGGACTAAATCGATCCAGCTGGACAAGTACAGGGACTGTTAGTGTATTTAACTCATTAGAGTTATAAGATTACGCCCAGAAAAAATCAGAGCAAAAAGCTAAGCAATAAGTAGCGGCAGAAATCATCAGCACAAGTGCACAACTGCACAACACACAGCACAGAGCTAGCAATGAGTAATATAGCAGCGAAGCACACAGAGTCACATCAATATGTCCATGTAATCTATCCTCTCACACACAGCATAGTGGATGCGCTCAATCTATTTCTCTTCCTCTCTCGCTGGTAGCTCCAGAGCAGAACCACCGCAAGCAACAACACCTGAAAGTCTGAAACCCATGCGAGTATGCGACCGGCCTCTGGTCCACTTCTCCTCATCCCTGCTCCTCTTCCCCTGCAACCGGCCTCCCCTCCCCATCTTCTCCTCCCTGCTCCACCTGTCCCTGGTGCATTCCATCCCCTCCATCGAGCTCCACGCAGCGGAGGTAGCCGACCTACTCGAGCTCGGAGCAGCGGAGGTATGGTCGAGCTCGACCAGCATGCCGGGTCGCGAACCGACTTGAGAGTCTAGCCTCCAAAGTCGAACGACACAGTCGCGGAGGCGTCGCAGTGAGCGCTCACGTCCATCCCACTGCCGCCTACGCCCAGCTCCTGCTCCGGGCTTTCCTTCACCGAAGTATTCATCCGCTGCACGCCGGCAAACCCCGGGCCCGCGGCGCAACGCCTCCCTCGGCCGGCCTCCATCCGCTGAACGCCGGCGAGCCCCGGCCCCCCGGCGCATCGCCTCCCTCGGCCGGCCTCGTGGTCGATTTGATTTGTGTACAGGAGACGCGCGACGTACAGCTCGCCGGCAGAGCTCAGGGCGGACGCACGGGATAGATACGGGCGATGGCGGAGAGCTCCAGGCGGGCGGGAGAAGATCAGGGCGAGCGGGTCGGGAGGAGATCAGGGCGAGCGGGTCGCTGCTGGCCTCACACGGCCGCCGGTGCTCCCGAGTTCCGCGCCGGCGGCGCCGCCCATGTCGCCTCCCAATCTCGAGAGGAGAGAGTTGCTCTGCGATATCTCTATGATTTTGATTTTGATTTGGGGAAGAGGTCCTTCTCGTCCATGTCCGCCGGCACGATGTAAGTCACCTGCAGCACGGCGGTGAGGTGCTCGCCCACGGGCTCCGCGGCGCCCGTCTTCATCCCCATCCCCATCCCCATATACCACCACCGATGCTGCCCAGCGCAATACCCACCTCGCCATCTCCGCCCGCCCTCAACACCCAGCACCACCATGGACGCGCACTCCGTCGCCGCCGCGCACGCCAAAATCGCGGCCCGTGCCGGCGCGTCCCCCTCGGCCGCTGCCTCCTCCGCCCCGGCCGAGCGCCTGGGGTTCCGCCTCAGCTCCCTCGCCGGCCGCGGCCTCCGCTCCCCGCTCCCGCGCCGCAGCTAGCGCGTGCGCGCCTCCGCCTCCGTCGAGACCGGGCGCAGATAGGACTGCGTTTAGTCAGGGCTCGTATAGGACTGCGGGTTAATTTCCTACAAACTGAAGGGCTAAATTGCAAAACGACCCGACGTACCTACGGTCGTTTACTTATACTAGTTGGCATGTACGTGCAATGCACGTTTCAAAAAAAGATGACATTATTTATATTGTTTTAGAAGAATTAAAATTCTACAATATACTTCAACAAGATTAAGGTAAAATTCAAATTTGAATACATTACTATAACATCAATCATCACTCTCTGTGGCTCACAAAATCGGCATCTACTAATAAATTTACATTTGAAAGTTCTAATAAGTGAACGTGCAAGCGCAACGCACATATAATCGAATGAAATTGTTTGCATCGTTCTCGAATTCGAGTTGCGAAGTGTAAGTCTGTGAGACAAGTATTTTCTATTAGAATTTTAGCTTCTTTAGTATAATAATGTACTGCATGAATTGATTTTCTGGTATATGTGAGTTGGTATCAGATCCATAATGTAATTACTTTTGTGTCACATTTTTTAATGCAAGTCCACCATCTTTTAAGCACTTAATTTCCTTTGTGTAACCAAAAGCAGTTCCGTAAATGATATCTGTGCTCGGGGAAAACAAATAAACTGCATTCATGATAGATAGAAGACATTTGTCCTCTCTCACCCTACATATGGGTTTTCCTAGAGCTATAGATAAACTTTGCAATCCATTTCCATCTGAAGTAGCAGACCTCACCCATAAACTTTTAAGTACAGATAGTAAAGAAACATGTTTGAGCATGTTTACTGTTTCAGTGCGCATGACAACTAATTTTGCTTGCTTATTAGCTAAACCTTCACCCTAAGATACATAAAAGTTTCAAAAGAAAACCAATCATTTTAAACACTGGAAGTAATAACAGCATCTCATTCCCTGGAAAAAAATTTTACCCTCATCAAATTTACCAGTGTCTCACTTTAATACATTTTTTTTACTCACCTCAATACCTTTTTTTTTTGCGGGGGGGGGGGGGTCTCACTATAATACTTCATTTGCTGAACGTAATAAGAATCACTTGGTTTCAGAAAATAAACATGTAAGTGAGATTCATTTTGTTCTCACCACTATCAGAGTATCAGGAAGTCTAGAGTTCTGTTTCCTGTGATTTCAAAGGATATGCAAAAGTATATACGATGAAAAGTGTGCAAGAGGAGCGAGTACCAAACTAATAAATTATATTATAAAGAGTAAAGATACATGCACACTATTGAAGCTACCTTTTTAACAGGATTAAAAGATTGACGTCGTTGTGGAGAGGAGCAATTACCAACTGACATGAAAAAGATAAAATGACATAACCAGACACTTGAATCTTAATCGATTCATGCAAGGAGCAAAGAAATAATTGCTACATCCCGCAACACTTTCAGTTCCATAGAGGAGCAATTACCAACTGACATGAAAAAGATAAAATGACATAACCAGACACTTGAATCTTAATCGATTCATGCAAGGAGCAAAGAAATAATTGCTACATCCCGCAACACTTTCAGTTCCTTAGTAAGGTCAAATTGGGTGGTCGTATACCCATTATTTTAAGTACTTTCTACACCAACACCTGCATATGAAAACAAACACATATTTCAGCGGGTTGAGGCTAATTGAGAAAGGATGCTTCTTACTCACCAAATGCATAAAGCATACAGTAATTCTAGAAGGAGTATGCATACCTACTGTGCGTTGATTTTGCTTCACTCTATAATGCCCCTCTATACATTGCTTGTCTTTCTCAAGGCCTTCACCTTCTTCCCATCCCTAACACACCAGAAGAAAAATACTAATTACAGAGAGATCAGTCAAATAGAAGAATCACAAAGAGCACAATAACTTTGTGGAATCAGACAGAATAACACAACTGTACATGTACTATTAAACTGTGAGTTTGATTTCCAAACTGTCAAACGCTCAATCGCGAGCAATCGTGATATGCACTTGTCATATAACTACTTCGCTGCTCCCTCAAGATCACAGAGCTCAGCAATCTGCTACAACGTCATAAGCTTCGGTGCAGCCAGCGGATCATATCACTTAAAAAAGCATCTGACTTCGACACGAACATGCTTAAAAATAGCCACTCTTTGAGAACTCGTATAAAATATAGCCTACATATGCTGATATTCAACCTAAATGAACTGTTTTATGTTCAGCTCTATATCTAATTTACCTTGTCTTGAATTGTGCTTCAGGTAGCTACAGCAGGCTAACAGGTAACATCTAACCTGCAGGTCACAATGCAACCATATATCAGCGTAGACAAGGCAGCTATTTCCGTTTCTCTGAAAGAATATTCTTACAAATTAGAATTCATAAACTCTAAGCAGTAACCTGAGGCATCAAGTATACATCATGAGAAAGAAACAGATAAGACACTTGTTTTCTCTTTTTCAGCCTCTACAAAAATTCAATTCTTACCCACACTTGATTAATGTGTCAATCAAACACAAGCACGCCTTCTCGTCTCAGCAATTTGATAGCAAGCGAACAGAGTTGCTTGGCTTAGACTGAGACGGAACTAATCCACACATTCAGACTGAGCAGAAGCTCCGCCATACAAAAATTGGCAGCTGCAGTCAAATGAAGCTGCAAATTGCGATAGATTCGACTCGCGAGTCCTCAAACTGAACGAAGGTACCCCTGAACTGAGAGTATGTAATTCCATCCACAACACGACCAAATTGAAACAAAGGCACATCAGTGCGGGAGGGAGATTGTGCCATACCTTTCGACGACCTGAGCAATGGTCTTGATCTAGAATGGCTCCCGGAGGATGGGCATGAAGTGGGGCGACGGGATCTGCGTGAGATGCTTCAGATAGAGACCGGCACTGCTCCTCCTCTTTTCCTGCCAGTTCTTCGTCTACCGTCAGCCGCGGGCATCGCCATCTCAATATTAGTGGAATCGTGATAAACCACACCATGCATGGCATCTTCTCGGCAGAAATTAAATCAAAAATTAAAAACTTCCAGGGCAACGGAGGGACAGAGGAACAACATACCGAGCGACCACATCGCGTGGGGAAGCCGGCGGTGGGTTGGCGCAGGTCTCTCGTGGGGAATCTGCCGCCGGGGCGGGAAGCCGGCGGCATTGATCTAGGCCGGCCGGTCGGGGTACTCGGCGCGGCGGCGTCCGGGAGTCAGTGAGCACCGGATCCGGCGTGGCGTCGCCCTAGCTCCACCCTCCGCGCCGCCATGGAGCTCCGCCCCGCCCAGCTTCTGCCCCGCCTCGGTGTCGTCGTGCGTAACTCAGGCAAAAAAAAAAAAAATAACGTTTCATCAACGATGTGTTGAGTTGCTCAACACGCACCAAACAATCTGGTTCGTTGGTCAGACATCATACGGCATAAATTTAATGTATCCGTCATATGTTTGCTCTTTTAATAGTAGTATAGATTATATAGTAGAGAAAAGAGCAAACTTGTGTTGATACATTGAATCTGAGCCCTTCAATATTTGGCCAACGGTTCAGATCGCTCCAATGTTTGACAACTCAACACAAATCCACTTTTGCCCGTTTTACCCTCCCACCAAATCACATAATACTGCTAATGCCATCGTACCGGTTCAACATGTGATAATTACGTGATTTGCCACCGCTAAAAACAAAACGTTAGCCTGCCGGAGACGCACGCACCGAGTCCTCTGCCCTGCGCCATCGTGAGAACGCCGACGCCCGTCACTAGAGCGGCCGTCGCCGCCGCCCTGCCTCCACGCCGTCGTGCTGCCCCCACATCAAGGTGTTCCAGGACGGCGCCGCCCTGTCCATCGTGAGGGCGCCACCTCCCGTTAATAGCGCGCCCGTCATGGACGCCCTGCCAATCGTGAGGACGCCGCCTCCCGCACCTGCACCCAGGTCAACGGCGGACTGCTCCTCCAAGGTGGCAGGCCCCTCTACAATGATCATTGTACACGGATTCGACGCACGGGAGCTGCACGCTCGGCGAGGCCGTGGGCGCCGTCGGAGCCGTCGCCGGCTTGGCGTCGCTGTCCAACCACGCGCGCGAGGAGATGGCCGTGCGCGACTGCATCGAGCTGCTGGGGTACTCCGTCGACGAGCTCGGCTGGTCGATCGACGCCATGGCCGAGCCCTTCGACGTCGCGGAGCTGGAGACGGAGAAAGAGCACGGCACGGCGTCCGGTGGCGTCCGCAAAGGCGCGCGCGCCGAGGACGACCTAAACGCCTGGCTCAGCGCCGCGCTGGGCAACCAGGACACCTGCACGGAGGGCTTCCGCGGCACCGACGGCCGTCTGCTGCGCCGCATCGAGGCATCCGTGGCGCAGCTGTCGCAGCTGGTGAGCAACCTCCTCGCCATGCACAAGCGCCTGCGCAGCATCATGCCGCTGCGCCAGCACAGCACCTCGGATATACTCGACGAGGTTCATATCTCTGCCAGCAAGCATCTCCGGTGAGCATGCTCTCGCCCATCTTCACCTCCGTGAAGCTCTCTCTCCCTCGCGCATTTTTTCTTGCGCTGCTCTCTCTCTCACGTATTGTGAGCTTTAGCACCATTGATTATTACAGCAAGTGAGTTCGCAGCCTCAAAGGTTCAGTACAACTCTCCTTCCTAATTATTCAGATAATTGAATATTTGACACCGTGATGGGATTGAACTCAACACGAATTGGAAACCTAGTCCAACACGAATTGGAAACCTTTGCCAATTCAGGACGGCGCGCGACCTGGAAAGGGCGGCGTCGTCCAACTCGCCACCAGCAGGTCGCCGTCGGCCAGCTGCTCGCGAAATTGACGAAGTATCTTCCCCTCTTGGGCCGGCAGCCGTGCTCCACGACGATGTTCCCGTCACCAGGAGGCCGTCGTTAGCCGCGCTCCACGGATCTTCCCCGCCGGCGGCCGCGCCGCACGTCTCCCCGGCCGCTTCCCCTGCGCCGGCGCTGCAAGAGCACGCGGCCGTCTCCGCCACGAACGAGAGAAAGGCAGAAGAGAGCTCGTTAACCGCATGTTAATGGCATATTAACCACCTGTTAACGAATTGATAGTATGTCCACTCCTCGTGACCCTCATGTTCCTCACATCCTCCCCCGTGCTGTCGAGCAGTCGAGCACCAAAGGCCGATGGTTGACAGGGTGAGGCCGTGAGGGAGGAGGTCAGGGACTTGACCAGGTTCCAGTCACGGTGTGTTTGAGCTATTTTGTTTCAAAGTAGACAGTTCATGTAGTGCTACTGGTTGAGGTCAAGGAGCGTTGCGCTAAGCTGCAAAATTCATCAGTATGTGTTTACAATTTTACGTAACGACTAGGGAAACAAACTAGAGGTTAGAGATAATATCGTTGCTGATTCATTCTGGGCATTCTACTGTCCGTGATTTTTTCGGTGTGTTTCGTGGAAAACCTGGTCAGAATTAACACTAAAACGAACGAAACGAGTTTCTATCCGGACCGAATCATTTTGTGGATCTGACTAGCATAACGGTTTTGTGTAACAAACCAATCGAGTGTTTTTTATCTCCCATTGCAAAAACACACGGGCATGTAAATTGTCCTTTTAATTATGAAAACGTGCGTTGCACGTACATGCCAACTAGTATAAGTGAAAGTCACAATATAGTTTGGCAGAATAAATAGTTTTACCTTCTCACTCACCTTTATTTCCTCCCGTCCGTTCACGCATGAAGTGGTTCTTCCACGTTAATAGGTGCTAGAACTATGCCCTGTACTGGGGGGGGGGGGGGGGGGGTGTTATCATGCCCCATCACCAGTTTTAGGTGATATTCACTTCTTCTCATCTAGGGAAAATAATCATGATCAACTTAAAATTCACATTTTCTCTCTAGGTTCTTCTCAACACTAGGACAATGGAAGATAGCATGCACATTGAGACATTAACCGCATATTTCGTGTGGCCCCATCAACGACCATGATGCTATTTTCGTCGCGTGCTCTCTTGGGGTACACAAATTCGTGTCGGAGGGGGCTGATAGCTAGAGTTTCGATGTCACGTGGTCCATGCTCTACATGTTCATCCTGCTTCACCTCCACACTCATGAGCATTATCGACGTTAGTGCGATCCCTGGTGATGTTGTTTCGTTGAGTTCTATGATAAGTGCATTCTACACTCATATTTTTCTAAGTACAAACTTCATATCCTCCAAACTTTTACTGAAATTGTCCCTATAATTATTAGGTAATAACTAATTAACGACATAGATTGCATTTCTCACTATTTGATATGATTTTGCAAATTGGATGCGAACTTTGGAAAATGGACGACTCAGTTGTAACGAAGTTGTCACAATGATCAACTTCCATATGTGACACTTTACAAACCGACGCTTGAGAAGACAATCGAATGATCAACGCTTTAAAGTCGAAATAGGTCTAACAAATGTTTTGTAGGTTATATCGTGTGCCCACAAATCTGTTTCCATAGTTTTCTTTTGTTGTCGAGAGCTTCGGAACTAGCTCATGCGTGTATGGTTGGCTCAGAAAAAATTGAACTCCTTTGGTTACCAGACAATAACACATAAGTTATCATCTGGTAGATTTAACACCAATACAACAACTACTTTATAAACCGCTGGGTGCCTAGTTTTAAAGATCTCATCCAGACAAATCCAACCACAAAGACACGTCAGGTACACAACTTAAGTATTGAAAGATTTTGAAGTCAGTATGAACATCCAGCTCCATTGTGTAAACAATCGGTATGCAGCAGCGCTTGTCACGTGCTGGCCTTCCAGCATGAACGTGTCTTCAGTATTATCCCTTAAATATAGAAATGGTTATTGCCTAACTTATCATCATGTACTCGATGATATAAATGAAATTTCAACGCCGATATATGATTTTTTTTTATAAAGAGAGTATATTAATATCAAGATTACACCAATTATACCCAGATTTTGCAACAACAAGATGTTTAGACCAAGTCTAGACAATAAGGATGCACATAGCAATAATAATAATAATAATAATAATAATAATAATAATAATAATAATAATAATAATAAAGACCCGTCAAAATAAAATCAGGGACTCACAGTAGCAAGAGCACCACTAGTGGTGGCGGCACCTAGATTTCGAAAAGGAATCTCCAAAATGACTCCTCCGAAAAGGTTACAGTGCACAAACACCGTCGTCGTCCGGTCTAGCCAGTATGGCCATTTCATGGTTTTCTCCCTAGAGAAGAGAAGACCTAGTCTCCAGACAATGCCTTCAACAAGAAAACGACAGGGAACTGCCATTACTAGGTACAACCATCGAAGACCAGACCTAGAGTTTTCACCCGTAAACTGAGACCGACAATAACGAAGTCTACCAGTGTCACTGCGCCGCCCTATACTCGCCGAGAACACTACTACAAAAGGCCGATATATCATATGATAGGAAAAGCTTGCAGAGGTGAAGGGAGAGCAAAAATTGTGATCACCTACGCTGCATGAAAACCTAAATCCCTAATTTCTTTGGCAAACAACAAAGAAAGGACAATCTAGGTTAACAAAACGGAAGGAGCACACATATATACACCACAATTCACTCCAATTAATCCCACTAAATTCATACAGAGGGCCAACTTAACAAACCCAACATCATTGGATCTTCACCCATGCCGCCGTGCTAGGCACGCCCTTGGCCACCACGTACACGAGGTAGTACCCCGGCGGTGCCAGCTCCGGCTTCCCGGGCGCGTCGACGCTGACGCCGTAGCTCCACCCGTCCGCGATGAATGACGTGATGGCTAGGATGAGCAGCCGCTGGTTCATGGAGTACCCGTGCGTGGTGAACGGCGGCGCGTACATGGTGACCATCACGTCGGCCTCCACCACGGCCTGCACCGGCGTTCGGAACCTGAACGCGAACCTGCTCCCGTAGCGCATCCCATCCTTGGGCACCGACAATATGTCGATCTCCGGCCGGTTCGCGGCAACGTCCCTGTCGAGGTACGGCGGCGAGAACCGCTCCACGCGCACCTCGGTGGGGTAGTCGACGCCGCTGAAGTTGTAGCCGGCGTTTGTGTTGCCGCCGGCCACGAGCACGGTGGCGTCGGGCAGCAAGGCCGCCGTGGAGTGGTAGAGGCGCGAGATTGTGGACGCCGCCAACGGCCGGAACCGGGACCCCTGCGGCTGCCCCGGCGAGTAGAGCAGCGGCGTAAGGACCGGGTTCTTCGCGAAGCCCCACCCGGCGCACCCCTTGGTGGCACCGTTGAGGAGGAGCAGGTCGCCGGTGGGGAGGATCAGCATGTCGCCCATGACCCGGGCCACCGGCATGTCCTCTGTCGTCCAATTCGCGTCCGGGTTGGCGAGGTTCATGCGGCCGCAGTCGCGGAGCGCAAAAATTACCGTGCCGTTCTCGCCGTCCTTGAACGACGATTTGGGCGCGCCGCCGCAGATGATAACCTCAGGCTCCGGATCGGCGCCGCCCTGGAGCTTCCCGCCGCGGAGGTCGAGCGGGAGGAGAGCGGACATGGCGGAGGCCGGGTAGCTGCGTGCGCCTCCGGGGAGCGGCGGGACCTCGCGGATGACGAGCTCAGCGCGGTGGTCGAGGATGATGCCGCGGTCATTGGCGAAGACGAAGAGGCTGCCGTCGGGGAGGAGGTTGACGAAGGGGTACAGGTTGTTCTCCACGTCATCCGTGGTGTCCCGGAGGAACGGGAGCGGCACGGACTGGTGGTTGAACAGCCCGGGCTTGGGCACGAACTCGTAGCTGAACGACCGGCGGCCGCCGAATACGGCGAACCTGCCGTCGGGTAGCACCTGCTGGGTGGCGTACCACCGGCCATCGAAAAGCTCCTCGGGTGCTCGACCCAGTCGCAGGTGTCGCAGGGCGAGAGGTACCTGACGGCCTTGTCGCCCTCGAAATACCCTCCAGACTGCACGAGGTTGCCGTCGGCGTCGAACCCGCCGGCTGAGCACCAGGTGTCGGTGAGGATCTTGAGCGGGCGCACGGCGCCGGTGTTGTAGTCGAACTCGACGGCGTGCGCCCAGCAGTCCGTGGTGTTCGGCTTCTTCGCCCTCGGGTCGACGCGGCAGTTGTCGAACCTGAGGCGCATGAGCGAGCGCCCCGTGGTGGAGGTGTCGAACATGACGGCGCGGCCGTGGCGCATGATGGCGAGGTGCATGGCCGAGACCCCGGAGTTATCGCTGACGATGGTCCAGGCGCCGTCGGCCTTGCGGTCGCGCGTGTCGACGCGGAGGACGGTGGTCGCCCTGCTGGGCGTGCCCGTGAGGGGCACGCGCGTGAGTCCCATCGTGTTGGGCCGCGCCGCGCCCTTCTCCTCCACCTCCGTCCGCGCCGGATCCGCCTTCTCCGGCGCGTCGTCCGCTCCGCCGCTGCTGCCCACGCTGAACGGGTCGAAGATATCGCTCTCCTGGCGCGCGCGGAAGATGCTGAACGGGTCGAAGAACGCCTCAACAGACGTGGCGTCGACGAGGAGAAGGAGCGCCACGGCCAAGACGACGCCGGCGCGGAGGAGGGAGGCCATGGTGGCGCGCGCTGGCCGCCTCGATCCCAGCCTCTCCCTCCCAGAGGGAGCTCTGGAGCGAGGCGAGGACGGGGATCAATCTCTCGTCCTAGCTCCCTAATCTGCTCGCCGGATATCGATCGGCCTCCTGCTTATTGAAACGGGAGCTCGGCTCTAGCTCCCTGCACGTAGGTAGGTACGTAGCTCCGGCCGGCCGGCGTCCCTGCGGCTGGCAAAAGCTAAAATTGGGTCGTCGCCGCGGCCGGAATCTCTTTAACCTCTATGAATAGCGCGGTGTGCGTGGTTGGCGTGGAGGAGCGTTTCGCGCGGGAGCAACGACGCCGCGTTCAAATATAGCCGGCGAGCTGCTGCCTGCATTCTGTCACGAGTTTGTTTGTTCGTGTGCGACGCGGCTGGGCCTGAAGTGGTGCAGGTTGACTAATGGCCCAAGTACCGGCCCGGCCCTGGCATTCTTTCATGGGCCACGCTCGCAGGATCCGTGGCTCTGCACGCAAATGCTGTGTGCAACATTTCTTTTGGGTACGTGTGCAGCGCTACGAAAAAGGGATCGAACTGCAACATGTGGCATTTTCACAATTATCAGTTCATCATCACGTGAAAAAAAAGCAATGTGTTTGGCACTAAAACTTCAAATTAGGCTTCCTTTCATGCTAAGCTCTTTTGGAGTTTCTAAAAAAAACTCTTCTGGAGTTGGAAAAAAAACTACCCCCTCCATTCACTAATGTAAGATATTTTATCTTCTTCTTAATTAAAATGTATCTAAACTTATTTTGTACATATATTCACTCATTTTATTATGTATGTAGTCAAAATTGAAACGGTACATACAATGCCTTACCTTAGTGAGCGGTGAGAGTAGCTCTTGTGGCTGCATATGCGATCGAGGCCGCCTTCTAATTTCACTCGACAATGCCTTAGTATGTATGTAGTAAAAAATTGTACATATATTCACACACTTTAATATATATTTAGTTAAAATTGAAACGGTAGGTACAATGCCTTACATTAGTGAGCGGTGAGAGTAGCTCTTAGTGCTGCATATGCGATCTAGGCTGCCATTTAATTTCACTCGACAAATCTCAAATTGGAACCCAATTTTTTTTAAAGGAAGTTGGAACCAATTTAACGGCATGCATTTGCGTGTACGTATACATGCATGTCAGACTATATACAAGATCGTATCGCATCACAGTTTGACGGGTACTGAGTGGGCTAGCTAGCTCCGCGTCATGGACGGATCGTGTGTATTTGTATTGATCTTCTCTGCATCGAAATAATTAGCACGATCGAAGATTGAGATCGATGCCGGATATGGTGTACTGCAGCGTATCATTCGGCAATGATATACTACTAAGCACGGATCGAGCTAGCAATGATCATGTGAGGGAAATTAATTAAAGAATCTTACGGTGAAATAAGTACGTACTCCCTCCGTTTCAAATTAATTGACTTCCATTTGTCAAGATGTAGATGTATCTATACGTGTAACATGTCTAGATACATCCATGCGTGGACAAATGGAAGTCAATTAATTTGGAACGGAGGGAGTACTTACGATGGATATCCTCGCGCGATCGGATTTGTATGTTAATATTACACAATGGAATTAAGTAGTACTCAACTAATTTGTTTTCTTTCACTTTCTTTGTAGGTTAATTCTTGGCAACAACAAACATGGCTGTGTACATCAGTCAGTGCAGAGTAGAAGATACCTTTTTTTTTTACAAAATAAGAGATTTAAGAAGTGTTTGGTAGCCCAATATTTTTAAAGTTTTCTGATAATACCGCAGTTTCTAAAAATATTATAGTTTGAAATACTTTAAGGTGTTTGATTCTACTCCCTCTGTTCCATATTACTTGACTTGGTTTTGTCAAAATATGGATGTATCTATACTTGTTTAGTGTCTAGATACATCCGTTTTTAAACAAATGTGTGTCAAGTAATTTGGAACGGAGGGAGTAATATATATTTTGAAAACCAAATTATCTTTAAAACCATGATTGTTTTGAAGTATTGGAGAAACACGCCTGGCCCTCTTTTTTCTAAAACTGAAAAGGAAGAAAAACTATGGTATTTATTGGCCAGACTTGAGGGTACTTTGGTTTTAAAATACTTCGGTTTTGAAAATGCGAGCTACCAAACAGACCTATAATCTCTACTATATAATATAGCTAGAGGTGATAGTTGGTACGTTTTTTCAGTTTTCGATTCTGCCCCTGCACTTTGGAAGATATTACGGTACTGCCACCGCCAAGTGAAATATCCCCAATCTTGTCCGGGTCGACATCCTTTCCTCAACGTCACCCCTGCCTCTCCCCTTCGTCCATCAACGCCGTCGCCACCCAGACCATCAGTGCCCTCCCCGTCCTTCGCTCCACCGTCGAACCTCCCGGATCCCTGCACCACCGGCGCAACTCCCATGTATGTCCTCTCGCCTTGCTCGTAGGGCCCGTGACGGCTCTCTCCCTCCGGTGTGCGCAATCCAGTCTCCGTCGGCGCAGCAGTGGGTTAACCGAGCGGAGGGAAGATGGTGATGGCGGACGGGAGAGCCTCCGTAGCGCTGACCGGGTGCTTCTTCTTCCTCCTCTCCTCCGCATCGGCGGGGTCCATGTCCAATTCGAGATGCGCGTCCGCCCCGATGCCCCGACCAGAAACCAAGATGCGGTCGCCGCCGACCGTCCTGTCCGGGTAGGGCAGCAGTCGCGGCTCGCTCGCTGGGAAAAGAGGAACGAAGTCAGACAGGGGAAAGGCTAGGGGCGACGAGCATCTCTGGTCGGGGCAGGCATGAGGCGTGGGCGCTTCTGGGAAAAAGCCACCGTGCGGCGATTGGTCGGCCCCGGAGTCCATGCGGGCGGAGAGCGCGGGGTGCAGCTCCCAAGTACAAGCAGTAGGGGCAGGGCCGGCGGTTCTCCAAGGTTGCGCTCCTCTGCGCGGCAGCTTCGCTCCCCACGACCAGGACGTGGACACGGCGCACGGCCAGCATGCGCGGCCGCACTCCTCCGACCACGGCTGCAGGGGTACCTCGCCACCCGAGCCTGCAGCCGGCTGAAATCGCTCCTCGAGGCGGCGGCTCAAGGTCGGCGCGCGACACGGCCTGCTCCTCCCAAAGGCGGTGGCGCCCCCCGAAGAAAACCACCCAGCGCGTCTCCCGTCAACGAGAGCCCCAGCGGCAACGTCCGCTATGCCTGGTACACTCCCGCTGACACAACTTTATGCCCCAAATTCATGGAATCTCCCCTCGGCCAGGTTATCCATCTCACGTATCTCCTCCACCTAAATTTCTCCCTGATTTTGTTCACAAAAGTTTCTGATCTGGATGTGTATTATGACCATCTCGGCTGTATAGAAGCTGCGATTGATCAGTTCCTTTAGTATTCTCAACTCGAATCTGCAGATTCAGGGGGAAATTGTGTCCTTAATTCTGATTTTTGAGTGCTATGTGTGCGTCATAAGTTGGGTATGTTGAGATTGTAAATCAAAGTAATGTTTGTTTGGTTCTTGGTTCTTACGGTTGATGTTCACATGAGTTACACAGGCTCAGCTTTGTCACGGTCATAGAAAAGAGGAAGATTGATGTGAAACTCCTACTCGTGAAAACATGTGTTTTTGTCAACAAAAAAAAATTGTGAAAAATAGCAGGGAGTACATCTACAGTGCTACAACAAAGAAAGGAAAAAAAAAGGACATTGGCCTCCTTGATTGAAAGGAGTTTTGAGAATTGTACATGTGGATTAGTTGATTGCCCTATCTTTCGCTGCAAAAAAAATTATGAACTCCAGCTGATCGGAATGAAGGTAAAGACAATATTAATCATGTTTTATTTCCGCTGATGCAACATAAATCTAAATATTAAGCAAAAATGAACCCGTAGCAAGGCACGGGTATTGTCCTAGTTGAGCTTAAAATTACCAGAGTTCAAACGACATTGAAACGAACTTCCAAATTCCATTTGATCCTTTGGTGCATGTGAACTCAGCTGTTTTAAAGGGTGATATTGTTATTGTACATAGTTTTTGTGGTTTTCTGCGCAGCGCATACAAAATAGTCATTTTTTTGCCTTAAGTAGATGTTGCGTGAGTGCGTACATATGCTGTGTGCATGTGGTATCTACTTCCAACACTCATTTGGGTGTTACCATACTACCAATACATGGTTAGGTCACAAAAAAATCATAAAAATTGTTCTTTTACATCATTGACACAATACGTATATGCCACACCACAAATGCACATATCCTAATATACAAGATCTACACATTAAAAAATCAAAATGACGAATTATTTTTGAACAATATCTTTGTTCACTATTCACATTTGTTTAGTATTTGGATGAGGTATTATTTACGTTGAAACTTGTCTGTTTTTTGTGGATTGAATCTATAGTTTAAAGTTTGTGACACTATGTATGTATGCATATTATGTTGACTAGCAAAGTGCCCGTAGCAACGGCAGTATTATTATACTGAGATATTTAATGATTTTTTCTTAAACAAAAAAATTGCTCCAAACATCAGCTGACGGGATGTGAAAAGAGCTTCTCCTTACATTTTGTGGCATTATTTAATTTTTGACATAATTACAAATGACAACGGTAGCATTGGGGTGACCGATCTGGACACACGAGAAATATCGAAAAATCAGCGAAGGACTAATGTTTTGCCGCAATAGTGGCCTTGTCGGTGACGAATTTGACTCGCTGGAGTTGCTCCGGAATTAGATCAAATGACGTGAACCCGATCTTCCTGAGCTCAAACATCGAAGTCAACTTCTTTCAATTGATACACAGTTGAGTAGACCGATGACAAACGTGACAGGTGTGGGAACTATCTTGGGAAGGCAACGCTAAGAAGGCGCTTGCATATGTGTGGGAACGATCGTGGGAAGGCAAGAGGGCTCTTTAAAAAAAAGTTAAATTACTTCTTTCTAACTAAATTCTATATGAATGAACATTTAAAAAATAAGCAAGAAAAATAATTTTCCCAAGAAATACAAAAGCTGAAATGAATGTGACAACTCTTGACGACTTAACTACTAACTAATCTGCTAGATGATGTTTACAAAAAAACTAATGTGCTAGATGATTTTTTTTTGCTGGGGTGCTAGATGAGTTGTTAAAAAAATATTTTCTGCTAGATTACCTCTCCTTGGGCCTCGTAGCCGGCTAGGTAGGACGTACAAGGTTTTTAAAAATAGATGGCAGGACGTAGTAATGATTGGGTGGTGCTAAAGATTTAGATTTGGTGATGTACTACTTGTTTTTTTCTTTTGCGTTTACGACTGACCAATCGCTGGTCTGGATGGATTGATGTTTTTTTCCTACCGTGTGATCTGATCGCTGGTTGTTTTTCTGTTGTGCGTGATACATTCGGCGTTCGATCTTCGCGTGTCCTGGACCGATCGCTGGTCGTTTTTTCTAGATGGGCCGCTCTGGTCGTGCATGGGCCGAAGTTGATATGAGCCAAATCGACGATGGCTTGTCCTGAGTTGTATATCGAGTCGGATACATGCTTGCGACGTACGCCTAGGAAGAAAAAGAGGTATAGATTGTTCCGGCTCGGTCCAAGAAGAAAAAGAGGCCCAACTATGACCTACCATCATCACCACCTTTAACGATATTATATAGTAGAGATTCTTTCTAATGTTTCATAATTTTCTGTATGGCAATCCATGCATAAGAAAGGCGCTGCACACGCGCGGTTGCCAACCTCGGCAGAACAGCCCGCCGCCGGCGACAACATGCATAAACTACGGCCGATCCCTCCATGCATGCATGTATGGACGGGGGGCCGGCTTGCCAAAAGATAAGATACTACACTAGTACACTTACATCCCAAGTCTTCGGACCACATGTTGCATCAGCTCACAAGCTTCTCAGCTGCATGCAAGCAGATATCATCAATGATCACTATAAAATAATGAGATTGTATATTGATGCACACGTCTTAGCATACAGCATTAGCCTGGTGCAAATGGCAATAGGAGCCTGATCTCTATACCTATTAGACCAGCTAGCCCAGTTAGACTGGCTGCTCTCTCTATGTATATCCTTCTCATTCTGCATCACAAACATTATTCTTGAAATCATGGCCGTAGTTCAAACTCTTTTGAAACGTCAAGCCCATATATCTAGTTGTACAAATTAACTAGCTAGCCAGCTTCACCAAATCAATTAACCCACAATATATGCATGCATTACACAAACTTAACTAAGCACCCCGCAAGCTCTTAAGTTCATGTGCCATAAATTAAGGTAAGGATCTTGGACGTGTTTAATTAACTAGGACCATAGCTTGAGCTCCAGATCCACATCTTGTGGATCATCTGAGTTCGTACTCGCCTCCGATGGGTGCATCAGCGAGTGGTTTAGGTCATGATGTCCCTTGAAGCCAATGGAGTCCTGTGGAAGGCGAGCTCGATAAGACTTGATTGTATAACAGTAAATTCCAGCATGACCATGTATTTTTATAAAGAAAGATGGGACGTTTTTTTTGTTGGGGGGGGGGGGGGGGGGGGGGTCATATTAAAGGATATTAGCACATTGTATCACCTTTTTTTGCAGAAAATTTAAAATCGTAAAGCTGATAGGGAGTACTATACATATTCAAACAGATAGGTTAGACCATTATATTGATGCAGAGGTGGAGAGAACAATATAATATTTCTTTTAAACCTGGCTTCAGTGTGTGTCATTTCATCATTTGTAACAAACAGAATACAGATCCACAACAGTAGACATAGAATCGCATATATATACACACCTCAGGTTCGAAAAGAGGCAACGTGGCATCGCTGCTCGGATGAGAGTAATGTGGTGCTCCATAGAAAGCTGCTACATGGTAATTCGGCGTCGATCTGATGAATGTTGGGCGAACAATAATGTTAATTCTGCCCGGGGCATCATATTGCTGTTTAATTTGATCATAGTACGTTCATGGCCACATGTGTTAATTAATAGTACAAACCTGCTGATGGGAGTAGTTGATGGGGATTCTCCGTATCTCATGTCACCAGATCTCCCTCCATTATAGGCCATCTAAGTATGTTACATAACAGGTTAGGTCGCACTACACTGGGCATAAGATATGCAGCAAGATGATAGGGCTATCACGTGCACATGCATGGGAGAATAAAATCTGATCTTTGGTTGCAATGATACTCATGTTCTTCACCGCGGCTTCACACTTGTCTAACCACTCATCCTTTCGACTAACCCCCAAAATATTCCAACATTGAGTATCACATTATGTATCATGCATTTTGATACGCAATACTACTTAGAAAATATTGCTGGAGACAATTTAAAGCGTTGAAACAAAACTAAAAGCCAACAATTAAAATGAATTTTCTGCCCAACTTATTCCGATCTCGCGGGATACTCATTATTTGTTACTAGTCAACTAAATTATCAAGTTTGAATGAGCATGCAAATCTTAAAGTATTCTAGCTACAGGTCGAGAAAATAACCACCCTAATTAACAACAATTTATCGGGAAATATTTCGGTTAATATATGAATCCACCTCTACGAAAATGTATAGCACTTAGTTAATACATGTAGCGGCTAAACTTAATTTATAGTTGACTAATATTTCCATGTATCAAATGATTCGGATGGATCGAGAAGAACGATAAATTGTGGATGTTAGTAACGGCATCCATTAACTCGTTTCAGGATTTGGCTTAGCCAAATACTCTTTACATTGATCATCACTATGTACAGAAAATCTTACGACACCGATATAAATTGATATTACTACATTCATTATGAAATATATATTTGTCGTGTATAATATTTTTTATTTGAAGCAACATATTTCTATGGAAAATGACGATCAAAGTTTAACATGCATAACTGTGTTGATGACCAACCCGAGTTGCATTCTTCCTGACCAAAGGGTTGTTTAATCAACTAAATTGCCGAAAATGAATAAACATGTATGCATCATTAATCCCAGGCAACATCCCCGCAAAACAAGTAACCTAATTTCCGAAGAGATAACAACAATTTGGGCAACGTTTTGGTAAATATATAACACCATGTATGTTTTTGACAAAATAGTACGCTGGATTCACTTTGGTGACCAATTTAATTCTCAGTTCAGTAAAAAGGCAATATACCGCAACATTTTTTTTGGAGGGAAATATACCGCAAGATTTGGATGGATGGAGTAGGCCGGTGGAATGTTGATGTGTTAGTATGGAAGGTGGAGGAGGATGCCGACGATGACCATGCATCTTCCTGCTTAATCAAATTCCATAACCACATCAAATCAAAAACCATGCACTCAATAATTATGTCTTAATTAACGAGATCAAATCAACCAATTAACACCACAAAACTAACTAATGTTCTACCGCAAGTCAGATATGCATGAACATGCGATCAATAGTCACCTGAAGATTGAAGCCACCGGCTCCGTGGATCAAGGACGGAGGTTGCTGTCCGGCGAGAGGAGGGTGGTGTAGGTACTCGGCCATTTCACTCTGCAGCCTGATCTTCTCCAGTTGCGCGACGCCAAGGCCTCGCTGCGGCTGCCTTGGCTTGTCGACAGAGCTGCCGCCTCTCTTGCCCCTCTTTGACCCCGGCGACGACGGCGACGACCTCCCCTGCCCCACTCCATGCTGTCCCCAAAGTTGCTTGCACTCATGGATTATACCCCAGGTAGCTATACCAACAGACAAGACCTAGCTAAGCTAGCTAGAAGATGGCCATAAAATGGGGGCAGTACAAGAAAAAAGGAGGGGTGGAGAAAAGTAGAAGCTGGATGATGTGGAGAGGCCGGCCTCTTAAAGTGAAAGGGAGAGATCGCCTTGCACGCCCAGTATCAATCCCTCTTATTAAATGGTGAATCCAGGCTGCCTAAGAGAAAATTTGATTTCATTTATTATGTTAGGCTAGCTATGTATAGTGGCATCAGTGCATCGCTGGCATGGCCTTGTTTAGTTTATGCAATTTATCGGTACCATGTGACCCAAACCCTATCAACGAAAGAAAAGGCAAAGGGATCGAGATCAGGGAAATTTGTAGCAAACATGCGACTGCTCGGCCTATCTATCCTTCCTTATTAAACACAAACTTTGCATGGGTTGAGTCTCACTTCTCCGAGTAACCTAGGTCTAAACTTCACGCACATGCCATATACAATAAAATAAGAGTAAATTGTAAAAAGCCACCACAAGTGTGATAAAGTTAACAACCATATAGAAAATAACCACCACAAATCGCATGAAATGGTAGATGCATGTTCGATACCTTTACCCCAATTTGTTGGTATTTTGCAATTCTCTCCAAAAATAACCATCCAAGATTTTGCAAAATTATTATTCGTATAGGCTAAGGGCCAATAATTCCTAAATTATAATATGCCTAAAATGACATTAAAGAAATTGGGTGAAAGATTTTTATCTGTACACATCTAACGCTGCCCCCACCATAATGGAAAGCTAGCAAAATATAAATAGCCCCAACTAAAATATATATCGCAGCCAATGAAATGCAGAGAATCATCAAGGCCTCTTTATCAGTCGTGATGTCGGATGAATTTTGCTCCTCAATCGCGTGACATACAAATGTACGGAGTTTTCTCTTTATAGTTTAAACTAAGTTTTCCACGGTACCTCGATTTGCTCATAGAAGAATATCGTGAAGAAGATCTTGGTCATCAAAGTGTGACACCTCGATGGCTTGAAAGAACCACTAGGAAATGAGACAAGGGCCAGGTCAGGCTCTGAGAAATCTTGTTGGAGATCTTGGGGATCAGAAGCTCCGCTGTTGTATGGATGAGACACAGACTCGATCAGAAGCTAGCTAAGCTATAGCTCAGCTCCGAGACATGGGGTACCGTGCGTGGAATTATTAGAATTAGTTTTCCTAACCCTAGATTAGCTAGCTATGATGGACGGCTGTGATTGTACATTGATGTAACCCTAAGTGCTTTGCACATTATATAAACCGGAGCCCGCGTGCTATGCGCCGTGTGTGGTATTCCCCCAAACCCTACCTCTCTCACATTATCACATGGTATCAGACCTTCCCGATCCTAAACCCTAAGCCGCCGCCGCCGCCCTAGCTCTCTAGCGCCGCCGCCGCCGCTTCTCCTCCGCTGCGCCGCCGCCATGTCCTCCTCCAGCCTCACCCTCGCCACGATGCCCGCCACCTCCTCTGCCGTCGCCCCTGCGGCATCTGCGGGTCGTTCTCCGATCCCGATCGTGCTCGACGCGTCCAACTACTCCAAGTGGACGATGTTCTTCCTCACCCACGTCGGCAAGAACGGCCTCCTCGCCCACGTCGACTCCACCAAGGTCGCCATGCCCGATGATCCGCAATGGGCACTGGACGACTACACCGTCCTCTCGGCTCTTCACTCCTCCGTCTCGGAGGACGTCCTTGAGCTCGTCATGGAACCGGACCAGACCGCCTGCGCACTCTGGACCGCCCTCGCCACGATCTTCAATGACAACAAGGAGAGTCGCGCGATCTACCTCCTCGGTGAGTTTCATAGTCTGTTGTAGGGCAACCTCTCCGTCACCGCCTACTGCCAGCAGAACAAGCGCCTCGCCGACGCTCTTCGTGACGTGGACTGCAAGGTCGAGGATCGCGCGCTCGTCCTCAACATCATCCGTGGCCTTGACGAGCGCTTCTCCGGCGCTGCAACCGCCATCAACCTCGCCAAGCCGTTCCCCACCTTCCTCGTCGCGCGCTCCATGCTCCAGCTCGAAGAGAGGCGCATCGCCAACACCGCCAAGAACGTGCAGGTCTCCGCCCTCGCTGCCACCACCTCTCCCGCTCCCTACTCCGGCACCGCGTGTCGCGGGGAGTCCTCTAACTCCGGCCGCAAGACCTCCACTGGCAAAGGCAAGGGCAACCGCCGCGGCAACTACTCCAACACCCCGCGCTTCGCCCCGACACCGCAGGGGCCCTGGTTCTGCTTCAGCCCCAGCCAGGCGCCCACTGCCGCCGCGCCTCGCGCCCCTTCCACCTACGGTGGCGTCCTCGGTCCTCGTCCCCAACAGGCCTACATCACCACGACCTCCGCCCCAGTCCAGCAGTCCCCGTCCACGCCAACTTGGGACACGGCCGGCTTCCTCGCGGCCATGAACAACCTCGCGATCCAGAACGGTGGTTGGGTGATGGACTCCGGTGCCTCCTCGCACATGACATCGGATGATGGTAACATATTTGCCTCTACTCCTCTTTCCACGCCTCACTTTGTTACTGTCGGTAATGGCACCTCCTTGCCGATCTCCCGTTCCGGGAACTCTAAAATTTTCACTAATGGCACGTCTTTTCTCCTTAAGGATGTCCTTTTAGTTCCATCTCTAATTCGAAACCTTCTTTCTGTTCGAAAATTTACACGTGACAACTCTTGTTCCATTGAATTTGACGCTCTTGGTTTTTCTGTGAAGGATCTTCTCACCAAGAGCGTGATCATTCGATGCAATAGTGATGGTGATCTCTACACCGTCACCCCCTCGGCATCCGCTCCCCAGCGTTGGTGTCGACGGTCGCCTCCTCAGAGCTTTGGCATCGTCGGTTAGGTCACCCTGGACGTGACGCCATGGCTTCACTTAGAAATAATTCAGTCATCTCGTGTAATAAAACTCAGCGCGGTCTTTGTCATGCATGTCAACTTGGCAAACATGTTCGATTGCCGTTTGCTCGTTCAATGTCAGTTTCTCGTGCTCCTTTTGAGCTAGTCCATTGTGATTTGTGGACATCTCCTGTGTTAAGTAATTCTGGTTACAAATATTATCTTGTGATTGTTGATGATTTTTCACATTATTATTGGGCTTTCCCTATTCGCCAAAAGTCATGTGTTAATGAAACGATTATACACTTTTTCTCCTATGTTCACACGCAATTCAGCACCTCTATTCGTGCTATTCAAACTGATAACGGCACTGAGTTTGTTAACACCCAACTGAACAATTTCTATCTAACTAATGGTGTTCGTGTTCGCTTGTCTTGCCCCTACACTTCTCCACAAAATGGCAAGGCCGAACGTGCTATTCGCACCATCAACGACACCGTTCGTACTCTCATGTTTCAGGCACCTATGGCTCCACCGTTCTGGGCCGAGGCGCTCTCCACGGCTGTCTTCTTGCTGAACCGTCGCCCCTGCAAGGCCATCGGCTCAGCCACGCCGTACGAGAAGCTGCACGGCAAACGTGCTTGCTACGACAATCTCCGGGTCTTCGGCTGTTTGTGCTACCCCAACATGACAGCCTGGCCCCTCACAAGCTGCACCAACGATCAACCGCGTGCATCTTCCTCGGCTACCCCTCTCGCACAAGGGGTTTCGGTGTTATGATCCCGTGACACGTCGGCTCATCATATCTCGTCATGTGGTGTTCGACGAGGATGTGTTTCCGTTCGCCTACATCAACGGATCAGCGTCACCGACCGACCTCGACTTCCTCACCTGCGCACTACATCGGCCACCGCTGCCCGTGTGTCGCCGACGACGTCGACCTTCCCCGCGACAGAGTTTTTCTCTGCCGACGCCCCTCGGCGCGCTGCCGCAGTCTCCCGGCAGGCTGCCGCCGCGTCCCCAGCAGGCGCATCGTCTGTCGCGGAGCGACGGTCTCCCTCGGCTGCTGCCTCACCCGCGTCTCCTGCGATGCCCGCGTCTAGGCCACGGTCCTCGCCACGGTCCTCGCCTGCTGCACCGTCCTCGCCACGGTCCTCACCTGCTGCACCGTCCTCGCCCCGGTCCTCGCCTGCTGCACCGTCCTCGCCACGGTCGTCACCGTCCTCGCCACGGTTTGCAGCCGCGACCCCCGACTGGGTACCCCCGTTTGCTGACGCCCCCCGCTCGCCTCGTCACCTGACGACGCGCCCGTTCCACGGCCGGCCCCTGGTCCGCATCATATATGCACCCGTGCCAAGAGTGGCATCGCCAAGGGTGCCTGGGAACGTCTCAACTTGACGGCCACCGTCGCGTCTGTCTCCCCTGTGCCCAAGACGTACAAGACGGCCCTTCAGGATCCTCTTTGGCTCGCTGCTATGACTGACGAGTTTCGTGCTCTTGTTGACAATGGCACCTGGTCACTTGTGCCTCGTCCTCCTGGAGCAAACATAGTTTCTGGAAAGTGGATCTTCCGTCACAAGTTCCACTCGGATGGTTCTCTTGCTCGCTACAAGGCCTGTTGGGTGGTTCGTGGTTTCTCTCAACAGGCTGGCATTGACTACGATGAGACCTTCAGTCCTGTGGTAAAACCAGCTACGATCCGTCTCGTTCTCAGTATTGCCGTGTCCTCTGGCTGGCCCATCCGGCAACTTGATGTGAAGAATGCTTTTCTGAATGGCACGATTGATGAAGTGGTGTACTGTCAGCAGCCCTCTGGTTTTGTTGATCCTGCTCAGCCAGATCATGTTTGTCGACTTCACCGCTCCCTCTACGGCTTGAAGCAGGCTCCACGTGCTTGGTATCAACGCTTTGCGTCATACCTTCGGCAGTTGCACTTCTCCGCTTCGGTCTCGGACACCTCTCTGTTTGTTCTGCGAGACGGCACAGACCTTGCCTATGTTCTGCTCTATGTGGATGACATCATCATCACCACCTCCTCGCCGGCTCTGTTGCACCGTCTCACCCAGCTGCTACATGCTGAGTTCGCCATGACAGACCTTGGGGATCTGTCCTTCTTCTTGGGGATCACGGTCCAGCGCAGCTCTGCTGGCCTCTTTCTGTCTCAGCGCCAGTATGCCGTCGACCTTCTTCAGCGCGCCGGCATGTCCGAGTGCCACTCCACCACTACTCCAGTTGATACCAGCGCCAAGCTTTCTGCGACTGCTGGATCTCCGGTTGACAACCCGTCAGAGTACAGAAGCCTCGCCGGTGCCCTGCAGTATTTGACCTTGACGCGTCCTGATCTAGCATATGTTGTTCAGCAGGTCTGCTTGCATATGCATGATCCCGTGAGTCTCATCTAACCTTCATCAAGCGGATTCTCCGCTATGTGAAAGGCACGTTGGATTTTGGTCTTCACCTTGGCTCCTCTTCATCGACGGCTCTCACCGCCTACTCTGACGCGGATTGGGCTGGCTGTCCTGATTCTCGACGCTCTACGTCCGGGTATTGTGTCTACTACGGCGATAACTTGATCTCCTGGTCTTCAAAACGACAGACTACCGTCTCTCGTTCGAGTGCCGAAGCGGAGTATCGGGTTGTTGCTCCTGCTGTCGCTGAGTGTTGCTGGCTGCGGCAACTACTTGGTGAGCTACATCGACCACTCTCCTCCGCCACCGTTGTCTACTGTGACAATGTTTCTGCTGTGTATATGTCCTCTAATCCGGTACAGCACCGACGAACCAAGCATATAGAGATCGACATCCACTTCGTCCGGGAGAAGGTCTCACTTGGTGAAGTTCGTGTTCTTCATGTTCCATCAAGCCATCAGTTTGCTGACATTATGACTAAGGGTCTAGCTTCTCCTTTATTTTTAGAGTTTCGCTCCAGTCTTTGCGTCTGTAAACCTCCCGCTGCGTCTGCGGGGGTAATAGAATTAGTTTTCCTAACCCTAGATTAGCTAGCTATGATCGACGGCTGTGATTGTATCTTGATGTAACCCTAAGTGCTTTGCACATTATATAAACCGGAGCCCCGCGTGCTATGTGCCGTGTGTGGTATTCCCCCAAACCCTACCTCTCTCACATTATCACCGGAATCAAACTTTAGCGGGACAGGATCGTATCCATCTCGATCGGACACATACACTGACACAGTCACGCGTATTAGTTTATGTTTGTTAATTGCGTACTAGTGCATCGATCGATCTCACTTAAATGGCATTTTAGTTGTTGAATGGTTGTGATCGATCGTAACTACAGATTTCATTTCACTCGTGGCCTGGATAGTTTGACTAGCCATAGTGGAAGTAACATAAGTAGTAACATAGATGCCACATAATCAGAAAAGATGATGTGGCATGCAATTAATGAAGAGAGAGACAAATGGAGTAACATAGCTAGTTACCGTAACATCACATATTCCAATACAATATGAGTCTATAATGTAATAAATACACACTTACATGACACCACATACATGTTACTACCCACTATAGAGGTAGTAACATAGACTAGTAATATGTGTATGTTACTACTCTATGTTACTCCCCACTATGAGTAGCCTTACACCTCTCACGGTATATCGTGGGGTCATCTCTTAGGGCGCGTTTGGTAGTCTGCATTGGCTTTTGCGCTCTGCCAGACCAGGCTGTGCAGGGCCTAGTCTCGCGAGACCAACCTCCAGGACTGGTTCTGCAGTCCGTTTGGTAGCCAGCATCGCATCGCTAGCACAGTTTCTGCATATCGTTTGGTTGGATGCAAGTTTTGATTAGTCTCACCTTTCTTCACATGGGTGAAGTTACCATCCGCCACCACACTTGTGGCATACCAATGGAGCGACGACGACGCCGCACGGCAACGGCGACGTGGCATGGCGGCAGTGGAGGTCGGCCGAGACGCGGCATGGCGGCGGCATAACTCGTCGGAGACAACGGCGCGGGAGGCAGCGACGGAGGTCGCCGGCGGCGATGGCGGGAGGTTGTGGCGATGAAAGACGTCGGAGCTCACCGGAGGCAAAGACATACAACAAGAACAGTCTAAATACGCATAGATACAGTACATGATTTATTCATCTACAAGCATCTAAACGAAAAACTTACAACATGAAAGTTGTGAGGAATGGTGATGTGAAGCTACTCCTAAAAGGATACATCAAACGGTCGAGCGTGTGCGATTAATTTGGCAAAATTCGTCACAAAAGGATTCAAGCATGAACACGAAATTAGAAGTTAAAGAGTTAACGAAAGTCGAAACCGAATGTCAGAATAGAACCACATAATCAACACGCATCATTTTTGTGTATAGCTTATTTTGATTCAAGCATTGTAGCAGTGTGAGAGTAAGAAAGGTGAGAGGAATCACGCTTCACGTGCGAGGTCGCAGCGCTAGAGGAAAGAACGAGCCAGGCTCGGTCGATTTGAGCGTGCCTCTCGGGCCTGGCCCAAGGCTGCTTTGAGAAGTGCGCAGACCTGACCCAGACGCTCGTGCAGGCATCCAATCTTCGTGCGCTCGCAGCTGCAGAGCCTGGCCGGGCAATCTGCAGGCTACCAAACGCGCCCTTAAGACAACTCTAGCAGATCCGTGTAGCCTCGTCGTCGTCAGGTGCGAGTCGGACATCCTGGCGTGCGGCTTCGGCCAGCCCTGCCAAACAGGTCCACGTGGCGGGGGGTGGCGAGAGCGGGCGTCGCGGGCACACACAGCTGCGAAAGTTGCTTGCCGACGGGTGTCACGTAGGCCGGTGAGCAAGCTTCACCTCCCCGACAGGCACGGTCCGAGGAGTTCACTGGCCACATTTCGACTCGGAGGAGGCCATAGAGGGGGAGAAGGTAGTCTGGCGCCCGACAAGCTGGATCCGACGACAGAAGTGGAGGGGTGGGGGTGGGGGGGTGGCCGGAGGGGGTCAAAGGGGCAGGAGGCGGTGCGTACGGAGCAGGGGAAGAGGATTTTCCGCAAATCCAACACCACAACCCATATATTTAACGGGTCAAGTGGCGGATTTAGAGTTTATCGCATTTTTTTTCAGTTCGGTCAGAGTCTGTTATCTGAGCCTTTCTTGGACCCGAACCCGATTTGCGGTTAGGCCCTGTAATGGTATATGCTAGAGTTGCTCTTATTACATTATAGCAACTCTAGCTGATCCCCTAAAAATTTGCCCTCTTCTCTAAAGCTATTTTAGAGGAAAGAAATTGCTTTCTTTGAAACTGGTATCCTAAAATTTACCTTGGTAAATCTTCTTCCATGTCCGACCCACTTGTTGGTGAGAGAATTCTTTTCTACTTTCTTTCCAGCCGCGGCGTTGAGCTCTTTGGCCCCGGACTAGGTGCACGTCGCCAGCTGTCGTGGGTTTGTCACGTCAGGTGTCATAGATGACTTCGTAGGTGTGGGATTATGCGAGTCAAGCATCTCCGAGCTTGGGATCGCAGGAACAAAGATCAACACAGATTTACCCAGGTTCGGCCCCCTCAATGTGAGGTAAAAGACCTACTTTCTGCCTACCCTAGATTGGTATTGATATGATAATCGAGGTGTTACAATGGAGGCGATCCGATCTGGTACTCGCCGTATGATCTAGGGTTTGGGGCTTGATAGCTTGACCCGCTCTAAGTCTTGCGAGTCCTCTTTATATACACAGAGGCTCGCTAGGTTTACAAAAGGAAACTTCCCCGTAAGGAATACATCCACAGAGGCCTACTCGGAGACTACTTGGTCTTCACGTCCTCCGGGATTTGTCTTCTAGATCTTTCTCCTTATGGCGGTTCAATATTGGGCTTGCTCCCAAGTGGGCCTTCGTCCGTGCGAGTAAGTTAAGTCGCACTGGGCCGCGGGTTAATCCAGAAAGTATTCCCCCGACACCAGCATCAAAGTCGAGCTTAGCCACAATATCTGGCGACCTCATACCGAGCAGGGAGATGAGTGTACAGGTAGCTACCGTTGTGAGCCCGACAATGATGAGAGGAGCGCAGAGGCTTCATCTCCAGTCACGCCAACTGCCTATTAGACGACGCAAAGGTGGACCATCATGGGAAGCAACACATCAGTGATAGCGGTGAAATTGTTCAACGGGGTGGCAGAAAGGTCATGCGGTGATGGCGCGGAGGATGCTCGCCTACTTCCTTGATTAGAGAGTTTGGTGGTGTAGGTCGTCTTAACCACATTTGAGGTGTTGTTTCCGGTGGGACAATGGGTGGTAGGGCATTAGTTGTCGGGCGAGAGCGTGAACTGACAGAATTAGTGCCGGTGATAGCAATGTTCTCGAGTGTTGTTCACACTTTGGAGGCATCACTGTGGGGTGTGACTCCCAACATTGTCTCCAAGTGAAAACCATTGGCCTGTTCTGCCGGACCAGGCAGGCACTTTTCGACATTCGGCTCCGTTTTTTAACTGGTCGTGGTGGGTTCGGTTCATGGACGTCAGTGGCGTTGTTCTTGACGTGTTTTAGCTCACAACGATGGTCATTCCTAGAGTCTCTTCTTCCTTGGTTATCCGGATTTCCAGTTACCATTCAAACTCCATGGTGAGTGTTCTATCTACCGACGGGTTGGCTCCCTACGATCCGATCCTGGGCGAGAGGACAGAGGACCCTCTTCCGCGTTAGACGATTGGTACTGCAATGAGGTTCGTCATGTTTTGAAGTAGATGTGGTCCACTTTTCTTGTTGGTTGGCCTCTCCCTTCATTTCGCATTCCATCTATGTAAATCTGATCATCGAGAGCTCCGATGTACTAAGTCTTCAACATTTCTAGGCCGCACGTCATTTTGTTTTCTTGTGTTCTTGTGTGTTGTGTTCTTGGGTGACTCGGTTGGGAACCCTAGTCGACGTTGTCTTGCCCCTCTACTCTCCCTCACCATTATATTGTTGGTATACATCACGGGGAAAAGTCAATTGGTGGCTGGCGATGGCGTGACCTTTGCCTCTCACGGTGACAATCACTCTTTGGGATTCATGATGGTACGCGTGAGGTGGCCCAAAGCCACACGCTGCTTCTTTCAGTTCTTCGAAGGTCCATGGTGGATTCTCTAGATTTTCGTCGCGCACAGCGGAGATCGCGAACCTGGGGGTGGCCCTAGTTCATCTTGATGATGACGGTCAGCCATGTGGTGTGAATAACGTGACAACAAGATTTGGAGATGGTGATGGCCTATTTCTCCTCGTGATCTTGCATGGATCACGACGTGGTTGTGGCATCGATCTGGCAAACCCTTGTTCTCTAGATAGGTTCAATCCGGCTCGACATGTGTTGCGCGATGAGGTATATGGTGGGAGTCATCCGCCCAGCCTGTTGCTGGTGATGATGCAAGATGTCCCTTTGTTGCCATTGGAGGTGGATCGAAAGTGTTGCAACTAGAATGAGAGGGGGCAAGGGTGTCAACATGATTCCGTCATCTTCTTCAGCAACGTGTGAGGGTCTCCGACCCTCTCAACGCCGGGATCTAGCCAGCGATAAGTCATCAGCCGGTACAGAGGTTACTGGTATGTAGCGACAGGTTCGACGGAAAGTATGCTCACACTCTAGGTGGAAACACACCATCTCATATTAGACAATGTAGAGGTGTGTGGCGTACGCTTGCTGAAGTCGGTGGCTCGAAACTCGGCTTTGGAGATGAAACTCTGGCTGGACTCATCAACATCCTCGCACATGAGACGAACCCTCTTGAATGTTGTTTCTAGGAGTAGCCTACTTATTGTTGTTCAATCATTGTTCATAGGGTTTATGGTTGGTTTGTCGAGATATTGTCTAGATCCGGTCCATTTTGGATGGCCTCAGGGGTTTCTTTACTTTTTGTTACCGTATTTATTCGGCATAGTTTTTTTTGGCATTGTGAATAATTAGTAATATATAGATGTGTGCATCAACAACTATATAGATGAGTCACCCTCATTTTCGGAAAAAATGAACATAAATTCAGTTATTGTTTATACTCTTGAGGTTACCACTTTTCTTTCTAGCAAATTGATTTTTCTTTAGTTAAAGAAAAGGATACTGAGATTTGCACTACCAACAACGATTCCTCTCTAGCTCCTTAAAGGGGACAACACCTACTCCTTGATGCATTGAGATCTCAATTTCCTATTCTTTGAGAGCTAATTGTTTGTTAGGGAGACAGTGATCGAGCAATTAAAGTGGTTGATTAGAAAACAGCAGCACGCCATGCATGCTCCTCATAAATTAGGCAAATTGCGGCTGTTTTTATGTTTGTTTTGCCCCGACTTTGGTTAGGTATACGTAAACTAGCCAATTGAGAGCTCCCTTAACAACAAAAGAAGGTCGCTAAAGCACAAACTTGTTTGGAGATTTATCTGGGAAGCCTTGCCGGCCTCCATGTGTACAAAATCTGGAAGAAGGCAAAATAGTTTTTCTTTCGACCAGGATGGTAAAATAGTTAAGCTATTCTTTCTGAGCCTTTGGACCAATTTAATCTATCTGTTTAGCTTTGGACCAAAGGGCCATTCATGGATGCATGCATGCATGTTGTGCTGCCACTTTAGAACACCCAAATGAAAATGAACACAAAGCATGGTTAGTACATTGTGTTTCTTGATTGGCCATACGTGTTGCTCTTCCAGGCACCATTGTTAATGGTTCGCTGTCACGCTAACACTTTGTATATATAACCAATCAAATTTTAAAAGAAGCATAATAAAGCGCGAAAGAATCACAATCTGTTTGTGCGCTGAAGACTAGAGTAGTGGAAGAAAATTCAGAGTCGCTAGCTCGATCTGCTGGCTAACCGTTTCGATTAAAAATGTTTAATCTGTGATGACAACGTAGTTCCAGTCTCTGCGATTCATGACTAATTTGATGGCGTCGTGTGCAAGCTAGCTAGCTCCTTGTGAATTATTATCATATATATATATAGCACCGAGATGGATCATTGGATCAGTCGATTCGTGTCATCGATCACGTCAACACTTTAATCCACGCAATCTAATGAAAAATCAGCATGTCACCGTGTTGAACGTGGCATCTTTGAAGAGACTATTCTTGGGTTGATTTTTGCTTAGGAACAAAGCTTGTCAAGATCTTTTTTGCGCGTCGAGACTTTGAATACAAGCTTCGGGCTCAAAGCCTTTCGTGTACAATCTTTTTTTCCTTGTTTCCGAAACAGATGTAAATCTTTTGCCTCAATCTATTAGGAGTTTTAACAAGAGGTGAAAGTAGAAATATTACAGCCGTCCTACTCTCACTGCATAATTCGGCTCAACCGCTTTGCACCCATGGTAATATAAAGTTTTGCCCCCTTATTCAGTGGCGGAGCATGGAAGAAATTTGTCTTCGGGCGAATTCTAAAGGATTAAAAAACGCAAAAGCAAAATAGTCTAGACATATATATCAATGTCGGGCTATAGAAAATAGCGTCAACCCTCAAAAAGAGCTATAGCCGGGCTAAATCAGAGCTAAATGGAGCTATAGTGGAAAACTGTATATGGAGTCATTTAGTGCCAAGATGCTCACAAAGTTACAGCGGAGCTATAGCCAGGCTGTAGCGGTCTATTTAAAACTATGAGACATATTTATATTTTATATGATCCTACATGTATTCACTAAGCACAATACAAACAGAAAGATATTTGGACAGAAGTAGAACCTAAAAACGTACCGATAATGCAGCAAAACTTCGATGGCGTCTAGAAGTTCGAGGGAATGAAGCTCTACCCCCTTCTTGAAATCTTTCTTAATTTTACCAAGATCTATACTTTCAAATCTTGGTGTACAGCTATTGCATTGGCAAGTTGCACAAAATATTTTTCAAAATCTGCAGTTGACAACATTAAGAGACATGAGTATGTTATACTCCCTCCATTTCTGAATGTAGCGTGTATAGTTTTCTGAACGAATATTAAGACACGGGTATTTGGCATACGGTTGACTCATTTGTTTGTGAAAAAATCGAGAAATATGAGTCCATATTAGCTACAAATTGAAAACAAACCGTCAAATCTCTCCGTTACATATTGGGACTCATTTTTTGATGGGTAAAATTGTCCATAAATCCCAATACATCATATATTTTGGATTTTTTCTCAAAAATTTATACACCTTACATCAAAAAACAGAGGGAGAGTATCAATTTATGTAGCTCGCAATCAAAATTTAAACCTTCATCCAATATTCCAAATCATCACAAAATAGTCAAAAAATTGATACCTCCCCCTTTGGCGCTGTCAAACCCTTTTCTTTTCCTGTCCATCTCTACCTCGAAACAACTGCCCAACGAACCCTAGAAGCCGTCGGGAAGAACCCTGCCACGCCTTGCTTGCTGGCGCCGCCGGCGATCTCCTTCGGATGCCGGCCTAGCGTGCTGCCCGTCTGCGTCTCCCTGCTCAGGTGGCGCCGTTCCAGGTCGAAGATGAGGCCAGAGGCACGATGCGGACTCGAAAGATCAGGAACAGAACAATTCGATCGGTCGCTGGAAAAAAATGAGCGAGCGTCGACTGTATTTGCTTCTCCACACGCGGCCTGTAGCCGAATTTGGTCAAGGCAGCTTCCGCTCATGGCCCATAAAGCCCATTCCGGTCGAGGCAGAAGGCAATACTGCCCAATTTCTCTATTTTTCCGTTTTGCTCTGAGCAGAAATTGCAGATTTTTGTATACATGTTGGACCATAACTGAAACTAGAGGCTGGGGCGCCCCTCGGGGCGCCTCCTAGCCGGTCATCTGTGGCCTAATATTTGGAATGGAAGATGCTATTCTACGTTTAAGTCTTCAAGATATGTCATGAACTCAACATATATTTCAACACATTTGTAAGTTACAGCTTCTAAGATATGAATGATATTTCTTCAAGATAATATTTTAAACAGGCAACTTACTTAATAAATAGTAGTCAACAGAAGGAAGCATGTAACAAGCTTTCTCATAAGCCTAAAGAGATGTTTGCATTTATTAAATTCAAAAGGACACATAGGGCTACTTCCAACTTTTGTTGACCACTTGATCGGCCATGGACATAATATGACCAAAAAATCTTGCTTTAATCATACTCAGCAATCAGTATCCTCACAATTATTGACGTGTTGTAATCCCTTGGTAGTTGGTACCTAGCATGAGAGAATGTCAAACTCCCCGGAGTACCTGATGTATTTTATCTGCATCCACAAGAGTTTCAAGAGGAGTAACTTGCATCTCCTAGGAACAACAATGAAAATATTTTTATCATTGAAAGGAAGCTTAAATGGCTTAGAGCATTTGACACGATAAATGCATATAGAAACTTTTTCCATCAGATAGTCGAAACAGAAGTGTAAATCATAATGTTCAGAATTCATTCACATTAGCCGTTTGCAGGATTCTGAATGCATAGATCTCACAATCAAGTGGAAAACCCTTAGCAATGTGTAAGTTGTATGAGCAAGGAATATAGAATTTTTTTATGCAGAACATAAAACAAAAAAATTATGCTGTATTCCTGACTCAAAAGGAAGATTCATACCCTAGAAAAATAACCGAAATTTCACCTGTTAAAAACTCGATGGAAGAAAATAAAGTTAGTTCAAAATCAATCGAACATTTGGAGAACGATAACTTGATATATAAGTGGTCATTAGCCCCTAGCTAAATCGAGTTAGAAGATAGATAAATCCATTCATTGCATATTAGAATATAAGGTTGCAGCAGCACAAAACTCGAATGGAAAGATAACATGTTCTGAACCTCATCTGCCTAGAATTTTGGTTTATTTGCACAAGAAGAACCCATCTTTCTGTATATTGACAAACGGTCAAATCATAAGAAAACCGTTATGCAGGCATCAGGGAAGAAGTTGAGCTCAACTCTCTCAACTAAGTACAAATGGATAAAGTGACTGAAAAATGGGCACAAGTAGCAATCGGCAACAAAATATCAACCGGAAAAAATTGGAGTAAGAGATGAAATCATGTATCATAAGGCCTAGCGAGGGCGATGCAGAATCTGGAGTTACAGGAGGGGGAACTTGACAATGTTTTCATTGGGAAAGAGGGTCCCCAAGAATTGAAGAAGCAGAAATGTTGGATGTTTGTGGCTGATCTAATTCATCGGCGCGTCCGGCGAGCGGATGCTAAAGTGGCGGGGGGCAACGACCGAAGTGGCATGTGGCGGCGGTGCGGGAGAAACACTATCTTCAGCCACAAGAGAGAGACAACGCACTAAACAAATCTGTTGGAGGAGTGTCGCACTACATTGATTCATAAATCCATGCATATGTGCTGCACTAATCGGAGCTAACAAATATGGGCTGAAATCACTAAAGTTTGCTCTAGAAAATGATCAGCAAAACAGATAAACTAAAGTATCTAGTCCAAGCACCCAGGGAAGTTACAACTCAGGCAGCCAACATCCACACTTAGATTGTTAATTAATGCATGATTCCCTACAGCTCGGGCCAGCCAACATGCACACTTAGGTTGTTAATTAATGAATAATAAACAGGAGGAGTGTCGCACTCAATTGCTTCAGAAATACATGCAAATGTACTGCGACAGTCGGAACTAATGGATGTGGACTGAAATCACTAAATCTGCTCTAGAAGAGGATCAGGAACACAGATAAACTAAAGTATCTAAACATTAGTCCAAGCACCCACGGAGGCTACAACTCACGCCAGTAATATGAATCTGAAACAAAAAGAGGTACATGACAACCCAATCCTATTTCAACATGCACCATTGGTAGCAAGCACGATTGGCGGATAGTATTCTCTCTATTACAAATTATCACTCTAATGTGCGCAAAATACAAAACTCTCTCACAGAAGGTCCAAAAAGAGAATCAATCAGTTGAGGATAATTTTAAGCCAAGTTCCGTCAATGGGAAGGCAAAATTGAAGCGTTAAGTTTCAACTACTACCAGTAACAAAACAAAAAAAAACATTTGAGCATAGATGATCAGTTAAGAATATTGAAATGCTTGACATCTATTTACAGTGAGCTGATATAACACTCGAGATCACGAATGCTACTGCTCTTGCGAGGAGAACAAACATGTGAAACAATAGGGCAGCCAAGTAAGATTTACCTTATGAGGGGCGTCTGCTTGAGAAGAATCAAGGATGTGAAATGGATGTTCTCATAACAGTAGAAAAACTGATACTGGTCCTGGTCCTGTACATTAAAGTTTCGTCAAATTCTCCTCCAGTTATGATATGCAACATCAAGAAGAAAAGAACACTATATGTCTGTGTAGCAAATATAATTGATAAAAAAAATCCAAGAGTAATAATATCAAATAATCAAATCATTTGGTGAGACACATGACCAACGTTTTCAGTTCTTGCAACTTGCATATAACACATCAAAACAGAGGAGTAAAATTTCACTAAACTTTGAAGGATAAAAATAGCCCTGGTGAAGGAGAGGCACGAACATATAGCCCTGGTGAAGGAGAGTCACGAACATGCTAAAGCCATTGAAGTGACTGGAGTAACCGAAGAGTTTGAAGGACAGTCGAGTTCGAAAAATCATCACGGTCAGGGATATGAGAATAAGGAAGAAAAGAGAGGGACGAACCTAGAGTGTACTGACTCCGGTGGATTGGCAATAACTTATCCAACATACAAAAAAATCCTGGAATAGATCCAATGGCGTCCCTGCAGAAGTGCATATTACGATTCCATAATAAGAAAATAGGATTTAAGAGATCGTACACAAGCTCTGTAAAATACTCACCGAAGCATACATCCCAATTAGTTCTTTTGATGAAAATGTCTCAAACACAAACGAATACCAGATTTGGTTGCCTCCCACAAACAACCTATTAGATAAAAAAAATCAAAAGGAGACATAAGAAATCTAAATCACAACAATCACATCGTCCATGTATCAGTTAGAAGCATCCATGCTACTCTCAGGCATTTTTTCAATTACATGGGAGAAACATGAAAGAGCAGTTCATTTATCGAATTTACCTTGTCAGGGGAAGTCACACATGGTCATATGACACAAATGCAAAAAGCCAAAAAACCATTATTGTGGCAAAGCAACTTCTGTTAAGTCTATCAATTACCATGGAGCACATTTACTTTACGGGTAAGCTCTTGAAAGTGTCCAACCGAGTGTCCCCTGTTAATTCATTATAAGACAGTGAGAAAGGATGAAAAAACAATGCAACATTAGACTTTTGTCATCAGGATATAAGCTTTCTTCTGCAAACTTGATGAAGATATGAATGGAAAACAGGAAGCTCGCTAGGCAGATAGTCTCTCAAGAGGGCGAGCAAGCCAACGTGGCAGCCCAAATTCGAGGTGTCCCTGGTATCCAAGTCGTGTTTCAGAATCCTTTGATCCTCTTCAAGGAAAAGAAGAGGAATTTAAGTGATTGATAGTACAATTTGATTCCATGTGAAATCCCTACTAATTAAGAATAATAATAGCAACAAGATCTTATGGATAACCTTGTATCGCAGAGGACAATGCACTTACAAAATTTAGAGACGGACAATACAAGTTCATTGCAAGGGATCTTCTCCAACAGATTAGAATGCTATTTATCACCAGATGACCCATTCATGTCCATTTACTTAAGGAGAGCATGCCTCTCATCACTCATTTGCTGATATAACTCCATTGCTCCAGCTCTACCTTCACATCAATTTAACTCCCCAATGATGTATGAATAAATCAGTATAATGTGTGTAACAAAAGAATTTGTACTGAACTCTTACGGTATCATGTTTGACACCAGCTGACGTCTTCAGAATTCATGTTGTTTCAAAGCTGAACAATGACAACAAGATTACCCATCACTGAAATATCCAAGCGAGTTGTTTCATTGACAAGGCCAAAAGAATCTCGATCTTTGTCCTTGGTATATCATGTACAACATGCCTGAAAATAAAATAGACTTACTCTACAAATATCTTCTCTAAGAAAAATTATAGGCACACTGGAAAAGAAGTACATGCAAGTGTACATGACCAAAGAAAAGAAGTACATACTCCGGTGCAATAGTGACTCCGTCACCACAACAAGCAAGGCGATTTGTTCGAAAACGAACAACTGCAGCCTGAGCTATGCAGGTGATGGCTCCCAAGTGCAGGAGATCAATTGTAGTACATTTCAATTAGAAAAGGTTGTCGAACCCACGAGGAGCTGAAGGTATTGGTTAGTAAGATTGATAAATAAAACAATAAAAGATGCAGATGTTTTTGGTATTTTCAGTTGTATAGTTGCAAGCAGATAATAGATAGTAGCAAGTGAAAGCTCTCAAAGAGAGAAAGCCCAATCCTCTTATGTGGCAAAAGGACAAGCTCAAGTGATGTGTAACTTATATGTGGCAAACGTTCCCGAGCGCGGCATGGATGATGCTAGGCATAGAGATTTATTAAACAACACGTTGAATATCTTGTCAAGTTTTAATCCTTTTGGACGGAGCCATAATTAGGTATAGCTAAATAAATAAACTACAACCCCTTATGATGGATCATGTGGCCAAGTAAATGACTGCACAAGAATTATTAAGACATAAAGTCCCACCATAGCATTACACTCTAAGGTCCCCGATACTAATATCCTCATAATATAACTTCATGACTCGGTCTCAGGTTTACGTGTCCTCCCAAGTCTCCATCAATTCATTACACTACGGTGTTCTCCTATGAGCCCATAAAGGTGAAGTGTTGTGCAGTCGACGTTCGCACAACACCATCATAGAATCACATAAAAAGATAAACTCTTGACAAAATACCAACACATGTCATATATAAATCAATGCCAATTCATCCTATGCCCTCAGGAACATACGGGAACTACTCACAACGTGCGAACATGATCATAATCAGTGGCATAAGTGGTACAACACAATCTGAAATTATGACTTCACCACCAAATAATGACAAGTACTCAATCACAAACATGAATAGTAGCACAAGACAAGTATCTAGGGCATAGCAACTCTCAAACTGCGAGGGGAACGGAGTGGATCACGGTGATGATGATGGTGATGGTGCTGGTCTTGATGGGGGTGATGATGTAGAGGCCTCCTCCCACGCCAAGGAGGAGAGGTGATGACGATGACGATGATTTCCCCCTTCTCCGGAGTTCCGGAGCAGCAGGATCTGACCCCCTCGGAAGGAATCAGGAGTTTCGCCGCCGCCGCGACCTCGGATGGACTTGGAAAAATTAGGGCGTTACTTTTCGGGCGAGACGAAGGCGTCGATAAAAAGCCCCAGGCGAGGAGGTGCCCGAGGCACCTTTTGGTGGGTCCCACGTGCCAAGGTACATGGGCCGCGTGGGCCACCCCCATTTGGCCCTCGTGGCTCTCCTCTCTTCGGTCTTCTTCCCTCTGCCTTTCTCCCGATGAAAAACTGACGCAGTATTTTTCCTTTTATTATTTCAGTTCCTGTAGCTCCTGAAACATTAAAGACAAGAAAAAGGAGGTTTTCTGCCTCCCAGAAATTAAATACCAAAAATAGGGACTTTGTATGAAAGTCCCCAAAATCATCTAAAACATGTAGAAACAATCATATAATCATGCAAATAACATTCTAGTATGATACTAAAAGTTATATAAATGATGATATAAAATGCACGTATCAGCAGGCCACCATCTTGACATCCTCCTCGAACCCTAGCTAGGCCTTTCCTGTATATACTATCATCAGAATAAATCCAAATGAAACCAACAATTATAAACAGACACAAATTCGTGTGACATGGGAAAAAGGAAAGATTGGAAGGGCGAGCTGTACCTGTACGGGATACAAGATCCATGGCCATGGCTAGAAAGAGTGGAGGCCGGATACGAGAACTTCATACCGAGGGCACCTTGCGACAATAATGGCAGGTTGTGTTGCATCTGCCTCCTCTCCGCCGCTTCTCTAGCTGTCCACCGGTCGGAGGCGGTAGTGGTGGTGACGGAGAAGCGGGAGAGGTCGCTCTGCCGCTGCCGCTGCCGCCGGCGAGCTCGATCTTCTGGCGGCGCGAGGGTGATGGCCCTTAACGTAGTTACCTGCGTTAAAAGAAAATGGGTTAGGTTGAGACTCCAAGTGCAGAGTGTATGTAGTAGTGGAAGACAGTTTTCCCCACGAGGGGTGACTCGAGGGTTTAATATCAAACTCTCGGGGAACCAGTATTTCAGGTGTTATCTCCTTATCCTTCTCTTGAGAACCTGCAACAAAATAAATTGTTTTGTGCCCTCAACCTCACCAAGTGGTTGTCAAGCACAAGGTGTGAGAATGATAATAAAATAAATATGCAAACAATAGTAAATATGCAATGATGATAAAATAAATATGCAATGATGGTGGAAACAATGGTAAATGATATTTTTGGGTTTTTTTATAATGAATGCAAGATGTAAAAGTGTTTTTGTATTTTCGGATTTAATAATGGCAGCAAACAAAAGTGGTGATAAAAGTGTTGGAAAGGTGTTTCTTATGATTAAAAATGGACCGGGTTTCATGGTTTCACAAATGCACTCTCTCTTGATAACGTGGTAGACAATGGAACACTAAAATTAACATGAAAGATGGCAAGACATGGTTTGACAAGTTATTAATAATATGGGCATCACGTCCTAACATAGAGATCTCAAGTATAAGTTGTTCTCTCTCTTATGCTCCACCAAGATGCGAACTAAATCATAACACCTTAGTAATTAAGATAAATCAGAGCATAGCAATAAGTTCAATGACATGAAGTTAAAATAAGAACATGCTAGATCTAGTCATGGAGGTAGTGGCCAAGGTCACATCCACTCTCCGGTAGCATGGTATTTTTGTTTATCCCTAGTGAGGCAACAAAGTAAGGGAGAAAACCAAGTGGATCGCAGAACTATCTGTCACGTTCACTGCACTAGCCACCCCCCGTTACTCCAACTAATGCACACGTTCCCCCTCACATGCTCTCATAAATATGCTTGATCATGACAAGTAAATAAGAACGGGGTACATAATATGCATCTACTTTCATAACTGAAACAAAACCATTGCAATCTCAAACATGTATTAACTCATAATAAAGATCCACCATAAAGGAATTACATAGATGACCGTAATCATGTTCAGCAGCTCATACGGTATTAATTAGTGAAGCTCATAGAGAGGAGAGATACATAAGTTACTTCCACAAACCCATAGTCCAGGGGTGGACTACTCCTTCTTCATCATGGTGTCAGTGGAGATGTTGTTGGAGGAGAAGGAGACAACGCCGGCAGCGCCCCGCCGGAGTTTTCCCCCTCCAATCTTCAGCTCCAGGTTTCTGTTTCGTGGTTTCTCTATTTCTGCGGCGCTCCCTTTCGCGAAAGCCCTGGGGGGGTGGGGGGGGTCTATATATAGTCGTTTTTAGGTCAAGACGAAGCTTCGGGAAGAAGGATTGACGGCAGCGGAGGCCCGAGGGCCAGGATGAGGGGTCCCACGTGGTCAGAGAATCTGGCCACGTGGGCCCACTTGTTTTGGCCTTCTGGTCTTCGTTTCTTCGTTTCCTTTGCGCCTACGTTTCGTTCCTTCCAAAAAAGTGATCCCCGTAAAATCTCAGGTCATTATGACGTGATTTGGTCGCCTGAAACGTAAAAATATAGAAAAAGGGGTTTTCTGACAGTGCAGGGTTAATTCCAGAAAAATGAGGAAATTGTTAATTATCCCCAAAACTCAATATAAATCATGAATATAACCCTTATATGATGCAAATAACATGGAATAACATGTAATAAAATGTAAAGTTCATGTATGCATTTTACATGCATCGGAGGGGTACGGAGGGGATGGGGGGTGGGGGGCGGAAGAGAGTACGGCGAAGCACAGGGCATCTGCCTCCTCTCCGCCGCTTCTCTAGCTGTCCACCGGTCAGAGGCGGTAGTGGTGGTGACGGAGAAGCGGGAGAGGTCACTCTGCCGCTGCCGCTGCCGCCGGCGAGCTCGATCTTCCGGCGGCGCGAGGGGTACGAAGGGGATGGGGGGCGGGGGGCGGAAGAGAGTACGGCGAAGCACAGGGTGGGGAGGCGAGACGAAGAGGCGGCGGCTGGAGGGAATGGGGTAGGGTTGCTCGGGCTGATTTCTCCTCGCGAATTTTTTCTTTTGCAAAACGAGACAACGGATCCTTGTCCAGACGCGCCTGCCCAGCCCACTCCTGCCACGTGGATAGCCTCCACGGGTGCCCCAGGGGTGGGCGTTTGCTTGTTCTCAATATGAACAATAAAATCAGTTCTTGATGTTTTAATCTTACTTCTTTTCTTACCTGAATATTATTGGTGATATGGAAGAAAACTATCTAAACTTATAATTGTGCAAAAATGTACCACGTGCTCATGGCTGAGAAAAAACAAACGTACAACTTAATGTTGGTGTTCATGTCCTTTACTCATTTGTATGTCTGCAATGTTTTTGTATAAGTATTGTGAACTACTTTGAGAAAACAAACTTCGTGTCTCAAATTGTTTTATCCATATCTCAAGGCCAGAACTAGGGATTACTCTCCCCGATTTAAACTACATAAGTATTTCGCGCCCGCCCTCACCTCGTCTCTAGCTTCATCCTTAATCTTGGTTATGACAAGCGAGGGCGTTGAGCTCTAGTTGCGGAAGACAAGTGCATTCCTCTCGTTCCAAAGTTACCACGTGAAAAACATGATGATGGATGTCATAATTTTCTTCGACCACCACTCTTTGGCCGAGCCCAAGGGCAAGCCAAAATCACTCTTTCATTTATTTATTTTTGAATCTTAGGAAAGCTTTCTTTGGGAACTGCTAAACGACCTAATAAAAGAAAGTGGAGACTCGCTCTGACCTTTTAAAGACTTGTGATTGTGGGCAAAGGGAGCCACATACATAGAGATAAGAATAAGTGGGCTTATATAGTATGCAAGAACTTCGTGAGGTCTAGAGAGCACCAGCGTCAGCATTTTTTTAATGAAATACAATACCACCCGGCTTTGTATCCTTTATTTCGGATGAAAGAATCATACTACCTAATAAAAGAAAGAGGAGACTCGCTCTGACCTTTTAAAGCCTTGTGATTGTGGGCAAAGGGAGCCACATACATAGAGATAAGAATAAGTGGGCTTATATAGTATGCAAGAACTTCGTGAGGTCTAGAGAGCACCAGCGTCAGCATTTTTTTAATGAAATACAATACCACCCGGCTTGGTATCCTTTATTTCGGATGAAAGAATCATACTTTTTCACTTTTTCACCCTGCCCCGTTGATTCTTTCATCCTTTTTCACTGGCAACGGTTCGAGATATAGTCCTTTTTTCTTTGTGCTGGGCAGTATCAAGGAAAGGAGTAAGCAAAAGTCGCTCCAACCTATTTGGATTTGTTTTAGCCTGTCTTCTAAATGTGGACTCAATCAAGGGTTCTTGTAAAAAGGAGACGCGTTTCTAGATTTGAATGAAATCTATAAGTTGCTTAGAGCACTGAAATTTATTTGTTCTAGACAATATACACCTATTGTAATCAAAGACATGAACACTTTATCTAAAAAAATGAATTGCAGGAGAGGACGAGAAGGGAGGTCTAGAGGTACAAAAGGTTTGGAGGTTTAATGAAATACAATACCGTCCGGCTCTTTATATCCTTTATTCCAGATGAAAGAATCATACTTTTCCACTGTGAATTATAAGCAACTGGCAACGGTTCGAGATATAGTATTTTTTTTCTTTGTGCTAGGCAGTATCAAGGAAAGGAGTAAGCAAAAGCCGCTCCAACCTCGTTGGATTTGTTTTAGCATGTCTTCTAAATATAGACTCAATCAACGGTTCTTGTAAAAAAGAGACGCGTTTCTAGATTTAGATGGAATCTATAAGTTGCTTAGAGCAGTGAAATTTATTTGTTCTAGACAATATAGACCTACTGCGATCAAAGACATGAATGCATTTACCAAAAAATATACTCCAGACGAAGAAACGAATTTTAGAAACAAAAAAATCTAATAATCACAAACTGAAACTAGTGAGCAAGAAGAGAATGTGATAAACAGTGTAGACTGCGAAAAGAATTGTACTTTTCGTGTTGCTGCTGCAGGCTGTAGATGTAGATTCCTGCTCACTGCTCAAAATTGCAGGAGAGGGCGAGAGGCCACCCTGAAGCCACAAAACACAACCTAGAAGCATCTCAAGGATTTCGTTGTAATTTTCGTCTGTTGAGGTGTTTTGTACGGTTCGATGTTTCTTTTAATGCCAGAATCTTTTTCGCAAAAAAACACACAGCCTATAAGCAAGGGATGAACTCAACTAATCCACCGAAAAGAGAGGAAATGAAGGCCTGAACTGAAAACGTGCACTAGCTACCCAGCCCAACACGAACATCCGACCCACCCCACATCCAGCTCGCAACATCCAGTTTCCATTGCAACGGAGAGTCTTGGGAAAACGTCCTAAACACTGGAGAGAGCGTGAGGCAGCAACAGCATCAACCTCCGCGCGAATGCCTATCCGGTGGAGATGTGATCGACAGCGACTAGTCACCGTCTTTTCCCCGTGCACTGCAGCGCATTTGACTGCAGCAAGAACCACAGGTGTCAGTGGCGGAGCTGATGTACAACGATTGGGTTCACATGAACCCAATGAATTTTCTGAATCCTTCATTAGACTAGTCTCTATCACGACCTAAGTAGTGTGAGATTACACCATAAACAAGTGGACTGAACCCAATGGAAAAATACTCTACCTTCGCCACTGACAGGTGTCGTCGTTGCGCTGCAATAATGGAAACCAAAGGAGCGAGGGCGACAGGAGTCGCATCAATCCATCCATCCGTCCGCTTTCTTTGGCGACGCAAAAGAAACGAAGGCGACGTGCCGATCGCAGCTAGGGCATGGGGCCATGCCGCCTTGCCATGGCAGGCGAGTGCTACTGCTGAAAAGAGTCGTCACTGATCGCACTACAGTCCACGAAGCAGGCAGTCAGAGTGAGGCTGAGCTCTGAAGTCAACTCAAGGTTTGAGTGATGATGGATGACGGGTGAGGCAAAAGATGGAACTGAACTGGAGCTGCAGCAGCTGACGAACTGACGATACACATCGCGGAAAAGCAGATGCCAGGCAGCCAAAGCGAAAGATGCATGGCGAGAGCAGGTCACAGGGAATGGCTCTGCTTGCCACTGCAGCGTGTTGCGAGGGATGGGGAAAGCTGGACAGGGGAATGGCTCGGCAAGCTTGCGCTGCAGTGTCACTGCTAGTCTGCTGTGTGCATCCCAGGAAAGAAGTTTGCTCGAAACTGGGACGAGGAAGAAGAGCCGAGCAGGAAGAGAGAGGGATTCGCAGTGCAGGTGACGATTCGATGATGATGCAGTCGTAGAAGAAAAGGGCGCTTTGCTCTGTTGTCTACTCTGCATTTGCTGTGGTCTTTTTTGCTACCTTTGGTGATACCACTCCACTGTACAATGCGGTTCAGAGCAGCTCGATCGCCCAAAAACTGAGTAAACGCCACAGTTTTCTGCACTGTACGAAGTGTTGGAGATAAAATTCCTACCAAATCTGGCCGCGAAATGGTCAGACATGTAGTACTGTGCTGCGCTCAACACTGACTGAAAACGCAGCTAATTATTTTTTACCAGGCAGATGGATTCTGATGCTGCATCTACATGTAACCGAAGCCAAATCAAAAGATGTGGAAAAGTAGCCTGAATCATGCAGCATGGCATGGGGACACATCTCACTGAATTAGTTGGGTACAAATCATCGGAGCCCTACTACAGAGGTGACTGACACCATTGCCATGTTGCCTGGGCCCTTCCATTATCACTAACCACAGCTGCAACTTGCAGCCAGCTCCCTCGGCCACCAAATCCGATCTACCGATCCACTGTGCTCACTGTCCGGTCACTGCGAATGGGGCCCGCTTCTAGTTAAGCTTCTGGAGTGGAGTGGAGTGGCGAGATCGAGTGAGGCTTTGGACGGCCGGCGAACGTGTCAGGAGCCGCCGACGCCGTCCCAGGCGAGGCCGAGGCGGCCGCCCTCCTGGAGCGCGCGGAGCAGCTGTGCTCCCTTGCGCCGCCCGCGCGCGCTGCACTCCCCCTGCATCGCGCCCAGCACCGCCTTCACCACCTCCGGCGGCGGCGGAGACGCCCCCTCCTCTCCACCGCCGCTTCCCCCGTAGATTGCCGCCAGGACGCCGATGGCGCACTCCCTCCCGCGCCCGCCATCCCCTCCACGGCCCGCGCGAGCACCGGCGCGGCCAGCGCCTCCCTCCTCACCGCCGCGGCACCACCCGCCGCCGTGCACAGCAGCTCCAGCGCCGCCAGCGCGCGCTCCGCCGTGGCGCCAGCCGGACCCGACGCCGCCACCGCCTCCACGGCAGCCGACGCCGCGCCCGCCTCCACCGCCGCCTCCCGGTTCCCCTCCTCCAGCAGCACGACGAGCAGCACCTTGGCCGCCAGCCTGGCCGTCGCCGGCTCCCGCACCGCGGCCACCACCCCGGCCACGACGCCCGCGGGACCGCCTTCGCCGTCGACTCCATCTCCCGCTCCACGGCCCGCAGCGCCGCCACCACCTCCCCCGCCGCAAACTTCTCCTCGGCGCTCCCCAGCGCGTGTACTCCGCCCCCGACGGCCACGAGGGGCGACGCGGCCGAGGCCTGCGGCGGGTGGTGCACCGGCAGCCGCCACTGCGTGAAGCTCTGCGACGCGGAGCTCGACGAGGACGAGGAAGACGACGACGGCCCGGCACCGTTACTGTTGCCAGTCTTACTCTGCGTCTGCTGCTGCAGCATCTTCTGGTGGTGCCACTGCGGCGGCGACGGCAGCGCGGAGGCCGCGACCGCCTCCGCCAGCGGCGACGCGGTGCCCTCCGTGCAGGGCGTGGCCGACCCGCCACTCTTGACAGCAGCACCATTTGCAACATTGTTGTTGGGCGTGGCGGTGGGGCTGAGCGCCGGGTGCGTGCAGGTGCTGAAGATGCCGCAGGAGAAGAGCGCCCGCGGCGTCGCCTTCATCTTCGCCGCCGCGCCACCGCCCGGCTGCTGCTGGTGCGCGCGGCTCATCGAGCTGCCTGCTCGACCAAACCTGCAGATCGAAGCTTCACGTATGGTGTGGCAGTGGTGGGTAGGCTCGGCGCGTGACCGCGCGAGGCGTTGTTGTTGCGGTACGAGGGCGGCAGCCCGGCCGGGTGATATGGAGGTCGAGATGGTAGTAATGGTGGCCCGGCGGGAATGAATGCTCGCTGGACGGACTGTGCTCTGTGCGCTGTCGAGCAGGCTCTGCCGCCTCTCACTGCCTACTTAAACGAGGACACTTAACAGCGAGTGACCGTGGCGGCCGGCTTAAAACGAGCGGCAGCGCAGAGCATCGGTAAAGAAAGACCGAGTAAGCAGTGGTACAACGTTTTACCGGGGTGAAAAGGGGGCAAACACGGCGATCAGCGAGGCAGCGAGGGGTTGCAGTCGCAGGGTACTGCAAAGGGAAACGATGATCCCTAGAGAAGAGGGAGCATGTGCGCGATCCTCGGTGTGATTGGCGCGTGGACTGTGTCGCTGCTGCAGCACGAGAGCACCTACCGGGAGGGACCAGACGGAGGGGGAAGATGCAGTGGATGGATGTGACACTGGGAGCAGATTCTGCAGGGAACCGGACGAACGGGAGTGGATGATGATGATCGGAATCCTAGCTCGTTGCAAAGGTTGGCCTGGAAGGACGTCGATCGACCGACGGCGATCCGTGCCTGCTCGCTGCAGCTACGTGCTACTCCTAGCATGTAGAAATCGTGTGACGCGCGAGCACTGCCACTGACCAATCATGCCATTCCTGCTACTGCTGCTGGGCGTGGCGAGAGAGTGACAGTGAGGCCATTATTGGAGTAGCAGGAGAACGCTCAAGTGAGATCGATTATGCCTTAGAGCATCTCCACGGTGGGATCCAAATTCGTGTCCGGCACCTCCGGCTACGTGTTCGGTTAATATGGTTAATTCGGTTCGGTTTATACGGTAAATACGGTTTTCATATTTCGGTAAATTCGGTTTTGTACAAAAATACGGTTCGGTTTCGGTAATAACCATTTAACTTCGGTTCGGTTTCGGTAATAACCAAACTAACCAAAGTTGACGCGAATTTTTGAATAACACATAAATTTTATGGCCATATATTTCAGTTTTATAAATTATATGCAAGATTGGATGTGTTTCACGAGTGGGAAACAAAAAATATATACAGAAAATAGGCCAAAATGACAATTTGGGCACTTGAACTAACAACCTGTGAGTTAAAAATTGGACAACCAACGCTCAGACCAGTGGGCTGCACCACATTTCTTGTACGTTATACATCCCAGGACCTATATAGACTATATTGCGAAGTTGGGCTGGACCTTAAACGCATTATTTTGTACTAGACTGTGTTGTTCGGATAATTCGGTTAAACCACTGGTTTTTGGTTTAAAACCGAATTAACCACTATCCTTTCGGTTAGGTATTTTGCTAACCGCAACCTAACAACTAACCATGGAAAACCGGAATTTCGGTTGCGGTTAGGTTTTTTTCGGTTCGGTTTTTCGGTTCGGTTATGCACAGTTATACCGGCACCTCCCAATGGAGGCCCAATTGGGGGTGCCGGACATGTGTCCGCCCATGTTTTTGACCCCGCCCACAGCGGCGCACCCCAAAGGCCCACCCCCAAATGGCCCTAGTTTTGAGCAATAGATCGAACACCTTGCGGGCGCACGAACCGCCGCCGGTTCACCTTCGCGTCGCTACGGAACACGGCGGTTTGGTGTGGACGTGCAACCGCCGGCGCGTCGCTTCGGGGTTGCGTTCACCGGGTTCGCAGCGATATATCCATGCCGTCACAATCTCTCCACGCACCACCGCCCAAAACTCGCTCGCCATGTCGTCGCCTGAGAAGGAGCCCGTGGTGGCCGATCAGGAGCGCGACAAGGAGGCCGTGGTGGCCGATCAGGAGGAGGAAAAGGAGGCCGTGGACGTCGAGGCCGATCAGGAGCAGGACGCCGTGGCCGATCAGGAGCAGGAGGCCGAGCCCGCAACTCCATCACCGGCACGCCCTGCGTACTCACCGTTGGAGCCTTGGTCCCCGTGGCCGTCCCGTGCGGCTGGTGCACATGCAGAACCGGCCGCCCCCCATGCAGCGGTGGCACCGGAGTGGGAGAAGGGACCTCCAGACTCGGCGCCAGGGGACGACGAGCCAGGAACACCGCCGCCCAATGCCGACTCCGATGACGAGGAGTAGTTTTCGGAATTTCTAGCTGTAATGATATGCAAATAAGTAGTTTCATGCATTAATAAAAGTGTCGAACTCGTCCGGCAATCAAACTGTTCAGCCACGCTGGATTTGAAGTACCAAATCATGGCCATGACATAGTCTCCAACGCCGGCCATCAAAAAAGTCTCCAACGCCGGCCATCAAACTCGTCCGGCAATCAAACTCGTCCGGCAATCAAACAAGTCTCCAACGCCGGCCATCAAAAAAGGGTCGACCGTGCCGAAGAACTAGTCTCCAATGCCGGCCATCAAAAGGGCGCCCCCCGGCGCAATGGTGCATGTCGATCACGCGATCTTCCGTGTCGGTCCAAGTCCGGCCTCTGTAACCTGCCTTCTTGCCGCCATCTTCGTCGTCATCGCCGTCCTCTTCGGCACCCTCCCCTTCCTGGTCCTAGCCATGGTCGCCATCCTGTTCGTCGCCCTGGCCGAACTGATCTGTGTCGGCGTGGACGTAAGTTGCATCACCGACAATGATTCCATTCATCACCTCGGCGTCACCATACTACGACACAAATACAACAATTTGCATCCGGCCGCCGCTCGCAATAAGTACACACACCAACAATTTGCATCCGGCCGCTCGCAATAAGTGCGCCCAACAAACAATCGGCCGGGAACACAATAAATAGGTGCGGATCAGGAAGATAAATAGCACGCACCTGGCCGAGTTGGTCGACCGCGCTGCCGAAGAGGAGGCCGCGGGAAGCAGTCGCGTCAGCGTTTGTGGCAGCCGTCCGCCACATCGCCGGGGATTCGCTGAACACCAACGGCGCCTCGTTCAGATCGATGGCGTCGGGGGGGGAAGCCGCGACTGCTGCGTCGGGTAGCCGGAGGTGTCGTCGAAGAAGCCCGGGGCAGACGGCGACCCGCAAAAGACGTCGGCGCCCCCCGGGCTTGAGCTGCTTTGGCTCATGACGATCAACATCTCGGCGGTCTCACCAGCCGCCTTGTCCTTCGCCTTCAGTCGCCTCATCTGCCGAAGGTGGGAGGCGGCAGATCGCAGGTGATAACCCCCACGAGCAGGGGATCACTGTAGCACCTCTCAATGTGGAAGTAGGGTATCGATCCGCAGGAGCAAGAAGTAAAAGTTATCTATTCCCTACAACTAAAGTGTCACAAGTTTTAGTTGATTATGCACTAAACAGGTTTAAAGAACAAGATGGTTGATTTAATGGATGGAAGTTTAATGTAACAAAACAAGAATGTAAAAGTGTCCCAATCTTCTTCAATGCAAGAGGACAAGACAAAGATTTTCTCTTATAGGAACAATGGACATGGGTTCATGGATTCACTCAATCCTCTCTCCCATCTATGGTGATTATCATGTTATAGATAAAAAGTACACACAATTGTCATGCTTTAATGGTAAACTTCTATGACGGCTACATGTCCTAAAACACATAGTTGAAAGAAAATAATCATTTGTGTTGCTAGGTCACCCTCGTAAGGCTAGCGTGGTTTGTTGTCACTCACACATCATACTTCTTCCTTTTTACCCCTAGATAAAGGATGTTGGGCTGTATTGTGTCACTCAATACATATGTCGTTGTCACATAGGCCATCCCATTCCTACATACATCATACTTCATAATGGACAATATTCTAAACACTAGTGCAATGATTCATATTTCGTGTGCATGACCACATCTCTCTCATCTATCTACACTTGGTGGTGTAAATCACCTCATGACATGGATAAACAAGGCATTATTCATAAATCGAACCATCACATGCATCATAGAATATCTCCAAAATATGACAAGTCATAAAATATCCAACACAACGGTGAATGCATAACAAATATCATCTTATACCACAATATCCACCATAGGAATTACATAGATAGATCCATACTTATGCAAGGCACATCATATGGACTTCAACAGTGATCATACATAGAGAGATTAGATCAAGTTATCACCACAAACCCAAAGTCCAGGGGGTGGACTACTCCCCCTTCATCATGGTGATGATAGTGGAGATGTTGGAGAAGATGGAGACCACCCCGGCAGCGCCCCGCCGGAGTTTTCCTCCTCCAATCTGCAGCTCCAGGTCTTCTGTTTTGTGGTTTTGTGTTTCTGTGACCCTCCCTTCAGAAAGCCGTCGGGGACTATTTTTATAGTCTTTTTTAGGTCAAGACGGAGGCTCGGGGGAAGAAGATCAATGGCATCGGAGGCTCGAGGCCCAAGTTAAGGGGCCCCATGCGGCCAAGGAATCTGGCCGCGTGGGCCCACCTCTTTCGGCCCTCGGGTCTCCGTTAGTTCGCTTCCTTCGCTCCTACTCTTCGTTCCTTCCAAAAACTGACGCCCGTGAAATATTAGGTCATTTGGACGTCATTTGGGTCCCTGAAACATAAAAATATAGAAAATAGGGTTTTCTGCCAGTGCAGGGTTAATTCCAGAAAAATAGGGAAACTGTGAAATATTTCCAAAATCAATATAAAACAATCATATAACCCTTATATGATGCAAATATGATTGAAATATAAATAATATAATGCAAAGTTCATGTATGCATTTTACATGCATCAGCAGGCCGCCCTGGCTCAGCGGCACCTTTTAAAGCGGCACCGAATACTCCTGCGGTTCCCGCTTCATCGGCTTCTTCTTCGGCTGCGACGACGCCGGCGGCTTGCGACCCCCTTGGGTTTCGCGAGGCCGACGGCCTTTGGCGGCATGGTGGCGGAAGGCGAGGAGATCGCGGCGGCGGCGGCGCAAGGGTTTTGGAAATGGAGGGAAGATTGGGAATTTTGACGTCGGGGGCGGCAATGTAGACGAAGGGGAATTTGGGCGCGCCGCGCTGTCTCTATGACGGGCGGGCCTCCCCTGTCAGATGCATGTCCGCCCCCATGTCCGGCACCCCCGAGAGGGCCTCCAAATTTGGAGGCCTCTTCGGGGGTGCCAGACATGTTTTTGCTCGGGGCGACCCTTTGGGGGGTGCCGCTGGTGGCGTTTTTGGCCGTCCGGACCCCCAATGGGTCTTTGGGGAGTCATTTGGAGGCCCCGGTGGAGATGCTCTTACCTTATTTCCTGCGTGTACTGGTCGATGATGATGTTCAGATATGGCGATTTCTCTTTCTTGTCGACAGCAGATAAGGATCTTGCCCAATGTTTTAATAGCAATGAAATTGGAGGTACGTGGGATCTGGAACACGTGATGCATCTTCGTATGGATATCGGATGATGATTTTTATTTTAGGCCTCGTTGTTTCGCATGATTTGATTTTAGATGTAGGCATTTTACGGGTTTACTTGTATTTTGTCCGTAGCTATCAGTTTTTTATTTATTTGATAAACAATGTAATACGAATATTGCAGAAATAGAATCTCACGACAGTAGAATTCGAATTAAAAACACATGAATCAGTAGCATGTGTTGTTGGTTGAGTGCATGTCATAATAGTCATAAACATATCGGAATTTTTCAGGATATCTCACCTCTTGCTAGAAATTCTATAAGATAATATTGTACGAAAGCAATCCATAATAATTTTGGAGCATTCAATCTTTTGAACCAAATGGAGTCTCTAGGAAAAGTTTGTATGAGTGAAAATCCAGTACACAATATCTTTGAAAACCAAAGACGCCCTTGTTTCTATTTTTACCGCCAAATTTAACGTTTTTCCAGTACTACTACTGTACGCATATGCCTGCAAATTTGACGTTTTTCCAGCAGTACTATATGCATGTCAAATGAAAGTATAGTTACGTTAGCAACGTTAATGAGAGCGAGCGTGAGTGACGTGAGGAGATTACGTGGATCCGAGCGTGTACGTACGTGTTCATTTATGGTGAAGGCATGTCCGGTGTGTTCATTCAATTGAAGCCATGGCAATGGCATGAGCATGCGTGTGTGCACTGGCGTGACATCCATAACTACTCCACTGCTGCGTCGATATATCGATCTCTACACGTCGCGTCACCTCATCAACGAACTATATTAACCCATGGATGGATGGATCGGAGTCGGAGGAGTTGTTGGTCACGCGCGGCGCGGACCATGGGGGACCGAGGCCACGTGAGCGGTGTGTGCCTGCGCATTGGGCCTGTCCGTCTCCGTCCCCGTGGCGCGCGCGTGCGACGTTATGGGTGGTTCGTGACGTGACCGACTGGCTCGGAACGGACGTGCTCGAACCCCATACATATCGGTCATGATCCGATCCACCCATGGCATGGTCCCTGTCTCCGGTCAGGACTTTTTTTCGATCGACGGGTTGGTAATCCGGTGCGGCGCCGGGCCGGGGTCCGGTGCTACGACGAGTTATCAAGCTCGCGGTGGTCCTCCTCGATCCTGGCCGTGGTGGCGATGGTCCCGTACGTCCGTCCGTCCGTTTCATTTGGTGATCCGGTCGTCGGGACCAGCTTCATCAATCGATCCTCGCGATACCCGAGCTCGGCGCGCGTACGTCCAGAACATTGAGGCTTGATCGAGCACGAGAGACGGGTATTCTTTTCAGCGGAGCGAAACCGAATATGCATTTTCTTTTCGAGAACGTTTTTTTTTTTTAAATAACAGAAACTTTTCTTTTTCAAAGACCCAACAGTTGCTGGCTTTTCATTGATATATACTCCTATATAGCAGTGAAAATACTTTACAAATGCCTTCCGATCACGTAATTACGCGTCGAGTCGTCGAGAAGGATATTAAAGGGAAACGAAAAAAACGATCCTAGAGCGACGACAAGTATTCTCTTCGAGAACATAACATCCAATATGTTTTCTATTTAGGCTGACGAAATCGAATAAGTTTGTGTTGCAAAGCTAGCATCCCAACGCGTGTGTGTAAGGTGTGTAAGTTGTAACTTCTAGCCGGTTGATGACTTTGTTAATTCAAAGCCGGGCTCATTCAAGCCTTGCGTCTAAAAAAAAATCACTTCCCACACATACGTGGTCATCCCGGGATTATCTTGAGCGCCCACACACTCTTTGAGATCGGTGCAACACCCTTTATTCATTGCAAAAAAAAAACTTCAATCGTATTCCCTAATCATTGCAAGAAACACTTTCAACTTTATCACTACTCATCCTCCTTCTACTCGTTCTGAACTATATGGTGCTTATTACAATACTTTCATTTGCATCCATCCTATATTACAAAAATATTTATTTGTTCTCAAATAAGGCACAGGACGACAGAAAATGGTACTGGTGATTAGATTGTGCTAGAGAAAATAGATTAGTTAGGAAAAATGCATTCCAGCATAGTTTACACATTAGTTCCGTACAAGTCATGCCAATATAGTTTATGGATAACGCGTAGAATACTACAAATTTAGTTCAGAAACTGAAACTATCTGGATAAGTATTTGATATGTAAAGTGATTAAGATGAGTCATTGCCAACTATGAATCTTTTATGAGAATCAGATGATACGTGCAAGGTCAAAACAATTTTGATGATCAATCCAAATAACTTCATTTGTATGTGGTGCCACAAAACACGACATACCAAATGATCTGTTAGATAAGCATCCAAGCACTTTTATGGAAAGCAAGTGCAAAGATTAAAAGAACCATGTCATAGCATCTATAAATAGGCCCACGCCATGAAGATCCTCCTCCATCATCCATCTTTCATACACCTAGAGAAAAAACATCAAAGCCAAGCAAGAAATAGTAAACACAAATTCACCATGAAGACTTTCCTCATCCTTGCCCTCCTTGCTGTGGCGGCGACCATGGCCACCGCCAAAGTGCAGTTTGAGCCTAGCGGCCAATACCAGACGCAACAGCCATTCCCACTACAACAACAACCATTTGCGCAACCGCAACCATTTTCACATGAACAACAACAATTTCCCGAGCAACAACAACCTTTTCTCCAACAACAACAACAACCTTTCCAGCAGCAACAACAACAACATGTGCAGTTTGGCCCTAGTGGTCAATATCAGTCAGAACAGCCATTTCCCCAAGTACAACAACCGTTTGCGCAACCACAGCCATTTTCACAGGAACAACAACATTTTCTGCAGCAACAACAACCTTTTATGCAGCATCAACAACCATTTTTCCAACCATTTCTGCAACAACAATTGAACCCGTGTCGGCAGTTCCTCGTGCAAAAGTGCAGCCCGGTGGGGATTGTGTCATTCCTCCGGTTGAGGATCTTTCATCAGACCAACTGCCTGGTGATGCAGAACCAATGTTGCCGGCAGCTGGTACAAATTCCCGAGCAGCTCCGTTGCCCTGCCATCCACAACATCGTGGATGCCGTCATCATGCAACACAGCAGCAACAGCAACAACAACAATGGTTCCTCCACCCTCTGAGGAAGTTGATGGGTCAGGGATTCTTCCAACCTCAACAACAACAGGTCGGCCAGGGCTTCATCCAACCTCAACATTTAGGTCAGTTCGAGGCGATGAGGAACTTTGCACTGCAGACCCTGCCAGCGATGTGCAATGTGCAGGTCCCGCTCTATTGCCGTGGTGCTGTTTAGTCCATAGATGGACCATTGCTGTTTTGTCGATGGACCGATCGATGTAACAGTTACAAATAAAGTGTCATGCACTAACATGTGTGACCCGTGAGTCCAAACTTTGGAATAAAAGACAAACATAGTTCTTGTTTGCATAATTTTGCTTATCTCTATTCCATGCAGTGGCATATTTAAATGTTCATTCCTCGCCACAATCTTATGAAGGAAAATCAATCATTAGAGCACAGAATCTAACATAATTACCAAGCTCCAAAATTCCACACACAAAATGACATTATCTAGATAAGTGTTTGATATGTATAGTGAAGAACTTAGGACGAGGAACTAGGCAAGTGAATCCTAGATGAGAAGACTTAGACTCCCCCGACCCCTCGCGTCGCTTCCCCGGCGGCGCAGGGGAGATAATTTCTCACCGCCGAGTCCTTCCCTCGCCCTGCGCCTTCTGCCGCTGCCGCCGCCGGCCTCGGCCGCGGCGGTGGCGCCCCCCCCCCCCCCCCCCCGCTGCCAAGAAGGTGGTCGGGGGGCTTCTTCCTCGCGCGCTCGAGTTGGTGGCAGACCGGCCCGTGGGGGCGGCGGCGGTCAGGGCTTGGGGACGCCGAGCCGGCGGGCTCGGGCGGAGATGGAGTCCGGCTGGTCCTCCTGGCAGTGGTGCGGCGTGGTGGGCGCCATCGCTGCCGAGGGAGCCGTCGGAGTGGAGGAGCTCGCCCAGATGGGCTTGGGCGGGCCCGTCTGGGCCCTGGCGTGGGAGCGTGGTTGCGGGGCGTCCGGCGGCTGCGGGACGTGGTGGCGGAGGCGGAGGTGCCGGCGCGGAGGCAGGAGACCCTGCCGACGTGCTCCGGCGCCCGGGCGGCGCGGAAGCCGGGGCGGCGGCCCCGGAACGAGGACGGTGCGGCATGGTTGCGTGGCCAAGGGCGCCGTGGCCACCATGGCGTTGGTCTTGCTTGGCGGTCGGCGGCAGGGCTGCACTGCCAGGGTCGCCGCTCCTCTCTCTTTGCGGTCGGGACGACCTCCAGGTGAAAGCTTGCTCCGACGTGGTCGGAGCCGGCGACGGCGGCGCTTTGTTGCGTCGTTTTCCCTCTTGGGGCGTCGCTGTGGAGTGCTCGTTACCGCCGACGTGGGTGGTGCTAAGATTTCCGTGTGAAAGCCTAACCTCCATCGGGAGCGGGCGGCGACGCCAGACGTGTCGTTTCCTTGTTGGAGGCGCCGCCTTGGAGTTTCTTAGCCCTCACGGTGTGTTGGGCTCGCGGCGCTCGGGGAGGGCGGTTCCGTTGTCAGGGGAGCGGATGACCGGGGCGGCGGCCCCGGACGGTGGCGGTGTGCCGAGACGGCGGTCTCGGTCTCCCACGCTACGACGATTCTATGAGGCAGAGCCGTTGTCTAGCGGGGATCTGGTGGCGACCTAGATGAAGACTGCGCGGGCAGAGGGTCCGTCGACCTGACTGGATCATCTTCAGGCGATGCGAAGGTTGATCTGGTTGCTTCTCCGGGCGGCGGCCCCGGTACATGGTGGTTTTGGTGGCAATCTGGATGAAGACTGGGGGGGCAGAGGGCTCGTCGACCATGACTGGATCGCTTTCGGGTAATGCGAAGGTCGATCTGGTTGTTACGCCGGGGCGGCGGCCCCGGAGCGGGTGGTGTGTGTTGTGGCGTTTGTCGACTTGGGTCGTGTGGACGACGAGTTGCTTCGTTTGTGCCTTTCTTTTGTACAGATTGTATGGTTTTTGGACCCGGTTTTCCTTATAAACTGGGTCAATTCTTTCTATCTATTCGACCGGTGGTACGACCACCTTGTCCTAAAAAAAAAAGAACTTAAGACGAGTCATTGTCATTTATCAATACATTGTGTGCTTTTTTTTTGCCATCTGATAATAGGTTCGGTTTTGGCCATCAACCAAAAAATGCTAGTACTACCGGAAAATTTTCAGATCCTAATTTTCTGGTATGATAATTAGACCCCACTCCTCCACTGCTCCAAATACACGAAAAAAAAGATCCAACACCATTAACATAGAGCAAATCCAAACTTTGGAGCTTGAATACATCTCGAGCTTAGTAATTAACAAGAAGAAATCCATCATACATTTTTACCATATATCTGGACCAAGAAATTAGCAGATGTTAAGAGATGAACCACGTTGTGATCCGGACATCTGTACGTTAATTGGATCATAACCAATTTTTCTAGCACACATACATGATCCAAAGGAAGATATTTGGCATCTCACATATCCAAAGAAAAAACGGAGCAAACGATGGATTCATACTTCCATACAGAAATCCAGAGAAGAAAATAAAAAAATAGGATATCCGGATCGTAGAATCAGACTTCATACAAAAGTTGAGAAAACAGATAGGATCTGGATCGGAACCCATGTTATCTGAACCATACATGTCCTAGCCCGCCCATGCCCAGCACGGCCAGCTTCAGAGTCTCTCTCGCCCAGGAAGAGCAGTGCCTTGAACTGCTGTCGAGTCTGCCTCCTGTCAAACGTCGCCGCCGCGACGCGTTCCCGTTCGTCACCTCCTCCGCCATCCTACATGCCCATAGCCGGCGGGCCGCACCACGAAATTCCGCTCCGCTCCGAGCTTGGGCACAACCGAATTCGGAGGTTCATGGAGGCCAAGACTACCGCCGGAGGCCCGGCCCAAGATAGGCCTGGCACGGCCACGAAGGTGTGGAAAAACCGCACTCAACGGCCATGCTCAAACGCATCTGGAGTTCTGGACCTCCATTCAGATTTTGTTTGTTTGTGGGGAACCTCCATTGACCAGATCTCCCCGAAGGCCACAAGCACATCCACTTCTCTACGATAATCCATCTCCACTGTTTCGCTCTTTTTTTCTTTTCTTTTTTTCGTTATTTCTTGATGGATGGATCTGAGTTTTGTTTACTCCTTGTTCTAATCCAGGCTCCAAAGGATGTGGACGACTGCTACACAAGCAAAATCGTAGTCAGTATCCAAGATAACTGGTGTACGATATACCGGTTGGTTTTTTCCCAAGCAGCCGCTGCTGAACCGGCTCTCTACATGCCAAATGGTGTTCATAACGACTGAACCCATAGCAACAGCCAACCATACAGTTCTAACTCGGTAGGCAAGACTGAAAAAAAGAACAGAGAGCAAAAGAGCAACCCAAAATTTACCATACTCTTAAAGAACATGCATGCAGAAAATGGAGAAAAGCATTGTCAGTTTATCATTCAGAATATCACCGTCAAAAGAATTCACTACTCAGACAAGAGATTTTGCACATGAAAGCAGCCCCAAGTTCATCCACAAAAGGACACACAGTACATTAGGCTATGCAGCTCCAGCATAGATACCAGACAAACAGAGCCAAAAATGCTCTAGGAACACCATCTTGACTGAGCAATAGTGTCACACGCTAGGCACTTACTTCGCTTCCAGGGCTCTAGGCACAATAGAAGATGCATTCATATGCGACAATTTTCATTCAGTAGACTTACGAATATATATGTAAGAGAATAGGTGAAAGTATCATCATACAGGGAGCAGTAATCCACCTGCGTTGATCTTTGGGGAACAAAAGAGACCATCTACAACGCAAGACACATCGTCGGCAAAATGGGTGTTTTACAGTAGACCACATAACTTACTACACACTTATATAAAACTAGCACTTCAGAGCTTTCAGACGACTATTGCACCCTTCAGCGGCATCATACAGTAACTCATTCCACACAATGAGGCCAGGGACACCTATATTTGTTCTGGCCTGCCGTCTGTTCCAGCTATCTTGGGGCTGCAGGAAGATTGGATAACTTCAGACCAAATGAACGAAAACAATGCAACACTAGACATATGGCAACTAAAAGAGGGCTGTTATGGAATGAGAGAGCAGTCAATGCTCACTAATTATATGATATGGAAAATGATGCCCCGATACACTTTTTGAAGTAGAAAAGGTGCCATAAACCTAGTTTTTAAGATATCCAGATTTTTACTTATTTTTGCATAGAAGGGATTTTATCCATGATTTGATCAATGGAACCATGAATCTGTTGTAGCAGATCAAGATTTTGACTTAATTGTTTTCATGTTTTGGCAACAGGTCTGGTTCGATTTCACCATCAAAGTGATCTATCGAATTGAGCAATGCGGAGTGCGGACAAATACAATAGTACTTGTACTTAAACTGGTCAAGAGAATGTACACCAAATTATCAGATATATATGTGACAACTATTTAATGGGATTTGACTATGATAAGGCCACGACAAGAAATGCTAGTGGTTTTAATACAACTTTTTAAAGAACAACATCATGGTTAGATTGTAAGGCTGCCCAAAAGGCTAATTCATAGGTTATTGAAAAACAAGGAACAACTTAAGCATACTATGTAATTTAGTGAAATCACCAAAGTCCACAACAGGGATTGGTTTAGTAATCACAAATGCTGACTTATTATGAAACTAATGATAAATTAAAACCATGACAAAGAAAGGAGCAATAAATTTCGCGTGAAAGAATATTTTTCTAACAAAAATCTTCAAAGGCAAAAATGGAGATGTATTTCTAGTTCAGATATGCTAGCGTGTGCGTGAACATACCCATTCCAGCAGCATCAGAGCCTCTCATGATCCTCAGTTTCCGACAAATGGTGGTAAACAAGCTGCAAATGATGGATGGAGAGTAAGCATGAATGAATAGCTAAAACATGCATGGTAACTTATTTAAATAGTTTATATGTCATATGCTGTGTTTAGAAAAAAGCTAAGAGCACACAAACTATAGAACAATAAGATAAAAGGCGAGCGGACAAACATGCCAAAACAGTATATATACATTGGGTATTATCTCTTAAATAGCTGAGTTCCCAAAAGACATTATCGCAAGATAAATATGTACTGTCAATGTCAATATGTTGCTAGGGAAATAAACATATCGTTAGGATGCATATAATTGTCTCTTCATACAATTTCCTCAAATATAATTTATGAGTTTAATAAAGCGACCCCTATCGAACAAATAAATTTCCTCAGATAACCAGAAGTCACAGAATACCTATCTACACAGCCAAACAAGACTATGATTCACAGAATGGCTGTGTGCATCCATGATGCAGAGGCCGGAGGCAATATATCCTCCTTTTTCTAGAGAGCAAGATGGTCAAGCAAGGATCTCGTAGAACTGGCAAGACTTGATTACCCAGATAGCCATTTTTAGTTTTTTACACATGGGGACATCTAAAATATTCCGTTGCAGAGTATGTTTTGCCAAATTTCAGCTGACTTAACTCCACATATTATCTTAGGAAGGCTAATGTAAACTGTAAGCCACTTGTGGTAGAAGTCTAGGTTACCATATTACTAATTCTGTGAAGTTCCATCACTCTCTTCAATCTCCTATTAAGATCTCCAAAGTTCTAACTTCTAACCAAAGTAGCATGAACAGATTGTACGTAAAAGAAGAATAGCACAATAAAACATCATAAACTCCATAATTAGTTAGGGTGCATGGATATAACAAACCACACAAATTTAAGAACTCACTCATGGAAGATCGCCAACAAGCATCCAGTCAGCATCCTTGTCTTCATAGGTAAGGACATACTCTTGGTCCTGAAGAGCATCAGGCCCAGAACCAGTAATCCTGTCTCTTGTTGAAGTTTTGCAGGAACTGCTTTTGCCTGTAATGCCACAAGTTTAAAAATAAATTTGTTCTTGGAATATACACTATATTAGAGACCAACAGAAAGACGTCTATTCACATACAAGGGTGCATAAGTAAGGCTAGAAATGTTTCTTGTACAGGAACGAATGCTATTTAATCAACAAGATGGAAATTTCTGTATTGCAAGTCTAGAGAGAAACTGAACATAGGGTTACCACATGTTGTGTTTTTACCATGCTTTCATCCTCTCAAGAGTTTGACTACCAAAAGGTGCATACAATAATTCGTTCGTAACTTCATGTCTATTGCATGCCAAATAACAACCTATTTTATGCTAGTAACTTGCATCTAAAAACAACATCGCAAAGAACACTGAACAAAGTTGGAAATCGATAGCAACACTCACCAGTGATGAAGCAGCTGAACATCTTCTCAAGCTCTAGCGAAAGATTCTCATAGCTGGAGTAAGTCTTGAGGTCGACCTTCCTTAGGTAGGGGGCTCCATCCATGCTGACCTTAACATAGCAGCATCCCGCCTCGCTTTTACCTTGCTCTTCCGCCTTGGTCTTTGTGGCATTTGCAGCTAATGTGTTCTTCCGGTAGTTCCGAACAGGCGGCCACCCAACAACCTGTGCCCTATACAGCGCATAACAATGATTATCAAAACAAATCAAACCAAACACCAATTGAAATGCATGGGTTTTAAAGTAAAACTTTTAACACGCCGTCGACTTCAGCAACGTTAGTGCAGGCTACTGAATCGGCCGTACAGGAATGCCACTCTAGATTTATCCTCAGACTAGCAAGACCTTGTTACTAGCTAGCTAATTCCATAAAACCCGGTTGGTTACAGGCGAACTGGACCCGATCAAGTGACAATCTTTAGCAGGAAAGATGCTACCGTGCGTTTAATCCACAAGTAGTTGCTTAAACCTAGTAGATGTCAACAAGAAAAATTAGCCCAAACACCACAACTACTGGGCACTGCTGCGTATGCTGTAATCCAAACCTAAATCTAGCGCTGTAATCCGATTCAGTTACATTTTGTAGCAGGAAAGGTGCTACTGTGCGTTTAATCCACAAGTAGTTGCTTAAACATAGTAGATTTCAGCAAGAAAATCAAGACAAAAAAACATCGCTACTGCTGCGTATGTTGTAATCCAAAGCTAAATCTACAGCTGAAACATGAACTGCCATCGCGCCTGCAAACTAAAAACCTCTTCTTTAGCTAGCAGATGTACGCATCTAAGGAGCCAGCTAAAAGTGAAACACAAAATCAACCGAGTTCGTGCTCGAAGAGGAACTCAGGACCACACTTACTTGGCAGCTGGCGGAGCTCCAGCTCCGGCTCCGGCGGCGGCTTCGCTGATCCCCTTCTCGACCTTGCTCACACCACCTGCCACGGAAGCGGCGGCATCCCTGTTCGCGGACCGGTCGAGCGAGTCGGCGAACCCGCGCTTGGCGCCGCCCCGTGTCGGAGCAGGCGCGGGTCCGAGCGTGAGCGCGGCGTCGACGGCCTCCTCGTCGGCGCGTCCCGGCGAGTGGCAGCCGGGCAGGCCGAGGCGGAGCGCGAGGTGCGGGCCCGCCTCGCCCGCCGCGGAGGCTGACGAGGAGCAGGAGGACGAGGCGGCGGCGGCGGCCCCCAGGCCTATGTAGTCGCGCGCTTCGAGGTGCGGCGGCGGCGGCATTGGAAGGGAGGGGAAGATGCAGGCAGAGCTCAAAGCTTGTGTCTTTTTGTTCGCTGGGAGAGGGGAGGGGAGTGGTGGGGACTCGGCTTCAGTGACTTGTAGGTCACAAGTCACCGAGCGACTTGTGTGGATCCAGTCCCTTCGTTTTAGATCTGACGGACACTATTCACCCAAATCTGAAACAAATAAATAAAACTTTTCAGAAAAAATTGAAAAAATTCCAGTAAATCATAAATGTTTCGTTTTGTATTCTCTGAAAGTTTCGTCCTATTTAGATAAATGGTTTCCGTATAAATAGCGTTTTATGTTTTAAACGAAAAAAGCTATGTATTCCCAAATCATTGGTCCAAATCAGATATAATTTTCACAGAATAGCTAGAGAAACATTTATGATTTACTGGAATTTTTTCAATTTTTTCTGAAAGGTTTTAATTTTTGGTTTCAGATTTGGATGAATCCTACCCGTCGATCAAAAACGGAGGGACGAGATCATTCCAAGTCGCTCGGTGACTTGTGACTTGCAAGTCACTGAAGCTCGGTCCGAGTGGTGGGGTGGGTGCTTGTGATAAAGGAGAGTGGGGAAGTGGCCGACAGCTGGGGCGGCCTCCTCTTTATTCTGCTCCCCTTTCCTCGGGCCGGGCTGTAGGTTCCCCCGGCCGGGTGCGCGTAGCTTATTTGGCGGTGGGGACAGGGGCGGGGACCGGGGTAGGAAAACGTGTGCATCTGTTGGTGTGTGTGGCCGCGGCGACCCTGCCTGCCGGTCATTTCCAAAGGCAAAAGGTGAGAAATGGAATAACGGTGACTTGGTTAGCAGTTGATATGCTTACCTGTTAAGTCATTGTAAAGTGTCACTGTTTTGCTTCTAGAAGCGCAGGTAGATGCATTCATATTTAGTGTAGGACACGAGGTTTGAAATAAGGTGTTTTTGGCTCGCAGGAGTATCTAGTTTCATTCTGAGGATGCATTTTAGAAAATAAAAAATACCTCTAAACATATTATGTTGACACATAAAGTTTAAAAAAGACAAATTCGTTCAAACAATCCAACATCTTTGTTTTTTCCACTGTATAGTCGCAAAAACGATTCGGGGTGTAGTTTCAAATTTCTTTCGAGCTCAGGTTGGATCTGACTACAATTTTGTAGTCAAACCGTGGATGGCAAACAAAAAAACATGCAGTTTCTTACTCTGTATGTGCTTCAGCTCTTTTTTTTTTTTTGAGCTCAAAGTGGTCGTATGTGCTTCAGTTCTTTGGAGTATATGGAAAGTTAGAAATGATCTAATTTTCAATGGCCATTCCTAGCTTGACATTAAGGACCTCTTTGGATTGAAAGATTTTCATAAGAATATTGGAGAATTCCAATCCATAGGATTTTTTCCTAGGAATCCCTTTGAATCAAAGGAATGGCACCTCCAAAATTGCTATGGATTGCATTCCTACACCCCAATCACATAGGATTTTCAACATCCACTCTAACATCTTTTTTACACTCATTCGCGTAGGATCGAGACACTTTTCTGTGTTTTTCCTTTGTTCCATCTAAATCACCTTTACTGCAGTTTTTCCCTGTTTTGTAATCCTCTGTTTTGCACCTGCAATCCTACCAAATTCTTGTGTTTTTTAAAATTCCTCTGTTTTCTAATCCTTTGATCCAAAGAAGCCCTAAGTAGGTTTGGAGACTGTTATTTGCTCTCACTAAGGAGATGGAAATTGATCTTCAGGGAGTCGATGTTGGAGCGGACAGAGGACTTCTGCTCTTGGGTCCTGGTGCTTCTCCGAGCCCGGCTACAACTGGAAAGTGGTTGATCCCATGCTACCCCGCTCCGGTGCGAGCGGTGAGAACTGGCATGGCTGGAGATGATTCAGAACATCGCCAATCTCCGGAGCAGAAAAAGATCGTGGGGGCGAGGGACATGGACAACACCCACGTCGACCCTAGAGGCGACCTTCATCTCTCCAGTTGTCTAGCCCTAGAGCTAAACAAAAAAAAGGAAAAAAGAAATGGGAGATGATTCGTGGCGAGACACCCCTAATTTTATTCCTTTTCGCTCCATGTGAACTTGTATATAGCTCTTCCTCTGCCTTTTTAGATCTTAGCTTTAGCTTTTATTTCCTGCAGTAGACTTCTACCTTCTATCTTTTGGAGCCGCGGGCTCGAAAATTTGTAAACTGCTTACGTTTTGGACCTGCCTTAAACGCCAGATTTCGTTGAGCTTTATCAATGGAACCGGGGGTGAGCCCCTGATGATATAAAAAATAGACAAATTCGGTGCTCGAAAAATAAGTTTTTACTGGACATTTATTTGTCTTTTTTACATAAAGCACAAAAAATGTGCCTATATACAATATTTGTATGTACACCTGTTTGTTTTGGAATTTTTTGACATTGCAAAATATGTTTTTTACATAATATGAGCATCTTATGCTACAAGTGAAAATGGATTTCTGACGAGGTTTGGGCTACGAAAACCCTAGTACTTGTGTGTGGTTGACGAAAATGCTTCCGAGGTAAGTTGGACCAGAGACATTTTTTATTTTGTTTTTCTGTTTGGCCACGGTTCATCAGACGTGCAGGTTCAACACCGCTGCAGCATCGCTGAAGACAGACACCGCCCGCTAAGGCTGTGCACGGTTAACCGAAAACCGAGAAACCGAACTGAAAAAAACCGAAACCGAACCGAAATTGTGGTTATTTTGGTTTCCGGTTAAGGTTACGGTTAGTAAAATAGCTAACCATATGCCTTACGGTTAATACGGTTAATAACCGAAAACCGAATGGTTAACCAAAAAACCGAAATGCCTATTAACTTTTATTATTTTGCTACTTTTATTGACTTTTATTAACTTTATGGGTTACTTGTAGCATGTGATTTGCTACTTGTATAGATTTTTATCAACTTTATGGGTTATTTGGTTATTTTGGATCATATGCCTATTAATTTTATAGTCTATTCCTTTATTTTGTAATATATGGCCACAAAAAGAAATTGTCATTTTAAAATTCGCGTCAACTTAGGTTAATTTGGTTATTACCGAAACCGAACCGAAATTAAATGGTTATTACCGAAACCGAACCGTATTCTCGTACAAAACCGTATTTACCGAAGTATTGAAACCGTATAAATAAAAAAACCGTATAAACCGAACCGAATTAACCATATTAACCGAACGCGCAGCCGGACCGCCCGCACGACTTGCAGCAGAGGTAGGAGTACTATACCCGAAGTGAAAAATGGACAGCCTCAACCTTGACCAGAAAGTACACTCAAGGGAGGTTAATGTTAATTTATGGAGCATAGTAAAGCTTGTTATCCTTTGCAGCGACAGGATCTTGATGCAGATTTTCGCTTTCGTGTTTTTATAATCCATCCAGGATTTTAGACAGCTGCACGGCCGCGCCACTCCTCCAACGCACTCGATTGCCGGCCGCTCAGTGGTCCCACGAGAGTTTCTTACCCAGGGCGAGGGGAGTAGAAATATTTTCTTGACCGGGTCTCTGCCATAATTATTCCCCTGGGCTCTAGTACTCGATCGCCGGTGGTTGCGGACCGAAAAGGGAAGAAACTGGGGTGAGCCCGGTGCTCACCCCACGCTCGGTGCGCCCCCGTCTTGGACGGCTGGGATCGCACGGGAAGCTCGAGTCCGCATCGCGGCGCGGCTCACCGCGGCGCACGTGGCGGGGCGCACCGTGAGCCCGGTGCCCACCCCAGTTTTTTCCCGAAAAGGATCGTGCTAGTAGCAGTCTTTGTTCTGCTGGTGGCTCGCCGCACCGCACCAGTCGAGTCTCGTGAGAAACGAAGCGGAAAAAGTAATGGCGTTGGGCTGGCCGGGGGGCAGGGGCACGGCGGGGCAAAGGACGGACCGACCGACACCCGGGCCGCGAGCGAGTCCACCCGACAGCGCCGCGCATACGTCGCTCTCCGATCTCAACCAACAGACCCACCACACCTACGGGTCCGTGCCGTGCTCCGCGGTTCCACCATTTCCACGCTCACGACGGCGACGGCGACCGATGCCGGTGGCCGCGCGCGCGCCCATCACCGGCACGCCAGGCCACCCGCGTCGAGCGCAAGCGCAATAGTGTACTTACTAGTCGTGCACGCTCGGGTCGTGCTCATCCGCGCATCGCCATGCCGCTCCGCTCGCGTCCCATGCGCACATGCAGGATTGAAGACGCGCACGGCACGGCCGCGCTCTGGGACCCGGATCGCATGGCGAAAGCTACGCTATTTCTGCTGATGCACCGCCAGCCGTACCTTCATTTCTATCCGCGGTGCTACTACTCCAGTTGGTACACCTACCTACCTACCAGCATGCATAATGGCGGCCGGTGCGAGCATATACGCCCGATTCTTTTCACTGTGCATGCAACCAAACCGGGAAATGCTTCCACGTACGTCCGTAGCCATATAAACAGTTTCCTCTTTTGGGCTGGACGATGAACTGAATTTAGAAAATCCTCTGTCCGCACCAATTTTTTTTTCTTTTGTGGTGTGGTTCATGTTTGTCAAGTCATGAGTTCAAATCCTTTGTCCGCACCAAAAAAAAATTCCAATTTTTTTGTTTTTTTGTTTAAAACCTGAAACCCGAATCCCGAACCCGAAATACCCGCACCCGAATCCGAATATCCCGAACCTGAAAAACCCGAGTACCTACTCGGGTGGTGACTTCGAAAACCCGAACTTTATTCAGGAAATTCGGGTTTGCAGCCCCGGTACCCGAACAACCCGTAGAACCCGAATTTAGAAAAAAGGCCTAGTAAATACGCTGCCTCTAGTCAAGGCCTAGCCCAACATAACACTCATCATGCAGCAGGCCACCAGCCCACCAGGGCACCAGCATAACACTCATCGTGACCTAGTCCTCATCTCGTCCAGATCCCATTCCCCATCGCGATCCTTTCCTGTCCCCGCCGCCACACACCACCACACACTCCAGCACGACGCCCTCCCATCTCCCTACCGGCGGCGAGCTCCCATCTCCCTACCGGCGGCGAGCTCTAGCACCATCTTCTGCGACAGCCGGCCTCCTCCCTTCTTTCCTCACCCACCCTCCCTGCTATGCTGTCGGTCGGCCACCTCCCCGGTCCCTGCTATCCCCTTCGGCCGCCGCTGTAGACTTGAGTGAGGGGGCGAAAGGAAGGAGCAGCAGTGCAGCACCGCGACGCCTTTCTTCAATCCCACCGGCCGGCGGCCGACCTTGCTTCTCCGCGTGTGTACATCCTCGCAGTCAACGACTCCTGGCTGGTCTAAAGTTCTAATTCGGGCAAATCGGGAAAACCCGAACCCGTACCCGAAATGTCGGGTACCCGAATTGTCGGGTTCTTATTTTTCTGATAAAATCTCGGGTGTCATTTTCCAGAACCCGAATTTCAAAAAACCCGAATTACCCGTCTCGAATTTTTCGGGTAACCCGAACGCCCAGCGTGACCGCTAGGGTAGAGCACAATACATGTAATAACTGCATACATGGGCATGTTTTGTTCTGTCTTCTCTTTTACCCAAATTCCAATAGAAAAAAAAAGCACGACGTCTCGGCTCAAGGCGCCGTGGGTGTATGCACGACGCCTTGGCCCGGGGCGCCATGCTATTATGGTGGGTCCCGCGTAATTTGACATGGCACGGTCGACGACGCCTTAAACCGGGGCGTTGTACAAATGAGCACGGCGCCCCGGGGCGGGCGCCATGAAAAAGGGTCAGATCGTGAAATGATTTGAATTTAGGTCTATTTTATGAAATAATTTCAAAAAAGGGGTCAAATTTGTCAAAATTGCCTGGCCTCTTGGCCTACAAGCAGCAACCTGCAACCCTCTACGCTAGGCTACCTCTGCGCGCCGTGCAGACGCGCATCGTCACCGCCCGGTCACTTCGCCGGACATCGTGCCATGGGTAAATAAACTCCACTCCCTAGCTAATTCTGCACCAAGATCAGGCAAGTCGCAGCCAAATCTCGAGGTACGCTGGCACGGTACCTAGCTAGCCGATGCAGTTTTGGAGCAACTTTACTTGTAAAGTCTCCGTGACCGTTCCGAATGCTTTTGCTCGTCCAATGACACTGCACGGTCCATGGCGCAGTACAACGTGCGAGGTTTTCCAGGTGAAAATTACGCTCGCTCGATCGATCGATCTCTCCGTTCCGCATAACCCTGGCGCTCCTGACCGGCCGGCCGGCAACCGAGCACGTGCAGCGGCAGCCATGATGACTGCCCCGTCATGTTCATTTAAACGCCCACCACTTGAGCCCGGCTGTGCACGCTGCCGCCAGACGCCACCGAGCGAGACCGATCGACGCTCGCTAGCTAGCTGTTCGATTCAGCGAGAGGAAATGACAGAAAACCACCACAATTGGGGCTAAGTTGTCTGAGACCACCGAAATTGAGCCTAGGGACAGAAAACACCTCACATTGGGGCAGGAGTGTGACGCGGAGCACTGATTCGTGCGATTAGTTGTCTTAACAACATTTCTGACCGTGCGGTCCCACTGTCAGGCCTACGTGGCGAAAAAAAAGAGTCAACGATGTCTCCAACTTATCTCGGCCACTGCAATGCGCCGTCCACCGCCGGCGAGCCTCCATCCGCCGCGAGCACGGGCAGCTCCGTCCACCGCCGGCGAGCCGCCGTCCGTGGCCACTGCCAGATCTTGGACACCGAGAAGCTGTCGCCTTTGCTCTTTCTTCCCCTCGCTGCCAGCCGGGTTGGCGCCGCCGGCCACGATCCCTCTCGGCCCCCTCATCCTCTCCGCGCCGCCATTGGTGCCGTCGCCGTGCCGCCGATGGACGGACACCTGCAGGCTGGCCTCCACGAGGACGTACTGGTAGGAGCCCATGGAGTAGCACCTCCTGGCATCCAGGCTGCTGCCGGCCGTGTCGCCCTCCTCGCTCGCCTCCAGTCCTGCGGGCTGCATCCAGGCTGCTGGCGGGGCCGACCGCCCTGGACGTGTTCTTGAACTTGCCGAGCCGCACCGGGAACACGGCGTCCTCCGCCCGCCTCCAGTCCTCGTCGAGCGCGGCGTCGAGCAGGAGGGCGGCGGCCAGTACCGGGCCGCCCTCGCGTTGCCGGGGTCGAGCAAGGCGAAGAGGCTGTACCGGAGCAAGGCGAGGACGCCGCCGACTAGGAGGAGGTCGGGCGGGTGCCCGAGCTCGAAGTGGCGGAGCGCCGCGAGGAGGCGGTCGCGGAGCAAGGACTCCCCCGGGTCGTGGTACTGAGCGGGGGCGCGGCGGCGTCAGTGCGCGCGGAGGAGGTCGAGGTGGCCGGCGGCGTCGTGGGAGAGGCGGAGGGAGGCGGCGGGCAGGACATCGAGGACGACGGCGAGCTCGGCGTCGAGGTCGCGGAAGGCGGCGGCGAGGTGCGGGGCGCGGAAGAGCACCGCGTAGAGCTCGCGGAAGCAGAGGTCGCGTTGACCTTTTTTTTTCTTTTTTTTTGGGCCACGTAGGCCTGGCAGTGGGCCCGCTCTGTCAGAAATTCTGTTATCACCACTAATCTGAGAAATCAGTGCTCCTTGTCACGCTTCTGCCCCAAAGATAGGTGTTTTCTGTCCCTAGGCTCAATTTCGGTGGTCTCAGACAACTTAGCCCCAATTGTGGTGGTTATTCGTCATTTCCTCATTCAGCGAGGACAGAGGAACAACAAACTGAAGGGCCACCACAATCGATTGTCTCCCGTGCACGGTGGGGGTGTTGCGGCCTCCGGTCAACGTCTCTGCCGCTTCCTGCCGTGAAAGCTATGCGTCCAGCCGTCCAGGTCCAGACCAGCGGGGCGTCCTTTTGTTGGGCAAGAGGCGGAAACTATTTAAAGAAAAATCTAATTCTGATCCTCCGCTAAACATATTATAGTTGAATGCTCGTGCATCCACACGAGCTTTTAACCCTGTCTCGTATTTAAACGTAATTCATGTCAATAATGTCGCTGATGCGGAGATGGGAACATTTTTAATCAACATTTTTCAGTGTAGACACCCATAAGATAATTATCCTTCGCTCGTTCCCCTCCCTCGTTGCTCCCGTGAGCAACGGGGAGGGAACCCTAGCTGCCGCCGGGCACCGCCCCTCACCTTCCCTCCTCCTCCCTCGCCGCTGTGGTAACCCGAATTTTTGAATTCGTTTATTTTGAGTAAATTAAGTTTAGCTTGTAATTATTTGATTTTTGCTAACTCTAGCTGGATTTTAATCTGCATGCATGAAATAATAGTGTATCGATTTGCTTGTGCATGTGCCGAGGCATTAAGCTGAAACATACATCCATATGCATGCATGCTTACGGTGTTGAGTTAATTAATTAGAGAGTGAGACTACGTGGCTGGATATTAGAGGTGGTGTAGGTATGTGTTAGCAGCTCAAGAGTGGCTTCAAAGCCAAGCCTCAGCTGGACGTTTTGCAAGGTAGCCAAACAACAGTCTGTGACGTATTTTCTCACGTCAACGGATGTCGGCCCCAGATATTTTCCAGCAAGGAGTCAAAGCGGCAGCGGAGGACTGAGATAGGAGTCCTCCAAAATGCATCAATGGTACTCGAACTTGTCGACAAGGTTCACTTTGGTCACCGTACTCAGAGAATACCATTTTACGGTAACTAAATACGACTTAGTGGTTCATCTACGGTCACTGGTGCTCGGGACGGGGTGCGTGCCTGGCCCCCATGTCCCGCTCTCCAAGATGCCGGGGCGGAGCTTCCTGACGCGGCGACGGGGCGTGTCTGGAGCGTGACCGCCGCGAGACTCGCGCCGCGTGTGCCGCCGCCCCATGCTCATCTGGTCACCGAAGCCTGGACGTCGAGCTTGCGCCGTCGAGCTCGTGCCGTGCGCGCCACGCTGCGAGCGACGGTGGCGACGTCACCCGACACGCCCGTCATGGTCGTACGGTCGAGGTCGAAGCGACGCGCTCGAGCCTCCCCTGGTGCTCTAGACGGCCTCCAGCGAGCGTGGCGTGGCCCCTGTCTTCGTCCCTGTCGTCGGAGAAACTGGCCGGGCAGCGGAGCGGCGCCGGCCTCCCGTGCCTTCCCTGCGTGCACCTAGGCGACGTCGCGTGAGGAGCTGGAGGTTGGGGATGAAATTTGTCTATCACTGCTTCTGTTTTCTAGCTGAGGGGTCTTTTTAGAAAAAATAATATTCTTGAGAGCGGTCAACCAGTGCAAATACACCACGCTATCAGCACCAGTGACCGTAGATGAACCATTAAGTCGTATTTAGTTACCGTAAACTGGTGTTCTTTGAGTACGATGACCAAAGTGAACCTTGTCGACAAGTTCGAGTACGCGTAGCCGGTGCTCTCACTCCTATAGATAGCTAGCGCTGCTCTCCGGCCGGCACCAGAGCGAGTCAGACAGGAGGGCGACCAGCGAGTGAGAGATAGACGGCGACGAGCAAGCTGCGGCGAGCCGGCATCCATGGAGTACAGAAGGAGGCGCTGCTGAAATATTTAGCTGAAGGCGCTGGTACATCGGAGAAAGGCGACGCAACGGTGGTGAGTGAGAGTCCGGCTGCGCGTTCGGTTAATATGGTTAATTCGGTTCGGTTTATACGGTTTTTTATTTATACGGTTTCAATACTTCGGTAAATACGGTTTTGTACGAGAATACGGTTCGGTTTCGGTAATAACCATTTAATTTCGGTTTGGTTTCGGTAATAACCAAATTAACCTAAGTTGACGCGAATTTTAAAATAACAATTTCTTTTTGTGGCCATATATTACAAAATAACGGAATAGACTATAAAATTAATAGGCATATGATCCAAAGTAACCAAATAACCCATAAAGTTAATAAAAGTCTATACAAGTAGCAAATCACATGCTACAAGTAACCCGTAAAGTTAATAAAAGTTAATAGGCATTTTGGTTTTTTTGGTTAACCAATCGGTTTTCGGTTATTAACCGTATTAACCGCAAGGCATATGGTTAGCTATTTTACTAACCGTAACCTTAACCGGAAACCAAAATAACCACAATTTCGGTTTGCTTTCGGTTTTTTCAATTCGGTTTCTCGGTTTTCGGTTAACCGTGCACATCCTTAAGTGAGAGGCAGAGCTCGCTGGCCGGAGACGGCGAGTGGAAAGTCTGGCGGCGTACCATCTTTGCTGGTGGATTTCTTTGACGATCTGGTGGTGGTATTCTTTAACTATAGTCCTGGCGATGACCCAGTATGCCGATCCTCGAGAGTACGTGGAGCGATCAATCGTATCAGAGCTGATCAAAGTGGATATTATTTGGTAGCTACAGCGTAGCTTAATTGAGGCAAGCGGTTCTTACCTCTCTCATATATTTTGTATACTTTGCTATGAATTTACATGATACCCTAAGCGGTACGAGCTTTGTGTTGATATACGGGGCTACTGCGCTGGTGTCGTTACGGTCAGTGGCGGAGCTACACGATCTGAAACCAGGGTGCACAAAGGATGTCATAACAGATTAAAATCATATTTAGGGGGTGCATACATGGTGAAAACATGCTATTTTACAAAGAATTTTTTTCTACCCGGTGTCCTGTGCACCCGGGTAGCCCTTAGTGGATCCGCCGGTGGTTACGGTGATGGATCCGTAGGAGCCACCGGTACGAGCCGGGATTAGCACGTATTTTTGACATGCAAATGAACACAATGTTTTTATAAAGTAAACTTGGTGCTACGAAGGTGATCGTATTGTACCGGTCACATTACATGTATGGGACTGTCTGAGTTCTCCACGAGGGACGGCCCTTGAATGGAAAGTGTCGGTGATGGATCCGTAGGAGCGATCGACACGAGTAGGTCAGGGTGTCCGGTGTCTGAACGGGTAAAAGGGCTCTGCTCGTTCTGTAATCCTGTGCGGTTCTGGGCGAGGCTGTCGATGTCGGAGTACCCCTCTTAAGAGTGTAAAAGCGTGAATATTCACCCCTGTGATTCCCGGGAAGGGAAACTCACTTTCATGTGTGGCACCATGTGTTTTAATCGGACTAATAACTTAACCACACAATGATTCAGATGTACTTTAGAAAACCTAGTGTATTTTACTAAGTATATGAAAGTGTATGAATTGTTTGCTGAGTACGATTTATTTGTACTCACCCTTGCTTCTCTTGTTTTTATGTTATCAGAGTGCGCAGCGAAGAAGTGGTCAACCGAGGAGTAGGCTGGACCAGTGGGTGGGATGCGACTAGAGAATCTATTTATCCTTGTAAATGTAATAATTCTGTAAAAATGATTAGAAAAGCTTCTTGTGATCCACTGTGCTGGTTTATCCTGCTTCTCTAGCCTTGCACGTGTATAGACTTTCGGGTCTATAGGCGCGCGGCGGCTGTCATTCTACCGGGCCGGGTCTCGGGGCGTGACAGCCGCCGCCACCAGGACGCGGCCGGGCAAAGCCCTGCCGGCGTCGGCGGCGGCGGGGCATGTCGCCTCCTCGCGCAGGGGCGCCGACACGGGGCGACGCATCTGGACCGGGATGCCGCGGTGGCGGGGGCCGTGGTGGCGTGGCGGATCTCCTCCTTGGAGCTCGGCGGCGGGGCTGGCTCCATGGTGGCGGGGCGCGGCCGTGGTGGCTGGTGGCAGTGCGGGCTCCGCCCAGATCTGCTCCGGCGACGGCGGGCGGCGCGGGCCGAGGACGGCGCGGGCCCTCTGGGCGTGGTGGTGCTGCGGGAGTGTGTGGTGGCGCTGCAGGCTTTGGCCTGTGCGGTGAGGACGAGATGCGGCGGCGCCGCCGTTTCCGGCGGCGCGTGGTGGAGGAGTGGGTGCTCGCTGGCCTGCGGGTACGCGGCAACCTCTCCGGCCCACCGGCCATCACCTCCTCCCACCTCTCCTGGCCACCGTTGGTGGAGGACGCGGTGCGGGCGCGCTAGCGAGCAGCGGTGGCTGCTCTGTTGCGCCCGGTGGATCCCGACGGCGGCGGTTGTGGGCCAGCGTGCGGTGGCCATAGCCGGCGGCGGCGCGGCGCGGATGGCAGCTCGGCGCCACCTGCTCGACGCGCTCCCCACGGTGGCTGACCCGTTGGCAGTGTCTCTCTCCTACAACAACATCATTCGAGGCTTCGCCCCCCGCGCCATTGGTCTTCTCAAGTGAGCTGCTTTACCATCTCCGGGCTGCCCCTGCTTCGGCGGTCTTCGGGGGGTCCTTGCTCTGGGTCGGGGCGAAATCACCGCGCGGCGCTGTCCACGCTGTCAACGGCGACGCCCGAGGGTGCCGCTACCTTCTTGGAGGCGTTGGCATGACCCTTTTGCTGGACTTCCTCCTCGAGCACCGGGGGAAACCCTAGGTCCGATTGGTCGGATCGGGCAGCGGCGGCGTCTCAACGCCGTTCCCCTCTTGCGATCGCTGCTTGGGCTGCACGTGGTGGCTCCGATGTGGCGGCTAGAGTGCGGCGAAGCGTGGCTCCGGAGTCGATAGAGCGCGGACCTCCGGGACGCAATGGACGCCGGCGCCAACTTAGCCCTGATGATCGTTACACCTGTTCTAGCCGGGCCCTGCCCCTCACCTGCCGACTCTCTCTGGCACATAGGTGTGTGGTTCTCTGGCCTGGGTCGTTTTGGAGCGATGATCCTCCCGGGAGCAGTTGGCAATGGGTACGGCAAACTTGAACTCCAATTTCATCTTCTCTTCTAAGCATTGGAGACGAAGATCTTCACTTCTTTTCAATTTTTCTTTCAAATCATTGTTTTCTTTTTCAAAAAACTCGATAATATGGTCGGTTGGAATTTCCGGTTCAACTACCTCCTAGATAAAAATATATCTATGTCAAGTTGATCGGCATGATTGCGATAAACACGAAACGAAACATATATATAGTTATAACAAACAATCATACCACATCCGAATAATAGAGCGGACGAGAGCCGGTGTGGACAGATGTCAAAACCATGACACTATATATATAACAAACAATTATACAAATAATAATTATGCTTATAAATCATACACCTAATATTTTTTAGAATACAAAATAGAAAAAGAGGCTCACCGAGGTGGTGCCGGTGACGGGACGGCGCGGCGATCTACGGACGGACACGGGACGACACTAAAACACACAATTCATAATTTAGTTTGAGCTCAAATTGCATATAAAACAAATGAAATCTCTAACTTAGACATTTCATCAAACACCTAGCTAGCACTAAAAATATGAAATGAGCTAAATGAGCTAAATAAGCAACGAAACGAGCGCCGGAAGAAAGAATGAAGCTGTGCTAACCCTTGGATAGATGGGGCACCGTCAATCTTGACAAATGGTGGCAAAAAATGGGGACGAAATCGAGCTCGGGAGAGCCAAATGGTGAAGAAAATGGAGAAGAACTCGAGCTGGAAAAATGAACCTGCCTGGCTCGGGGTGGAAGGTGATGCAGGAAGAACATTAGTCCCGGGTCCAGCAAGGAACCGAGACTAAAGGTCTACCTTTAGTCGCGGTTCGTGGCTGGAACCGCGACTAAAGGTGCTCGCGCAGGCCCGAGCCTCTGCGACCGCACGTGGTGGACCTTTCGTCCCGGTTCGTGGCTGGAACCGGGACTAAAGGTCCCTCACGAACCGGGACGTGGTCTGGGAGGCATTATAGCCGTTGGAAAGACCTAACTAGTACCGGTTCGTAAGGGAACCGGTACTAAAGGTCGAAACCTTTTGCCCTTTTTCCACTAGTGGTTGTTGTAGTTTGTAGGTTGAGATACCTCCTCACTTAGTCGTTGTGAGGACCTGCTGTTTGGCTGTGTTACCGCATCGTTGATGCCGGAATCGCGGTAACCTGGACTCTGTCCTTTTTCTTCTGTTGCAATTGGCACGCAAGGCTTTTGCGTGTTCGCAAAAAAAAAAGACACCCAGAAGATCTCATGGAGTTTGAGTTACTCAAATAGCGGTAATCATTCCCATAGCCCATGGCGTGGAGAGATCGCATCAATCACCATCCATTTTAGACAACGGTACTCGGTATGGCGGACTTCCCGCTCGGGATTTTAAAATATCCACAACTTTCCAAAATAATTTCGCAAGGTTCCAAAGCCCAAAGGGAGGCTATAGTTTCCTCTCATTTCCTTCTTTTGAACATAGCGGCCGAGGGTTAACTCATAAGAAACCTTCTAACTCAAGATTAGACTAACCCATCAAAAGAATAACATAACACCATTTAATCTCCCAATTTTTATAAAACCAAACCATTTTAGATTACTTTTATGGAAGTCAAAGCAACACTTCGGAATCCATCGACATACTGCATACATGGGTATATTTAAAGTATACAGCAAAGATTAATACATCATTGTAAGTTTCAAGTGTTGCCGCGAAATAATAAAGTGGCGGCAGCAAGAGTTGTTCTACATCAAAACAATGTGTTCAATTAATTAACCAAAATGTGCTTCTCACGTTTACTATCCGTGTCACTTCTGTTACGCAACCATTCACTACTCTCGGCAAAAACTTCCCTAAAATTGATGAGTGTGACTTCGGGAGCTACCAACGAAGTTATGTCCAGATTAAACCAAAGACATACCTGTGAAAGCATAGACTAGTTATGTGTACAACAAAAGGACCATCACGATCTAGTTGGGAATTTTCCACATTGGTCTAAGAAAGGAAGGAATCAAACACAGTACAATAAACCTTTAATATACCTTTCAAGCCGAAAAAGGGTATGGTAAGTCAAAAATTGTCAGTATCCAAGAGTCAAAGCTTTGAATTAAAAGCACGACAAGAATTATGGAATGGATGTAGTATTTCAAAAGCACGACAAATGAGAAGAGAGTTGAGTTGATGGAGCAGAAATACGAACGCTCCAAGAGCTACATGGAGATGCAAGCCGTGAAGGTGCTATGGTTAGAAAAATGATAGTCATCTAGGCGGAAATCTAGGATTGTGGTGTTAAAACTTATGGTTGATTAGGAAAATGTTGCAAGCGCAAAGCGGAACAGGGGGAAGAGGCGAAGAGCAAACATGTATTGTGATATTTACGGAGGAGGCCCATATATTGTCAACCGACACAGGCATGATGGATCCGAAGATGAAATCATGGTATAAAAAAGCTTAGGCACATATATTTGTTTGTACCGACTGACCAGTCTATGTCTATGTTGTATATTTGTGTTGATGCATCGATGCATTCATGCTGATGTCACATGTTGTACCCACCATCCTGCGCCCAACGGTCGTATAGAATAATTACAATGGTATGCTTTAAAGTCACGGTTTGATATGAAATATTAGATGTTTAATACTCTAATTTCTTAATCTAATTTTTATCGTGATCTTTCTAATAGCGGAGGAGACTCTCGAGCCGGTGATGCCATCACCCAGTGGACCACCAAGAGATGGGCGAAAGGTGGTAAAAGGCGAAGCAATTGCATACAAGTCTTGAGCAGTCCAGACTTTGCATGACCTAGATATCCAACGACACCTAAACGAGGTTGGGTTCTTGGCCGAGGGGATGATCCAGTGCTCGCAGTTCACCCCCCATGCGAGGGATGTGACCTAGAGCTGAGCCTCGCCACAGGCCCACAGCCCGTTGCCGGTGCTGATACTACTGGTGCTCCCCCCACATCGCGACGGTCTAAATATTTTTTGGGCCCAACGTGAGTTCATATCATTAATATTTATACTAAACTTTTATATTTTGTAATATATATATTATAAAACTACAAACTTAACTAGTACGTTTTTATACTTACCACATACCAATATTGTTTTATATTAGTTATGGTGGTATTTCATTGTACATGTGTAGTGTTTATAATTGAAAAAGTGCTGGGATTCTACACTATAATGACTAAGCATGATTCCCTTAAACGTGAGAAAAAACATAATCTCACATACCCATACACTAATTTAGTGACACTTGCTCGTAAACTATAGTGTATGTATGTACGTGTTTGCTTATATTTATGATATTAAATATCTTGGCACATAAGTATAAAGCGCACGAGTTCAACAGATATCTAGATGTGGCTTCTATTCGATTATTAGGTACATGCGGATAGACTAGTATATTACCAGAGCTCATTTCCCATAGGTGGGCTATTATGCAAGATCAATGCAATGAATTTAGTGGATGTCATGATCAAGTGATCAATAGTCCGGTTAGAGGCATGGGTGTAAACACATTAAATTTAATTTTCAATTTGCTAACTATGTTCAGCTATGTCTCATATATCGACATGTACCATCTTTTTGTTTAGCGGCCCCAAGATTTGGTTCTCTTCAACAATGACACGACAATAAATCCTTCGCCTCGTCACATTGTTCGACAAGGATTTATTGATTCACGAAGTGGGAAGCCTTTCAGGCACAACTCAAGCACCAACAAGGCAACAAGCCATGGATGATGGTGCTCCAACAAAGAAGCGTGCAAACAAGATGGTGCAAACTGTCAAACAAGTCATTAGCCATGTGAATGAAGAAGGGGAGAAGCATGCGGCTCGTCCAAAGGAAGGGAGTTCTCAAAAGAGGCTGCAATCCATGCGACATCAACAAGCACGTTGCAGAAATCCTTGTCTGAATGACGAGCGTGAGGGAGGTGTCAAATGAGAAGAGAGTTGAGTTGATGGAGCAACAGAAAGACGAACGCTCCAAGAGCTACATGGAGATGCAAGCCGAGAAGCTGCTATGGTTAGAAAAATGATGGTCATTTAGGCGGAAATCTAGGATTGTGGTGGAAAAACTTATGGTTGATGAGGAAAATGTTGCAACCGATAAGATCAAAGCGGAATCGGAGGCAGAGCAAACATGTATTGTGATGTTTACGGAGGAGGCTCATATATTATCAACCGACACAAGCGTGATGGATCCGAAGATGAAATCATGGTATCAAAAAGCTTAGGCACATATATTTGCTTGTACCAACTGACCAGTCTATGTCTATGTTGTATATTTATGTTTAACAATACTATTTCGCGATCATATTGGTACTTTAATAGATGCTCAGTATGATTAGATTTTGTTTCGAATTTGATTTATGATTTGTGCATAATCATGTGCTTTTATTTGTTGATAATTATGGTCTACAATATTTATGAAATGAATTATTGCTGAGATCAAAACAAGCAAAGAGTGAATAAATTGTTAAAACAAACAATGACCAGACCGTTTTGGAGGTGCCATTGGACTAGGGTTCACATTTGTGTACAATTTTTTCGTCCCTAACCAAGATCTTTAAATTTATGAAATTTAAGTAAAAGTATTCAAAATTAAGGCGATTCAATTGGATTTATCAAAATTAAATGTGAAGATGTGGAATCGAACTCACGACCTCACACAGTGGCGGAGCCACACATTTTTTAATCAATATAGGCAATAATCATGCAAAAATAACAAAAATGGTATAAATACGTGTATTTGACTACACAAGTTTTCATTGACTATACAGAGTTGGAGTCCGCCACTGAACGTCACATACAGCCACATATACCATTCACCAACAGAGACTCGGGCGCACTTTCCCCTCCTCCTCGCTACAGTAGCAGAGGAGGCGATTTCTTGGATCCGCCCGCGCGCCGCGCTCTCGCCGTCGCGGATCCGCGGGATCTCTCTCCCCCCGTCCGCTCCGGCGGCGGGTGGGTGGGGGATCCCCGGATCCCTTCGTGTACATAGAGTAGGGGTGTGGGGGTTTCCCGCCGGCGGCGCTGTGGAGGCGGCGGTGCGGTTGGTGGGGTTTTGGCGTCGGCGGCCATCCTCTCCGGCGGGGGAGCTCCGGTGGGGCCTCTTCGTGCGGTCGTCGACCCCGCCGTGCTCGCGGATCCACGGATCCGCCGTGCGCGGCCTTCTGCTCCAGCTGCTGCGGTGCGGCGGCGCTGGAGCTGCGTTCTTCATCCAGGGCTGGGCTGGTCGGGCCCTCCAGCCTCCCCCAGCGACGGATCCGGTGGCGGCCGAGGCAAGGAAGGGAAGCGGAGCCAGGGGGGCGCCTGCCCGACGTGTTCATCGTCAACAAGCTCGTCGCGGCGCGGCGGGCAGACACGGCGGCGCCTCTCAAGGGTTTGAATGTGCCCAGGCTGTGGCAAGGTGGTTGCCGGCCTTCGTCTTCGTCGCCGGTGGAGCTGCGGCTCGCGTTTCCGGTTCTGGATCATCCACTTCGTATGTTTGTTCTTCGTTTTTCTTTGTTCTATGTACTGTGTATGTGGACGTCCGGTGAATATATGCGGTTGTTGGATGTGTCAAAAAAAAAAAATATACCATTCACCATTATACGAATGCAAAGTTCTTGACATCCCCTCGATCTCCACCCGATAAACAGTGTACTTTCAGCTTTCCTGAAAGTCAAACCATTTCAAAGTATGATTAAGTTTATACATATATAAAAATTATAAGAAAATAGGTATATGATAAAAAAATATGGTGGCATAAATGATGATTTTTTTTTATACGGGTTGCATGGCGATTGATGTAGTCTATGGATGATGCACCGCGCGCCCGTGCCTTGATTTTTTTATTTACGAAACACAGTACAACGCAGGCGCTCATATACACGCGCACACACTCACCCCTATGAACGCACGCACGCACATCCTACCCCTATGAGCACCTCCGAGAGACTGAGTCGGCGGGTCGAGTCTTGAGAATGACGAAGTCACCACGGACGCCTCGCTGTCGACGGGAACGTCGCCTCCCACTGAAGAATATTCCGTCTTAAATGAGAAACACCAGCGTCAAATCTGGGGTTTGAACTCTGGTGGGCTGGGGGTACAACCACCCACCTAACTATCTTGCCAGAGGCAAGTTCTCGCCCGTGCCTTGATCGCTGTGGTGCCGAGAGAATGTTTCTACGTACTCCCTCTGTTTCACAATGTACGTGGCAAGAAACCGTTTCCATTTTTGGCTAATCCATGAAACGTGGCTGTGGCTGCGGTAGTCGGCTATTCTCCGGCGTGTCCTTGGGGTTGCCTCGGCGTGTTTTGTTGCTGAGAAGTCGAAGCTGCTGTGGTGTTCCCGGTGATGTACGATGACTGGCGGCAGATGTTCCTTTCGGCGAGTTTCCACGGCGCCAGCCTGCTGGTTCTCTCTTCTTAGCTCTTCTTCGGACTCGAAGCTGCGATGTCTTGTCGCAGGGGCTGAGTGGCACGGATCTTCATATGGCTCCACACGGCCACGACAGTGCGGGTTGGCTCGGCGACTGCCTGCGGCGAAGTCGGAGTCGCATGTTCGGAGTTTCGGGTTGGCGGCGTGGCCCCCCAGGGGAGATGTGATGACGATGACGCCTTCGTGCGGTCTCGATGAGGCCCTCTCTTGAGTGGCGTGTGGGGTTTTCTCTGTTTGGTGCCGCTCAGCGGTTTGTGTTGGTTTTCGCCGGGTTTGGCCGGTGAGCGGTGCGTTGTGTTGTACGGTTTTTGGCCGGTTTTTCCTTATAAACTGTCCAACTCTTTTCGACTTAATCAATCAGGAATTGAAAGTTTCGAAAAAAAAATCATTGTCCCTGCCGCGTACTGGTGCTACCCAAACTCGCGTTGGATTGCATTCAGAATTCAGAGGAACAACGCATCGGTGGTTGAGAATTAAATGATGCCGCCGCCGCGGTGGCGTTGCAAGATCGGACCAAGCAGCTCTCTGTCGAGGAGTACAACTAGCATTTGCCGGGCGGGCGACAACGCCTGCCTGCTAGGCATGCAGGCACGCAGGCGGCGGCAGCACCTGCCACCATCTGCGTCGGCCACTTCAAGCGGCAAGCTAGCGTGCCTACTAGCAGCGCATCATCGCCGCTCGGTCACTTCGCAGGCCATCATGTTCATGCCTTGCCTCAGGTGCTCGAGCGCACCCCATTAACTCGTCCTCTGCTCTCCACTGCGTGCCTGCTCTGGCTCGCTTCTGTTCATTCACTGATCGATGAGCATAATTGTGCAGCAACCTTTTATAGAGGAACTTCACCCTCTATCAATGACAGTGCCCAATGCTCGTTCTCAGTGCTCACGCCCAGATGACTTGGATGAATCGTGTACGGTCGCCGCACATAAGTTTCTGGAAAATCCATCATCCGCGTTCTCAAGTTGATCATGAAGCCCAGGAGAGGTCTCGCCGCGATTTACTAATGTTAATTCGGGTCTGATGATTTCTGGAGGTTTTTCAGGTGGAAAATCAAACTCGATCAATCTGGCCCTGTCGACCGGCAACCGAGAAGGCCGGCCGGGCCCGTGCAGCGGCAGCCATGATGACGATCCGCCCTGCCACGCCACGTCCTTTTCCAAGGCCCATCGCCCGGCCCCGGATATGTGCGTGTGTACCCACTGACGGCAGACACTTCAAAAAAAAAAATGGCGGCAGACACCACAGGCACAGGGTGAGACCGATCGACTTTCGTCTCGCTTCGACGACGACGACAAAGAACAAACCGAAAAAATAATGCACTGTGGGGGTTCGGGTCTCGTCGCCTCTGATCAACGTAGCTTCCGTGTCCTGGCCGTGAGAGCTAGGTGTCGAACCCAGCGAGTCAACCAAAAAATAATGTCTGACAGGGGTTAATGGAAATCAAACCGCTTTTCCTTGCTAGCTGTAGATTCCAGGTTGGGGATGGAGCTAAGACTAGATTTTGGGAGGACAATTGGCTCCCAGGACCTAGTCTTGCAATCAAATTTCCAACTCTGTTTAATATCTCAAACAATTGTAACATTTTGGTACTAAAATCTTTTGAGAGTGGAATTAGATCCCTAACATTCAGAAGAAATATCACGGGTCCTAAAATGATTGAATGGAACAGACTTATAGCTCTCTGTGAAACAGTTCAATTATCTAGCGAGGAGGATAGGCTAGTGTAGAATTATGAGATTGGCGGAATATGTGGATGTTGTATTAAGCCTCATGGGCGAGTATATATGGGAGTACAAACTTGGAGGACAAGAAGTCTCTCCTAGAGATAAGGTAGGTGCCGGATTACAAATCCTAAACTACCAAATATGTGCAACCGTAATATATCTCTAACATCCCCACGCAGTCGTAGCGGTAGCGTCGTGAACAACTGGAACGTCGCGGACGGTCAGACTGGAGAGAAACCGAATTAGACCAGTGGGATGACATCCCCCCGCAGTAGAGGCGGGAACGTCGTGGACGGTGTCGCGGCGTCGATGCTTGGACTGTAGAGGAAGCTGACGAGGAGCTCAAGCGAGGTGATAGCCCTTGTTGCCGATGTCGAGGGAGCCGAGAGCGTTAGACGGTGCAACCTTGGTCGGGGTAGCCGTGCGAAGGGTTGCCGTGGTCGATGTCGTGGTCGGGTTGCCGGTATCGAAGTAGACGCAGGAAGAAGCCGCATGCGCATAGTACGCGTGAAGAATGACGGAGACGCGTCGAGGCAGTCGTCGAGGAAGCCGATGCCGAAGACGACGCGGTACGAGCCGTCGAGGACGAGGTGCGGCCATTGTTTTGCCAGAACAAGGCGCACGTCGGGACGAAGGCATACTCCGGCTTTGCCAGAGCCGAGTACGCATAGAAGAAGTCGGTGACGCGTCGAGGCAGTCGTAGAGGAGGGAGCCAATGCCGAAGACGTTGTCGAAACCGATGAAGACGAGGCGCCATCCCGGTTTGCCAGACCCGGGGACACGTCGGGGACGAAGGCACGCACCGGTGTCGCCAGTACCGTGCGTGCGGGGGCAGGGAGCCGAGAGCGTTAGACGGTGCAACCTTGGTCGGGGTAGCCGTGCGAAGGGTTGCCGTGGTCGATGTCGTGGTCGGGTTGCCGGTATCAAAGTAGACGCAGGAAGAAGCCGCATGCGCATAGTACGCGTGAAGAATGACGGAGACGCGTCGAGGCAGTCGTCGAGGAAGCCGATGCCGAAGACGACGCGGTACGAGCCGTCGAGGACGAGGTGCGGCCATTGTTTTGCCAGAACAAGGCGCATGTCGGGGACGAAGGCATACTCCGGCTTTGCCAGAGCCGAGTACGCATAGAAGAAGTCGGTGACGCGGTCGAGGCAGTCGTAGAGGAGGGAGCCAATGCCGAAGACGTTGTCGAAGCCGATGAAGACGAGGCGCCATCCCGGGTTTGCCAGACCCGGGGACACGTCGGGGACGAAGGCACGCACCGGTGTCGCCAGTACCGTGCGTGCGGGGGCAGGGACCACCATGAACCATACGCCAGTGTCGGAGGGGCTAGCAGAGGAGGCCTCCTGGACGGTTGCGGCGCCAATCGGCGGGGGTAGAAGGTGCCGATGTCGTCCGCGGTTGTCGGAGTAGACGTAGTCGGGGACGAGGATGCTGACGCTGGCGACGAGGTCGTGGTGGACGAAGACGTAGAAGGCGGCGAAGGCAGCGGCGGCCTGGAGTGGCCATGCTGGACGCCTGGACAAGGAGTGGTCGGCGGGACCTGCGACGACCTGAAGTGGCCATGCAGGTTACCTGTAGAGGTGCGGCGGCGGTACTCGAAGTAGGCGAGGAAGAACCCGGCGGCTTGACGAAGACCATGCGCGGACGGTGGTGTTCCCACGCCGAGGGAGTCGGCGCGGCGCATACCACGTAGAAGTCGACGCGCAGGGACGGCGAAGAGGACCGCGTGCCGCGGCGCTACAGCCCGAAGGGGCGACGCAGCAGCAGTGCGCGGGTCGGGGCGACGGCGGGTGTCGCCAGCGGCATACACGCCTGGGAAGGCGCGTTGGCTGCCGGCAACATGGACCAATGGCGGCGGCGCGGCGGCCCGAAGGGGCGACACGGCGGCAGCCTGTAGCTCGATCGGTGGTAGGCGCGTGCTCGGGGACGTGCTTGGCGGTGCAGGCGCGCGATCGGTTGATCAGACCGACGCAGCGCGGAACGCGCCATGGCGGCGACGACGACGCGCAGATCGGAGTCGATGGCGAAGTTGTCGATGAAGTCCCGGTCGATGACGGCGAAGACGAACCGGCGATGGAGACCTTGCAAGCGAGAGAAGCCGGCGGCGACGCGTCGAGACGTCCGTGGACGGCGCGTCCGGCCTTGCTGCGCGGTCGGTGAAGACGAGCCGGTCGGTGCGGAGTCGGCGTCGGCGTGTCGTCCGCAATAGCCGGCTTGGAGGAGCCGAACGGTGCGAAGTCGGCGTAGGCGAGTCGGCCGCGATAGCCGGTTGTCGAGGAGGGGCCGGTGCAGGTCGATGCCGTTGTCGGAGTAGAGGCGCGAGAAGACGACGGCGGTGGTGGGCGACGCAAACCGATCTTAGATCGGAAAACCAAAAAGAAGCGCCGATCAAAAACGACCGGCGAAAAAGAGAAAAACCGGATCAAGAGACCGGAAAAAAAAAGACTCTAGGGCAGCCGAGCAACCGCTCCGCGGACGAACCCTAGGTACGGGCGGCGCGGCCCCCGGCGGAGATCGACCTCCCCGGGGGCGGCGCGGTGCGGAAGCGCGGTGGCGGCGGCTAGGTCAGATCGTGCCGCTCTGATACCATGTAGAATTATGAGATTGGCAGAATATGTGGATGTTGTATTAAGCCTCATGGGCGAGTATATATGGGAGTACAAACTTGGAGGACAAGAAGTCTCTCCTAGAGATAAGGTAGGTGCCGGATTACAAATCCTAAACAACCAAATATGTGCAACCGTAATATATCTCTAACAGCTAGTTTGGCTGCTATCTTCCTCCGGAGTTTTCTCGGTGAAATCTTTTTATACTGCCATGCAATCTGTTGGGGAGGTCCCATACAGCTTCATGTGGGAGGTTAAGGTTCTACTTAGAGTCAAAACTTTTCTGTGGTTAGTTCTGGAAAAAAAGCATTCTCACCCGAGACGTTTTGTTGAAAAGAGGAGGTAAATGCGAGAAAACTTGTCTGTTTTGTGGACAGGACGAAAGTATTAACCACCTTTTCTTCAAATGTCCTCTAGCAAGATATGTTTGGAACGTAGTTAGTGTGACAACAGATGTAAATTGTCAAGCTGTAGATGCTCAAGATTGTTTAGTCGGTTTTTAAACCAGTTTAGTTTGAAACACAAAAGAAGGTAACGGTGGGGGTGGCAGCAGTGTTTTGGGGGATTTGGAAAGCCAGGAATTTGGCTTGCTTTGAAAATAAATGGCCAGCTGAACCAATTGACGTTGTTCATCGTATTTGTTATTGGATTGATTGGTGGTCAAATTTGCAGGGGTCGGAGGACGTAAAACTGGAACTGTGGACGGCCGCAAAGGTGCTGGGGCGAGTCGCTGAGGAGATTTTCAGAGGAGCGGGTGCCTGGAACTCTGGAGACCAAGACTGGGTGGCTAAAAAAGGAATTCAGAGGGCAGGAAAAAAGAAGAAGGGGGAAAACGCTGCGGAACACAGGCGTACAAGTCGGAAGTCCTGGGAGGCCTTAGGAGAGTAGGTTTCTGTAGAAGTGGTATGGTGGGTGTGCCTCTTGCTCTGTGTTTCTTGTCTCTGCCTGGGTTATCTCTAGTCTTTCTCTTCTGTTTAGCTTGTTGTGACCTGGAATATGACATGTTACCTGGAGGGTGGTGTTTTGGTGGATTATGTAAAACTTGGTTTCTCTTAATAAAAATCGGGGAGAGGTCCCTCAGTTTCAAAAATAAATAAAATAATGTCTGACATGTACTGTACATGGAACAAACCAACTTAATCGTAGCGAGTTTATTTAGTTTGCTAGTCCGTAGTGCGGATTTGCAACACCCCGTAGCCAATGCTTCCGGATTTTGAAAAAAAATAAAAAATGTACTTTAAGTTTTAAAAAATCACAAAAAAGTTCCACCTATGTTGTATATCTCTGCGAAGCTTCGATGGAAAAGACGTTTTATCTGGGCTATAGAAAAAACAAACAAATTTGTGGCTGCGTATAGGCATAAGAAGCTCTTTTTTTTTAGCAAAATTGTCCTTTCTCCATAGCCTAGAATACAACCTTTTTTTACGAAAATTATAGCGTTCATACTGGATGTGCATATCTGCTTGTAAATATTTTCGTTGATTTTTTGGACACCTTGCTCCCTTACAAGTTCTATTGGATGTACTAAAATCTATGTTAACTAGAGTCCCTGAGAATGTGCTAAAATCTACTCCCTCCGTTCGCATAAAAGTGTACGTTTGCCTATTTTGAGACAAATTAAGCATTTTTACAGAAAACCCCTTCCACGCCTCATCGAAGGTACCGGCAGCAGTGGTGTTGCTTCGATACAAGTTCTATTAAGCATTTTTACAGGAGCATGTTTTAAACAAGTCCCTTGTTTGACTCCGTGCATGTTTATTTCTGTAACTCACATGACTTGTTTAAAACATATGATACAACGGTGAGCATATCAATAATAAAATCGCATGTATACAAAACTGGTATAATCCATTGCATTTGTTATTAGTGGTGATTATTATTAAAAACTTCTTAATAAACTTTTTTTTGACAATTAATACCATATATTATAGTAGCGAATAGTACATGGTAAAGATACATGAGCTGACTACAGCGATTATAAAATAAAGTCTAAAAGAAAAGAGTAAATATTCAAACTTTTCTTCTTCCATGATACAATCTTGAACTTTTCTGAAGGCAGCCGTAGAACGACAAAGATACCAATGCACAGATCTACGAATACCAACGAGGGTTCTCCCATAATTTTGAGCCGCAATGCCAAGTTTACGTGCATGCACGCAGCCATTAAGTTAATCAACCAACATCGGCAAGAGTACCAACACCAATATTCCAGGGAATAACAACCGGAAAGCTTGGTCGACGTCGTTGGGAGCCGAGAGTACGAATCACCATTGTCGAGAACGTAGCAGCCGGGACAAATATTGCGAGGACAATCCTCGCGGTAACCATAAGAAAAGATCCAAAATCGATCCGGCGAAGCAAGATCTGAAGGACCAAACCTAGACAAATTTAATCTTACAGCACCACCATTGACGTCGGGAAGAAGATCTCGTCGTCGAAGGAAGAACCGAAGATTGCTTATTGTAGACGATGAAAATTCCATTGATGAAGAAGACGACACCAAAACCCTAATCAAATCTATCAAAAACACTATTTTTATTAAGAACTCCAACCATAGATCGGGTTCCCCGCACCTCGCGACACCGGCGAGGCCGGCCGGAGGAGGGGGAACCGATCTATGGTGGAGGCGGAGGTGATGGCGGCGGCGCGGCTAGGTTTCCAGGAGAGCTCTTGATCGGATCTACTCTGAAGTACGACTTCTTAATAAACCTACTTTAACTGACGAGACACATTTGACCACAAGAAAAACAGTTAAGAATCATGTCAACCTTCAATTATATTCTAGAAACATGTACACTAAACTGAAAAATGGTAAAAATGTTGATATGAGTATGTTAATTTTCAATTCTTTAAGTTTATCAGTTTTTTCATTTTTATATTGATCAGAATACAAAGTATTTAAAGTTAATTGTGAGCACCTTTGTAGAATATTCCATTGGGATGTTTTTCAGAATTGTTCGAATCTCATAATATTTTGTTTGATTTTTTTAAAACACCACTAACGAGCCCAACTCCATCGGAAGTATCATAGATGAATCCCCATATGACTCTTGAACATTTGGGGCCAAGATCCCACCTATGTCCTAGCTCTCACGGGCAGCCAGCGCAACAAGCTGCGGCGACGGGCAGGGACTGCCAGGAGGAGAGAAACAACCATAGTGAAGTTCCTCAACCACAGACGACTTCTGCTAAGAGAAGTCAAGCGGAAAACGAAGTCTGCATGGGTGAGCCCTAGGCCATCAGAAGCACATGCCTCCTTTGCAGCCGACGCATACTCTTGAAACTCTGGAGCCAAGATCCCACCTATGTCCTCGCTCTCAGGGACGGCCGTCGCAACAAGCTGTGGCGACGAGCAGAGACTGCCACGAGGAGAGAAACAACCATAGTGAAGTTCGTCAACCCCAGACAACTTTTGTTCAGAGGAGTCAAGCGAAAACGAAGCCTGCATGGGGGTCAGCCCCAGGCCATCAGAATCACATGCCTCCTTTACAACCGACGCATTAGAACCACATGCCTGCCAAGTTGTTGTTGGCAGGTGTCGTGACTCGGATCACGGACACCGGGAGTAAAGGATATACCCCCTTTTTAGGTTCGGCACGGGGCGCGAAGGAGGCTAGAAAACGTCTCTCGCGGGTGATCCAGATCAAGCTCTCCTCTCAACGATGGAAGCAAGCAACCACAGGGACACAAGGAGCTACCCAGGTTCAGGCCGCCCGGAGGCTAACAGCCCTACTCCTGCATGTCTGGATTGATGAGTTCTTCATGGTGGATCTTTACAAGTAGACCATCGGATAGAGTACCCCGAAGGCTTTGGCCGGAGGTAGACGGAGGACAGATCCTAGCCCTGAGGAGATCACCTTCCTCCTCTACCTTCCCAGCCCTAGTCTAGTCTTGCTCTGGAGCTGCTTCCAATCTATCTTCCTACGGTGCCTTCGTCCTCCTTTTATAGGCTAAGGGGAGCCGACATGGGCACGTGAGAAGCGTGAGGGGTTTTACACGGGAAAACCCCTCGGTGGTCTAATGGAGGCGACGTGGCCTTCTCTCGTCCAAGTATCTCGGATGGTTGGGCATGGTCGTCCGCCTTTGGGAAAGGAGGGGCGGACCAGGCCTGACAGCCCCACCGACCACGCCCAAGGCGACGTCACTGAGGGCGCGTCCTTCGTCTTGGCGCCCAAGTCTTCTACAAGCTTCCCGCACGAGCTGGCGTGCTTATCCTCTTTGCTGTATGGAGGGAGGACCTAGGTATACGCCTGGCCTCCTGCCGGGCGCCTGGACCTGCGGGTACTCCGCCTTGTTCGCCGGGCAGTAGGTGACCCCGGAAGGCCACCTGGTCCTTAGCCGTGGTTTGTCGATGCCGAACTTGACGGGTTTCCTTGGGGGCAGATGGGCTGACCCATCTGCCTGTCTTGACTCCTTGCCTTGTCCATCTTCTTGGTGGGCCCAGATCGTGGACCCACTTTGGCAACATCAGGGGAACCCCATGTTCCACTGTTGCGACAATAGCCCCCGGGCATGTTCCCGGCGGCTCTTGCTTCAGCTGCTGCCGGGGCTATGGCTAACAAGTTGGTCAAAGTGGGTCCCCGGCGTCAGGTCTTCTCTGCTCCGCTAGAGGCTTGTCAGAGTGAAGTAGAGACGAGCCCCCGAGTCTTCTTAGACTTGGTCGCAACGAACGTTGCGGTTCGCGCGGACGGCCAACGTCTATCTTGAATCCAACGGGAGGAAATGCCCGAAGCGGAACGTCTCCTCGATCCCCGTGTCAATCGGAGTAATGGGGCCGCGACGTGACGCGTGGGATACCTTATAAGCCACGCCTCAGCGGCACTGTAGCCGTTTGTAACAGCCCGAAGTTTGAGAACCTAAAAACCTGGGTAAAATTTTCGCTTTTGTGTTCATTGCATCATGGCATCATGCATCATGTTGTTGCTAGGGAATTGTTGCTAGGGAATTGTTGTTGTTGCTAGGGAATTGTGGAGGTTTGGCAACATTTAAAAACCAAATTGCCAAATGTGCTTCAACAAATTTCAAAACCGTGAAAGCACTCAAACTTGCAAAACAGAAATACTTTGACCTCTTATATTTGTCAAGGAAGTTCCAAGAGTTCAAAATACTATTTTGGTCTTGCTCTAAAATTCCTAAAAGTTTATAATTCGGGAATTTAGAAAATTGCCCTAAATGAAACCTATGAACAAAAGTGGTACCAAAACTTTTTATTTTGAGACGCCAATTTTTGTGGAGCTTCCACATGATATGAAAAGGCCACACAAATTATTTCATAATTTTCTAAAATGTTTAAGTGCTCTAATTAAATCACTGAAAAGTGCTGGGTTTAAAAGGTTTTAATTTAAAAGAGGAAAAGGACCAATCTGTGATAGAATCAAAAGTTGCAGGGGGTTCTCTGAGATTTGCCGTCGTCTTCTCTCTCCTGGCACTGGCGCCATGCCGTCGCCGTGGCTGCGCCGCGAGCACCCGCCGCGCCAGGGCCCCTCTGCCCACTCCCCTGCGAGGAAGGGAAGCAAGCCACGAGCCCCACCTGCTCCTCACCCCGTCCCCCAGATTTTCTTCCCGTTCCTCTCCTTTTCTTGCTTCCGCCATGGCCGCACGCAGCTTGAGCTCCGCCGCCGCGTCGCCGTCGACTGAGTAGCTCCCGAGCGGAACCAAGGCCGTAGGAAGCTCCGCCTCGGCCTCCTCTACTTCTCCACCGCCGGAATCGAGCCGGAGTGCCCTAAGTCACCGTCGCTGCCAAGTTCTTCTCCGACCACCGCCGCGGCTCCTCCGTGTGATTCCCGACGCTACGGTCCACCTCCGGCTTCGCCGTCTCTTCGCACGCGCCCGTGGTGAGCACGCCGCCCTCCGAGGCCCCCCAGTTCCTCCCCTCGCCCTCTCTGTCGCCGTGCGCAGTCGTGGTCCGCCGTAGCTCGCCGTCGAGCTCGCAGCCGGATAATCCGAGTTCTTCACGAACGGATATTCCGAGCCACTCCAGTGCCGCGTCGCACTAGGTCCTTAGTGAAATTCCGTCCATCTCCGGTGATCGGATAATCCGAAATCTGTGCAATCGGAAGTTCCGAGTTTCCTCAGCACGCGATGTTTCCGGTCCTTAGCCATTTCCTCGAGGTGCTGGTTCGATCGGATTTTCCGATTTAGGACAATTCGGATTTTCCGATTTGGTCCAGTACCAATATAGCTCTACTGTTTCTTTTGTTCCCTTTTTAATTTGGTTAGGAAATGGTTCGGTGTTTGATTTAACTAATCACCAAGCATAATTAAAAAGAGGTAATAAAATGTAATAACTTGCATTTCTTCGGAGCATCAGAAAAATGCGTGTAATATACACAGTTGTCCGGAAATTGTGAACCGACCCCTAAAATGGTTATCGTGTATTTTAATTCACCGAAACCCTGCATTTCATCACCTGATCATAACATCTCATATCCAAGTGTACCATAGGGTATCATCTTTCTTAATCAACAAGTAAAAGAAGGTTCATGACCTAACTCCACGGTATATCCGGGATGCGCCCCTCTAAGCACCCGAACTCCGTTTAATTTGAATAGTTGCATCATCCTCCTCCCGGGGATGTAAAATGTCATGTCATCATGTGTTTGCGCATTGCATCTGTTAAAGCTCGTGTGGTGATTGATTGCTCTTCCGTTGTTATGCCTCGATAGATCAAGCAGCCGGGGTTACTCCACAATACCCCGAAGAGCCGTACCACCAGCACGCTGATCCAGGCAAGCGTAATCCCCCCTCTGAGCATGTCTTATCCTATATTTCCGCAAATATTTTCTCCACTATAATATTGCATGCGGTTCCAAATGTCAATTTTATTGGATTAGAGTATCCTATAGTTGCATTAAGATTCCGATGCCAATACCTGTTTCCCTCCTATTATCCATAGGATTGTATTGTTGGCCGAGATACTTACTATGCTATGTTGATGCTTAGCCATGCTTAGTTAATTGCATAGCTATACGATGGATGGTTCATGTTGGAAACAGGTGATGAGATGAGAATGATGGTGGAGAAATTGTGGTGACGGATAATAAAATGCTTAAAGGTGGGGATGAGAGGCCACTGTGGTTGTGGTGTTTTGTCTCGTTCTCGCCGCCTAGGTGCGAGTTCTTACCTCTTGAACCAAGACTGAGCGTGCAACCATGCGTGAGGCCTATGCATTCGCAGTGCAGGAACCCTCATAGACTAAATAACTCGGGCGGGGCTAGCCAGGGTCCTCTAGTTCGGGCTTCCATTTGCGCGTGCGTGATGATGGTGGATGAACTGGATGAGGATGGTGGTGTTTAGGAAAATGAGTGGCCACGGGGCAGGGTGTTGGATCCTGCTCTGTCCTCACTGATGATCCTGGGTTAGTCCTTAACGAGGGAGAAGTCGACACCGCTCCCACCCAGCCGGCTCTCCAAGGAAGAGAGCTAATGATCAGGTAATGGGCCGGACGGTACGCGTGGCAAACATTGTACACCCCTGCAGGGTAAATCTTTTCGAAAAGCCGTGTCCGCGGTTATGGACGAACTTGGGAAGTGAAGGTAAGATCATAGAATAACTTAACGGAATGATTAAAAACTGGGTACTAGAGGTACCACTCAAGATTGCAAGGTGAGCTTCCTCGAGGGTGATTCGGGGAGGTGCCTTTGATGAACAGGTACATGTGTTGATGTGGTGATGATGAGAAAGGTGATCAAAGAAAGAGTTACTTCTTACCCTTTTGAAAATATTCTGATAGTCGATGCCTTTGAGTTATGTTTTCATAAATAAAATCAGCTTTATGCAAAACAGCCATATAACTTTGAAAGCCTCATCGAGCTAAAGCTCTATATATAATCTTGCGAGTTCGTCGAACTCAACGTCGTTTGTTTTGTTTCAGAGGAGGACTTCACCGACCTCGAAGGTGGGTTCTTTGTGGACGTCGACGAGTAGTCTGGGGTTCCCAGGTGGCAGCTTGGGACATCCCGGAACAGCTGGCGCTGGATGTTTATTTGTAGGCCTCTTAGGCCATAATTGGATCTTGTTGTTTAGAACAACTTAATTTGCTTCCGCTTGTTGTAATGTTGGGTCTGTGACCTCTGGTTGTCATTTGCTATCTTTCTCTATTATAAGAGTTGAACTATATTTTGTGTCGTAGAGTCTGTGATGTGCCAGTTGTTCCACAAGTCTTGATCTCTCTATTATGCTTTGATAGTGTGTCTGGTGGTATCGGATAACCGGGGACACAGTATCACTGTATAGCAGTCGGGTCGGGGCGCCACAAGTTGGTATCAGAGCAGTACTGCCTGTAGGAAACCCTTCTACTGGTCGATGTTGAGTCTAGTGTTTGTGAAAATATTTTTAACCTAAAAATGAGTTGTGAAAACCATCTTAGGATTCTTTTTACTCCTTATCTGGTTACCCTCTAATCTCGGAGCAATCTTACCTCGATTTGAGTTTAAAGGTTTTACTCTCATCTGTTACTTCAAAATGATTAGAAACGTGGGTGGGTTCGACCTTTAGTGTTATGTGTCCAGTTGCTCCCGCTGCGTTGCAATCCAAATCAACTCAGATGTTTCTACCGAGTCTAATTTTGATCCTTTCTTTGGGTTTTAACCCAGGACTTGAACATAAGGTCCCGGATTGTGCCAACTAGAGTGTGTTAAGTTGTGATTTCTTAACTCTCGCTAGTAGCACATGATGCTGATCTTTGACCCAAGTTCTATCTTGTTGATCCTTTTTTGTTCAAAGTATTATCGTCCCTAGTCTGTGTACTTGTGTAGACGCTAATGCTATTGTTCGACCATTCGGAGAAAGATACTAACGTGTCATTGTCAAATCTCCAGAATGGCTCGAGGAGGCCGTGGAGGCCGCGGTGGTCGCGGTAACCACAATGATGATGAGGATGATCTGCCGCCACCACCCTCGATGGCTGAGGTCTTGATGGCCATTGAGGAGAACCGTGGGCGCAATGAGCGCTTGCTTGAGCAGTTGGTGCAGCAGAATGCACGGAGGAACGAGTGCAACACTCTCACTGAGTTCCTGCGCTCCAGCCACCCACTTTGCTGATGCTAAGGAGCCACTGGAAGCTGATGATTGGCTTCGTGCTTTGGAGCGCAAGTTCTCCGCGCTCATGTCCCAGTGGCTGAGCAAGTCAACTTTGCCACCTACTCTTGGTTGGTGCTGCTGGCTGTTGGTGGGAAAGCCATGTGGCTTTGTTTCCAGCCAACCATGTCTTCACTGGGCTGATTTCCGCACTGCCTTCCGTGCGGAGTACATTCCCCAGCCGATCATGGACTTGAAGAGGAGGGAGTTCCTGGATTTGCAACAGGGACGGATGGACCTCCGCACTTATGGTCGTGAGTTCAACCATCTCTCTCGTTACGCCCCAAGGGACGTGACCAATGATGCTGACAAGCAAGAGCTGTTCCGCAAGGGTCTACTCCGCAGCTCCGCTATGAGTTGTTGCCCTTCAGGTTCCAGACCTATCAGGAGCTGTTCAACCAGGCTTTCACTCTGAGCAAGGAAGAAAGGAACTTGAGGCTTCCAAGAGGCCCGCACACGGGGACCACCAGAGTTCCTCGGGTTCTGAGAGCAAGAAGCGCAGGGTGTTTGTCCCTACAGCGCTGTGCCGCGTGCTCCATTCATGCCAAGCCGCAGGATACAGGCCACCCCTCCGCGCCCCACTACTTCGACACTTGGGGTAGGCGGGAGTGGGTACCGTCCTATGCTACCTGCTCCACCTGGAGTCACTTGCTACACCTGTGGCCAGGCTGGCCACTACTCCAGGGAGTGCCCCCAGAAGGCACCTCTCGCGATAACTCCTGCACGAGCCCCTGCCACTCCAGCTGGCAAGGCTGGACCTATTGTGCGTGGTCGCCTGAACCACATCTCTGCTGAAGAAGCTGAAGAGGACCCCGGCGTTCTTATGGGTGAGCTTACGAATCAACAACAATCTTGCTACAGTTTTGTTTGATTCTGGAGCATCGCATTCATTCATATCCATAGCTTTTGCAAAAGACCACAAAATACCGTTTGAGAAAATGAGCGTCCCTTGGAGATCTCCACTCCTGGCTCCAAATGGCAAACCGATGGGGTTACTCCTGAAGTCCAGATTACTATCGGTTACTACTCTTTTCCTTTCGCTTTGGTAGCTCTGAGGTCAATGGCATTGATGTCATACTGGGCATGAACTGGCTAGCCAAATACCAGGCTAATCTCGACTGTGCTGCCAAGACCGTCACCGTGACCAATTCTTCCGGTGACAGTGTGAAGTATTGGTCTGCACTATCAAGCCTCCATCCTCATCATACCCAACTCACCTGAGATTCTCCTTTGCTTTATGGAAGGCGAATCCCCTCCTGAAATCCAGGACATACACGTGGTGTGTGACTTCCCGGATGTGTTCCCGGAAGAATTGCCTGGCATGCCTCCTGACCGAAGTGTGGAGTTTGTCATAGATCTACTTCCCGGTACGCTCCAATTTCCAAGAAGCCCTACCGTATGCCGGTGGAAGAGTTGGCTCTGTTGAAAGAGCAAATTGATCAGCTGTTAGCAAAGGATTTCATCCAGCCTAGCAGTTCACCTTGGGGTTGTCCGGTACTCTTTGTCAAGAAGAGGGATTCTACCGTGCCTCGTCTAGTCTCTGACTATCGACCGTTGAATGCGGTGACAATCAAGAACAAGTATCCTATTCCTCGCATCAATGATCTGTTGGATCAGTTAGCTGGTGCAACGGTATTCTCCAAGATGGATCTGAGGTCAGGCTACCATCAGATAAATCAGAAAGGAGGATATCCAAAGACGGCATTTGTTACTCGTTATGGCTCATATGAGTATACCGTCATGTCCTTTGGTCTCACAATGCTCCAGCTACTTTCATGAGGCTCATGAACTCCATCTTCATGGATTATCTTGACAAGTTTGTCGTCATTTACATTGATGACATCCTTTTATTCCAAAACCAATGAAGAGCATGGAACATCTTCGTTGGTTCTGACACGACTTCGAGAACACCGCCTCTATGCCAAGTTCTCCAAGTGTGAGTTTTGGTTGGATAATTGTCTTCCTTGGTCATGTGATATCCGCTAATGGTGTGGCTGTCATTCCTGACAAGATTCAGTCCATTTTGGATTGGAAAACTCCAATGTCAGTCAAGGACATTCGAAGCTTTCTCGGATTGGCGGGTTACTACCGCCGATTCATCGAAGGTTTCTCCAAGATAGCCAAGGCTGACTGACCTTCTCAAGAAGGATAAAAAGTTCGTATGGACGGCCGAAGCTGAAGAGAGCTTCAAAACACTGAAAGCCAAACTCACGTCCGCTCCTGTGCTTGTCCTGCCGGACACAAGCAAGGATTTCGTCGTCTTCTGTGACGCCTCTCTGCAAGGCTTGGGCTGTGTGTAATGCAAGATGGCCATGTGGTGGCATATGCTTCTCGCCAACTTAAGCCGCATGAGCACAACTACCCAACTCATGATCTAGAACTTGCCGCGGTGGTCTATGCTTTGAAGCAATGGAGACCATACCTGTTTGGTAACCGTTGCGAGATCTTCTCGGATCACAAGAGTCTGAAGTACCTCTTCACCCAGCCGGATTTAAATCTCAGGCAAAGGCGTTGGTTGGAGTTAATCACGGACTATAATGTGAGTCTGAACTATCAACCCGGCAAAGCAAACGTCGTGGCTGACGCGCTAAGTCGGAAGTCTATTGCAACAATCTGATGATTGAAGAGGCCCAACCTGCCCTCTATGAAGAGTTCTCGTTTGAACTTGAAATTGTTCCCTCTGGCTACCTTGCAAATCTGGAGATCAAATCTACTCTTGTAGACCAGATTAAGGATGCTCAAAGCGTGACAAGGGTATTCTAAAAATCAAGGAGAACATTGCTAGCGGGAAGGCCAAATGTTTTCTGTCAATGAATCCGGAGTTGTTTATTTTGGTGACCGCTTGGTAGTGCCAAAGAAACAAAATTGAGGGAGTGATCCTCCAAGAAGCTCATGAATCTCCTCTCTCTATTCATCCCGGTAGTACCAAAATGTACCAAGACCTTCGACCACAATTCTGGTGGACTCGGATGAAACGAGAAATTGCCAAGTATGTTGCTGAATGCGACACCTGTCGACGGGTAAAGGCTGAACATCAAAGGCCTGCCGGCACTCTTCGCCCTATTGCTATTCCCGAGTGGAAATGGGATGAAATTGGTATGGACTTCATTACTGGTCTGCCGAAGTCTCCAAAGGGACATGATGCCATTTGGGTCATCATTGATCGACTATCAAAAGTGGCTCACTTCCTCCCCGTTCGTGTGGACATTACAGCTGCCAAGTTGGCAGACCTGTATACCTCTCGTATCGTCGTCCTTCACGGCATTCCCAAGAAGATAATTTCTGATCGTGGAAGCCTATTCACCTCCAAGTTTTGGACTAGTTTCCAAACTGCTATGGGAACTCGTCTTAACTTCAGCACCGCGTTCCATCCTCAAACTGATGGTCAGACCGAAAGAGTGAACCAAGTTTGGAAGACATGCTTAGGGCATGTGTAATCTCTTTTGGCAAGGATTGGGAAAAGTATCTCCCTTTCGCGGAATTCTCCTACAACAACAGCTATCAAGCTAGTCTGGGCATGGCTCCATTTGAGGTTCTCTATGGAAGAAAATGCCGCACTCCTCTAAATTGGTCCGAGACCGGAGAGAGGGCACTCTTTGGTCCGGATATTATCAATGAAGCTGAGGAGAAGGTTAGAATCATAAGAGAATCTGAAGATTGCTCAGTCTAGGCAGAAGAGCTACTATGATAAGCACCATCAGGAAATTCACTATGAAATTGGTGATAAAGCTTATCTCCGCGTCTCTCCCCTTCGTGGCGTTCGCCGCTTCGGTATCAAAGGGAAATTGGCCCCTCGCTATGTTGGCCCTTTCACCGTTCTGGCCAAGCGAGGAGATCTTTCTTATAAGTTGGAGTTACCGGTCATCTTCCCAAATGTACATGATGTGTTTCATGTCTCCCAACTTCGCCGGTGTTTCAAAGATCCTATCCATGGGGTCAATCATGAGGAGCTGGATCTCCAGGAAGATCTCACTTATCGCGAGCATCCTATCCGTGTCCTGGATGAAGCCGAAAGGAAGACCCGTAACAAGACTACCAAGTTCCTCAAAGTTCAGTGGTCTCACCATTCCGAGGAAGAAGCAACTTGGGAAAGAGAGTCTAGTCTTCGTGAGGAGTATCCCGACTTCTTTCCGCAACCTTAGAATCTCGGGACGAGATTCCTGTAAGGGGGGTAGAATTGTAACAGCCGAAGTTTGAGAACCTAAAAACCTGGTAAATTTTCCACTTTTGTGTTCATTGCATCATGGCATCATGCATCATGTTGTTGCTAGGGAATTGTTGTTGTTGCTAGGGAATTGTGGAGGTTTGGCAACATTTAAAAACCAAATTGCCAAATGTGCTTCAACAAATTTCAAAACCGTGAAAGCACTCAAACTTGCAAAACAGAAATACTTTGACCTCTTATATTTGTCAAGGAAGTTCCAAGAGTTCAAAATACTATTTTGGTCTTGCTCTAAAATTCCTAAAAGTTTATAATTCGGGGAATTTAGAAAATTGCCCTAAATGAAACCTATGAACAAAAGTGGTACCAAAACTTTTTATTTTGAGACGCCAATTTTTGTGGAGCTTCCACATGATATGAAAAGGCCACACAAATTATTTCATAATTTTCTAAAATGTTTAAGTGCTCTAATTAAATCACTGAAAAGTGCTGGGTTTAAAAGGTTTTAATTTAAAAGAGGAAAAGGACCAATCTGTGATAGAATCAAAAGTTGCAGGGGGTTCTCTGAGATTTGCCGTCGTCTTCTCTCTCCTGGCACTGGCGCCATGCCGTCGCCGTGGCTGCGCCGCGAGCACCCGTCGCGCCAGGGCCCCCTCTGCCCACTCCCCTGCGAGGAAGGGAAGCAAGCCACGAGCCCCACCTGCTCCTCACCCCGTCCCCCAGATTTTCTTCCCCGTTCCTCTCCTTTTCTTGCTTCCACCATGGCCGCACGCAGCTTGAGCTCCGCCGCCGCGTCGCCGTCGACTGAGTAGCTCCCGAGCGGAACCAAGGCCGTAGGAAGCTCCGCCTCGGTCTCCTCTACTTCTCCACCGCCGGAATCGATCCGGAGCGCCCTAAGTCGCCGTCGCCGCCAAGTTCTTCTCCGACCACCGCCGCGGCTCCTCCGTGCGATTCCCGATGCTACGGTCCACCTCCGGCTTCGCCGTCTCTTCGCACGCGCCCGTGGTGGGCACGCCGCCCTCCGAGGCCCCCCAGTTCCTCCCCTCGCCCTCTCTGTCGCCGTGCGCAGTCGTGGTCCGCCGTAGCTCGCCGTCGAGCTCGCAGCCGGATAATCCGAGTTCTTCACGAACGGATATTCCGAGCCACTCCAGTGCCGCGTCGCACTAGGTCCTTAGTGAAATTCCGTCCATCTCCGGTGATCGGATAATCCGAAATCTGTGCAATCGGAAGTTCCGAGTTTCCTCAGCACGCGATGTTTCCGGTCCTTAGCCATTTCCTCGAGGTGCTGGTTCGATCGGATTTTCCGATTTGGTCCAGTACCAATATAGCTCTACTGTTTCTTTTGTTCCCTTTTTAATTTGGTTAAGAAATGGTTCGGTGTTTGATTTAACTAATCACCAAGCATAATTAAAAAGAGGTAATAAAATGTAAAAACTTGCATTTCTTCGGAGCATCAGAAAAATGCGTGTAATATACACAGTTGTCCGGAAATTGTGAACCGACCCCTAAAATGGTTATCGTGTATTTTAATTCACCGAAACCCTGCATTTCATCACCTGATCATAACATCTCATATCCAAGTGTACCATAGGGTATCATCTTTCTTAATCAACAAGTAAAAGAAGGTTCATGACCTAACTCCACGGTATATCCGGGATGCGCCCCTCTAAGCACCCGAACTCCGTTTAATTTGAATAGTTGCATCATCCTCCTCCCGGGGATGTAAAATGTCATGTCATCATGTGTTTGCGCATTGCATCTGTTAAAGCTCGTGTGGTGATTGATTGCTCTTCCGTTGTTATGCCTCGATAGATCAAGCAGCCGGGGTTACTTCACAATACCCCGAAGAGCCGTACCACCAGCACGCTGATCCAGGCAAGCGTAATCCCCCCTCTGAGCATGTCTTATCCTATATTTCCGCAAATATTTTCTCCACTATAATACTGCATGCGGTTCCAAATGTCAATTTTATTGGATTAGAGTATCCTATAGTTGCATTAAGATTCCGATGCCAATACATGTTTCCCTCCTATTATCCATAGGATTGTATTGTTGGCCGAGATACTTACTATGCTATGTTGATGCTTAGCCATGCTTAGTTAATTGCATAGCTATACGATGGATGGTTCATGTTGGAAACAGGTGATGAGATGAGAATGATGGTGGAGAAATTGTGGTGACAGATAATAAAATGCTTAAAGGTGGGGATGAGAGGCCACTGTGGTTGTGGTGTTTTGTCTCGTTCTCGCCGCCTAGGTGCGAGTTCTTTACCTCTTGAACCAAGAATGAGCGTGCAACCATTCGTGAGACCTATGCATTCGCAGTGCAGGAACCCTCATAGACTAAATAACTCGGGCGGGACTAGCCAGGGTCCTCTAGTTTGAGCTTCCATTTGCGCGTGCGTGATGATGGTGGTATGAACTGGGATGAGGATGGTGCTGTTTAGGAAAATGAGTGGCCACGGGGCAGGGTGTTGGATCTCTGCTCCGTCCTCACTGATGATCCTGGGTTAGTCCTTAACGAGGGAGAAGTCGACACCGCTCCCACCCAGCCGGCTCTCCAAGGAAGAGAGCTAATGATCAGGTAATGGGCCGGACGGTACGCGTGGCAAACATTGTACACCTCTGCAGGGTAAATCTTTTCGAAAAGCCGTGTCCACGGTTATGGACGAACTTGGGAAGTGAAGGTAAGATCATAGAATAACTTGAACGGAATGATTAAAAACTGGGTACTAGAGGTACCACTCAAGATTGAAAGGTCGACTTCCTCGAGGGTGATTCGGGGAGGTGCCTTTGTAGAACAGGTACAATGATGATGATGTTGGTGAAGATGAGAAAGGTGATTCAAAAGAAAAGAGTTACTTCTTACCCCTTTTGAAAATATTCTGATTAGTCGATGCCTTTGAGTTATGTTTTCATAAATAAAATCAGCTTTATGCAAAACAGCCATATAACTTTGAAAGCCTCATCGAGCTAAAGCCCTATATATAATCTTGCGAGTTCGTCGAACTCAACGTCGTTTGTTTTGTTTCAGAGGAGGACTTCACCGACCTCGAAGGTGGGTTCTTTGTGGACGTCGACGAGTAGTCTGGGGTTCCCAGGTGGCAGCTTGGGACATCTCGGAACAGCTGGCGCTGGATGTTTATTTGTAGGCCTCTTAGGCCATAATCTGGATCTTGTTGTTTAGAACAACTTAATTTGCTTCCGCTTGTTGTAATGTTGGGTCTGTGACCTCTGATTGTCTTTTGCTATCTTTCTCTATTATAAGAGTTGAACTATACGTTTTGTGTCGGAGTCTGTGATGTGCCAGTTGTTCCACAAGTCTTGATCTCTCTATTATGTTTTGATAGTGTGTCTGGTGGTATCGGATGGCCGGGGACACAGTATCACTGTATAGCAGTCGGGTCGGGGCGCCACACCGTTACTCTCCCAAATTGCCGAAATCCCCAAATCGCCGCCCAGCAACCTCGTCTTCGTTGTTCCGCCGCGCGCAGCCTTCCTCCATCGGCCGTTGAGGACTACCTCTGGGACATTCACTCCTCTCCCGCTCATGGCGCCTAAGCGAGAGAGGTTACTAGAATTTTCTTCCCCTTACCCTTTCCCCAAACTAACTCGACCTAAGACTAAGACCACTAATACGTATTTTCCCACTCAACTAGCAACCCTAGGATCTTTTTTTTCCTCTATGTGTATTTTACATCCCACAGTAATTTGCAACCGCCGATAGTTATTTACGGATCAGAGGAGTAAAAACTCGGTGCCCATAAAAAATTGGAGTTCTGTGCGGCCACACAGGCCGCTCTCATGCTAGCCCGGCCGTGGTACTAAACCGTAGAAACTGTGATGCACCACGAACTGTCGGGTGGTTTAGGTTTCCTTTTCGGGTGAAAAAAAGTTCGCTTCCTGCCGGCGGCGGCTGCTGATCTCCCGTCTCCTGTGGCCTCCGGGCCATGGAGGCGCGGTGGATCCCGGTCGTTGCCAGCGGGAGGGCTCCGTTTTTAGGTGTTTTCTCAACTTTGGTTAGGGTTTGTGTCCTACTCTGGATAGCAAGGCGACGACGTCCTGAAGAGGGAATAAGGTCCTCCCCGTCTAGCCCCCGATCCGGTGATGCATCAAGCATCATTGGAGGGCGTGTGAAGTTGTGTCTTCGGCGGATCTGGCGAGATTCGGTCGGTGCTTGTCTTCGGTGGATCCGTTTGGATCCGGTCTTTGTTCGTCTGCCTATGTGTATCTACAGATTGGATCCTTCCGATTTATACTTCTCTTCATCGGCGACGGTTGATGCTCTGGTGTGCTGGTCCCTTGGGGCCTTAGCACGACGACTTCCCGACTGTCTACTACAACAAGGTTTGTCCGGCTCCAGTAAGGGAGGGGCGATGACAGCGGCGCGCATTCGGCTCGCTTCAGTGCTTGTAGTCTTCGCTAGGTGGTCTACGAACCTGGATGTAACTTTTTGTTATTTCTTGTGTTCTTTGTACTGCTTGACAGTTGATGAATAGGTCGGAAGTTTTCTCGCAAAAAAAAAGGTCTAGAGTGTAGGGTACGTAGTTTTTTTAGGTATAGTCTAAGCCACACAACAGTACGTATGCTTCTGTTCTCGCAAAATTCAAAGACAATGACTTGTCCTGTTCTACGAATAAATCGACTTTGACAAAGAAAATATGTCTACTACCATGAATCAAAAGTTTAACCTATGTGGTCAAATGCATGATCAAGGAACTTTCATGTGACTTCTCTGATACTGCCGCGATTTAGCCCGAATGCATTAGCGATTTTTGTTCGGAACTTGTGAAATGTCTCTATTGCTCAAATGGCTTGTATAGACAGGTAATCCCACCATTTATAGCAAAGATTCATCACAATCCCTACACATAATTTTCCCTCCAAGACCATTTAAAATTTGTTCTCTCTAACCACCCCTCATCCTTTCAATCATATAGAAATTTGGCTCATCATACACAATCCAACCAAGTGGTTGTGGATACCCCCATTTCAAACCCTTGCCCTTGAACTAAACACACTCTAAAGAAAGCATATACCAACCATTAATTAGATCAATAGAAAGTATAAGAGCTTAGTATAAATATAGCCTGTTTCATCTGTCCTTATTCGCAACTTTACAATGGCCACCCACCACACCCAGTTTACCTGTGCGCTACCACTGGGCCATCGCGACGAGTGCAGCTGCACCCACCATCGCGACCATGGTGTGGCAAAATATCGCTGCCCACGACTAGAACCCACACTCCACGGGCTCTACATCGACAGTCGTGACGTCGACGCGTCTTGCCTCGGCATGCAGAACCACCTACATAGCTGTTGCCGTGAGAGAAGGCTCGGCCTTTTCATTTTTTTTCCTCGATTTTTTCATTTTATGTTTTCCTTCTTTATTTCTGTGTGTTTTAAATTATATGAAAGTTTTTATTTTCTAATTAAGTGAGTTTTATTTTGAAACTCATGAAAATTATTTTGAATTTCTGACCATTATTTTGTAACTCACATTATTTGGTGAGTTAATTGTTTTTGTATGAGATAGATAAATGTTCGCAGAGTTCTAATAAAATAGCCGTCTTTAAATTGTTGGAACATTTTCCTACCTTATGAATTTTTTTAAAACGTGTGAACTGTTTTTGGACTACATGAACATTTTTAAACCTCGTAAATAATTTTTTAAACCTCGTGATTTTTTTAAAACTCTATAAATATGTTATCCCAACATTTTAAATTATTTTTCACAGAAATTCACATGAAACTAAAAATAAAAGGAAAATAGAAGAGAGGAGGAAAATAATAAAAAGAAATGAAAAAGGATAAAATAAAAAAAGGAAGAAAATGTCAAATAAGAAACGAAACAGAACATACGAATAAAATAACAAAATACAGCTTGTCATATTGTTGTGCCGTGCTAGAAGCGGCCCATTAACGAGAACGCTTCAGGCCTTGCGTCCTCCCTGTACACAACGAGCGCAATGTAGGAGATTTCGCTTCGTACGTCGTGGGTCTGCTAGCTGTAGAAGCATTTTGGCCACCTAGGCTGGTGAGAGAAACATTCATGGTATTTTAAAAAGGCAATTAAGTACTCCGATTCAAATTAATGGTCTCAACATTGTCTAGATACGGATGCATCTAGTCTAAACACTTAACTAGATACATCCGTATCTAGATAAAGTTGAGCCCATTAATATGGATCGGAGGTTGTAATAAAATTTAAGTTTATGAATTTTGCTTGGACCCACGTTTGAAACATGCAGTATGCATGACATAACTACACATGAGCACCGGAGCAGTCTCTTTTAGCACCGACGACTCATCACCTCTAAAAAGCATTACTTTTCCACCCAAAGACATAATCAATTGATACGTAGGGACAAGATGTGTCAAGATTAAAATTGGTTCTTTCCATAACGTAGTGGGTGAAAGTCACATCACCCAAAGGGCGCCGGGACGGGTTAGTTAGAGCAGTAGGCTTTTTCACTTGGTGTTGATTAAAGCCAACGACATTGTCTCTTTGGTGGACCTTTGGAAGACGACCTATCGATCATTAATTTGCACATACTCCTTCCGTTTAGGTTTATAAGTCCTCTACGTATCCTTAGGTCGTGAATTTAACTAATATAATATAAAAATTAAAATACAAAAATTATACCATTAGAAAATATAAAGTCTGAATTTTCTAATTATATATTTTTTACAATATATAAATCACATTATGTTGCTCATTTTTAGACCTAGGGATACGTAGAGGACTTATAAACCTAAACGGAGGGAGTATCGGATCTGAGCTAATTAATGGTGGTCGCTCCAACAACTGAGATAGTACTAGGCAGGGCATACATAGCGGAAAGTGCATTTTGATCTCGGGCTCCAGTGTACCCTTCTATTTAAAAAATTCGAAAATCATATTTAGGAGTTTCAAAAAATTATGAAAAAAAATAGGGATGTAGTCAGTCATATATCCCACGAACGTGTAAATTTTTACTTCGAGATATGTTATATTTTGGGCTACACAAAAATAACAAATATGACAAAACTTAGAGATATGAAAATATGCATACTTACATCAATATTTTTCTCATTTTTGTGTAGCTCCAAATATAGCGTATTTGAACTTGATATTTTCCACGTGCGTTGGATATATCATTAGCAACCTCTGGATTTTTTTTCCAGAATTTTCTAAAACTTATAAATATGATTTTCAAAATTTTTAAACAGAAGGGATCAGTGGAGCTCGGGATCAAAACATCTCCACAGCATACATAGATGTTATGTTAGGCACTGTACCATATATAATGCAAATGTACTAAATTAGATTCCTCCTAATAAATTGCTACATACTACTATATCTTAACAACGGGCTAAATATGTGCGAGTCAGTGAGTGTGTGTATATAGCAGAGGCTGGTGACGGTTGGTGTTAGCTAACCAGTGGCCAGTACCCAGCCTGTTGATAAACTGATGACTACTTTGATATGCTTTTCTCCTATCGATGGCAACAGTAGTCCACTAAAAAATTACAATTAGCTGAGACAACAAGACATGATTAGGTTGCTACATTCTCTGAATAATACTAACAAATCAAGGATTAGTTAGCTGCATGCAGAGCAGAAGGATTAGAGCACGTGGGACGTCACTATGCCTTCCGTCCTCGCACCGGTAGCTCCACGTGGTCGTAGAAAGCTAGCAGTACAGCACACCTTTGCAGACGCACATGAGCAATTGAATACTAGACATGAACCAGAAGCTCCACATGCTCAGGCCGCCGCGCGCTAGATACGACGGCGGCGATCCGTCGTCGCCGGCGATGACCGTTGCGACCACTTCAGCGACCCAGCGTCGCCGCCGACCAGGCCAATATGCAAGGCTCCATTGCTAACGGGGCCACGCGTACCGTGATGTCGCAACGTTGCACGGGACAGCTGCGGTCATTTGCATGGACCACCCGGTATATTCCATGTTTTGCATTGAGCAAACCGTGTGGTGCTGGATCCTAGGCAAGTGATCGATGTTGGGCCTTCAGTTTCACTTTTCACTATTCCTACTTGTTTCTCAGAGAAGTCCACGAATTCTAGCTTTTTGCGAGTCGGTCGTTAGGGTCAAGTCCAAATATCGCGTCTAGAATCGAGGTCCTCTCGTAGATGTCATCGCAATAGTAGCATTTTTATTTCTAAACATGCGGGTCAGGAAAATGTAAACTAGTTCAAGTTCTACGAGGATATATGACCAAACAATACGATGACATTTAGTCCGCAAGTTTGACTATCTCAGGCTCAGAGGATCTTTTAATTAGTACCGACTGATCTTGAAATGGTACTGCCAAATGATCGAGATACATTGAAGAAGACATAGTTGACTTGGTAACCAACAACTAAGACATGTTTAATACATGAAAAATTTGCGCATGACTGAAAATTACACAAAATAGAGTCCAATTATCATTTACTCCCTCCGTCCGGAAAAGGATGTCTTGACTTTGTCTAAATTTAGATGTATGTACACACTAATACATGTATAGATACATTCAAATTTAGACAAAACAAATACATCTTTTTCTGTACGGAGGGAGTAGATAGTTAACACCTACTCCATCCGTTCCAAATTAGATGACTTCCATTTGTCCACATGCGGATGTATCTAGACATGTTACAAGTATAGATACATCCGTATATGGACAAATGGAAGTCATCTAATTTGGAACGGAGGGAGTATGAATGAAAGAGACACTTTAAAATTAGAATAATCATATCAGGTCGGCAAAGTGGTCATGACCAATTGATTTTTTCCGGAAAAACCGGAGAATGCACACTTTGGTGCCGCACGGCTTGAAATTGTGAAATTGACCACAAATGGTCTTAAAAATATCGTTGTTGGCTTACTTTTGTATTTTTTCTCCGATGTGGCAACACGCATGACTCCTTGATTCTGTGTGAGAGGTCAAGTTAGACCTAAAAGACAAAAAACTTTGTGACCGTGGTTGTTCATCCCACATCTCACCCCCTCCTCAATGATCGTCCTAACTTACGTATCGTTAGATCTAATCTGCTACAAGTCATTTCATCCCACTTCCTAACACACCATGCCCTTCCCACAAAAGAAGCCCATCACCTTATCCCCATGAAAAGTAAAATAACACATAAATGAAAGGGAATGATCTATGTCTCATATTATAAGGAAAAAAGAAAACTATTGTTGGAACAAAGAAAAGCAATACAAAGCAACATAATAGCATGCACTTTTTATTTCTTTCCGTATGGTAGTGCATGGGTGCTTAGCAAGGAAATAGTAAATGATCCAAATGTAGCTTGAGGAAGAGGAGTATTTCGAGAATTTGCCGAGAGAGAGCTACCACCAAACCAACACACCATACTTGGTAGTTAACTAGCACCGTGCCATGTCTCTTCAAAACAAAGAAGAAATCTCGACATCTCACATGTTGTTGCAATGAGGTGGCGTTCAACGGTGCCTTGCCCTCGACGAATTGGATCGTGGAGAGAGTGAGGGCCAAAGTACACATACCAGTGGAGCAGAATGATGCTTATTCAAGGTGAGCTTTTTGGGGGTGCGACGACGTAATCGTGAGAGTAATTCACTTTCTTAGATGGTGTTGTATTTCGTTTTCTAAGCCTGTTTGGCCTTTTTCTATGAAAATGATACTACGTATTTACATGGCGCATTTTTAAAAAACGTGTGCCACTGTCCAAAATTAGCCAAAACCAAACAGCCGAGGACTTTGGTAACTGAGGGACGAAACTGCCTACACAATCTAGCTCCAAGATGTCGTCTTCCCGAAAACCTAGGGACCAATCCGCGAAATCGCAGCTGAAGAAGAGGCAACCTCCGACGGCGACGGGCGGCCGCCATTAGTTTACTCCCGCCCGCCTGCATCCGCTTCCCCTTTCCCTATCCACCACCGCACCAACTCCTCTCGAGCTACCCACCAAACCAACAGCACCAAAGCCGAAGCGAACCCCAGCGGAGAGAGGAGTTCCCCCCAACAGCCATCGCGCCGCCGGCCAGATCCCACCCAGCTCGGAGGTACCCCACCCGTCCAGCCTCCCGCCCCTCTTCTGCCTCGGATTGGAGCTTCGCGGGCGAGCCTGAATTTGGGTTAGAGGCGGTGCTGGTGAAATCGATCGTGCTGCCTCGCTCGGATCAGAGGTTCCAGTTCATTGTTCCGTATCTTTTCTTTCTTTGGGCGATTTTTTTTTGGCTAGGTGGTAGAATTCGCTCCGGCCTTCTGGATCAGAAGAAGCTGAGGGCGCTGATCCTGCTCCTTGCAATTGTAGTAACTCAGCTGTCTGGTTTAGTCCGTTGGCATGGGAGATGTCTCCTTTGTGATCTTTTTTTGTGCCCTCGCTGATCTTGCTTGACTGAATTGCGGTGGGTGTAGACGTGATTATAATTTACGCATGCTATGTATGTGGGTACATGATTGTGTGTTTAGCTGAGCTAAGACAGTTCTCGAACCCGTTGAATTGCAGGTACAATTCTGCACCGCATATCCACATGAGCAGGACAGCAGTGATCTCGGACTAGAACGCAGCAGGGGCTTCTGAGCAATCTAGTAGGCATACATGCATAATGATGTTGGGATGGTGTCCAGCAGAAGGAACTCCACGGGGGCGTTCCACCGGGACGGCCCCGGCCCGGCCAAGGACTGGTCCCAGTTCGCCGACCCCTCGCCGTCTCCCAAGCTGCTGTACTCGAAGTCCTATGTCGTGATGAGGGGCTGCTGGCTTCGCTGGCCTCCCTAGACTTTGCCCTGTGGTCAAGCACGCTCAAATCGGCATTTCGGTCGACCGAGAGGTCGAAATCAAAGGGGGCGTGCTGCAGGAGAGTCGCGTTCCAGCTACTGGTGTGTTTCATGGTTGGGATCTTTATTGGGTTCATGCCCTTCTTCTCGGTCGACGTCTCTCAAAAGATTGTCTCGAGGCTACCGTTCGATGACGGGGTGGATGATAAAGTTAAGGAGTTGGATGCAATCGTGTTGCAGCAGAAAGAGGTCGAGGTGATTGATGAGCCCGAGGTCGAGAGCCCTCCTGTTCCTGCAATGTTGGATGATGAGATCGATTTTTTTGAAGCTTCGTCTGCGGAACCTGCTATTGATGATTTGGTCATCCCTGTGAGAAGCTTCTCATAGTGGTGACAATCACTCTGTTCGGCCACAACAGGCGTATTACCTGAATCGGCTAGCCCATGTTTTGAAAGGTGTACCGTCTCCTCTTTTATGGTTAGTGGTGGAATGGCCTGGTACTACAGTTGAAACAGCAGATATCCTGAGGTCTTCTGGGGTTATGTACAGACATATTATCTGCAAGAAGAATATTACCAATGTACGAAAGATTGCTGTCTGTCAAAGGAACAATGCAATCTATCATATCAAAAAGCATCACCTTGATGGTATAGTGCATTTTGCTGATGAAGAGCGGGCATACATGGGTGATGTGTTTGAAGAAATGCGGAAAATCAGGTGACAATTCTCTACCGAAACTTCATTTGGTGTACTGATATAGTTGATAAATTATGAATGCATGGTAAATCCTCTTGACAGTCCAAATGTAATCTTGGACCATTTTGTTGTAGTACTGACTTTTTCTGGCGACAAGTTGTAGATACTTGTTCCTTTGCTCATGCCAGTCTTAATATTATATATTGTATGGGTGAATGAGCTGTTACATCTTCCTTTCTTATGACACAAGTCAGTACTAGGTTGAGTGTTACATGATCCTTGAGTGTCAAATTAGTGAGCACCGAGTAATACTTCTTTCTCAAAGAACCTATGGCCATTTATACAAATATGTAATTACTTCAGTTGGATGCAACTTGGATTTTGATAACAGCCAACCAAACAAGTTTTGATAATCCACACATCGCTAGGATTTCTGAAAATGAGCACTAACTTGTTTTGTACACCATGACTAGAACTAAAAGCTATTTTTGCTTTTGCTCCTAAAATTCTGTGACTTCTGCTCTGGAAGTTCTCTCCACTAGAAAACTTAACTTGTCAGTTTCCTTTTCTTTTTGCAACAAAACAGAAAAGTTTCTTACTTTTCAATTGTAGCTTATACTGGTGAGCACCAGTCGCACAAGGATTCCTTACCTATGGACTTCTGTTACTCACGTTGCTGGATGAATGATACTCAACCAGGCCTAGGAGAGCTCTTAGTTTTCGACCAGAAACTTTGTTCATGGCAAACGAAGTGACTCCATATTCCAGCCTGTACCTTGTGTCAATAATTTTCAAATAGTTCTGAATGTGGTCTTCAGTGGCAAAAGATTATTATAGTGTACTGTTTTCAGTTTATCTTGTGATGACGGATGCTAAAACTTGAGATTTTACCAAACTGATTACTAAAACTCGAGAAGTTGTGCAGCACAGATGAAATTTTGCGATAAAATAATAATAATAATTGTGAGTAGCCTTTTTATTAAAAAAACTACATATTGTAAGTAGTCTTTTTTTTGTTGATATGTATTGTAAGTAGTCTTCAAATGATGAAACTTGTGAAATAGGACCTTGGTGAAACAACATCATGACGTTGTTGCTTTAAAACTTCCAATTATAGATTTCAGATAAAAAATCGGTAGTAGTTTATCTTTTTCTTATGAGCTTGTTCTTTTTATGCAGGCGCTTTGGCACATGGCCTGTAGCAAACCATGATGGAAGTAAGTACAAGGTGGTTTTAGAAGGTCCTACATGTAAAGGTAACCGAATCACTGGATGGAACACGGTTCAGAAGAAGGGTTCACCTCGTCGATTCCCAATAGGTTTTGCTGGGTTTGCTTTCAACAGTACAATGCTCTGGGATCCTCAGAGGTGGAACCGCCCGGCTTTGGATTCTGTTATCGTCCACTCTGGGGGTAGAGGTGGTGTGCAGGTGAGTTTGTGCGCAACTTCATATTGTCAAGCATACACGTATAATTTTGATGAACTTCTTTTCTGCAAAATCCTACTGCTACTTAGCTGAATTTCCAGTTATAGATCTCCATGGAACAAACTTCCATCAGAACCTGTAATGAAATAGAATACCATAAAAGATTTGTTAGACAAATAAAGAATATCTACGATGAAGGCAAATCAATAGAAATTGTAACCATCTATAGCCACTAGTATATCTTGAAATAAATGCTGCATCATGGATATTTGTGACTCAGCATAAAGCCATACAACAAAATGGATCATAAGAACTTACGTGGGTAACAAAAGTCATGTACCATAATATCAAATTGATTGACCTGATTATATGTCATTTCAGGAGTCGCGGTTTATCGAGAAGCTTGTGAAAAGTGAGCGTCAAATAGAGGGCCTTCCAGACAATTGCAACCGGGTTATGGTCTGGAATTTCAACTTGGAACCTCCTCAACTCAACTATCCCGCCGGATGGTCATTATGGAACAACCTTGAAGTCGTCAAACCTGTAACATAAACGTTTCGTCGACGTTGCTGCACTGTGTCTTCTCGTACAGGTCATTGCTCTCAGCAAGCCAGAACCGCGATAATCCTGTGTAACGGCACAGGTTCTGAATTTCGACTTTGTGCTGTCCGCCGCGGCGCTGCTAACTGATGCCCTCCTGAACAGCCTGCGCAACGGGATACACAAAGTCGTAGTGCCATGACCTGCCTCCAGCAATTTCAAACACATTAGCAGCGCCGCCCAGCGAAACTGCCTGACCAGACTTTCTTCTTTTGGTGTACTCTCTCTATTCTTTGTGTGCTCTTGATTTCCCCTCTGTATTCACCAGCTACATACTTTTCTGTAGATTTTTTCCGCGGCCTTTTCTGTTTTAGTATATGTTTACAGATGTAAAAACATGCAACCACTGTAACTATTAACAGCCAAGGCAATACCACAGATTTGAATCGAAACCATTTAGGTTGACACGCTGTGTCAGATTCCTTTTACAGTCAATTGTTCACCATGATCTGATGAGAATGTTTTGACGGAAGCATATCTGCAAACTGTGAGTGAGCAGCATAGCAAGCATGTCATTCGAAGAACATCACTAGCCATGCGCATAACGCATCTATGCAAAGTGTGACGACGTTTTTTTATCGTATAATATTGTTCGGCAGTACGGTGGTAGAAACTCGGTACTCGTGATGGCTACTTGTAGTTGGACGTGTGCATTTTATAATACATGTATATATAAATACGTAACGATATACAGAAAGGTCGATATGTCCGAGTGGTTAAGGAGACAGACTCGAAATCTGTTGGGCTTTGCCTGCGCAGGTTCGAATCCTGCTGTCGACGAATTAACACCATTTTTTTTTCGCCCACTCTCAGCTGGGAAGCACACTTCTGACAATCTCGAAACATAGTTTATATTTATGAAAAATAGAAAACTGCAGCACAGCTTGCATGCAAATATTTAACAAATCAAATCATCAACGGGTTAATTGAATAACAGCTCGTGATCTGATTCTAGCAATGCTTCAATATATCAGAATTGTCGAGTTGGTTTGGAGCTACTAGAGACAAATGTGGTAGGAATTTACTTACATCAACTCGAGAATTTGCCTACGTGACAACATAAAGTTGCTTCGGTTATTCGTGTCAAGTGGTTCCCATATAATAATGTGAATTTGTAGGTGTTTCCATGGTAACTAAATTTGCTTCCAATGAAACTAAACCATAACAAAAAATTATTTATGATTACACTTGTTTCACACATAACTGTTTTTTTTTGCAATGAGAAAGGAAATTGCTTCCAACTATCTAGAATTTGCTGAGTACAACAACATATTGTTTGAGGATTAATTTTTGGTCGTCCATGGTAAAGTCGGTTGCGATAAAGAACAAATATGACTAAGCAGAGAGCCACAAGGCATCTACGATCTTCTTGATGCGAACGCTTTGAACGGTCATATTACACGCCTCGAAGACTATGGAGGATCCTTGTGATTATGTGTTCTTTCTTCCAAGATCATGGCATTAACTATTTATTGACGCGTTATAAGATGGTCAGATTTGTAAGCAGGTATCTCTTGTAAAATATGAGCAACCCAAATCCTTCTAAATTTCAGAGTTCTATTTTCCTTTATAAGAAGTGAGCAGGGTCTAGCAGACAGCGGCGCATTTTCTTGTTGACTTGATGAAATAATTTTAAAACATAGGAAAAAGAAGAAAAAGGCTTGGAATAAACATATCGAGAGAAAACTATCAAATAACCGAATAAAGGAGATGTACAACTTTACGTCCATATATAAAAGACCACATACTCTTATCTTAACTAATTCTGTTTAAATTTGACTAAATCTATATAAAAAATACTGCAATACATATCTATTGTAGTATTTGTATGAACTTGTTTAGATTTAACAGGCTTAACTTGAGACAAATTTAGATAGCCTTCTGTATACATGGACGAGTGAGTATAAGCATATTGCACACTTAATTTTGTCCTCGCTTACGAATTTTCAGAAAAATTAATGCGGTTAGTATTGGAATGTCATAATTGACATGCAAAATCAGCGGACTTAAAAAAGATGTATAGTAAGCATTTTGTTTACTAATTCTCATTCGAATGACAGTAAACCCTTATGCAACTTCAGGATCATTAGATTTGTGTCCTGATTCGTGTGGCTTGTGAGGTCCTTTGTGCCTTGTGGGAGTCTTAGTTGTTGTGTGACATTGCTTCACCGGCAAGGTCAGAGGATGCCGGGGCGGCGGCCCCAGACGATGGATGTGCGCCGAGGCGGCGGCCTCGGAAAGCGCTGCGCCCATGGCCCTATGAGGCAGGGACTGTGGTTGTGCTTGCGGCGGTGACGAAACGGTGTCACAAGGGTGGCTCGTTTTGTGGCCTTTTGTTTTTGTGGCTTTTTTCTCTTCATATTCTTTTCCGTTATTCATTTTCCCAAGGGCTAGCTCGTACATACTCTACCTACTATTATTCGAAAAGCCAGCAATTGCTGGATCTTTAAAAAAAAAGAATTTTCCAATTGCATATGTGTTACGATTAAGCTTTTTTCAGTTGCACCATAGTTGGAACTGAATATTTTCAGTTACACTATGTTAACTGAATTTTTTATAGTTACAGAGCGGTTGCAACTGAATAGTTTTTAGATAATAAGGGCCTCCAGGGGAACCCCAGTTCCATTTCATTAATGAAACCAGCGGTCTTACATAATCCAAGCCTCAGCTGAAAGGGAAACTAAAGTTCTGCAGTAAACTAAACGAAGAAGACATTGTGCTGCGAAAACAGTCCATCACCAGGGAACAACTAAAACAAGTCTACGCGCACAGGACGCCAGCTACTGAACAACCGAAACTCAGAGATTCACTCCTCGCCTTTGCCACGACCGATGATCTCCAGAAGCTTTGCTCTTGTTTCATGTAGAGGCAGGAGATCTCCCCAGGCTGGAGGCTTGAAGGGAGTCATCGGAGATGCTGCGAGCTGCTTCACTCGGCACAGCGGTGTCGCAGGAGCTTGGACATCGGTCAGGGGTGTCCCCAGAGGTACAGCAAAGCTGACAGACCAGGTATCACCCCCACGGCAGGGCAGGTTTTATCTTGAGTATCTCCACGACCTTCATCGAGAAGTTGTCGATCAGCTCCAACATCTCGTGCTTGAAGACCAGTCTCCATTTCTTCAGTGTCCTCAGGATCAGCCATCAGACCTGCTTCATGCACAACCAAGTTTGGCCATCAAATATTAATGCATTTCGGCTTTTCCAAATGATCCAAAGCACCGCAGCACAAATTACATTTAGAGAGGCATGCTTTTTATTTGAGATCCAAAATTTGGCTATAGACATGTAGTCAGTTCCGATGTCTAGATTCAGAAACACATTGACTTCTTCCCAAATTTTAGTGGCCACAATACAGCCGAAGAACAAGTGGTGAATAGTCTCAGGTTCATTGCAAAACACACAATCAACTGGTTTATTCATCTTGCGCTTCAACAGGTTGTCTCGCGTCATAAGTTTGTTATTTGAGAGAAGCCAAAGGAAAATTTGAACTCTAGGAGGGATGATTAACTTCTATACCGACGGTATGTATGTCTGAATCACCCCTCTAAAGCTAACTCTAGGAAGGAAAATTTGCAACTGAATAGTTTTAGTTCCACTATGGTTATACCTGTTTTTTTCTATATAAATGTGGGCGGTGGGCGGTAGCATTCAAAAGAGAATTAGGCGGACCCTGGTGCTGGCTGGGTGACTCTGCGTGTGAGGAAATAGTTCATCAGCACTTCTTCACTCTGTACTGAACATTGTATATGGAATATATTCCAAAGCTAGCTTGTACGCAGCGTCTACCAGTTTCCTCTCCCCACTCTAAGCATACAACACCATACGTACACCAGAGGAAAACGTCGCAAACTGCAAACACCATCCCGGCCGACCACCCTCCAACTCCTCGTCACAACCTTCTTCCTTGCCGGTCAGTCTCCTCTACGTGCGTCCATGGCAACGCACGCGACGGCGACGGCGCTGCAGCACCACCTGGACCTCCTCCTCGCCGCGCTCCTCTGCGGCGGCCTCCTCTCCTGCGCGCTCCTCGTCACCGCCACCCTCGCGCTGCTGCTCCTGGTCCCGGGGTACTGCTCGCGTTGCTGGCGCTCGCGGTCTCCGACGCGTGTAGGCTGGTCGTTCCGCCAGCGGCGCGCGCCGTCGACGTGGCCGCGGCAGAGCTGAGGCTGGCGCGCGCGGTCGCCGCCTACGCCGTGCTCGGCCCCGCGGTGCGCGTGGCTATGGCGCTCCGGCCCTGGACCGGCGCGCTCGCGTCACGCGCGGGATACGTGAGGAATCTGATGGTGCGGAGAGCCTCGCGTTGCACCGTGGTAGTAGGCTAGCATGAGACATGGTATCTGTACGTAGCAAACCCGCAGGCGCGCGGCACGTGCTGCCATGTTTTGTTAGTGTAAGAATTGAGAATCTCCTGGATCCAGAGAGGTCGATCACTGGAAGTGGCATGACCAATTCTAGATAATGCATCTGTAACTACATCATCACCACCTTGTACTCCAATTTGAATTGGAGGCCCTGGTCATAGCCTTGTGAGAGTAAAAGGTAGGTCATGTCTTAATAAAGTAGCACATCTTTAGAGCTAACTATTATATAAATTGGTTATAGCGTTGGCTATATATGACGTGGCAATATCTAATAGTCAGCTGTTGGCTCTACTATTACACTTGCTCTGATACGGAGTGTCAGCGTTTTTCTTAGTTCAAATGATAGTGGTTGGACACAGTAAACCACCCAGTAGTCTGAAACCAGGTCTCGTCTGATTTTCCATTACTTTAATTATCGTTGGTTGTGTACCTATATCTAAAAACGGGGCCAATTTCAGGGCTGAAAACAGCTGGGATTGTGAGTTAGAGACTATGGTTCCACACACCAAAAGTCACTAGAACTCTACAAGGCTTACTAATTTGGTGAAGTTACAGGATTCCGCTGTGTGAAGCTCGGTACCAATTTAGTTCTTGTAACAAGACTTATTTTTTCACATGATCATAGGCTAGATAAAATGAAAGATTTTAGACACATACGATTTATGTATCTAGTGATAAGGTCGTTAAACTAAGAGATGAGTGCTTTCGCAAAAAAAAAACTAAGAGATGAGTGGTAAGAAATAATGTGCTGCATGGCAGCCGTACCTCTTCATCACGTACCCCATAAGTTCTAGAGCTTGGAAGTGTCTTTGTTTCTTGTTTCAGTGCTTCCAGTTCAACCCTTGGGTCAGGCGGAGCAGCTTCATTCTACAACTTTTCACACTGCATACAAAAATCAGTTCAACTAGCATCCACATAGGTGATAAAATTAGATACTTCAAAACTGACGAGATACTGGAGGAGCTGGTGCGGTCGGCATGGCGTTTTGGGGTGGAGACTTCCTTCTCTGGCGATGGTGCTCCGTTGAGCGCCGTGGTCGAGTCTCCGCCACCCTCGGGCTCGAGGATCTCCGGATCTACCGAGTTCGAGTTCCCCTCTCCGGCGAAGGCGTGGCGGCCGAGCCGGATCTGGAAGTTGAAGGCAGTGGAGGTGATGTTCGGCTTCGCGGTGAAGACAAGGGACCATGGTGTAGGCTCTCTGGAGCCGACGACCGGCGACTTCCCGTCCGCACAAGGGGTGCTCCTGGTCCAAGCCATCGTGAGGAGTAACGGCGGCGGCGCGCCACCGGCGGCATCGAGGTCTTCGTCGACATCGGGGTTCAGGGGATCGAGGTCCTGGGGACCTGTGTGTAATTTCTATCTTGTACTGGACCTTTCTGTAAGATCGAGGCTGTAATATCTTCTCCCTGTATCGCAAAAAAAAAAAAAACTGACGAGATACGGCCCAAAATGAGTGAATTTTTACACTGAAACACGTCTAAAAAAATGCATTTTAAAGAAAAGCTAAAACATCTATAATAGTGAACGGAGGGAGTATAATAACAGGTTTTGACACGGACTATTTATCTATCTTGTGATGAAGTGATTAGCACTAAGAGATTAGTGACATATCATAATTTTTTCTGCATGGCAGTTATATACCTCATTTTTCGTGAAAACGCAAAAGTTTTGCGTTTTTATGCACTGATAGAAAAGAAGAGTTTTATGTACAAGTCAAACAAAAGACAACCCCCCACAAATCAACCCACTACAGAATCTAGGGGAGCAGCAGGCGAAGACCCGAGCCCCGCTAACGCCCATGATTGTGCTTCTGCTTTAATCGTGTCAAAAAGGGAGGGGATCGAGGGTCGAGCGTTGTTGAAGATGGCCGTGTTGCGATGCTTCCAAATCCATCAGGCCGTGAGCATGATAGCCGTCGAGGTTCCCTTGTGCAGCTGACGAGGTGTGGACTGAATCGCCAATGTCCACCAATCCATGAAGCCGTCCTCCACCCTTAGGGGGCACGTGGTCGATCGGATCCAAGAAATCACCTCGTCACAGATTATCTTTGAAAACACTCATCCGGTGAGTAGGTGGTCCATCGTCTTTGTCTCCTGATCATAGAGCCGACAATGCGTGTGGTGTGGGAGACCTTGCACGCCAACCTCTCACATGTCCAACATCTGTACAGGCAAGCGAGTCAGATAAAGAACTTCACCCTAGGAGGTGTCCAAGATCTGCACGTAAGCTTCCAGCTGCTCGAGAGGGTCGATTCCGCGAACAATGCGGTGTAACAAGACCTCATAGAGTACCGTGAGTTTGTCCACCACCACCTCAACTCGTCAGGCTCCACCGTGAGCTGCACGTCGGGATGGGAATTGGGCCGACCCGGACCTGGCACTGGACCTGGCCCTGTGGCCTCAAGGCCAATTTCAAAGGGCCAGGGTCGACCCATTTTGGCTAAATGCTATGGCCTCGTTGGCCCAATGGGCATCACGGGTCGGCCCATTTTCTTGTACAGCATAGAAGACACCAGAAGAGAACAGAGATGAACTGGACGTTGAATCCACCCAAAATTGGAGAGCAAATCCTGGTTGAAGTAGTTAAATGCTACGATATCTCATGGATTTTGGAGAAACAAACAAAAATCATTCCCAAAGCAATCTTGACTAAATCTCATCGGAATAATTGCAGCCCTATTTGAAAAACATGAATCATATTTGATTATATAGTGAACAAATCAAATAAGTACGGCAAATCAGAGCGAGAAATAGATGCTCCCAATGAAGCTAGCTAGGAGCGGCAGCTTCACTGTCCACCATATCGAGCTCCACAGACTCAGGGCCTCCCGCCGCTGCTATCTGCTCCGTGTGCCTTCCCCGTGCTCGTTGGCAGCAGCTGCTATGTGGATGGTGATCTGCTTCCCTCCTCTTGAGGAGCGCAGTGTCTTAGGGCATCTCCAGCCGTGTTGCCCCCCAGGCGCTATTTTCTGGGCTCTTGGGGGGGCACCGGCGCTATTTTGGTTCTTGGGGTTGATAAATCCCCAGCCGTGCTCCCACCCAAGAAGAAATAGGAGGGACACGTGGCGCGTTGACCGAAATAAACTTGGCCGGAGAAGGAGGACGCCGACGCCTCGCACGGCCGGCCGCCTCTGCCAGCGCCTCGCACGGCCGGCCTCCGGATCGAGCGCCTCGCACGGCAGCTAGGATGCCGACGACGAGGTAGGTGGCCGTCTTCCTCCGTCGTGAGGTCGAGGAGGGCCACCGAGCTCCCTGCTCCACCGCCCCACCCCGCGTTCCGCCGCCGCAAGGTCGAGGGCCGTCGGCCTCCCTGCTCCCGCCCCCCACTCCCGCCTTCCTCCACGGCGAGGTCGAGCCCCACGGCCTCCGTGCTCCGCACGCACCACAACGCCAACCTGGCACAGGCGCCCGCAGCCGTGGATGGTGGCGAGCCGGGCGTCCCTGCACACGGCGGTCAACGCCGCCGTGGATGTCAGCGAGCCGGGCGGCGGCGCGTCGGGGAGGGCGGCGACCGGCGCGAGCTCGAGGGTGGCGGCGAGCCAGGCGGCGGCGCGGGCTCGGGGAGAGCGGCGACCGGCGCGAGCTCGAGGGGAAAATGGGGGAGAGAGAGGGGCGGTTGGTGAGGGAAGAGAGAGAGCGCGTGGGGTGGGGAGAGCAAAAAAGTAGGAGAGAGAGGCCACTGCATGGCTGACAGTGGGCCAATTTGCATGCAATCGCCCCCCCAGGCGCAACCCAGCGCCTTGGGTTTGGCCTGGGGGCGCCGGCGCTAAATTCGTCCAAAACGGCGCTATTTAAGGTCCTGGGAGGCACGGCTGGGAGATTTCGACGCTATTTTGGCCAAAAAGTGGCCTGGGGGGCTCCTGGGAGGCACGGCTGGAGATGCCCTTAGTCCCGGGAACCCCGATTACACCGGCACTGCCGAGCAGCGGCTTAGGAGTGGCATGGAAACGAGAGGAATAGGAGAAATCTGGACATAGATTTTTTTCTAGGGCGAGCTGCCGTGAGTAACGATGGGATTATACAGCACATATATTATTTTGGGTCGACCCACGCGACCCTTCAGGTCAACGAAGCCTGACTCTGCTGGCCCATTCTACAAACAGAGCCGACCTAGCTGGCCCAATGGCCTCGTTTTCTTGGGTCGGGTCAGTGACCCGGTGGGTCGACCCGACCCATTCCCACCCTGAGCTGCACGTCCTTGAGCTTCATCCACAACTGGACGTATGCCACAGTGCGAGAGGGTTGATCGCTCCGGAGATGAGGGCAGCCCATATAGCTCTTCATCATGTTCCCCCATAAGTTGTAGAGCTTGAAGTACCCCTTCGCCTCGTTGCCAGAAAAGGTGATCCGATCTGCTCGCCTCCCGTCGGCGCCGCCGCTGCTCTGCCTTTCTCCTGTGGCCTTCGGACCATGGAAGTGGGGCGGATCTCGGCCCCTGTCGGCGGGAGGGTTCCGTTCCCCTTGTTTTAAAGGTTAAGGTTTGGTGGGGCGGCACTCAGGTGGTGGCGACGGCGCCTCTTCCAATAAAGTCTCCCGGCTTCAGCCCCATCTCGGTGGCGACGTCGAAAAGTTTGTGGGAGTGGTGTGGTTCTCGAGAACTTTTTCTGGTGGTGGCGTTCTTCATGTCGTCATGGAGCTTCATCGGCGGTTCATCCTTCTTCTTCGGCTCCAGGACAGATGTGGTATTTTTGACCCGTTCGGCGACTTCCCGTCCACAACCAACAACGTCAAGCCGGCTCTGGGAGGAGCGGCGGCGCGTCGTCGACACGGTCTGGAGGTTGAAGACGAAGGGCATCTCAAGAATCTTGATGTAATTTTCGTTTTTTTAGTTGTTTTGTACTGTTCGGTATTTCTTTTAATGCAGGATCCTTTTTGAAAACAAAAGTTGTAGAGCTTGAAAGTGCCTTTGTTTCAGTGCTTCCAGCTCAGCCCTGCCAGGTAGAGCAGCAGCTTCATTCCGCAACTTTTCACACTGCATTAAAAAAACCCAGTTCAATTAGCATCCACATAGATAATGAACTAATAGTGTAGTTGGTTCGCAAGGATTTATTTGTTCCGTCAGTTTTGCCAGCTCCTCTGCCAGAATCCCGAATAGATTCCAATGAGGCCTGTAATATAGTACGTAGTAACATTAGACCATTAGTGCTATGACAATGGCAAGGATTTACGATGATGCTAACGCACGTAGGCCCACGGACTGACCAAAACAAATTAACACTAATACTCACCCTAAGACAAGAGGTCATGCTCTCACGGCTATAGGACAAGTAGTAGAACATAAAATATCTTACACTCTGGTTAAAAAATAAAATTATAAATCATAAATGTTTGAGGCGACCTGATGTCATGATTAATGCATGCACATACACTACAGGAATCGCCCGATACGCCGGCCGTCGGCAAAGGCCAGAAAAACCGTCGGCGTAGGCTCGGCGTATGGCCGTCGACGTTATACGGCGTAGCCTACGCCGACGGCAAGCCGTCGGCATAGGTTTTTCAGTTTTTTAATTTTTCGAAATTTTTTCAAAAAAAATTCAATTTTTTTTTAAACTTTTTCAAAAAAAAATCGAATTTTTTTAAAACTTTTTTATTTCTATTTCGAAATTTCCCACTTAGCCACATTTTTAATCTCTAATTACACACTTAATCATTGATCAAACTACTTACTCTGGTCAAACTTCTCATTCGGTCACCCATCATCAAATTACTCCAGCCCAAGCACGCTTAACTTTTGAGTTCCTTCCAGAGTAGCTGTCAAATGAGAAGTTAGAACTTACTGGTATTAATATCCTATCAATCATATTAACCACTCGGTTATGATGTTACACTTTTTCATTGTTTAAATTTTAAAATTTGTTTGAATAAGTAACAATGATTATGTAATAATATTTTGAATAAATAACAATAAAATTTATTTTACTTTATTTTCTTCTTTTTACATTTAATATGGAATAATTCATATATTTAAATCCATAAATCAAAATTTGACAAATAAAATGTCTAAGTCGATTAGAAAAATGAGAGGAATTCAAATATGACATCCATATCATCTTTTGAATCATGTATATGACTTTTTGCAACATATTTTTGGTACTTGCTAAATAAAAAAAAGTCATTTTGGCACTTAAAAATGGAAAAAAATGATATTTATAAAACTATTTTGAAAAAACTTAGTTCTGCAACATTGTTTGTCATACCAAGATAAGACTATGTATCAAATATGGGCACATTATCACAAACTATGGCACGGGGATGACCATAACTTGGTCATTTGACTCGAAACTTATACATGTTTATAGATGATTGACCTTTTTATGAAGAAGTTTTTTGTAAACTTTGTCAAAACTCAAGTTTATCATTTATCCTAGCAACTAGTACACATAAAAGTACTCCATGCCAAAGGATTTCATTTTTGACTATTTTTTCACTTTCTTTTATTTTGTTGAAAAAACGGTCAAAATGACCACCGTGCCTATTCATCAAAAGAGGTTGATTTTTTCAAAACTATCGACGGTCTTGTGATGTAACCACTAATTGTGTATCTTAAAATGATTTTTGTAAAAATTTCAGAGCAAACTATCACACACTTGTAGTTCAAAATTCAATTACTTTCGAAAAATAGGCATAAAGTCATTTAAATATGCGAAATTAGATAAAAACCGAGAAAATTCCTAATATTGCTGGATTGTCCATAAAATATGGTCTACTTTGTGTGATAATTGGACGAGTGCCATTTTTCAACATATTTTTTTTACTTGCTTCACAAAAAATGTCATTTTTTACAATTAAAAAATGAAAAATGATATTTATAAAACTAATTTGAAAAACCTCAGTTCTGCAACAGTGTTTGTCATACCAAGATAAACCTATGTGTCAAATATGGGCACATTATCACAAACTATGGCACGGGGATGACCATAACTTGGTCATTTGACTCGAAACTTATACATGTTTATAGATGATTGACCTTTTTGTGAAGAAGTTTTTTGTAAAAAAATTCAAAACTCAAGTTTATCATTTATCTTAGCAACTAGTACACATAAAAGTACTTCATGCCAAAGGATTTTATTTTTGACTATTTTTTGACTTTCTTTTATTTTGTTGAAAAAACGGTCAAAATGACCACCATGCCTATTCATCAAAAGAGGTTGAATTTTTCAAAACTATCGACGGTTCTGTGATATAACCACTACTGGTGTATCTTAAAATGATTTTTGTAAAAATTTCAGAGCAAACTATCACACACTTGTAGTTCAAAATTCGATTACTTTCGGAAAATAGGCATAAAGTCATTTAAATAGGCGAAATTAGATAAAAACCGAGAAATTTCCTAATATTGCTGGATTGTCCATAAAATATGATCTACTTTGTGTGATAATTGGATGGGTACCATTTTCCAACATATTTTTTGTACTTGCTTCACAAAAAATATTATTTTTTACAATAAAAAAATAAAAAATGATATTTATAAAACTAATTTGAAAAACCTCAGTTATGCAACATTGTTTGTCATACCAAGATAAACCTATGTGTCAAATATGGGCACATTATCACAAACTATGGCACGGGGATGACCATAACTTGGTCATTTGACTCGAAACTTATACATGTTTACAGATGATTGACCTTTTTGTGAAGAAGTTTTTTGTAAACTTTGTCAAAACTCAAGTTTATCATTTATCCTAGCAACTAGTACACATAAAAGTACTCCATGCCAAAGTATTTCATTTTTTTGACTATTTTCACATAAAATTCAATTATTTTCGAAAAATAGGTATAAAGTCATTTTTCTAAAAATATGTTACAAAAAGTCATATACATGATGAAAAAGATGATATGGATGTCATATTTGGATTCCTCTCATTTTTCTAATCAACTTAGACATTTTATTTGTTAAATTTTGATTTACGGATTTAAAGATATGAATTATTACATATTAGCTAAAAATAGAAAAAAAAAGAAAAACATAGCTATGCCGACGGCAAAGCCGTCGGCGTAGCTATATACATAAAAAATAAAGATTTTAAAAAGCCTAATATGACTCTACGCCGACGGCCCGCGTACGCCGACGGCCTGCGCGAGATCTACGCCGACGGCAAATTGTACGCCGAGGGTGGTCGTCGGCGTAGCGTCTCTACGCCGACGGCCACCACGACGGGCTGGCCGCGGCGGGGTCTACGCCGACGGCCCCGACAAAAAGCCGTCGGCGTAGCCGCCGGCCGTCGGCGTATAGCGTCATTCCTGTAGTGATATAGAACATCTCTCTATCAAAACCGAACCCACGAAATTATTCCAAGCTATTACTTCATTTTCTTTTAGCATTAAGATAAACAAGTATGACACATGAATTTGTAGTAATCTCTTGATGCCATTTACAAATAGTACTACAATCTGGATGATGTTGAATATAAGTGGGTATCCAGGCACCTCACGGAAAAAAGTCACAGAAAACCAGTCCAAACTAAATAAAGTACTGCTGGGGGACGCCGACAGCTTGTTACTTTCACCCATTTTCAACATGGCAGCGTGAAATAATGTGCTATAATCGCAAGTCCTAAAATCAGAATATATGCACGCAACCATAACTGTTGTCATGTACCCATGTTTTCAATGGAGAACGAGAGGTAATGCTAGACAAAGTCGGAAGAACCACTTTATACCAAACTTTTTTATTTTGATGTAGCCAGTAGTAATATTACATCTATGTTGCTTTTTATTGATATTTATTTGGATATGCTATCTAATTAACTGTTTTCCATTAATAAGTGGTGTAGTTATAATTCAATTTTAAACACGCTGATGTATATTAAGGTGAGTATTTGTCATGTTTTTATAGCATTCATTATTACAAATACATTTTCTAATGCTAAAATAAAACGGTATTTGGTCAACACACAAAATACTTTTAGTTTCGGATATTTAAGAAATTACTCGTTACCATGGATTTTACCCAGTACAAATCTAAGTGGTACTATCGCACTACTCCACAAATGAATTTTATGTGTCTTAATGTATTATAGTGAATGCATATTTCTTTTAAGTATCCTTAAATAACTAGTGTGTGAGTTTAGGAAATAAATTGGCTAGGGATTCTAATTTTCTAGCGTACTAGCCTATCAAGATTGGGTATGGTTATTTAGATAATTCTAGATTTTTTGGAGTGTCGGCTAGTAGTTTGTCCTCAAACTCTCCCATCCACTCTCACTTTCTAGGTCAAATTTGCATTTCTTGCTCCGAAGAGCAATAAGTACACATGTGTGCTCCGTATTTTGTCTGAAAACTGTGGAAATTACAGCACAAATGTCTAAAATTCATATAACGTAAATTGTGATCTTATTTGCTGAACTATCAATATATGTTGGAGGGTAAAATACACCAGTGATTCATTAATTTGGCAGCGATGTACTCTTCAGTGCATGAACTTGCAAGCCATTCGTCCACATATGCAAACTTACATGAGTGATAAACCAAAAGTCCAAACCTGACATGACATGCTGAGCTGGACCAAGAACCAGCGGGAAAGGATTTTTACCAATTTAAATTTGAAAATGCTACAAAACTTTGCATGTTTGCCCTTGACGAGGCGTTTTTGGTCCACCGACCTTTTGGTGGACCAGGGTGGGAATCATCTATTTTGCATTGTTCCTCCACGACGAGGTGATGGCCGTGTAGGTAAGCGTGAGGTCGATTGATCTATCACAGTTGCTCAGAACACAATAGCATTTTTCTTGCAAATGTCCTTCTTGAGGCTCCGCACTTTCTAATGTGCTTGAGATTGCAACTGCACTTTGCTAGGAGAATCAGTTGTGGAGCAAAAAGAGTTTGCGAGGTTTACATGTATGGGGGCAGAAGATTATTTAGAAAATTGTTTCTTGTTGCTACTACAAAGAATTTGTTGGTGTCATTGTACAAGAGAGTAGGTTAGTGTCCAAACATGCCTGATTCAGGGAAGGTTCAACCTTCCTTTCAAAGATATAGTTATAGTAGTTCCACTCGATGTGGATCACGGCCATGCTTGCTCAGCTCCAGGATCAGGCTCCTCAACTTATTTTCAATAAATAAGTCATCTAGTCTAGGTTGTTAGAGTTCCTCATGACGCCTTACCAAATCACACATCTTTGATTCTAGAATCCCTAAAAGTCTGGTTATTATTTGATTTCACATACCCCCCAAAGCCAGGCCTTCGCAATCATATTATCATGATGATAAAATGGTTTACTTACTCAAAAGACATGTTTGATTTGGTAAAACACTCAGTTCATTGATCAGCACACAGCACACATCTTGTACTACTATAATGTTGACATACTACAAAGAGGAACGCTTCGCCTGTTGAAGAAGAGCACCGTCACACTCAGTGTTGCTACCGATTTAGGTTACCCGCTCCCTGTTGTCATATCATCGCTACTATATATAAAAGCTTGAAGAGCCGCGGCACTGTAGCTCGTATAGTAGCTACACTGTCTTAGCTACAGTAGCATTTTTTTTGCAGAACTTCGCGTTCTCCGAAAATTATATACATGAAATATATGCGTGCCGACGAGTAGGTTTCATTCCCGTGATCGGTTTTGAGTTTGATCGAGTCTAGCTCCTTAATTTTGGATCCAGATTCGCACAAACATTTGACAAATTTTGTCAAATTTGTCACTCTCGGTCATCCGTTTGAATTTTCATTTCACAAGTAGATGTATATCACCCTACACAAATCGGCCCTCGGAATAAAACTTTCTGCAAAAAAGACCCCGCTCGCCACTTTTTGCCCGCTCGCCACTTTTTCGCAGAAAAGAACTTACGTTTTCCTAAAAATTATAAATCGGCCTCCCGGCCAAAAATATAAATTGGCCCTCCAGAATAAAACTTTTTAGAAAAAAAAACCCCGCTCGCCACTTTTTGCAGAAAAACCCACGTGTTTTTCAAAATCGGCCTCCCGGAATAAAAACGCGTGGTTCTTTTACGCAAATGTCTTTGCGTTCTCCAGATATTACAAACTAACTACTATCCTACTATATATAATGGCGTGAAGCGTCCGAGTACTGTAGCTACTGTAACAGTATGTTTTAAACTTTTTATAACAACATACATAAATATATACATTTCTCTTCAAACTTCAAATTCGTTGTATTTTATACCGTGCAAAAAAAAACAAATTCTGACAGATTTCAAAATTTCATTAATCTTCAAAATTAGTTAACCAAAAAAAAAGGATATTTTTAAACGGTACCAAATAATGATTTTCACCAAGCAAATTTGCTACCGTGTAACAGTAGCTACATTATCTACAGTGTTACTATAGCATGCTACAGCAGTCGGTTTTTTTTTCCCAAAACCACAAGAAAAATTATACATGAAAAATTTACGCGTCGACGAGTAGGTTCCATTCCCATGATCGGTTTCGAGTTTGGTCGACTCTAACTCATTAATTTGTGATCCAGATTTGCACAAATATTCGTCGAGTTTTGTCCAATTCGTCGCACTCGGTCACCCGTTTGAATTTTCTTTTCACAAATAGATGGATATCACATTCCCAAACAACTTTCGTGTTTTAACCTTCTTATTTTGACAAACATATAGATATGCACTTTGCTCGCCGCGCGGTAAAGCCCTACCGTTTTCCAAAAAACCATACTACTATATATAATAGCCGGACGGATTCACGGCCTCTCACGCGCCCGGGCACTGTAACGCCGCACACCGGACGAGAAAAATATAACAAACATATCAACACGAACACAAAAATAAACATTGCCTATTTATGGCATATGATCAAATTCCAACATTTGAATATTTTAAAATTTTATATGCATTTCACATCTTAACATTCAAAAAACGTAAAGAAGAAATCACATACGAATAACTTCTCACTATTAACAATTTTAAAATTCTAACAATTTACAAATGTAATTTTTTTTTTTAAAAAATTCGATACATTAAAATCTGAACAACTTTTGAATGTGGACATTTCGAAATTTAAATTTTTTACTCCACGATATTTACAAATGTGACAAATATGTCAACATGAACACACAAAAAAAAATTGCTCACAACTTATGTCATATGATCAAATTTCAAAATTGAATACTTCAAAATTTTGAATGCCTTCCAAAACTAAGCATTTCATAAACGTAAATACAATTTAAATATGGATAACTCCCAATTTTAACAAATTTTCAAAATCTATCAATTTATAAATGTAAACTTTTTCCCAGTTCCAACAGATCTAAGTCTAAACAACTTTAGAGTGCGGACATTTTCAAATTTGAATTTTTTCACACCACGATATTTCTTCTTCTAAACTATTTCTAAAATATGCACAATTTTTAACCATAAACTTTCTTTGCATTTCAATAATTTCCAAATTTGCACGATTTTTAAATGTACACAAATTAAAATATTAATTTTACCACACGTGCACGACACACAAAGTTGAATATTTCAAAAAATTAAATTCCTCTAAAATCTAACCATTTTGTAAACATAAAAAAAAAAAGAAAATCTAAATAATTTCCCATTTTGAACAATTTTCAAAATCTAAGCAATTTTTAAACGTAAACTTTCTTTGCATTCCAACAATTTCAACTCTTCAAAAATTTTAAATGTCAGCATTTCAACATTTGAATTTTTACCACACATACGCGGCGTACGCGGCATACGCCGCGCTAAGTTACCTAGTTTCGTTAGTGGCTTGAATAAGCCCATGCATTGATATTGGCATTATTAGATGAGAGATTGACATACACTTGTATGTTTCAGATTTAATATGAATGAAAATTTTGAAGGCAATAAATGTAAAAGCTATGAAGCTATTCAGTCAAGTATACAACAAACTATACTACAGAAGTCATCAGCAAAAAGATCCTTCACAATGTACACAACAAAACAGTCACGTATAACTGTATACTCCCATATTCGCCGTGGCTTGAATTCCGACGAAACATGCTCAGCCTTCAAAATCTCTTGGTCAGTAGCACTATACACGAGCGCCCAACGTCTGGAGCTGATAAAAGTAAATGTTTCAGACCAACACAGTTCATTACGAACAGCAAGCAGAATTTCAACGGATAAGCTTCAAACCTGGCTAACGAGAAGGTCGACTTGTTCTCTGTACATGTCCTTTAGGTCAACAATATCATTTCGTAATTCCTCCAACTGCAAAACGGTACTTTACTTATTAACTGAGTTTACTCGAACATTTTCTTAGGACTTGTCTAATACTGTACTCCCTCTGTTTCATAGTTCCATAATTCTTGTCGTGGTTTTAGTTCCAAGAATTATGGAACTGAGGTAGTACTAACAAAATGTGCCCATAAAATGCAACCCGAGTCATAGCTATAATGGCTGTCCCAACCAGGGTTCGGAACGCTGGGGGTTTTGCCCAGTACAATGAAACCAGATCGCCTCCAATTTCAGTTATTATTATTGGTTGAGTACCTATACCTAAATTTAAAAAATACTATCAAATTTGAAAGGAGACCACTTCTGAGGCTGAAAAACAGCTGGGATTGTGAGCTAGAAACCTTGGTTCCATACACCAAAAGTCACTACAAGGCTTACTAATTGCGTGAACTTACAGGATTCCACTATGTGAAGCTCGATACCAATTTAGTTCTTGTAACAGGACTTATTTTTCCATATGATCAGAGGCTAGATAAAATGAAAGATTTTGGACACAGACGATTTAAGTTTATAGTGATAAGGTCGTTAACACTAAGAGATGAGTGGTAAGACATAATGTCTGCATGGCAGCCGCACCTCTTCATCTCGTTCCCCCATAAGTTCTAGAGCTTGGAAGTGTCTTTGTTTCAGTGCTTCCAGTTCAGCCCTTAGGCCAGGCAGAGCAGCAGCTTCATTCCGCAACTTTTCACACTGCATACAAAAATCAGTTCAATTAGCATCCACATAGATGATGAAATTATAATGCAGTTGGTTCGCAAGGATTTACTTGTTCTGTCAGTTTTACCAGCTCCTCTGCCAGAGAATTCCGAATAGATTCCAATGAGGCCTGTAATATAGTAGTAACATTAGTGCAGCGACAATAGCATATGTGTTTTGCTAAGGCCTGTAGGCCCAAGTATTGGCCAAAACGACATAAAATTAACAACCACCCTAAGACAAGAGTTCACACTGTCACGGCTGTAGCACAGGTAGCAAAACATGAAATATTCTCGACCATGGTTACAAATAAATTTATAAGTTATAAATCATGAACGTTTGTTACTACAATGCCTATATCAAAGTGATACGACTTCATGGGGGTATAAATTAAACAATTTCAGGACAATGCTAAAAGGATGCACATACCAAGCGTGACATGTAAGAAGCCAATTCTCCATCCTTTTGACGGAGTGCTGACTCAAAAGCACTTGGAGTCATGCTCCTCAGATAGTATGACATATTATTACTGTCTGCAGACATTCTCCTCTCCAATGAAGTGCTATCCGACAAGTCCAATGATGCTTGAAGGAAATGGCTTTCTTCCAGGCTACCAACACTAGAGAGCTTTCTGTGGGGAGTATTTTCTTCAAAGGAAGCAAAGAGGAGACAAACAGATTGACAGGTCAGGTGACAAACAAATATATAGTATAATTATACTCACAGAAATTAATCAGATGCAAGTAAGGCGCGTACTTATTTGATCTGGAAGTGGAATTTTAGGTGACTCCCGGGAAGAAGTTTTCTCGAGTTCTGCCCTGGCAGCCTTTTCCCTTTCAAGGTCCTGCAAGTGCAATTCACGGAAGATATCGTAAGACACGTTTCTTGCCAAGTTGGTAATGCATGAACGAGACGATCAGTAATAGCGGGGATTGGTAGCATATATGACTAATATTGTTCATGTAGGACAGTAGGAGAAGCAACAAGTCAAAGATGACTTCACCCCACAAAACCCTGATTTCAAATAACCCTAAAATAAAACTACTGCGTCACATGAGCATGTTCGATTAAGTTTAAATAAGTGTCCCTGAGGCTCAATAACGGGAAAAAGCATTGCTTCAGTAAAGATTAATCAATTAACATTTATATCGGGATATTTTCAGAAAAAGATGATTCACATAGTAAGTTTACCGTCTCAAGCAGCCCCCTGTGTTCTGCTGCTTCTTGCAGCTCCTTTCTGTGCCTAGCTCTAAGCTCCTTTATTTCTTCTTCAAGCTGTTTGGCACGTCCTTCTTGTATTGCCGCCTCTTCCTTAATTGCTAGGTACTCCTGTCTACTTTCAGATGCTCTCTGTCTCTCCTTCTCAAGAGATCGGCTCAGCTGTGTCTGCTCTGTTCTAAGAATTGTAATCTGCATACGAAATTACAAACCAACATCATGTCAAAAGAACTACCTCCTCACTTAAGTTTTAAATTGATGCCAAAAACCATGGTTATAGACTTAAAAAGTAATGTCACATGTTTTTGTCTCAAGAAACTGATGCACAAACCTGGGTCTCCAGAACTGTAATGCGGGATGAACTTTGTGACAGTCTCTCATTTATAGACCGCTCCTTTTCTTCTGAGGCAGCAGCTTTCGCTTCTGCTTCCTGCATATTTTAGTAGAACAAAAACAAACTATGTCACTGTTTCTGCTATGTTTCTGGCTTTATGCCTGATTGCATTAAACCAAGATAGCACCCATCATTATATGTACAATTGCAGAAAAAGCATAAACTACAGCATGAAATAGCTAGTAATGACATACTTTACGGTCATTCCTTCTGATGTCCCTAATCATGTGTGTTTATAACAATAAAGCTCATGTTGTGGTTCGAGTTATCTTTGTTATATTTCCACAGACGACTGTTAACATAAAAAATTAGAACAGAGTAGACCTGAAGGCGAGAGTTCAAGGTTCTCTCCACGCCAGCCCAAGCTTCTTCTCTTCGAGCAACTGACTCCTGTTAAAATTAACATGATTAACCTACTTCTGACTGCCGAAAAAACTCAATTCACAAACTGCATACACCCAATAAGCAAATAAAGGTGAAATAACTACACCACAAAGGAAACTAAGTGGAAGCACCAATACCTGCATGGCTTCAATTTGCCGTAAGAGTGGCCTTGTCGACTCAGGAACTTGTGTAACCAGTTCATTATAACGAAGTTCACTGGCCTGAAGTATTAAATAATGAAAGAGAATGAAATTTGGTCCACGACTGATTTTACTCTGTAGTACGAACTAAACCCGAAAATCCCTGCTTACCTGATAGCGCTTTTGAAGATCATCATGATCCCTTTTTAACCGTTCTTCCCTGAAAGCAGCCTGAAATGCCCCCAAATTAGCACGCGATCAGTGAAACTAAAGTGGAATAATACGAAAAAATAACGCTTTAGATAACAGTGTTTATTAATAAAACAATATAGATTACAATTAGAAACACAATCTACAGACTAATTGTCCTGAGGATATTGAATTATAGATACATATTTTATGACTTACCTCCTGTTCTTGTCTGGTAAGAGCGTTCCTCAACTCCTCGATTGTGTTAATCAGCATATTTTCTTTTTCACAAGCTTCTCTCAAGCGGCTCTCAAGCTCAACTTTGGCTTCTGTGTTGACTCTTGATTCAGCTAATGCCTCAGCCTCTTTGGCTGCATTAAGAGCATTTGCGTAGAACTCCTTCTGAGCTGCAAGTTCTGTTTGATTTCTTTCTATTGTTTCTTGTAGCAACTTCTCAGTTGCAGCCTTATCTCTTTTGATACTCTCAACCTTTGTCTCCTCAACCTGTGAAGTCATAACATTAAGTACATGAGTTCATTTTAAGCCTCACGGCAAATAAAAACTGATGAGGGAACAAATGTGCTTCCTTCAGGAAGCCAAAGTAACTCTACTATTCTCTGGAAGCAATATTTCGGAGCTATCCATTCAACAAGTAATTAAGAAAAAACTTGTCTGGTTGAACGAAATCATGAATGTGTCCACACATTAAGCAAGCTGTACAGGTTACGCAAACTACTATTTAAATGAAACCACTCAGCATTATGATCAAAACAGAGAAGAACAAACCACCTAAACATGGGTGCAAATTTGATTTTCATGCAAGCAGCAAACGCAAATACTTTAGTGCGAATAAATTTGAGTTGAGTTCAAATTTGATTTCTAGCAAGCAAGCAAATAAGAAATAATTTAGTGCGAATACATTTATTAATGAATTATGAAAAGTTGAGTTAAACTGATTGCTGTCTTTTCAACATATTTGCTGTCTTTTACCTGGATCTTTGAGTTCAACCGTTGCTTTTCCTCTTCAAACTCACGAATCTAGCTTCAACCAAAAAAAGACAGCAAACTTGGTTAACTTGGAAAAATATTATTTCATAAGTGTGGTGATACAGTTATATTCCATGCCTGTGCTCTCAGTTTTCGTATAGTAGCTTCTTGAGCAGCTTGTTTTTTCGATAGCTCTTCGCCTGTTTCATTGGTAAGCATAAGATGTCAGTGCCAGTAAACGCCAAAATATGACTAAACTAGCAAATGAATGAATATCTGCAAACTTACATACGCATCAGGCCCATATGTATGCCTATTTCCTAGTAGCCTACCGTTGACAGCAAGATCAGAGTGTTACTGTTGTGGACTTAGATCCACAAGGGGATAACTACCGTGCAGAAGGAAGCCAGACGGCGTGGCTGCGAAGGATTGGGTAGACATAGGTTGAGAAGAGAATAACCAGGGATAGATTAGATTGATTGTTCTTGCTTGTCTAAAACGTGGATACATGTCATCCTTATATAATGGATGTTCAGACCTTGACCTCTCCTAATACGATTAGATCTGGACCTTTCCTAATACAATTGGACTCTTTCCTAATCCTATACTTTTCAAAAGGACTCTTGTCATCTCCTGACCCAATACGGCCATCTGGTCTTCTTGTCGTCCGCGCCGGCCGGCCGGCCGCATCCATGTTACTAGCGTCCACAACACTACACCCCTCCCGGACAAGCAGCTTGTCCTCAAGCTGCAGGGTGGTGGCCAGGGCTTAAGGCCTTCACATCCCCACTTTGATGTGGATTTGTTATTCCAGCTGGACGATTTGCTAGGTTTCTTGCCCAATTCTCTAATGTAGAACTTGTCTATCTCTTGATCTTCCTGATTTGCTTGATGGTTGAACAGAACAGATCTTATCTTATCTCCAACACTTTCTCCTGGATTGATCATGAACTGATGTGCATGCATATCGGATTCTTTAATGCTATCTGCTGCACACAAATCTGGCTCCAATTCTTTTGGTCGACATGGATTTCGCTCCCTGCCAAGCAGCTCGCTTTCCTGCCACGCCTCCTTGCAAATCTGATCCACATGTGGCCTGTTTATGTCCATCGCTGCGTAATCACGTGCTGCAGCCGTCACAACTCGCTGCTTCACTTCCATCGATTCAATGAGCTCGACCGGCGTGAACAGCCTGGCAACCATCGTGTTTGGCTTCATTGTCTCTGCTTCCTGCTTCTCCTCCATTGCCGCCTCTTGATGATATGTCGCCGCTGCGGCTGCGTCGACTTCTGGCTGTGCTGACAATGTTGTGGCCGTACCCGCCGTATTGGCGGCTGAAGCCATTGGTGTCCTCCTTTCCTTTTCTGCAAGGATCTCAAGCATGTGCACCTTGAATTCGTCAAAGATTGGTTGAACAGATGCCTTGAAATTCTCCATGAAAGAGCCGGCATCGAAGCCATGGTGGTCGGCTCTGATACCAAATGTTGTGGACTTAGATCCACAAGGGGATAACTACTGTGCAGAAGGAAGCCAGACGGCGTGGCTGCGAGGGATTGGGTAGACATAGGTTGAGAAGAGAATAACCAGGGATAGATTAGATTGATTGTTCTTACTTGTCTAAAACGTGGATACATGTCATCCTTATATAATGGATGTTCAGACCTTGACCTCTCCTAATACGATTAGATCTAGACCTTTCCTAATACAATTGGACTCTTTCCTAATCCTATACTTTCCAAAAGGACTCTTGTCATCTCCTGACCCAATACGACCATCTGGTCTTCTTGTCGTCCGGCCGGCCGGCCGGCCGCATCCATGTTACTAGCGTCCACAACAGTTACAGCGAAGAGCATAGGGCTTTAGCTCCAACTAAAGCAGTAAGGGACTCAATTAAGGCTAGTTAAGGGCATTCAACTTTCAATACCACAATAAACTTGAGACGAGAGACCCATATCAAAGCGATAGATATGACTCTCATCTACAGGATACGTTTGAAAAGTTTATGATGTTATTATTCTATGTTCTGTAAGCCATTACATCTTTTCTAACATCCCTAATACATAAAGATCAGCAGATGATCATTGGAGTCACAGTTGCAATGACTGTCACTGACAAAGGATGCTCAACAAGTCAACATGGTGCAACATACCGTATGGTAACATTAATACTTGAAATGGTCACGGGACAATATTTCAAATGACAGAACTGGTAATTTCGTATTCTCAACATTATTACAGAATAATTTAACTAATGCAAACTCAACACTTGTTCACACATAAGTATACAAGAACAGGCACAAAAACAACAATTCTGCATACCTTCAGCCATAACCTGAGTAATTATCTCGTCCTTTTCTTTCAAAAGAGCAGCTGCGTCACTTTTCTTATTTTGCTCTCTCCTTAATGTATCTCGTTCTTTAGTTAGTGCATACACCTAGACACATTGAGGAATGCACATTACAAACATTTCGGTGATATGTGCAAGATAGTCTAGATGAACAAGGATACTGAGGAATACTTATGTCCCAGAAACAGTAAGCAGGTACCATAGAAACTTATGAGATATTGGCTGTAGCATTTATAGATCCTCATGAATGCAGCTCACTGTGAACTCTACTTTTACATTATAAACATCATCTCAACTCCTAGTAAACTAATATTAGAGTAAAAGTTACACACAGTAACAAAATTAAAAAGACATTAATATATTGTGCATCCAACTAGTCAAAGGGTTCAGAACTAGAAGCATTGCATCAAAATAAAGTGTAGCTAAATAGCTAATTGTAGAGCACAAAAGACAATCTTGAATTACTCCCACCACTATTATAAGAAACAACAAAAAAGAGCCATTGCAGGAAAAACATGTAGTTGTAAACTTGTAACTACAACATTGCATGTGGGCAATATCATACACTAACAATGAACTCTCTAGTCTAGCATATTTTTACACTTCCCTGAGGTTATTACCCTTAATATAATTGGGGTGTGCATTTTGTGATGATCAATAGATGATAGATGCATTGAGTAATATGAATAATGTCTCACCTTCCTTTCAAGAGTTGCTACTCGTTGGTGATATTCATCCTTAAGCGCATCCATTTCTTCTTCAACTGACTTACCCTGTACAATACCAAAAATAAGAAAATCTCAAATTTATCAAAAGCTAAACGAAGAGAATAGTTGTATAAACATAGTATTCGTCTTGTTCATTCTTCACATAAGTTGACGTCATTTTGCTGATTCTAACCTACAGACATTCTAAATATCTGTTTCCAGAAGGCAAAAGATCAGGAATCTGCTTAGCAAACGTACCTTCAGCTCATCAATTGTTGATTTCAGTTGTTCGTTCTCATTCATCAGTCTAGCAATTTCATCAGCTTTGGACTGCAGAAAGAATTAGGTGTTGTTAGACACTAAATTAGTAGTGAGCGGACATGCATGTCAAAAAGAAATGACTAAAATGGGGCATTCAAATTATTCAATGCTTTGACGATGTGCTAATGTACATAATAGTTGTTAAGGGACATGTGCAGCACACAATCCCTCCTGATAATTAAGCCCTGGGCTAACATAAAGATGAATAGTTAAAACAACTCCCACTGTTTTGATGCGTTCACAGGATACGGTGTTAAGAAAAGAAAATTGCGTGCTAATCCTCCTTGACACTAAAACGCTATTTGACATATTAAATAACTGAGTTGTCTTTTATGAAGCATGATCCTTAAAAGGAAATACAAGATGAACCCTTCACCAGTCAAATAAATTGAGGAAACAAAAGTTTATACGAACAAATTAGCAAGCACGCAATGGTCTATTACTATTACCTCCAAATAGATTGCACAATATGATAATTGATGCAGTAAGGCACTATGCTCCAACTAGTGTACTTTATGACTGGCATTTTAAAATTTGCTAATGTTTATCTTCTTTTGTCCAACATATAAATATGAATTCATGGAACTAAAAAGGTTTGCTTCCAACTGGAAAATCATCTAGCAGTAACTTTCATAGTGTTACACATACGATCCCACAAACTATAAGGGATTTGAGGCATCATCTCATCCTAGATGGGTTACTCCATTATACATCAAATTTTGTGGAATGACTCAATTCCTCATTTTGTGGAAGGGCGAAGTGGTGATTCACCAAACCATCATTTTCCTCAACCCAGACAAGTGGGCTAGAATCAGATGGTCAGCTCAATGTCAAGTTCCTCAAACCAAAGACTCTATAACTGAACTGCTACAGTAGGTACTAGAGCATGTGGAAATTATACCTGGGACTGTCTTGCAGCACCTTGCAATGCAGCTTCCATCATCTTCATGTCACGTTTTAGTTTCTCTAGTTCAACGACAGAACCAACAGATTCCAGAGAATTCATGGTTGTAACAGAGTCCTGAATGTTTTCTTCTTTTCTCAAATCATTTGCATGAGGACCAACTTCTAATGGGCCAACAGGCGGGTTTGCAGAAGCCGGTACCAACTCATTTTGCAGGTCTGGGTCATTGTCCACAATTATTGACTTTGAGCTAAGGTTTTCAAGCTGTGTCGTTGTATTATCCTCATTTTCGTCAACAGATACCATATGTGCTTCTGTTTGGTCGTTTTCTGCCCCATTCTCAGCTGTATTAGTTTCCTCATCATGTAATTTGACTTCCCCATGGCTGGCTTTGTCAACGCTGTCACTGTTCTCCTGTGGGCTGATTATTTCCTTTTGGATATCAAATTCCTGAACAATTTTCACATTGGCTTCATTTCCATCATCTGAACTGGCGACCATGGAATCTGCTGGTTGTGACCGGGAGGTGTTTCCATCATCTGTGTCTCCCTTTCCAAAATGAATAGATTCTTCCGTTCCCATATCACTTGCTTGATCCAATTTGTTAGGTGAAGATGTTCTATCACCAGGTATGTCCCTGACATACGCATCAGGCTGACTCGGTAAAGCTTCATCATTAGGATCAGAAGAATATTCAGTGTCTTGATGACCCTGGGTTTCCTTCTCAATTGAGTTACCGGTCTCAACAGATCCGCCATAAGTTTCTTCTGCTATAGATGGATGTGTTGGGGACTGTGCTGTTTCCGATAGTTCAGAAGTGTCCCTCTTAGATGTAGGTGACTCGGTGGAGCCATCGTGCTTTTCTTCTGCTGCTGAAGAAAGTGTTGGAGACTGTGGTCTTACAGATTGATCAGAAACATCCGCCTTAGATACAGGCGACTCCGTGGAGCTGATAATGTTCTCTTCTAATTCTGAAGGCTGGTTTGGAGCTTGTGTTGCTGCTGGTACTTCAGAAGCATCTGCTTCAGATGTAGGTGGCTCAGTAGTGACCCTATGATTCTCTTCGACTGCTGGTAAATGTTCGGGTGTTTGTTCCTTTTCTGATACATCCGTAGAACTCTCCTCGCCATTATGTCCCATAAATGCCATGACAGGATTAAAGAATCCTATTCCATCAGAGTTAGATGTACGTGACCCTGATCCTGCATCACCAAAAAAAGGACATTTTGTTTCACCAAGTTAGTTAGCTACGTAAGTAAACAACGAAAAAACTATATTCACCAAATATACTCATCATATCCATGCTCCATAAAACAAAGGCATGGAAATACTAGTTATGAAAAGAAGCATGATTTCAGTGCTTCCAAGTTCCAATACTTCTCAGAAAGGAAAGAGCGATACAGAAAATGTTGTAACGCAAACAGTACTAAGAGTAGTACTACCTACGTTTCTCAAACTAAGGCGTATATTTTTAGTCACAGGTCAACTTTATAGACAAAATATAAGGTGGATCATTAATTTTGACCAATTCTATAGACAAACTATAAACATTTACAAAAAAATGTAAACATACTACGAAAATATATTCTTTGTTGAATCTATTGATATTAATTTGGTATTCTAAATGTGTATATTTTTGTCTATATCGTTACTCAAACTTACAATATGTTGACTTTTGACTAAATTTATAGTCCTTATTTTGTGGAATGGACGGAGTAGCTAGGTACTGTAGGTGTGTAACTTGTAAGTATGATCTGCCTAACCCAATCAATGATCCATAGTAATACTAACTGCTGATGCGTACGAAATTTAGGGGCCGAGTTTTGCTTTTCCAGTGTAGAGTGTCTGTCTTGAGTAAGCATCTACATCCGAAGTAAGTAATAGCCTGAATTCAAACTTTGGGTTCCATCCCAGTCAGTCCCTACTCCAAAACTACCCAGCTAGAAATAGCATCGCTGCCACTCACAGTCACATCCCAGTGTTCACCCAAAAACAACCCCACGGCAGTTTCAGCTCAACATCTGTGTACAGAGCCCAACTAGTACGCACCAATTGAGAATGCAGCCCGGGTACAGGGGGGCGGAAGTGCGGGGGAAAAGGGTGTGAACAACGGCGTGTAGGGTTGGTTTACCTTGGTCGTCATCGTCGCGCTTGTCCTCGAGGCCTAGCGCGCTGTCGAAGTTTTCTCGATGTTCTTGACGCTCTCGCTGATCTTGTTGACGGCGCCCGCGATGTCCTGCAGCCCGCCCAGCGACACCTTCCCCGACCACCACGCCATCCTCCTGTCCGCGTCCGGGTCCGGCTCCGATCACCGGCGGCTCGCCACCGCCGCGCCCGCCCGCCCGCCTAGATCTCGCGCATAGATCTGATCCGCACGCACGCACGCCCGCCCGATCAATCCGCAGGCACTGCCCGCTCGGCCGCGCGGGATCTGATCCGCCTCGCCGCCCCCGACCCGAATCGATGGTGCCGGGCCCAGGAGCCGGAGCCTGTGGAGACGGGGAGCGGGACTGCGGGACTACTACGAGGGAGTGTGGCGGGAGGAGCTTCAGGGAGCTCCCGGAGCCGTAGAGATGTAGGGGCCGGTGGGGGTTCGGCCGGGGCGCACGCGGGACGGCGGCGGCGAGCTGTTGTTTTTCTGTAGTGCGTTCGCGGGCTGGCCGTTTGGTGGCGCCGCGTCGGTGATGGCTCAACGTCACCGGTGTGCGAGCGCGCAGGTGGATCTCGGCCGAGTAAAGTCCAATTTGAACCTTGAACTTGTAGTGGTTGGCTAAATCGAACCCTAAACTTCAAATCCCGGAAGTTGACACACCAAACTTATCAATCCCGGTCAATCTCAACCCCAGACTTGTTTGGCAGACTGGGAAAGCGACGATACCGGCCGGGATAACTTGCTACTCTGACTGACAATATGGGCCTCCGTGTCATTTTCATCTTCTTCCCCAGTCGCCGTACAGAGAGCCGCACTGCTGCATGCATCACCGCCGTCCAGCATCGCCGCGTCCCCCTGCTCATGAAGAACGGCTCCATCGGTCCTCCCACTTTCGGCAGGTAGCCTCGCGGCGGCCAATCTGGTCTCCCCGCGCAGGACTGTGCCCCAAGCGGCAGCTAGCCATCTACAACACTCAGCAGCAACGCATTGACAAGCAGCAGCAATATTAGATTTGAGAGCTGGCAGTAAAAGTGGCTAGCATGCATGCGTCCACGTTAATCGAGTTGTAATCGCACCAATTCATCCTGTTGTGGCCTCTGATTCGCGGCATCACCACCACTAGTCAGCGCCAACAGCCGCTCCTTACTCCACGGATGTGCTCACGCGAGACATGAACAGAACTTCAGATCGCCCCACGGAATCCATCGCTTGACCACTAGTCTGGCATTGGCATGAGAGATAATTGAAGTGCGGGACGGGCGTCAGAGAAAGGCAGTGCCGGCGGCGACATGAACAGAACGTCAGATCGCCCCACGGAATCCATCGCGTGACGCACGCCGGTGCCGGCAGCGGAGGAGGCGCGCACGGCTCCCCTGCGTGCTGTCTGCTGCAGCCACGCCGCTGGCTGTGCCGCTCTCCGACAGTGCACGGCGTCCTCGGCGGCGCTAGGGCGTAGGCTCCCCAACGTGCTGCCTGCTGCAGCCACGCCGCTGGCCGTGCCGCTCTACGGCAGTGCGCCGCCGTCGACCGTTCCTTTCGCTCCAACGATACCTGCGCTGCTTCGGGACGATTTGAAGGCCTAGTCTGTGCAGTCTTTTCGAGCTAGCGAACGAGCCTGGAGCCCCCTCCCATCCTCCGTTGACCACGCCGGTGTCGACATCGCCATTGACAGAAGCTCGTCCTCTCGACAATCTGTGCTTCCAACTCCAACTCGAGCAAGCAGACGCCAGGGTTCAAAACAGACCGGGATTAGTAAGTTTGGTGTGCCAACTTCCGGGAATTGAAGTTTAGGGTTCAATTTAGCCAACAGCTACGAGTTCAAGGTTCATATTGGACTTTACTCATCTCGGCCTGAACCGAGCGTCGCGTCTGCGTCACCGCGCCAACCTGTTGTACGCTGCTGGGTTTGTTTTCTTTCCTTCATAGTTTTTTTTTTGAGATTTTCTTTCCTTGAGAGTTGTGTACTGTGGACCTGTGGACTGTGGTGGGGATGCTGGGCTACGATCTGCCGCCGGAGCCTGTGTGCCACGTGCACGGCCATATCAAGCGCTTTGTTTTTTTTTCAGTCCTTTGTTCCTCCTTTCTCCCACCCGGCACCGCAATACACCATTTTCTTTCCAAGATGTCTGGTCGTAACTTCACCAAACAATGCGATAGGAGGGGGAGGTGTAGCTCAAGCTACCGCATAGATGTTTATGGTCGACCCACTTACACCAAGCGCCCCATGAAAATTGTTTTGGGTGCATCGTATATGGTCTATTTACGTGTCGGCGTGGAATAATGCATACGCCATGTGTATAGAACAAGATAGAGTTTATTTGTTGTTTACAAGCAAAGATAAAACAAATGGGAGCGTGAAAACTTTGTGTTACATAACATGATTATATGCAACATTTATGAATCACTAATCCGGTCACTAAATCGTTGTCCAACCCGATTGAACAAACCTTGTGCGACTATCTCCCATTGGTTTCATCCATAGTCAAGAACTCCCGAGCCTCCGTAATATACACTACATGCTTGTGGATATAAATCAATGCTATGGATAAAAGGAATAGTCTTAGTAGTTCAAAATTGTTAGATTGAGGCGTGGGTGTGTTTCAGGAAAGTTCGTATAACTTAAGTGTTCCACTTGAAATATTGTTCAAAAGGAGTAGTAATTATTCTAGACTGACTATATAATTATATTTGCATAAAACCAATTAGTTAAGCATATTGATTGAACTATACAAGAGTAGGTTAAACCTACTTCACATTGTGCCACTGCATGTCCATCCGTCGAAGAATTTTTATTGATGAAATAGTTAATGTGTTTTCTTGATGGACATCCGCTGAGAAAGAAACCATCGATTTGCAAACTGCAGCATGTCCTCTTCTGTGAGTACCTATTCAAATAATAAAATTTCCAATCGCCTCAAAAGCTAAAAATTCTAGCCCTGCAGTTTGGGAAGTAAAAAAGTACAAAAAACAGAGGCGGTACATACTAGACGCAAAAGCAGTCGACGGAGATTGCCTACTTCTTGTACCTTTTTTTACTCCACTTATCCAGAAATTAACAAGCGATCACGAGTGGGCAACTGTCTTTATGACGAGTACCCAATGTGGAGGGAAAGGTATGAATCGGTGCACCCGCTTGAAATAATATCTAGTGCTACCACCCTTTTAGTTGCTCCATGTGTTACCATTAGAAAAAAACCAATTTTAAATATTTCAAAACAAATCTACGAAAAATTGCGAGTCTTCACAAGATATATGTATTAGTCCTCGAAAAATTTTGGGTCCAAATTCAAAAGGAGTATTGAGAAACGAAAAAGACAAATCTAACATGAATAATGTCATTTTTTCTTTCATCTTTTTTCTCACACTAATGACATTATTCACATCAGATTTATCTTTTTTGTTTCTCAATTCTCATTTGGAATTTGGTGCTGGAAATTTTAAAGGATGTAGACACATATCTTGTGAAGACTCACACTTTTTCGTAGAAGTTTTTTGAAATATTTAAAATTGATTTTTTTAGTGGTAGCACGTGGAGCACCTAAAGTTATTATGGTAGCCCAAGATATTCTCTCCGCTTTGCCTAGCTGTGATGTGTTTTTTACTAAACGTTCTTTCCTCCAAGTTTCCAGTTTTACTTTTTTAGCAGATTTCATTCATCTAAGTTCAATAATTTGGTGGATGTTGTCGTTAAATTGATTCAATGATTAAGTCAGGCTTGTAAGGTTCAACTGAAGAGTAATCATCTTAGGGCTGCAAAAACAGACAAATAAATCTACTGAAATTGAACCTTGGGCGCCCCTTGGGGCGCCCCACCCTCTTTAATTAAATCAAACTAGATACCGTAACTATTTTTGAAGATTTCCAACCATTTTGCCTATGATATCAAAATTTGACTATACAAACATTGGATAAAGTCTGGCTATCTTATTATCCAAATTTTAAGTGAAAATCAAATCATACAACTGAATATATATTGGCAAGCAGAAATCTCTAGACTATCAGATCATTTTGACCCATTTAGGAGTTTGATATTTTTCAAATATCTGCCCAATTTGAAGTGAAAATCAAACTGGGTAAGAAAATGAGAACATTCCATTGAACCACATTGTCTACAAATAGTAATATGGGAAATTTTTGGGCTATTTTCCCAGAAATTAATGCACGATTTTAGCCAAATTTTATGTAAAAAATGAAACTACATGGATTAAATGTGGACAACCACCAAGCAAGGACTGGCGACTTGCACGGTGTCATGGCCTCCAACGTGATAGCCTCTGTGGGCATCAACGAGCTTGTATTTGTGCCAACAATGGTGACCTGCGAGATATGTTGATGATCGATGAGCGCGGCCTGGATGAGCAATGATGTAAAAAAATATAGTCATGCCTCAAAATAACAATCTATTTGTGAGCGCATGGGAGGGGGCCTTTGACCTCCACCCCCACCATGCAAAGCTTCTTTAAAAAACCTCATAGTTTGATGAGTGTTATATAAAAGAGGTAATAGCACCGGAGGTACAACAACTTGTCTTGAGAGTGCAAATTCATACAACAAGTTGAAAAGTGGGGTGTAGCGGTACATAAACTTGCAATCCGGTGCAAACAGGTACAAAATTATTCTGAGCCTGACACGTAGCATTGTTAGTTTTGCGAAAAACGCCCCCACAATTTTTTGGTGGCACTTATAACTTTTGCCTTTATTTCACAATCCACCGCCGCAGCACTGTCCAGCTGCGCCCCGGCGGCCTGAGTGGCCCGTGCCGACGGGTTTGATCCTTGGCCGCACAGCACGCAAGATGCCTGGGACCTTCTCAAGGGCGCTGGGCTGCGAGAGAAGCCACTGTATCGGCGAACAGAGACGTATATATATATATATGAGTACAGCCTACCCGCGGAACGAATACCTCGGTGAGTTTCTTGAGGCGGCATTGAAGGCCGAGGTGACCGCGTTGATGCTGGCCGTTCTCACCGATCCCGCGCCGGTCAGGGCGAGCATAGGATCCGCCGCCGCCATGGCCGGGCATGATTCCGATTGAGGAATTACTCGTAGCCTCGTAGGTATACGCCAATGGGGTACAACTTCAGCTCTGCGGTGGTGCATATCTGATGCTGCAGGTCTCCTGTGCACAGATGTTGGATGGATGAATTTGCACAGATACAGAGCAAGGTGATGGCATTGCCTCCTTGTAGGCGCAACGCAGCCTACACGCTCCTCCAATTTCCCAACTCCGCGCCGAGGAATTTGTGGTTGCCGTCGTCTGCATCGCCCTCGAGTGCGCACGGGACAATGCAGGGCAACAAGGAATACCATCTCGCCACCTAGGCGCGTGGCGACGGCGAGTGGGGCGGCGGCGTTGAAGGCGGTGAGGAGGCAGCGAGCGGATCGGCCTCGAGCTGTGACTTCATGCCGTTCGTGGCGGCGAGCAAACATCCTTGTGGAGTACGGCATCAGTTAGATCGAAGGCAGCGCCAAAGCCCACGCCGCCTCCGTCGGCCGTGCCATTGTCCACCGTTGACCGTTGACCAGTTGGACGCTGACAACGTGGTTGGCGGTGACGCCCACGTCGAGCCCTCGGTGGCGACGAACAGGTCCCGGAGCGCGGCGGTTAGTGCCGGGAAGTTGCCCTCGTAGGTGTACATCTCGGCCTTCGAGGTTGGCGATGCCACACGCGAGCGCGAGCTGGCACGCGGAGCGGCAGATGCCAGGAGTAGGACGCCGCTCGACGATGACATACTCCCGGTAGATTTGAGGAAAGAGAGCAGGACTTATTTGTGATAGAAAAATATGCAAGGGTGTTTTTCGCAGAAATAAAACTGCTACGTGTCAGCCCTTGAGCTATTTTGTACCTGTTTGCACAACATGGCAAGTTTATGTACCGGTTCACCACAATTTTCAACTTGTTGTATGAATTTGCATCTCCGGTGCAAGTAGTTGTATGGCTAGTGCTAATACCTCTATATAAAAATATTGTCGATGACTCCATCTGCATGAGGGTTCACCCCTAGCCGGTTTTGGGCGCTGGTGGATGAGGAAAGGTGTCCAAGACAAGGTTGAGGACACATGACACTTCTCTGGCAACACCGTGCAGCTCGACTTTGGTTTCTTTTGTTTTTATTTGTCACCTTGCAACTCTATGTATGTGTAAGGACATATAAAACATTTGTTGATTTGAATGGCAGTGGTGATGTTGCTAAACCTTTGGTGGACAAAAATAAGCATGTATCTTTTCCTTTAGTCTATCAACTACTAAAGTGAGTGCTAAGTTTTCTGTTTGCCATGGCATTAGTGGAGAGATGCTTCTCATCAATGAATATTGTCAAGGATGTGTGACGTAATGATGGCAATTTAACCCATGGGTATGGTTATCCGCGGGTACCGTACCCGCTTGGCTAGGGTATGGGTATAATTTTATACCCATGGGTAGTACCCATACCCTACCTGTTTAGTCGTGGGTAGGGCACGGGTATAGCCATATACCCGTGGGTATACCCATACCCTACCCGTTATACATACATGTGAATATAACCTAGAGCTCCAACATATACAGCCCGATATTTAGTTGAGATAATTGTCATGTACTTATCTGTTTGTTATTCGTTGAGATAAATGTTTTTTTGTCAATGTGTTATCGGTGAATGTAAAAATGTGAATAATTTGTGTACTATTTGATCTACCCGTTGGGTATGGGTACCCGTCGAGTACGGGTATGGGTATTAGTAAAAATTTGTACTCATACTCTACCCATTGCCATCCTTAGTGTGACGTGTGATAAAATAAGCGAGCAATTTATGAGTGATTGTCTCATTTGTTTTTTGTGAATAAGGTATGTTTACCACTATTATTACTAATGATATTGTGATTAATCAGTTAAGAAAGTGAAAAAATAGGAAAGAAAGATGTAGAATGTGAGTTCGAGCCAAAACACATGTTTCTATTGCCAGTACTCCCCTCTTTTTAATTATTCATTCACGTGCAATTTTCTTAGAATATAACATGTTTTGTTTATTTTTCCACACTATGCTACTCCCTTCGGTCGGTTTATAGGTTCTCCGCGTATCTCTATATCGTTAATTTGACCAACCTAATACGAAGTATACAGGACAAAAAATATACCATTAGAAAATATAACATCTAAAATTTCTATAATATAATATTTTTTATTATGTTGATCCAGTTGACGACCTAGAGATACACGTAGTACTTATAAACCGAACTGGATGGAGTACAAAGGAAGCCTTGGAATCATTGCGGCTTTAGCTTATCATTAGTATATGCAAACAATGGGATATAATTAGAAGTCATCTAAATGGTATGTTTTGCCTTTATTAATGCAAACACTATTATGTCATTGCACATTTGCTCGTAGAGACGAGCACACAAAATCAAGCAAAGCTCAACTAGATCTGAGATCTCGATCGTGTACACCACGAACGGTGTTTATATTTTTTTTACAATCAATATCATATATTATATAAGCGAATAGTACATGGTAGAAATACATGAGCTGACTATATCGATTACAAAATAAAGTCTAAAAGAAAATATCAAATCTTCGAGATCTTCAAACTCTTTCTTCTTCCATGACACAATCTTATACTTTTCTAAAGGCAGCCGCAGGACGACAAAGATATCAAACCACAGACCTGTGAATACCAACGAGGATTCTCCTATAATTTTAATTTTGAGCCGCAATGTCAAGATTACGTGCACGCACGCATCCATTAAGTTAATCAACCAACATCGACAAGAGTACCAACACCGGTATTACAAGGAATAACACCCGAACAGCCTGGTCGCCGTTGCTGGTAGCCGATAGTACGAATTACCATTGTCGAGGACGTAGCAGCCGAGACAAATATTGCGAGGACAATCCTCGCGGCAACCATAAGAAAAAGATCCAAAATCGATCTGGCGAAGTAAGATCTAAAAAACTATACCTAGACAAATTTAATCTTACATCACCACCATTGACATTGGGCAGAAGATCTCGTCGTCGAAGGAAGGACTAAAAATTTCTTATTGTAGATGATGCCAACTTCATTTATGAAGAAGACGGCTACCAAAAATCCTAATCCAATCTATTAAAAACACTATTTTTATTAAAAACTCCAACCATAGATCGGGTTCCCCACCCCTCTTGACACCGGCGAGGCCGGCCGGAGGAGGGGAACCGATCTAGTGGTGGAGGCGGAAGCGGTAGCGGCTGCTTGGTTTGCAGGAGGAAAGCTTTTTTTTTTTTTTTTTTGAGAGCCTCTCCTAAGTATACAAGCTGTAGTATCTGTTTGGACACACAGGAACTCACACCACACACAAACCACACACACGCACGCCCCACCCTATGTGTCTAAACTAGACCTACAACCTATATCCCTAATACGTCCTGAGAGACTTGCCGAAGACCGCTGCTCCGGGACCGACGGGCACGTCGACCTCGCCTGTGGCGCGTGGACGTTGAGAGGTATTTGCAGACTTCATACAGTGATGCTACAGTGTCGTCGGTGAACAGTGTAGCTAGTGAGAAAACACCCAGAAATCCATCCTGAGGATCGATCCCGGGTGGGCAGGCTGCTCACCAGCAGGCCTTGCCATCGCGCTAGGCCGCGCGTCTCTGCAGGAGGAAAGCTCTCGTCACGTACGTGAGGGAGCGTTAGAGATCGAGCGGTGCTTACGTTAGTACAGTACATGAACTGACCGTATCTTTTTTTTGACACATCCAACAACCGCATATATTCACCGGACGTCCACATACACAGTACATAGAACAAAGAAAAACGAAGAACAAACATACGAAGTGGATGATCCAGAACCGGAAACGCGAGCCGCAGCTCCACCGGCGACGAAGACGAAGGCCGGCAACCACCTTGCCACAGCCTGGGCACATTCAAACCCTTGAGAGGCGCCGCCGTGTCTGCCCGCCGCGCCGCGACGAGCTTGTTGACGATGAACACGTCGGGCAGGCGCCCCCCTGGCTCCGCTTCCCTTCCTTGCCTCGGCCGCCACCGGATCCGTCGCTGGGGAGGCTGGAGGGCCCGACCAGCCCAGCCCTGGATGAAGAACGCAGCTCCAGCGCCGCCGCACCGCAGCAGCTGGAGCAGAAGGCCGCGCACGGCGGATCCGTGGATCCGCGAGCACGGCGGGGTCGACGACCGCACGAAGAGGCCCCACCGGAGCTCCCCCGCCGGAGAGGATGGCCGCCGACGCCAAAACCCCACCAACCGCACCGCCGCCTCCACAGCGCCGCCGGCGGGAAACCCCCACACCCCTACTCTATGTACACGAAGGGATCCGGGGATCCCCCACCCACCCGCCGCCGGAGCGGACGGGGGGAGAGAGATCCCGCGGATCCGCGACGGCGAGAGCGCGGCGCGCGGGCGGATCCAAGAAATCGCCTCCTCTGCTACTGTAGCGAGGAGGAGGGGAAAGTGCGACCGTATCGAGCGTTAGAGATCGAGCGGTGCTTACGTTAGTACAGTACATGAACTGACCGTATCGTACGTACGTTGCATACCATGCACGCTCGATCGGTGCCAGCGCACATGCTATCGCCGTCCTAGCCTCGCAGGCCCACGAAATCTCTACGAGCGATCCTGTCGGTGACAAAGCCTGAACGGACGGTGAGATCGATCTGCTTCGCCACGTACAAGCTAGCCTGGCGCCACGTCGGCGTGCCATGTCACCAGGGGATCGGGATAAGGCTATCCGGAACCGGCCGCGTGGCGATCTCCCTATGGGCCTCGGCGGCGCGCAGCCCCTCCCACACAAACCTGATCGACGGCCGAGCGTCCGTTTCAAATCCTTAACAGCGTCCACCGAGCTTAGTCTGTGCACGCACGTACCCGCCACACCAGCATCGTCGGAAGAACAAAAAGAAACCGTACAGCTCGCAGCAATGGCGTCCCTCGTCGTCGTCCAGCCCGTCGCCGTGAAGGGCCTCTCCGGCAGCTCCATCTCCGGCCGCAAGCTCGCCGTCCGGCCCTCCTCCGTCCGCTCCACCCGCAGGTACGTATACCACCAACCCGCCGTGCATGCATGGCGCCGTCTACCGTACGTGACACGACTTAACTGACGCACGATCCATGCAGGGCTCGGGGCGCGGCGGTGGTGGCCAAGTACGGTGAGAAGAGCGTGTACTTCGACCTGGACGACATCGGCAACACGACGGGGCAGTGGGACCTGTACGGCTCCGACGGGCCCTCCCCCTACAACGGCCTGCAGAGCAAGTTCTTCAACACCTTCGCCGCGCCGTTCACCAAGCGGGGGCTGCTGCTCAAGTTCCTGCTCCTCGGCGGCGGCTCCCTGCTCGCCTACGTATCCGCCAGCGCCTCCCCGGACCTGCTCCCCATCAAGAAGGGGCCCCAGCTGCCACCCACCCCGGGCCCACGCGGCAAGATCTAAGTTATGAAGCTTCCCTGATTTACTTCTCTGCTTGTACCATGGATCTGATCGACTCCTCCCCCATCTTCGTGTGCTGTTGATACTCGATGTTGTACCCCTATGGCGTATCAGTATTCAGTAATTGAAAGGATGCATGCCACTAGACCGTTTGCTCTTTAATTACTTCTGTTGCTGTGCTATGTTCATACAAGTGATTTTAATTGTCCACTGCATACGGCGGAGTACTGAGATAGTGGCGATCTATTGTACTTCACCTCGGTTTTATGGCACTATCCAATGCATATTGTCCGGCCTATTCATGGCTCGATCCAGGTACACAAGTGCAGAACAACACAAGTAAGAATATACACTTTCAGTTCCTGCTGCTGATGCCAACAAGAAAGAATACATCACCTGTTGGCTGATTAGGATAGCAGGTTAGTGCCTGATCAATACAAGTAATCATACGTTACGTCGTGAAAATTTATGCTAAAATATAACTTGACAAGATAACACTCCTTCAAGATAGGAAGACTAGGCTTCATGCATGAAACAGAGTCTAGAAGAGTTCAAGGTCCAGTAGTACTGTAGTAGTAGTAGTACAGAAGTAGGCTACTACTCCCTCCGTTCGGAAAAGGATGTCACAAAAATGAACTAGAGACCTTTTCCGAACGGAGGGAGTACAAAACTACAGGTCCATATTTTCAGGTTCAGTACGAACAATATTGTGATTAGTTCATGTAAAACAGGGGAGATCATAAGCAAATCGTGTTGGCCTTGGCATCAAACTTCCATTGAGGAACACTGGAGATAAAGGCGTCTGAATGCTTACATGACCTCACAATGGTACATAATGCTCTGAACATCTGAGATGTTTTACATGCATTTCACTCCGGAGGCTCTGTTGCAGCAGCAGCATACATGTGTGAACATAATGCTCTCTGAACATATCCCTTGTTAGCAAAATATGATAGCAGATTTAGCGTAAGATTATTACCGTTAATCATACGTCACATTCCTGAATATGAAAGATGGGAATTCTAGGCTCACTGAAACAGGGGCGGAGCTGCATGGAGTAACCCTGATGCACATGCATCAGGGTCCAAGAATTTTTTTTAGCCTAACATACTACATAATGGGGATTTTGCATCAGGTTAGGCTATCAAGTGTGAATCAGGCATCAGGGATATTTTTACTCTAGCTCCGCCCCTGCACTGAAACCTTGCGTGGAAAAATAAGTTTATAGGAGGTCAATAACTATACTAAGAAAACTGCAGGTCCATTCTTCAGGTTAAGTGTGTAAAATCTTGCGATTTGTTCATGTACAGCAGGGAAAAACATGAGCACATATTATCTTGGCCTCGGCACCAAACATCCAACAGGGAACACAGTGGAGGTAAAGGTGTATGAAACTTTACAACATAAGCTCACAATGGTACACGCTCGATCAGTTCTGCACCTTGATCACAATGCTCTGAACACCTGACATATATACACGCATTTCACTCTGGAGGCTCTGCAGCAGCAGCAGCAGCAGCATACATGTGTGATGTGTCATTCCCCCTAAGGCAGCAACCAACCAACTAGTGTCTAGATATGGGGCTCCTGGTTCCACCCAAGTGCTCAAGCTTATCTAGGTAGGAGAACCTCTTAGTCGCAATCGGAGAAACCTTGGTCAGCTTTGAACCCCGGGGGTCCTCTGATTCCGACATCATGCTCTCGATGTCGCCGTCCCGGGGCCCCACGTAGTCGAAGAGCGTCGCGTTGAGCGGCTCCATTCTCCCCAGCCTCTCCACCTCGTCCTTGGCGTCTTGGACGACCGTGTCCGTGTCGTCTGACTGCAAGCTTGGCATTCTCATCGCGTCCGCGTTCTTGGGGTCCTGGGCGAGGGAGTCGGCGTGAAGCACGTCTTCGATGCGCGACATGACCGTGAAGGCCAGACTCTCGAGTGTCCTGGAGTAGCTCTCCAAGATGGCACTGCCAACATCCTGCAAAATAACGGACACAAAAAGAGAAATGTATGTCATGGGCACGACTAAAGTACTGTAGCAAAACCGAAAACGCAGTGCAAATTGCAGATACATACCCTGTTGTATTGGATTTTGCTGATGTCTAGAGCTGACTGCGAAATCCCAGGAAATCTGTGCTTAAGGAGGAGAAGAACGTTCTCCGCCCTCCCTTCGAACCGCCCCCGCTTCTCATGACTGACACCGTGGCCCCATGACAACTTGCCCGTGTCCTTCTGCGTCATCTTCTTCTGCCAAATGACCACCGACGCTTCGATTCGGTTCTTCAGATCGACGATGTTGTACTCGTTCGTCAAGTCTACTGATGCGATGAGTTCGTCAGGGTCGAAATACTCGTCGGTTATAAGCTTGTACATCGAGTCTCCAAGGGTCGACTTTCCATTCTAGCAAACACGAAAAGAGGTGATATTATCAGATGAGGTCTCACCAATGTAGTGAGGTTCAGTAAAGGTAAATTGTTGTACTGTATGATAATGTTGCTGTGTTCTTATGGATCACCTTAGGCAGAGACTCCATGTAAGCTTCCGGAACGTCCATCTCCATAATAACATTAGCGTTGATGGCCATTGTGGCCTTCAAGACTTGGTTGACGAGCTCCTTCTGGTGTTGGAGCCATCGCCTAGACGAATCGGACAGACCATTAGGAGGGACCTTCACGGTTGGGAGCCACCACTTGTCGCCCTGCATCGGCGCGTCGCCGCCCTTCTCGGAATCGTCCGAGTCTTTCTTCACGTACCAGAACTCCTGCTTGTCGCTGAAACTGTCGAGATAGTCCTGCTCGACAAATAGAAATGTGAAATGGTAGCACATTAGCAATTCAGGCAGTATATCCACATCGGTCTAGTAGAACGATCCGGAGAGGGGTGTTGATGATTATTATTACAAGGAGCATCATGTCGAGCTTGCGCAACGCGGGGATGTTCATCTGCAGATCCTTCCGCTGCTGGGTCATCATTATCTGTTTGACAAAAAGAAATGTCGAAATGTGCCGTTGTAAGTTGATTTGCATAATTATGTTGCATAGAGTCCAGGTACTGTGATGGAAAATAAGAAGGGATTCGTTGCTGACCTCCATGGTGCTGCCATCGTCGGATACCTGACGCGACGGAACAAACTCGACGATGTGGTCGGCGACGGAGAGAAGCCAGTCGATCTCCTTGGTCCACCGGGCCTTCTGCTCGGGGGCCATCGGCTGGAGACGCCGCTGCTCGCCGAACACGGAAGCTGCAATGTGCCGCCACGAGAGAGAAAAAAAATCATAATGGGTCGTCAGGCTAGTTTTCATCAGAAACCAACCAAAAAAATCGGAACGATTTCAAATTTAAAAAGAAACCATTCACATTGGAATGATGTGAAAGCAAATGAAGAGATTCACCTGCAAGGTTGGTGATGGCATTGGACAGGGCGAGAGCAGAGGACACCCCTTTGCCGGTGCCGGACATGTCCTCCCCCAGCAGCAGCTTGGAGAACTTGTCCCTCACAATCTCAGCATCTGCAATCGACCACCACAAATCATTCCTCGAGCAACGCCGCAACGTGGATGGATGACAGGATCATATCATTCATCTGGGTTGGATTTGATCACGCTAGCTAGAAACACGTACCTGAAGGCGGGCCCTCGTACCGTGGGGCGGGCTTGGGGGGCGGCGCGGCGGATGTGGACGGCCTGGGCGCGTCGGAGGGGCCGCCGGCGAGCGGCGGCGGGATCAGGTCGACGGACAGCTTGCCCCTGGACCCGCAGCTGCTCCTGGACAGCGCCCGCCTGGCGCACGGCAGCGTCTGCGTCTTGGACGACTCCATGGGGCTCCCCGGGTCGATCTCCTCCGAGGACGACACGGAGAGCGGCGACGAGGGCGACGACGACGAGGCCTTGCCCGACTTCCGGCGCCTGAACGAGAACCTGAGGTCGCGGCCGTGCCCGGTCTTCAGGAACGGCGGCGCCATCACGCGCTCATCGCTGGCATGCCGCTAGCTACCACGCCGGAGCTGTCCGTCCGTCCTCGCGCCCCCGCGCGCGCGAGAGGGGAGGGGAGGGGAGGAGGGATGTCCGGTGGCGTGGCTAGATTCGGGGAGGCGGTTTTGGGAGGGAGGCGAGGAGGCGAAGGCGGAGGCTGTCGCGGCGTTGTTGGAGGATGGCGCGGGCGCGAGCGCTGGCGCGGCGGGAAATGGGCGTGGATGTCTCCGCTTTTGTGTGGGTCGCCCAGCTTGGAAGGGAACGCCCCAAACATGGAGAACGGGGAGCGGTTTATCGGTTGCGGCTGATGAGCCACGGGTGCTAGAGATGTACGTACGTTCCTGTTTTTCCAATCCTCAATTGGCCGTGTACAAGGCACAAACTATCCGGCTTTAAATTAATTTATTTATCTCTCAACGGCCAGTGGATATAAATATAAGATGTTACAAATCGCAAAACACACTTACAAAAAAAAAGGAAAAAAATTACGTGCAGCCCAAAACGTTGTCTCCCATAGGAAGGAGAGGGGGCCAGCAGCAGCGCTAGTTTGTGATCCCCCTATTGATTGGGGTTGTTATCTATACTATTATTAAAAGAGCAAACTTCGCCGGATACATTAAATCTATGCCCTACGATCGCTGATCAACGAACCAGATTGTTCCGTCCGTGTTGAGCTAAACTCAACACATCCGATTCGTTATTTTTTCTTTCGCTGTTATATTTACCGGCCGAGGCGTCGCTCTGGTGAGGGCCACCGCTGCCCCTTCTCCTCCCTGCCGGCGAAGGCCACGGACGCCCCTGCTCCTCTCTGCCGGCGAGGGCCACCACCGCGCCCTGATCCTCCCTGCTCACGAGTGCGGTCGCCGCCCCTTCTCCTCCCTGCCAGCGAGGGCCACCGCCACCCCTGCTCCTCCATCTTCCCTGCTCACGAGTGCGGTCGCCGCCCCTTCTCCTCCCTGCCAGCGAGGGCCACCGCTATCCCTGCTCCTCCCCCGCCGGCAAGGGCCACCGCCGTCCCTTGCTCGCCGTCGGCCCACCGCCGCATCCCCGGTCGTCCTCCTGTCCATCACCTAGCCCCGACTCCAACCAGATCTTTGGTGCCCGCTACCGGGAGGGAGAGCCGACGCCAGTGACGCCTCGCCCCGGTGGTTGGTAGGCATCGGCGACGGCGCCGGCTCGTTTCCGCGGCGGAGGGGACCTAGAAGATGCCGCCGGAGACGCTTGCCTACCTCCGGCCCTCCCAATGAAGGGATTTCTCCCTCAGTCCCTCCCCCCCCTCCTCTAAGAGCTATTGATGAAACTCAGGTGAAACTGATTCCACTTTTGTCGATGTAGTAGCCGATTTGGCGATGGATGTTGATGAAAGGAAATTTAGTATTGTCCTTACCGTTCCAATTTAAGCTCAGTTCATCTAGGAATCTCCATCCAGGCCTCCAGGGGCATATACTGCAGTGTAAGTATGTTTGTCTTGAGCATTTGCTGCTACTAATGCCCATACAGTTTATCGAACTAATCAGCACTTCTGTAAATCAAATGTGAGCGTTTGCTGCTAATGCTACTACCCGGACAAAATAAGTAGCTAGCTCTGCTGTGATTTACAAGCAGCTATGATTTTTGCTCTGCTGCGATTTACAAGAGGCCGATGTTTCAGCTAAACTATTTGTGCTCTGCTGCGATTTACAAGTAGCCAGCCATCATATAAACTTGTATTTAGATCTTCTGGCAATGCTAGACTGAAGGGTGGAACCCCTATGCATACATGCCAAAATATGCTAGGTTTGGATTTAAGTATTTTGTGCAGCTGATTAGGATTTACTTGTTTATTTTGCAGGTTTAACAACTGACGACATACATCGTCGTTTTTGGAGAGGTTTTCGTCTAAATGTCTTTGTTACTGTTTGTGATATCAGATATCCAGGCAATGTCGCTGTGAATATGTTGGCCCAGCAAGACTTTTGTACAGTTTTGTGTACAAAGTTCAGTTTGTACTTGGTATTAGTCATGTACTGCTTCTGCTTAAATAAATTGAGTATTTCTAACCAGCAGCTAGGTTCTGAATACATATTAGATTTGGATAATGAAGATGAGATGCTCAATGCCACTCCAAAATTTCAGGTAATGCGTTAGGCCATGACTACTTGTGGATAAATCATAATGTTCGTGTCATATATATACGCTCCACATAAATATAATTCAGTTCTGATTTCTGTACCTGTAGCGTGATGTTAAAGATCGTGTCAGTTTTCTAAACACTATCAATGAATTCGTTAGTCCATGACTACTTGTGGTAAAAGCGTGGTGTTGAAGATCATGTCAGTTTTCTAAACATTATCAACACACCTGTAGGTGATTGATCTCTGAATCTTTGCTCCCTTGAACTTCTTTTGTGAACTGTTGCTTCTCTTTAGCTCCTTGTGCATATATGTATATCTGCATGTGTATATTGGTTTCTCGCTGAATTCTGATTCCCTAGCTCCGTTGTCGAGTTTTTCTTCCACTGTTCAGTAGGCAAGTACTGTTGTCAGACTGCTTTCTTGCCTGATGGAGCATCCGACGTATTTTATTTACTTATGCGAGATAACGACAGTTCTAATCGAACCCTTTGCAGGTGATCATCAGGACGTGAACAGTGCACCACACGTCCACACCACCACCAACACATTAACACTTGGTTAGGCCGTTCAGGACGACAACACATGATTCGTCTACTTCGATGGTTAAGTGACTTAAATTTGAAAAAGTTGTGTGTGCATTGCTGCGACATACCGGTGTTTCAACCTGTTAGACGTGCGTTGCACGTACATGTCAACTAGTCTTTTTTAAAAGAACAAAAGCACGCGCGAGGGTCGCGTGTCTTTATATTAAGATAGAAATGAGAACACATTTACATAGAGTTTTTCGATTGAGACCCAGTCACAGGCGGCGGGTCCCAACTGCTAAAACTGAAGCTACTCTCTCTCTCGTCTCCCTCCACACAGTCCCACCTAACGCCAGAGCGAGAACTCCTGCTTGATCCAGTTGCAGACGACCTCTGAAGTGGAAGCAACATGATCGAAGACGCGACTATTTCTCTCAAGACAGATCGACATGCATAAGAATGATGAGCCCATTGATTTCCTTCCTCCTTGCCTTCGGTGTTGCCGCAGCCACTTCAGTCCACCACACCGCAGCAGGTGCAGTTGCCGCTGGGGTGAATCTCTACGGTCCTACCAGCTGCAACATGACGAACCAAACTTCTCGCACGAAAACACATCTGACTAGCAGGTGCTCACCATCCTCTGGTTCTTGATCGCATAAGGGGCAACGCGGTGGGTGTTGCAGTCCACTCTTGGCCAATCTGTCCGCAGTTCAGAGGCGATTCTTCAAGGCAAGCCATATATGGATCTTTTGGGATAGAGGGGCGCCCGCCGACCAGAGCTCTGTTGCGCACGGCGTCGCTGTCCGGCCATAGAAAATGCAGCGTACGCCTATTTGGCGGAGTATTTGCCACTGGCTGTCAGCCGCCACCGCACTGAGTCCTCTTCTTGAGAGATAGGCTGATCGCGGACCATCTCCCACAGGTTCAGCTACTCCGTGACTGCCTGAATCGTGAGGTGACCATGATTTTTTGATTAAAGGTGACCACGAATTCCTCTCACCCATCTATTATTAAGCAGTGCCTCTTCAACTGTCATAATTTGTCGCTGCTCTTGATGTGGTGCCAGAGATTGGGCGCAACCTGTTTAGCAGAGCGTCCTCCGATCCATGGGTCGAGCCAGAATCGCAACCGCTTTGCCATTTTCCACCCTACAGTCCATCGCTGCCAGGAACATCTGCTTGGCCTGTTCTGGGATTGAAAAATTCAGACCCTGCCAAGGCCTCTAATCTTCTGTTAGCTCAAGCCACTTCCAACACATTCTCAGAGCAAGGTTTAGAGTGCGTAGGTTTTTGATACCTAGGCCACCAAGGGCTTTCGGTGTGCAGACAATTCTCCAGGTCACATCACATTGTCCCCCTCTAGTTTCCAAAGATCCTGCCCAAAATAAGCTTCTTAGAATTATGTCCACCTTCTCGAAAACCATGGCGGCAAATCAAGTACAAGCATAGGATAGATCGCCGTTGCCACAAGAGTGGAGTCCACCATAGTCTGCCACTCTTGGCAATAACCTTGCTTTCAAGATGGAACATGCCTTGCCACTCGATCGACTGCTGGCTGTAATTGGCTCTTTGTCAGACGCACCGGTGACAACGGCAGACCTAAATATGTGATAGGAAATTGCTGATTGCGTGGGACACAAGTTCGTTGGGAACCCCAAGAGAAAGGGATGAAGCAGCACAGCAGAAGTTTTCCCTTGAGAACAAAACCAAGGTTATCGAACCAGTAGGAGTTGGAAGAGTTCAACACGGTGCCAAAGCTACTCTGGCGCTTATAACTTCGGCGCGGACCTGCACACAACACAATCAAACTACTTTGCCCCAACGAAACAGGAAGGTTGTCAATCTCCCTGGCTTGCTAAATACAAAAGATTAAATGTATGGTGTGAAAATAAATGTAAATGCGAAAATGAACATCGAGCAAATGATGGTAGGAAACAGTGGAAACGGTGTTTTTATCAGTGTAAAAGAATGGACCGGGGTCTCTCCATAAAACATGCAGGGTAAACAAATTACAGTTGGAAATTGACAAATTGAAAGGGCATGACAATGCTATTATGACAAGATAAAGTTCATTGTAGTATTTAATTGGGCATTAGAACAAAATGCATAAACCGCTTGCTAGCTGCATCTATGACTAATAATTCACCAACATGATAACATCGAAAGTATTAAGTTGCAAGCAACAGATAGATGCAATAAGCAAAGTGTGTAATGTAAACAATGCAAATGACACGTAGACATAGCACCGTTCTTTTCTCCTAGTGGCAACAACACATCAGAGCTTTAGTCGTTTCTGTCATCTCGAGCCCAGGCAACTGGAGACATGAACCCACTATCTAGCATAAATACCCCTCTTGGAGATACTAGCAACTACTTGGCCAAAACAATCATTAGCACCGGAGAGCATGCAAGATCATAAATAAACATATAGATAGATAGATGAACAAACTTTATCATAACATAACAATTTCATCGGATCCCAGCAAACACAACATGTAGAATTACATAAAGATGATCTTGATCATGTTAGACAGCTCACAAGATCTAAACATGGTAGCACAAGAGAAGAGACAACCATCTAGCTACTGCTATGGACCCGTAGTCCAATGGAGAACTACTCACGCATCACTCCGAAGCAGGCATGGCGGTGTAGAGCCCTCCGGTGATGATCTCCCCTCCGGAAGAGTGCCAAGAAGAGCTTTAGAACCCTCCGACTAGGGTTGACGACGACTCGGCAACGAACTTTTCATGGATTTTTGTTTGGGTCTTTAGGGTTTTCGGGACACAAGAATATATTGGCGAAGAGGCGGCGCGAGGGCGACCCTAGGGCCCAGACGACCCCCCGGCGGGCCCCACCTTTTGCCGCACCGGGTGGTGTCTCCCCCTGGGTCGCCTCCCCGGCTTCCATTTGGACTCCGCCTTCGTATCTTCATAAAACTGGGCTCCGTCAATTTTTGTCCAATTCCGAGAATATTTCCTTACTAACTTTTCTGAAAAAAAATGACAGCAAAAAAGGAACTTGCACTGTGCCATCTTGTTACTAGGTTCGTTCCAGAAAATGCATAAAAATGGTATAAACGATAAATAAAACATGTAGCATTTGATATACAACAAGCATGGAACATCAAAATTATAGATACGTTTGAGACACTTACGTTGCTCAAATCAGAAAACTTAAATCTAACGAAAGATAGATATAAAGCTCAGTTTCTGCACCAAACATTTCAGATCAAAATGACGTTTGGGATTTTTTTTACGTATTTTGCAGCGAGACACAGAAATCTATTTCAGGACAGCAAACCAAACTTTAACACTTTCTTACCATTAGAGTCTCTTCTTGGCACAAAAACGAAAACAAAAAGATATAAAGGAGGTGTTACAGAAGTGACAACATCCTTGACTCAAAAAAAAAAAAACAAACATAAAATAAAAATAGCTTGCCTCCCATAAGTGCTTCTCTTTAAAGTCTTTTAGCTAGGCATAAAGCAAGAATCAAGTATTGTCAATAGTATAAGATCATCATACCTTTCAGCCGGTCATTTTTCTTAATAAGAAAGAAGAACCTACGATTAACAGAAGCATTAAGTTTCATAAATCCATAATTAACATTAATAAAGCATCCAATATCCTTTAGGAAGGATCTACAAGAACTATGTTGCGGGAGATTTTGCTAAAATCATAAAGTCTATAGGGATAGTTTTACTTTGTAAAATGACTTGAACATTATTAACTCTCCCTAAAATCTTTGAGATGGTGCCATCCGCATGGAAGTGAAAAACAGGAAAATCCATCATATTATTAAAATTTAAAGCACCATACACCATTCTGGGCATAATAGACATTGCAGAACCCAAGTCACAATAAGTAAGAACTTTTGATTACCAATCTCAACTTCAATAAAAGGTTCCCAATCATTTTTTAGCATAACAAGGGGTGATCGACTTTCGAGTTGTGGTCTCCCTGTCCAGATTTAAATTATTAAGGGATTTCTCTATTTTATCCAGTCTATCAATAACTCTATTAGTTTTATCTATCATGGAAAAATAACCAGTCCATTTATAATTCTAAATGCTTTTATTGCATCATAATCCGCAATGTGTTCACCTACCATGACATCTAGAGCATGCTGGTATAAAGATGAAGACCAAAATAGAAGAATTTTATAAGAACACCTATTTCCATCCTGGGTTGCATCTTTTTATACGGTTCTGAAATTCTTTCCCACGCATTCTTAAAACTTTCTCCCACTTTTTGTTCAAACATAATAATTTTTTCCAAGGGTGGTATAACATTAGAAGTAGAACTAGACATGATAACTAAGCAAAGGATAAAACTAGATAAAACAGGAAAAGGCTAAAAGCTGAAATTATAATTGTAGTTTTTATTTTTATAGCAAACAAGATAAAACAAAAATAAACTAAGAAAGACAAAAACAAAGTAAAGAGAATGGTGGCGTGTAACTCCCCTTGATGGAGCTTCCAACTCTCCGGCAACGGCGCCAGAAAAAGTCTTGTTGATTGCATGGGACACACGTTCGTTGGGAACCCAAGAGGAAGGTATGAAGAAGCACAGCAGAAGTTTTCCCTTGAGAACAAAACCAAGATTATCGAACCAATATGAGTTGGAAGAGCTTCAACACGATGCCAAAGCTAATCTCGCGCTTATAGCTTTGTGGACCTGCACAAACACAACAAACTAATTTGCCCCAATGAAATAGAAGGTTTTCAATCTCTCTGGCTTGCTGAATACAAAGGATTAAACGTATGGTGTGGAATGTAAATGGAAATGCGAAAATGAACAACGACCAAATGATGGTAGGAAACAGTGGAAATGCTGTTTTTATCAGTGTAAAAGAATGGGTTGGGGTCCACAGTTCACTAGTGGTGTCTCTCATGAAACAGATAAACAAACATGCAGGGTAAACAAATTACAGCTGGACAATTGACAAATTGCAAGGGCATGACAATGCTATTATGACAAGATAAAGTTCACTCTATATTTAATTGGGCATTACAACAAAATACATAGACCACTTGAGCTGCATCTATGACTAATAATCCACCCCCAGGATAACATCCGTGTCTCCTGAAAGTATTTAATTGCAAACAACAGATAATTGCAATAAGCAAAGTGTGTAATGTAAACAATGCAAATGACATGTAGACATAGCACCGTTGTTTTCTCCCTAGTGGCAACAACACATCCAGAGCTTTAGTCGTTTCTGTCATCTCGAGCCGATGCAACTGGAGAATGAACCCACTATCTAGCATAAAACCCTCTTGGAGACACTAACAACTACTTGGCCAAAACAACCACAAGCACCGGAGAGCATGCAAGATCATAAATAAAACATATAGATAGATAGATAAACAAAATTGATCATAACTTCACAATTCATCGGATCCAGCAAACACAACATATAACATTATATAAAGATTATCTTGATAATGTTAGACAGCTCACAAGATCTAAACATGGTAGCACAAGGAGAAGAGACAACCATCTAGCTACTGATATGGACCCGTACTCCAATGGAGAACTACTCAAGCATCACTCCGGAGGCAGGCATGACGGTGTAGAGTCCTCCGGTGATGATCTCCCCTCTGGCAGAGTGTCGGGAGAGTTTCAAAACCCTCCCGAACTAGGGTTGACGACGGTGGCGGCGACAACTTTTTGTGGATTTTTGTTCGGTGTTTAGGGTTTTCGGGAGACGGAGAATATATAGGCAAGAGGCGGCGCGAGGGCCACCTGAGGGCGCCAAACGACACCCCGGCGCGGCAGAAGGTGGCGTCTAGGTGGTCGCCTCCTCGGCTGTCCTTTGGACTCTGCCTTCGTATTTTCATAAAACTGACTCCGTCAATTTTCGTCTAATTTTGAGAATATTTCCTTACTAGCTTTTCTGAAACAAAAAGACAACAGAAAACAGGAACTGGCATTGTGGCATCTTGTTAATAGTTAGTTCTAGAAAATGCATAAAAATGGTATAAACTATAAATAAAACATGTAGCATTTATATAAAACAAGCATGGAACATAAAAAATTATAGATACGTTAGAGACGTATCATGAATTGCTTCACCCAACATCGTCGGCCTAAAGTGAAAGCCTACACTTCACCCCACAACTGTCCAAAGGGGCAAAGATGCAGTTCCTCCGCTAGCTTAAAGATCGCATTAGCACGTCTACCACCATCACAAATTTCATTGGGGATACAGGGTCACCTTGCCTAAGACCGCGGCCGTGAGATAATTGAGATCCTCAGTACCATTAATCCACACTTTTGTGTTTGCAGAAGAGAGAAGAAGAGCCAGCCTAGATCTCCACCTTGGGCCAAAGCCCCTTTGCTGCAAGATTTCCAAAATGAACGGCCATGCAACTGAATTGAAAGCTTTTGCTACGTCCATCTTCAGCAGCAGCGCAGACATCTTCTTCCTATGCAAAGCACGAATAGGTGCTGTACCATGAAAAAAATATCTTGAATTGATCTCCCATTCACAAATGCACTTTGGTTTCGATCCACCAATGTCGGCAAGGCAGAAGAGAGTCTATTTGCCATTGCTTTGGACACAATTTTTGGAAAGTGTGGATCAAGCTGATTGACCTGAAGTCACTGACCTCCACAGCGTCCACTTTCTTCGGTAGCAGCGTGATATAGGCATTGTTTAGTCTTGCAAAGCCTCTCCCATCAGCAGCGTCGAAAGCATTGAAAACGCGCATAACAACATCCTTCACCAAGGTCCAGCAAGATTGATAGAAACACGCGGAGAAGCCGTCTGGACCCGCGCCTTGTCAAGTGGCAAGTGCCTGATGACCTCCCAAATCTCCTCCTCCGAGAACGGCATCTCTAACTGCTCAAGATCTAAAGCAGGCAAGTTCAGGGCATTGAGGTTTAATCTGTGCGTCCGCTCCACCGGCGTCCCCATCAAAGCCGTGAAGTGCTCCGCATCAATATTGCCCATCCATTCTTGATCAGTGGCTAATTGATCCCCTTTTCTGAGACGGAATATGTGGTTTTTCTCTTCCTGACGCGGCATGGAGATGAAGAACGCTGAATTAGCATCACCTTCTTGTAACCACGTGATTTGAGATCTTTGTCTGGCAATTGTTCTCTCCAGAGAGGCCAACCCGAGTACTTTCTTCTTCAGCTGAGACCTGAGCCAGAATTCATCATCATTCAAAGGCCTCAGATCCATTGCTTGATCTAACCGAAAGATTACTTCATTAGCCAGCATGAGTTGCTCTTTTATGTTGCCAATGCGTCGCTGGCTCCACCTACAGCAGGTTTTGGCTGTCTCTCGTAGCCTCCATTCCAGATCCACGAAAGGATCCACTTCCTGGTCTTGGAAAACCAAGCTGAAGCCACAGTCGCCTGATATCCTTCAAATTTGGGCCAAAAGCTCTGAAAACAAAATCTTGATTCCTTCTGAATCTTGATTGGGGTCGTTATCTGGGTAGAGCCGCAAAAATGTAGTAGTAAATATAAATTATTAGTTTAAGCCAAGATGTTAAGCAGGACAAATCTTAACACTCACCAACTGCCACATAGGACACATCCCGTAGGATTGGTTATACTACATACATAGCTGCATAGCCAAAAGTATTATGCTACACAATGGTTGATCTAACGGTAATTTACACAATGGCTTTCCATTAGATCAACCAACATGTGCAGCCACTGGAAATCTAGAGACTATTACATTACGCATACTTGACTAAGTAGAGAGACGAGGACGACCCTGGCCGCCTTTTAGACCTGCTGCCGTAATTCAGCTTCCATCATAAAGTCAACATCATCAGAAATCATCATCGTTGGCTGGCCACATTCCTCCTTGTGCAAGCCAATGGTTTTGCAATCTCCATCTTCTTCACTAAATACTGCTGCCTAGTCTTCCTCCTAGGAAGCTGAAAATGAAATCAAGAATTAACAGTGGTTCATGAAAGAATGGCAGAATATATAACAAAAACCATACGTGCCTTCGAAATCCTCTTTTTAATGAACTTCTTAGCAACCACATCCTTAGCCTATGGGAGACAAATGATGAAATGATCATTAACATAATAATTCAATTATACATACAAGGCATACTAGATATATTACTTACATCATGAGGGATGCCTTTCACGCAAAAATCAAACTAGACAAGGAAGCAGATGAAACGCATTAGCAAGATAGTGTAGGGGTAGTAATCAGGAAACAACAGAAACAGAAACATCTGCCCAGAATAAGACCTTACTTTTGATTTCAAATCAGCAGTTTCATAATTCAGGAAGCGCACCAATGTCAAATCATGTCGAGGAACATACTTCTTCTTCTTGACTTCCATCAAAGCACGTGTGAAATTCCACTGAAGAATGTTAAACGCAATGAAAATGTACATCACCAACCATATCCAGCATATTATACCACTACCAAGTTGACTGCGAGAGTACACCCAAATGGTGACTGTGTGTGGCATATGTTGCCGAGGTAAGATACAAACCTGTTTCTTAATGACAAGTTTCCAAATCTGAAGAAAGATAATATCCCAGTCTTCACAGTACAAATAATCATTATGCAAGCTCCAAATGTGCTCCTAGACCAAAATAATTTAGCTGACAGATACGGTAAGAACCTGTGCTGATAATAGTATTTTTTAAAGAGAGAAGATAGGGTATACCCCATAGGCAATATGAACTAAATCATTAGTCACGCCAGGATATTTTGTCGCAAGCTTCAGTGCTTGCTGACATCCTCTAGTTTCCGTCTCTAGCCACTAAATAACAAAAGATTTAAAATAGTGGGATACTAGCATGTACAATCAGTCACATGGTTTTCGCAAGAGCTGTAGGAATAGACGTACCTCACATTTTCCTTTAGTCCCAATATACGTTTTTATCCACTGCCCAAAAGATAAGATGGATTAGTATAAAAAAGATAAAGATACCAGCATATTTTGGAACAGTCAGTAGATTAGTATTGATGATACATACCTTGAGTTTTTCTGAGATTTCAGTGAAAAAATTGACATACTCTTTATCCATATTGTAGGTAGAGAAACTGCAGCGACAACCCTGCCAATTTAAGTATTCCACGCCGTCCTGCATCCCAAAGGGGAAAGAAATATAAGAAATATACAACAAAACTAGGAGCAAGTTAGAGAAGTGATTTGATGCTACCAAGGTTAAACACGCTACTTGAACAGACCTAGTGCTAGAAGCTCCCACACCAGGTGGGGTCTGGGGAAGGATTATACGAGTCAAGCCTTACCCCTGCAAAGTGCAATGCAGAAAGGTTGAGTCGAACCCATGACCTCTTGGCACAAGTGGGAGTAATTCACCACTGCGCCAGGCCTGTCCTTTGAGATAAAGTAAATTTGTGGAGTGCAATTTGTGTCATTGAATATTTATAGATGTGAAACGAACAAACTTAAAATTACAGAAAATGTACTTGGTGTCTAAGATACAAGTCCCTCGAGACATGTCTGGATTTTTTTATCATGTCTTCACAGGATGCAACATCAACCATTGGCTTTTATCAAAATATTCTTTTACAAAAGTTCAGTATTGTGTCACAAAAACCATCATCTCACTTTCTCATGATCAGTTCAAACTATCTGAATTAAGACTAGAAAAAAGTTGATACATGATTCCCATGACAAGATTTGGACACGAATTAAGACATACAGTCAATGGACTTTGAATGACTTGGAGAAAACTAAAGTTTTATGACAGATATTACTTCCCCACCATACAAAATGTTGGATCTTTTGCTTGACGTCTTGCAGGGGCAATCCGAAACCTTCTACTAATTTTCCGAGAATAAAGATGATAACACCATAGCCATGACAAGATTTGGACAATAATTAAGACATGCATTTAATATACGTTAAATGAATCAGACAAAACTGAAGTATTATAACAGATATTACTTCAAGTAAAGCTCCACAATATAAAATGTTGGATCTTTTGCTTGACATCTTGCAGGGGCTGGCAGAATTAAACCAAGCCCTGTAACCATTTATTTGACCATATAGTTTGGCCAAATCGCATTCAGATCAATACTACACTAAAAACTACAACAAATACGAGTAGACAAGTACAAATCTTGAAAACCATTGTTAAGTTCCAAGTCATTATAGTGACAAAGAACTGAAGCACACTATTAATTGTCTGTCACCTATATCAACACCACCGTTAAATGCCAACGGGTTATATACACTATGTCCTAGGTCACACTATCCATAAACTAGTCAAACCATCACTCTATCCACTACAGTTTGTAAACTGGATTACATACTCTGTGATATCCTAAAAAAATGTTTGGAATGCTATGTGAAGGAGATACTGATCACACCAACAGAGCATGCTTTAGTAACTCAGTCCAAATTATCATTACTTGGATCCTTAAAGGACCATTCTTGTCTGAAACCAACATAAAAACAGTCCGCTTAACAGATGAAATGGTGAAGAACCAAAGAATTTCATGGAGAACCCGGTAAACGTTTGACAAATTTAGGACTAGAGCCTTCCTTCAATTAAAGTTCAAATGAGAAGAAACTTAAGTAGAACCCAAAGCTAACCTTGGTAAACAGATCTAGATTGTATATCTATATCTTGCCAAACTTTTGAACTCGAACTTAGCATGTACTTCCTGTTACCAACTAGGACGACATGGCACAGAGACAGAAAGATCTAAGAAAGTAGGTTACTGGTGACGACACGACTTAGGCATAACCAGAGCATATAAGCAAACAGACATGGCACTCTAATAAAATGTTTGATTCTTGGATGTATAGATAATTTTAACATAGCAATAGCTGAACTAGCAATTCAGTAGACGCACTTACATGATTTTTAAGAACAAGCCGCTGGTAGTCAGCCAAGTCTTTAAGCTTGGAGAACTCAGGGTCGAAGTACCAACCAACAGAGCCACCTTCCTTTTCCTCGAGAGATTTAAAGTAATTGTCAACGTCACAATGAAGTTCAAAGATGCTTTCAGTCTCTTTTCCAGGAAAATCAGGTAACTCCGTTTTCAGTGTCTCATCATCCAGCTTATCTATGGACTCCCCCTTTGCCAACTACACACGATAAACGAAAAGTATATGTACATAAATAAAGTAGAGATAAAATGAATGCATATGAGGATTATAAATTGACATGCACATGGAATGTGGGCCCCATCAGTTGGAAATACAGTATGGAATAGTACTCCCTCCGTATCAAAATATAAGACTCTCTAGCTAGCTAGTACACACATGTATCTGATACGTCTCAAACGTATCTATAATTTTTGATGTTCCATGCTGATATTATATCAATTGCTACATGTTTTGGTTACACTTTATATCATTTTTATGCATTTTCTGGGACTAACCTATTAACAAGATGCCACAGTGCCAGTTCCCTGTTTTCTGCTGTTTTTTGTTTCAGAAAATCTATTAAGGAAATATTCTCGGAATTGGACGAAACAAAAGACATCGTCAATAATATCACGAGGAGATCACGGAGTCCAAAGGGGAGACGGAGCAGACCCACCAGGGGGCCACGCCACACTAGGGCGCGGCCCAGGGTGGGCCCGCGCCCCCCTATGGCGTGGTGGCCCCCCTCGGCCACCGACGCCGCCTCTTCGTCTATATATTCTCCGCGACGCGAAAACCCTATGACGGTCGATCATATTCCACGAAAAGTTCCGTCGCGGCCGTCATCGTCAGTTTCAGATCGGAGGAGTTCTGAAGCTCTTCCCGGCACCCTGCCGGAGGGGAGATCATCACCGGAGGGCTCTACATCACCATGCCTGCCTCCGGAGTGATGCGTGAGTAGTCCACCCCTGGACTACGGGTCCATAGCAGTAGCTAGATGGTTGTCTCTCTACCTTGTGCCTCCATGTTTAGATCTTGTGAGCTGCCTAACATGATCAAGATCATCTTATTGTAATGCTAGATGTTGTGTTTGTTGGGATCCGATGAATATTGATACCATGTTTATTCAAGTTGTTTATCTATGTGCTCTTGATCTTGCATGCTCTCCGTTGCTAGTAGATGCTTTGGCCAAGTAGATGCTTGTGACTCCAAGAGGGGGTATTTATGCTAGATAGTGGGTTCAGTCTCTAGATATCTGGATCAGTGACAGAAAGGTCTAAGATGGTAGATGTGCTGTTGCTACTAGGGATAAAACATTGGTGCAGTGTCCAAGGGCACTTGTATTGATTACATTACACACTTTACTTCATGCAATAATCTGTTGTTAGCAACTTAATACTGAACAGGATGTGGATGCTGCCTTGAAGGTGGATTATTTAGGCATAGATGCTGTTGGAATAACGGTCTATGTACTTTGTTGTAATGCCCAACTAGATTTCATAGTAGACATCTTGGTATGTATTGCATTGTTATGCCCTCTCTATTTGTCAATTGCCCAGCTGTAATTTGTTTACCCAACATGCTAGTTATCTGTTCTGAGAGAGACACCGCTAGTGAACTGTGGACCCTGGTCCAATACACAACCTGCTGCAATAATCTGTTTCCTGTTACTTGCTGTGTTTCCTGCTGTTTTCCACACCATACGTTTAACTCTTTGTTTCTGCAAGACCGGAGAGATTGACAACCTCTCTGTTTCGTGTTGGGCAAAGTTCTGGTTTGTGTCTGTGCAGATTCCACGTTGGTGCAAGCTCCCTAGCGCCAGGGGGAGTCAACATCAACAACCTTCCGATAGATCGTCAAGTCCTACTGGATTGATAACCTTGGGTAGATTATTCAAGGGAAAACTTCTGCTGTCTACATCATAACCTTCCTCTTGGGGTTCACCAACACGTAGCCATCAGTATCTTCAATCTTGCACTAAAACATGTCTAGATACATGTGTGTACTACCTAGCTAGCGAGTCTTATATTTTGATACAGAGGGAGTAATAAATAGCAAACATGGTACACAGCATGAATAATGTACAAAAGAGATGAGTATTCTCACTGCGACGGATAAGGTTTCCCCTCTCGCTACAGTGTTTGAGAGAGGCGACCAGGGCGAACTCGTTTTCTCCTCTTCCTCCCGCCGGAGCCGGAGCTGATCCTCGCTGCCCCTCGTCGCTGCGGCGGCGGAGGGTGGTGGGGGTCGCGCTCCCGGTCTCCTGGCGTGTAGATAGGGTAGAAGTAGGTCTCCTCGGTGCTGGATTTGGGAGGTATTCGGCGCTGATAGGAGCAGGTTCCTCCGGCTCCCTTCCTCTTCCTCGTCGGCGACGGCGAGTGGGGGCCATGCTCGTCCCACCGGACCTTGGCTCCGGTGGTTTTGGTTCTCCTCGTTCTTCTGTTCGATGGAGTTTTTGTTGGTGCCTTGGGCGAGGTCGCTGCGGCGGTGGTGACGGCCTTGCCTTGGCGTTTTGGCCCCTGTCTCCGGCTCCGCGGCGGTGTGGTGCGCTCCGGCCTCACCGTGGAGTTTCTAGGGGTGGATCTGGAGCAGGTGCCGCTAGCGTGCGCCTCTGGCTCCCCTGGCCGGCCGTGGTGGCGAGGGGTGGAGCTGCAGTGGCGGCGTGCTTGCTATTGGTGGTTCTGGCGCTCCGTTTCTTCGTGCCTTCTCCGACCGGCCGTGGAGGTGAGGGGAGGAGGCACCTGGAGGTGAAGTTCCAGAGCGGAGAGGTCTAGTGCTCAGCTTGGGCGCTGGGTTGGAGGGCGCGGTGGTGGTGGTTCTGGCACGGCTTGGCCGTCCCGGCGGCAGGTGGTGCGGGAGCTGGACGTGGGGACGGCTTGGCCGTGCATGTTCATCGTCAAGATCTCGTCGCTTGCGGCGAGTGGACCATGCGGTCTTCTTCAACGTTGGAGGTCTTCCCTCATCCAGATGGCAGGAGGTTTGCTCTCTTCTCCTCCGGCGTTCGTCGGCGAAGAGGAGCTCTGGTGGTTCAGCAGTTCTTCGCTGCTGTAGTGCTCTCTGCTGAGTACTTCCTGTATGAATTTGTGTTTGTTCTTTCTGTTTCTTTCTTCTGATTGTACGCAAGTTTGTACTCCTCTCGTTCAAAAAAAAATGTACAAAAGAGATGAGAAAGTGGGACAACCTTATGAGCTTTGAGGCGGTAGAGCACAAGACGCTCATAGACATGGCGCTGCGACTCGTCGTCCAGGATGCATCTTTTATCGACGCAGACAAAAGCCTTCTTTCTATTAAATCTCAAGAATTCCATCTCTTCGTAAAGACTGATGGTAAAGTCTTCCAGATCCGCCGTCGTAAAGAAAGGGTCTTCTTGATCACCCTGGGCAGGAGGAGAGTTTGATGAGCCGAGGTGCTTGCGCATCTTCTCTCGCGTCCAGGCACCGGTGCTGATGCCCGTGCTGTGAAGACGATTGTGTTGAACGGTCTTTTCGTGCATCATCTTGGAACACCGGTCTTCTCTGAAGGAGGAAGGCGGCGGCGACGATGGGAGGAACAAGCTTGGTGGAGCAAATCGAGGGAAGGACCCCGGTGCAAAACCTGAAGTACGGCCCTAGATTTTTAAAATTCCTATAGCTAATATCACAGAGAAAAACAGAATTTACGGCTTATAAGCTCCACCATGCAGTTCATAGAAAAATATCAATGTCGCTAGATGTGCACTGCCTTGGTCATGAAAAATTGCAGTTATCTCTAGATGCCTAATGGGACCAGCGAACTAGGAGGAAGTGGCAGGAAACGTACCTGGCTGTATTCGGGCAGAACGGCGGCGGCGCGTCGACTAGAGATGATCGAACAGGCCGACCTGTGGGAGACAGCGCCTGCCGACTGGGAGAAGAACGATCGCCTGAGCACCGACTCCCGAGCAGCCCCGCCGTCTGATCGCTATACACGGAACGAAAGACAAATCGATGGCGTCGATGGCGTATTCACTACTGTACAATTGATAGTTTTTTTTGTTGAGAATCAATTGATAGGCTGTGGGAAAATCCTATTTGTTTCACTAATTTGGGCCGGCCCGTTTATTCTGCCGGTTTCTTGGGCGGTTTATGTATTTCACTATGTTTTCTGCTTCGGTTCTATTTTTTCCTATTTCTTTTCAGTTTTCTTTCTTTTTCATTTTTTTGTTTCTACTTTCTCTCCTATTTCTTTTTACCAGAATCTTTTCATTACTTTTTCATCCCCCTTTTTATCATTCATTTTCTTGAGATAAGTGGAATTTATAAAAATAAAATTAGAAAAATATTTAAAAAGTTGCAAATAAATGCACACAGTTCAAATAAATGCTTGTGGTTTAAAAAAGTACGCTCACAGATTTAGGAAAAAAATCATAGGTTTGATAAAGAGAATATTCACAGATTCAAAAATGTTTAAGCATTAAAAATATGTTGACAAGAAAAAAATGTACAGATGAGTTCAAAAAATATATTCATGTGTTAAAGAAAATGGTCACCGGCTTGGCCGACGGATGACCGCAATGGGGCCTTTTTTTCCTCACGCAACGAGGCAAGTTGAGGTCTTTCTGTGGCGGATGCGTGGGATGGCATCGGTTGGTTACGTGGGGTTGACGGAAGTGGCACGACATCCATGGGCGTCACTCTCCTCCTTGGAGGTCTCGTTGCGGAGTCTTCTCGACCTCCTCCAACCATGGGTGGAGGAGGTCCTCGGGTGGAAGCCTAGACCCAGTTGGTCGGGCGACATGCGTCATTATCGCCTCGTTTACCTCCTTTGGAGCGTCACCTTGAATATTATGGTCCCATATGCACTTCTTGTTGGGCTGAGTATACACGTAGTTGCGGTCGACAGGTGTCTGACGGGCGATGTGTGGTTACCGCGTGGCGGTTAGTGGCAATGATAGTGGAGACGAGTTATGGTCTGGCCGCGGAAATATTTCGAGAGTCGGCTTCTAGTTCTTGCATGTCTGATGGTTCTTCGTGTTGGACTTCCCCTGCTGCGAAGTCGGAGTTGCTCTCATGTCGTTTGAGCGGCCACGATGACCTGCATTGGGCGTCCCGGTTGTGAAGATCTTCATCGATGCAAGTCTTGTGTATCTTCTCTTTGGTGCTCGTCATCACAATCGGAGTTGCCCTCCTCCTCCTTCGGTCATCTGTAAAGTCGGAGTCGCTTGCTCATGGACGAGTGATGAAGGTGACACCGTTGGGTGACCTTAATGACGGTCCTTGTTTTTGCTGTGTGTAGTTTGTGTTGGTACCCTAACCGAGAGTGCCATGGTGGCGGCCGTGTTGCATGACGGCTGGTTAGGGCGGGTGTACGAGTTTTCGCCTGGTTTTTGCTAATAAATCCTACAATCTTTTTAACTTGTAAAAAAACTAAATAGCTTCTACTCCCTCCGTTCCAAAATATTTGACACAACTTTGTCTACATGTGAATGTATTTAGACTGAATGTATTTAGACATATTTAGTGGGTAGATACATTCACATCTAGGTAAATAGAAGTCAAGTATTTTATCTAGGTAAATACTCCCTCCGTTCCAAATTAATTGACTTAGTTTTCTCCAAATATGGATGTATCTATACTTGTTTTATGTCTAGATACATCCATGTGTAACAAAATGTGTGTCAATTAAATCCGAACGGAGGGAGTAGTAGTCAAATATTTTGGAAGCGGAGGGAGTATTATTTGGAATAGGGGGGCCGACCCCTTTTCTTTTTTAAAAAGAACTGCCCTAATCATGGCAATCATGATCACACGGTTTAACGAGAAAATGAATAGTATGATACTATGGCTTAAGCCTTAAGCATGCTTTAGCTCGAAATCACCTCTCGCTCCTAAACAAAGAGAAGCAAAGCGAAGGCCGACTTCTCAACGAAACCCAAGATGCATTTCGCTGCATTTTATTACTTGCTCTTGACGCCCTGACAACACGGCCCAGCTACGACGAAATACTCACCGCGCGACAGTGTGGCAAGACAATCGTCACGGCAACAGGATTACAAGAGCAGTAATGCTACAGCTACGGAAAAAACTTACGGAAATAGAGTTACGCGCTGACGTGCGAGTTTACGTGGAAGCCAGGTCGCACGGTTGGACTGTTAAAGAAAAAAAAAATTTCCCCATCCCTTCTCTCCCAGTCGACGGGCCGCTGGCCGGCCGGCGATCCAGCGGCCGCGACGGGCTCCTCCGAGGCGGCCATATACGAGCTCCCGACGCAGAAAGAGGCAATACCTCCTATGGCGGCGTGAGCGGCATGGTCCCTATTCCCTCGTGAGATCCTCCGAGCGCGAGCGGCGATGTGCCCATGCCATGCGCCATGGTCTCTGCTTTTCTCCAGCGAACATATCACGGAATTGGTCAGCGTGCTACCTCCCCTGATTGGGACCATCTTCAACTGCTATTTGGTTTGTTTGATCACAACAAAGATAAACTTAACAATCCTTCAAATTTCGAGAATCAACATCCTTCTTCTCAGAGGAATTCGGGAAGGAAAGAACTGGAGAAAGAAGCATTCTTGATGGACCGTTGCCGTCTCGGAGGATCCAGCCACGGCAGCTCGCGTCGCCGGCGGCCGGTCGCGTGGGAGACGAGGGATAGTAATTTGAGATAATTTTTATATTTTAAACACTCCATTCTGATTGACCTGGTTCCACGTACCACCCCACGTCAGCGCGTAGAAAGACGAGGGAGGTCTTTCTGTCCCGGTCAAACCCAACAACACTTGGGAAAAAAACCGGGCTGGGCCTGTCGTCAGGCGTGAGCTGGACGCGTCTGCCGCTCTTGACTCTAGCCGCCGCCGGCGTGCTTGAGCCCGAACTCCCGGAACCCGATCTCCATGTCGGCGACGGCGACGAGCAGCTCCGATGCCTGCGTGGGCTCGAGGATCTCCACGGCGCTCTTCATGGTGCGCAGCCGCAGCGCGTCCGCCCCGGCGAGCACGTCCCCGACGCGGCGGACGAGCCCGTCCACGTCCAGCCCGCCGTCATCCCCGACGGCGCCCTGGCCCTCCTGCACGGCCCCCATCTCCCTTGACAGCTCGTCCTCCTCGGCGACGGTGCGACGCTGGAGCTCGTCGATCTGGGTCAGCTGCGCGGGGCTGAGGTCGCCGAGGTTGCCCGACCGCACGCCCAGGAGCAGGTCCGGGAGCTGCGTCTCGAAGCGGCGGCTGGACTCGGTGTAGAGGATGTGGACCAGCGTGGTGGGGCGCCAGCCGGCCAGCCAGTACGCGGCGCCGCGCTCCACGGGCGTCGCCCACGGCGCCGACAGCGTCAGGACGGGGTCCAGCTCGGTGCGGGCGGCGCAGTAGCTGGAGAAGTGGGACACGAAGCCGTCCACCAGCTTGCTCAGCTGCGCCGGGTCGTCGGCCCAGCGCGTCGCACGGAGGTCCCGACGCAGGGAGCGGAGACCGCGGAACCAGAGGCGGAAGCGCCGGGTCGCCGCCTCCAGCTCCATTATCCTTTTCCGTTGCTGGTGGCCAGGCGGGGTAGAGCTCGGTCGCGCGCGTGCCGGTGGGATTTATGGTGGGCGGCGGAGAGATCTGAGCCGTTGAGAAAGCGACGGTCGCTGGCTCGAGCGGCCCCGGCGTATGAGGCGGCGCCAGGTGACATGCATGCACGAGGCCATGTGTGGACAGGTAGATGTCTCTGGACGGCGACGGCGTCACGCTCACGCCTGGAGGAGCCGGGGCAGAGCGGCCGGATGATGAGGCTGACATGGGGACCGGCGTGCCAGTGGACCTGTATATGGCGGGGTGACGCATCGGTTCAGGCAACCTGACGACAACATAGTCATGAAGGATTTGACCGCCGATCACCGGAGCGTCCGGCGCTGGCATGGTTCGGTTGGGCCGCCTGAGGCTGGAGCGAGCATAGTGCCGCCGATTGCGGACGGAGCGCCACCGGACAATATTCTACGCAGCATTTTTTTCTCTCTCTGACGGTGTCGCTCTTCCACATGATAAACTAAGAACGGCATCGTTTTTTATAAGCTATCTTTGGTGTCGAGACAGTGTGGATAGTGTCGTCTGCTAGTGTCTCCCGAGGTCAGGGATCGACTTTCCGTCATCAATAATAGAGCAATCGATTGTCGGATCCGGCGAGCGGCTTGGCCTAGCCTGACGTGATCGACGACCTTTGATCATCCTCAAGAGAAAGAGCGTGCTCTGACTTTGCCACTTCCCCTACTACTACATGGTTTAGTACTCCGAGATTAAGCACTAATCCATGCAGATGGTCATTTCCGTATTTGTCTACAATCTATCTATACCTCTTATAAAGCAAAACCCTACTAAGTGCATTTATTATTTTTCTATCTCAACATGCAAGCTATCCACATCATCCATGCTATTAGCCAATCAATTGTCCATGTCATTTCCACTAATACTTATTAATATATACATCATACATTCCTCCAACCATCTAATAGTTAACATTAACAATATATAATACACACTCAATTCATGTCTATGAAAATTTAGTATGTCGACTATGACCAATTGATTTTCGTATATTCATTTAATGTGTCATACATTTTGTATCATTTTATTTACATGATATAGTTTCTAAAGTGATACCCGCTACAACGCGTGGGGTTTCTTCTAGTTGACAAGATGAAGCAGGCAGGCCATGCTACGGTCGGTGCAGCTGATACTCCAAGGCTGCCAAGCGAAAACATAAGAAGAAGAAAAATGAAATAAGGGCAGAAGGTTTGAGTGGAGATTGCGTGCTCCCGAAGTCCACTGATCTCACTATCTTCAGAAAATCAAAAATTATATCTAAATGTTTTAGAAAAATCAGAAAACAATCATGCTCTCAATGATATATTCTACAAGCGTGCACAATTTCAATGTAAATACTTTGCGTTTTAAGCTACACAAAAATGACAAATGTATCGATATGAGTATAGTGAACAATGTGTAGTTTGAAATCTACAAATTTTATCATTTTTGTGCAGGCCATAATACAAAACATTTCGCACTGTGATTTTGCACGCTTATAGTATACATCATTTGACAACATGCGAATTTTTTTCAGTTTTTTTTCAAACTTTAAAAAATAATTGAATCTTATAAAATTGTGGGAGATCACTCGTTCTCGGGAGTCAAAATGACTTTCCGAGAAGGTTTGCTCATCTTCATTAATCTAACAAGCAGGTTTAGACATGTTACAAACAAGCGCCACAAAGGGGTGAGTAAAAGTTAGAAACTATTCTCATGACATGATGTTTTCAAGATGTTTGCTCCCACAATGCTTCAATGGGTTGCCTCATTTTTATCTTAGCAAAAGTGATTGTCGGGAATGTTTCTAAGACTCTCTTGTTACTTTTGTTCCTTAGTTCTCAACATATAAACATTATTATCGAGATTTAGATCACATACATAGTTCGCAACATATAAGCATTATTAGCGAGGCATTAGATCACATGCATGCCATAAGTCGTGCTAGCGTGGCCAAGCTGAATGCATAACTATATGGCGGTTGTGGTATCCTAATTCCTGTGGCATTCGAATACTCCTGGTTAATTTGTCACGCGAAGTAGACCGCAATACATCATCGATTAATTTATATGATGTAATAGTCTTTCCTGTTTTTTATATTATCTGTTCATGGCAACGGTGAAGTGTGTGGTTCGTAGAGGCACTAGATGTAGTTATAGGCTTATCCGCTACGAGTAAGTAAGGCCGGTCCAAACAAACTTGGGACCTAGAGATAAATTTATGCTAAACTTTTATAATTATGTTGAACTTGACTTTATCAAACTATAATCCTAATGAGTATGCATGACTTTCTACTATTTAGATGGTAAAGTTTTTTCTAGATGATTTTGATGAGACAGTTAACCATAACATTGTCTAGAATATTAGTTATAATGTTCTTCATTATACAATTGTGATATGTATGAGTGCAAAGTTTGATAATGCAACATTTAAAATGAATGTTGTTATAAAATTTCCTCTTGAACTATTTTTTTTTACATTTACAAACTGTAGATTGTGTATGCATATGTGTTTGTGTTTCATGTATATATTTTGATATTCGTAAATATTATGATAGAGATTTCTAAAGTGTTGTACGGCGAGAAAGTAGTTAATTAGTCATTTGTGCTCTGACCCTTTTGTTTTATGGGTTCACAACTCGTAATTCTCCTGTCATGTATAGGACGTTGGCTTATATTCAAGATGTAAAGACATTTTTTACATGGTCAAGCTCAATGAAGGGCATAAAATAGTCTCAAAACTAAATTTTGTTATTAAATATCCATTTTGAGGGTACATATAAAGATATTATATTTAGGATCGCGACTAGTATCCCGATAATGGAAATGCTAGCTGAGCAACTGCAGCTAAAGGGGAAGTGTTGACTCCAAGGATCGTTGCCCACATGTCATGCTAATTGGCCGAAATTTCATCTCGTGGGTGGGTAACTAGGTATAGACGTGACTAGGGACGGAGCCAGCCACAATGGTTGGAGGGGGGAAAATAGCTTAGAATCACTAAGTATAAGTGTGATTAGTAGCATGGTTATGAAGAAAATCAGATGGGGGTGGCTTAGCCCCTACTCGTCCCCCCTTCCTCCGTCCCTGGACGTGACGAAAAGGCAGAACCCTGGTTAGCATACCGCAGCATTTTTTTTTAGACAGTTGACACATGAAGTAATCGATCACAGGCTTAGTTCAAGGCCCATCGCCAAAGAAGAAACTGAAACGAAGCGTGAGGTGCTGCAGTACACGCAAGGGAGTGCAAGTGAACTACGAGCAGATCGAGTGACCGACACCTCAAAGAAACTCTGCAGAATTTAAAGACGAAACAAATGCGGCGGAACAGAGTAGTAGTACAGGCTTCGAGCAAAACTTGGGCCGGGCGGGGCTTCGAGGCAGTCCAAAAAAAGCCCGACGCTGAAACTTCAGACCTCTGCTCGGCCCAACCTTATAGGCCCGAGCCCAGGCCGAACAAGAAAAGCCGAGCCTGCCGGCCGATCCTAGCTTAAATGTCAGACACGGAGACTTGGGCTGGGCCCCTTGCCAAGATTTACAAGAGCTTCGAAACAGAACGCTGTAGTCAAATAACACACAGGTCACAGGCACGAGTCCGAGAATTTTGCGTCCGACGCTCGTCTTTGCGCACCGCGGCTCGCTGCGTTCGGTGACCGTACTCCGCAAGACGTACGTCAGTACGTGTCCGGTGACCGTCGACGTCAATCTGCTCTCCACCACCGGCCCACCCGTCGACGTCGATCGAGCTGGCCGGATGCCGCAGGACTAGCTAGCTAGCGGCGGCTACGTGCTCGCTTTCGTTACCCTACCTACTTACCGGCCGGAGCAAGCACCACTCCATGTCGGGGTGGTTGCTCACGGCGTGCGTACCAGCCGGCTAACCAACAACCTTGCCGGAAATCGCTGCGGCTCCTCCGGCGGAAAATAAGGCAAACGACTGGCCCGGACGAGACGCAAAACGTAGGTCGCGTGAAGCTCCTGCACGTTACCAGATCTCGAACGAGCGGTCGTCTTCCTCACGCTGCTCGTGTGGCCGTGGAACTGCACCGCTAGTTTAGCAACCAGTTTGCAACCGATGCACGAGACAGGTACAGGTGTACGACACGCGCGAGGCCGGCGTGAAGCGCGGTTAAAGGTGGAGGAAAAGGCCACGGCGATCCGACGGGCGACGCGTCGTCGGTGCCGGCCGGCCGTCCGGGCAGGAATTGATGCCTCTGCTCGACCCCACAACTTCCCGAGGGTATACTACACGCGAGCGTTGGACGCGGTCCGATGCTGCTACGGACGGAACCCAGGACGCCGGTGGTTCCAAAGTCCGGCCGGCCGAGTGCGTGACAGCCTGACGCAGCCAGTACCACCACGTCGTCGCCGTGCGGTAGCCCACCAATTCAATGTTGAACTGGCTCGCGTTTCGTTTCTGCTCGGGGCTTGGCAGCTGGCCGCCGGTCTGTCACACGACGCTGAGTGATAGGATGTAGTTGGGACTCTCGATCGATTACTCAGGAACTAGCAGGATTCGATACAAGGAATGTTCAGAAAAGGGAAATCCTAGCCTATTACTCTCTCCGTTCGGAAAAGGATGTCACAAAAATGGTCTATCTATAGTTCATTTTTGTGACATCCTTTTCCGAACGGAGCGAGTACAACAGAGCACTGCTCTGCCGCCGCCGCTAATTCGTCGTGATCCACCGGATGCGTGTCTCAACTGCTTGCCCCGGTTCTTGTAGTCGATGTAGGTGAGAGCGACGAGTACGTCAACTTGTCCAGTCAGGCCCAACGTGGCGTCTGTTGGGCTGGATGATTCTCTTGGGTCGAACCTTGCGAGATGTGAGGCCCATGTCTTGTTCTGCGACTCTGCTGTCAGTAGAGGTGCTAACATCCCTCCTCCTTGAGATGTGGCTTGCCCCCAAGCCACTGAATTAGGAAAACTGTGTTGTAGCTCGAGTTTGTCTTCCCAGGTCACTTTCCTGTCGCTGTCATGTGGCCATTGTACTTGCACTTGCTCGCGATGACCCGTTGGAGTACGACGCCAACGGTGAGCCAGAATCTTAACAGGCACAGGAGGGTTATCAGAAGGAGGTGGAATTGAAACAGACACCGGCATACCTGGTTTGAGAACCTTTCTGAGTTGTGAGACATGGAAGATAGGATGAATGCGAGCTTCTGGCGGCAATGCCACTTCATAGACAACAGGGTTGATGCAGCGAGTAATGCTGTATGGCCCAAAGTATCTGAAGGACAACTTATGGTTTGCACGACGGAGAACTGAAGATTGCACATATGGTTGAAGCTTGACAAAAACCTCTTCCCCCAGCTGGAAAGTACGCTCAGTGCGTTTTTTGTCTGCTTGATTCTTCATATACTGCCAAGCATGGTTGAGGTTATGTTGCAGTACCTGTTGCATTTCTTTGCGGTCCGCGAGCCACTCTTCCAGAGAAGGTGCAGTGCAGGTTGAGGTAGCGTCGATCCCCTAGTGCCTGGGTTCATGACCGTAGAGGGCAACGAACGGGGACATTTGATCGCAGGTGTTGTACCAGTACTCCGCCAAGGACAGGAACTGACTCCACTTCTTTGGACAGGCATGTGTAAAACAGCGAAGGTAGACTTCCAGGCATTGGTTCACCCTTTCTGACTGTCCGTCCGTTTGGGGATGATAAGCCGAGCTCATGCGAAGTTCACTGCCTAGTTGCTCGAACAATTCTTTCCAGAAGCGGCTTGTAAAGATTGGATCACGATCCGATACCATGGTCTTGGGCAGGCTGTGCAACTTAAAAACATTGTCCACATATGCTGATGCAACCTTTGCTGCTGTGAATGGATGCTGCAATGGAATGAAATGTGCGTATCGAGTAAACTTGTCAACCACGACCATAATGCAGTTTGCATTGCCAGATGATGGCAAGCCTTCCATGAAATCCATTGTTACCATGTCCCATGCCCTAGATGGTGTTGGTAGTGGTTCAAGCAATCCAGGATACTTCACACGCTCTGGTTTGGCCTGTTGACACACCAGACAAGACTTCTTCATCTTGGGCCAGGCAAAGAGATGTCGAATTTTTGAGTAAGTCACAGGAAAGCCTGAATGACCCCCTATCACACTTGAATGGAAAGCCAACAAAATTTTCTGCTGTAATTCAATTGATCCTCCCAGCCAAATTCTGTTTCTGAAGTACAGAATGTCATTCTGGAGTGAGAAACGGCCTTTTGGGTCAGGTTGCTGTTGCAGTTTCTCAATCCACTTAATTGCTTGTGGATTGGAAACGTAGCTGGCTTTGACATCTTGCAGCCATGCCGGTTGACACTCAGTTATGGTGTGTAAAGACACATCCTCAGGGTGGGAACGCCTAGATAAGGCATCCGCAGCTCTATTTTCAAGACCTTTTCTGTAGCAGATTTTGTATTTCAAACCCAGCAGTTTAGTGAAGGCTTTTTGTTGCCAAACAGTTGTGAGCCTCTGTTCTTCAAGATGTACTAGGCTCTTCTGATCAGTTCTGATCACAAACTCTTGATGGTGTAAGTATGGACGCCACTGCTCAATTGCCATCAAAATGGCCATACATTCTTTTTCATACGTCGAGAGACCCCTGTTTCTCGGACCCAAGGCCTTGCTCATATATGCTATGGGATGTCCTTCTTGCTGTAGCACGGCGCCCACCCCCGTGTCGCAAGCATCTGTGTCTATCACGAATGTCTTATTGAAATCAGGCAATCTTAGCACTGGAGCTTCAATTAGCTTTTGTTTGAGTAGCTGGAATGCAGTTTCGGTCTCTGACGTCCATACAAATGGCACTTGCTTCTTGAGGAGGTTAAATAAAGGCCTGGCAATGATGCCGAAAAATTCAATGAATTTTCGGTAATAACCGGCAAGTCCAAGAAAACCTCTGACATCCTTGCAGTTTTCAGGTGTCGGCCAATTGGCTATCTTGATGATTTTCTCAGGATCAGAAGATACTCCCCGACTGTCCACTACATGACCAAGATATGCTATTTGCTGCTGCCCAAAAGAACACTTGGATTGTTTGACTTGCCACTGATCACGCTGCAGCAATTGGAGTACTTGTTTGAGGTGAGAAATGTGCTCAGTTAAGCTTGAACTATAAACCAGGATATCGTCGAAGAAGACAACCACGCATTTCCTCAGTAATGGTTGTAAAGTTGCATTCATGGCACCCAAAAAGGTAGCTGGAGCTCCAGCCAGGCCGAATGGCATTACCTTGTATTCCCAGTGACCAGAGTGGGTTTGGAATGCCGTTTTAGCTTCTTCACCAGGTGCTAAACGTATCTGATGATACCCTGCGCGAAGATCTAACTTAGAGAACCACTTTGCGCCGGAGAGTTCATCCAAAAGCTCATCTATGACTGGTACCGGATACCTGCTGACAACTGTCATTGAATTGAGTGCTCGATAATCAACACATGGCCTCCAGGTACCATCCTTCTTCTTTACTAGAATAGCTGGCGATGAGAAGTTGCTTGTGCTTTGCTGTATCACCCCTGTTGCTAACAACTCAGAGACTTGTCTTTCAATTTCGGTCTTGAGTTCAGGTTTATGCCTATATGCTCTTGCATTCACCGGTTGGGCTCCAGGAATCAATGAGATTCTGTGATCACAAGCTCTTCTTGGCGGCAGAGCTGTTGGTTCAGCAAACACATCGGGGAATTGATCGACAAGCTTTTGAACTTCATTTGGTGTCACTGTGTCTTGATGTACTGCATTGTTCAGTGAGTACAGATGCACTAGATGTGCTACAGAACCATGACGACAAAGAGTCGCTAATTCCCCTGGTGATATGGTTGCACACTGAATATGTTCTACACGGTGGCCTTGCAACTCAATAGTTTCAGAAGATGTGACAATCTTGAGTGATTTATTAATCCAATCAATATCAGGGTTGTGAGCTTCCAACCAATCCATCCCAAGTATGGCGTCAAAAGAGCCCAAAGGAAGAACTTTCATGTCTGTTTGGAACTGGTGACCTTGTGAAGACCATGGGCAGCCAGGAATATAAGATGTACACCTGTGTTGAGTCCCATCAGCAACATTCACACGACATGGTTTGCTTAGTGGTTGGACACCCGCCAGCTTGCTTGCTAGTTGAGTATTGACAAACGAAGCAGAACTGCCTGAATCAATGAGGATGAGCACTTCATGGTTTGCTATAAAAGCTTGCAACTGAATAACTCCAGAAATTGTTGCTGTGGAACCAGTCATCGCATGTATCGAGATGGAACAAGCTGTGTCCACTTCTTCTGAGCCAGAATCAGGAGTGTCACTGCCTGTGATTTCTTCAGTAGAGAACAATGCCATCAATTCTTCAACAATATGCAACTGAACTGATTGAGGACAAACATGCTCAGGACCCCAGCGTTCTCCACACGTGAAGCACAGGCCCTTGGCTCTTCGATAATTGCGGAGGGCAGTGATTTTATCATCTGGTTTGCTTCGAGCTGCCCCCAGAGTCCTGCTATCAGCTGCACGACTGATCGGTGCAACTGGAGCAGTTGGTGTTTGCGGAGTAGCTGATCGAGGTGGCAATCTGATGTAACGATGGTCCATCTGCCTGCGTGGAGATATACGTTCACCCTCAGCCACTTCTTCTTGCAAGAGAGCCAGAGAGCACGCCGTGTCGATGTCAGAAGGTCTCTGGACCATCACCACTGATCGAATGTCCGCCCGTAGTCCCTCGATAAAACATGTAAGAAAATAATATGGGTGAGTATTATCTGAGTATGACACCAAGTGATTGATCAGAATATCAAAACGTTCAATATAATCAGCCACAGATGATGTTTGTTTGATGGTATAGAATTGGCGAATGAGGAGTTGATGGCGATCACGCCCAAAACGTGTGCACAACAGCGAAGTAAACGAAATCCAGTCAAGCGAGGCTATCTTCTTCCTGACGGACTGCAACCAGATGCCAGCCGCGCCAGAAAAGTGAAGTATGCCCATAGAAACCCAGTACGACTCATGTATGGCGAACATATGAAAATATTGCTCCGCTAAGGTGATCCACAAATTAGGGTTATCTCCAGTGAATGGTGGGAATGGGAAATTGGGTGCGTTGGTGCCCAATCCCGCGAGAATTTGACTAGAGATCATAGTGCCATCCGAACTAGACGACATAGGGTGTTGGAGTGAGTTCATACCCATGACCGGAGGTACCGACGACGCCACAAGGGCCGCCGCCGAGAGACCCCGGAGTTGTTGACGACGCCGTGGCCAGCAGGCCCGTGGACCACCCCGTCGTTAGTGGGGTGCTTGGTGGCGAGATTCGCCGCCACCGATCCACCATTCGCCGCAGCAGTAGAGGTCTGCGCGCGTTGCATCTCTGCTACCGTAGATTGGAGCTCGGTGAAGTGGGCTTCCAGGTCCGGCTTCCAGCTGCACAGATCGGACAGCTGCGCCGTCTGTGACTCGAGTCGCTGCGCCAGCGAGTTGATCTTGTCGCCGTTGGCGGCGATGGAGACCTTGATCTCGGTGGAGTCCTTGCGCATCTCAGCGGAGTCCTTGCGCATGTCGTCGAGGTACGATTTGAGGATTGGATCCATGGCGTCGATGAGGCGACGCCGATCGGCGACAAACTGGCGAGTTTTTGGAATTTTTTTGGTGGCGATTTTGAGGTGGGGATCGAAGGGCTCTGGTACCACGATGATAGGATGTAGTTGGGACTCTCGATCGATTACTCAGGAACTAGTAGGATTCGATACAATGAATGTTCAGAAAAGGGAAATCCTAGCCTATTACAACAGAGCACTGCTCTTCCGCCGCCGCCAATTCGCCGTGATCCACCGGATGCGTGTCTCAGCTGCTTGCCCCGGTTCTTGTAGTCGATGTAGGTGAGAGCGACGAGTACGTCAACTTGTCCAGTCAGGCCCAACGTGGCGTCTGTTGGGCTGGACGATTCTCTTGGGTCGAACCTTGCGAGATGTGAGGCCCATGTCTTGTTCTGCGACTCTGCTGTCAGTAGAGGTGCTGACACAGAGCGGCAGCAGGACTACGGGAGAGTTGATGCGCGAGTACCACGTACTACGTGAAAGCGGAGCAAGCGGTTGCCCTGACATCCACGGCCACCGCGGGGGAGATTTACCCTTAGCATAAATGTTTCACCACAAATTTAGGATATCTGATTTAACAAGATAGGATAAAAAAATAACCCATTATACATCATAATTTATTATCATATCTAAATTAAGTGGCGGGTATAAGATAAAATCGTCTTATCAATCATTGCACATGCCCCAAAGATAATCACTGAGTTGGAGTGGAGAGAAACAAAAACAAAAAAACCTTTGCCTCCTCTTAACTAAGAGATTAACTAAGAGATGATATTTAAAAATAATTCTCTCAACACAGATTTAGGATATCTGATTATTAGACATAAGACTAAAAATGAACCCATTGTACACATGTTTTATTGTCCTATCTATATTACGTGGCGGATTTAAGATAAGACCACCTTATCAACCATTGTACATGCTCTAATGATTTCGCGACGGCTCGGTGGTTGCTTCGTGCCTGCAGTTTTTTATTTTAGTCCTCCGATACATATTAATTATCGCTAAATTAGATGTATTTAGCACTAAAATGCGTATAAATACATCACATTTGGCGATCATTAATATCAGGGAATATACGTTTTCTAACCGAAACTGCAATTGAACGGTGCATGCAAAATACAAGGAGGACCCATCGAAAAGACAAATTACAACACAATCGTCCAAGTTTACAAAGATCGAGCTGGTATATATTCTTGAAATCTCGGCAGTCAGATCCATCCAGTAAGTGCAACATATTTTGTTGTTCGTTTGGAGGTGCGAATCGAGCAGATTATGCCTAGGCCACAAGATGTAGTCCGGTAAGATTAACTCCACCTCTGAAGAACAAAACAGATCATGATAACTAATTTTGGACCCCCGGATGGATCCAAGCCGGAGGAGGTGCCGGCCTGCAGCAGCAACCGATCATCCCATGCCGTAGCCGTCCGGCCGCCCGTCCTCTTTCACTCCCCAGCAGTAGAGGCGACAAATGAATGCCCGCGCGGGCCCACCACCCCATCCATTCCTCTCTCAGACTCTCACCCACCCCCTCCTCGGCTGTGCTGTGCTGTGTCTTCTCTCCAATCCTCGGCGCGTTTTCGGCGCAACGCCAGCCGACCAACGGCGAGTCGGCGACCACCTCACCTTCTACTCCCCCACGCCTGCCGCTAAATCACCGCCATGCCCCTGCCGCCCCGCCATCTCCCCGGGGGCAGGGACGTAATTTCGCGCCGCCACCGTATTCCGTCCGGTCTCCAGACCCCGGCTGGCTGGTCTGGGCTGTCGGTCGCCGCGCCTGCCTGCCTGTCATTATCACACACGCAGCAGCCTCTCTCGAAGTAATCGCCGGTTACCCGGTCAAACCCATCCAACGGCGGGCGGCACGGCTCCGATCCGGTCACCACCATGACACCTCCCCTCGCCGCCCGCTCCTCACGTGCCCCACGCGTGACCCACCCCTCATCGGCCGGCGCTAGCCCCACCCCTCGCCTCGCCGTGTCCTTTTATTCCACCCCTCACCGGCCCGTCCACCCCCAAATTCACACCGGCCCCTTACCGTCACGCGCCCGACCTACGACCTCCTCCTAGGGTTAGGGTTCGCCGCGAGATCTGATCCATGGAGCTTCGCGAGATGGCGGCGGCGGCCGCCGCCGCGGCCTCGTCCGGTGGGCGAGGGGGTGGGGGTGCGGGCAGGCTGCCGCCGCCCAACCCGAACCTGCCGTACCGCGAGGACTGCTGGAGCGAGGGCGAGACGGCGGCGCTCGTGGACGCCTGGGGCACCCGCTACGAGGTCCTCAACCGCGGCAACCTGCGCCAGAAGCAGTGGCAGGAGGTGGCGCACGCCGTCAATACGCGCGACGGGGCCGCCGCGCGCCGCCGCCCGCCGCGCACTGACGTCCAGTGCAAGAACCGCGTCGACACGCTCAAGAAGAAGTACAAGGCCGAGCGGGCGCGCGGCGGCGGGCGCGAGTCCGCGTGGAGCTTCTACGGCGAGCTCGACCGCCTCGTCGGGCCCACCCTCTCCGCCATCGCCGCCAAGGCCAGGCACGCCCCTCACGTCGCGCTGCCCGTCCACCCTTCCTCCGCCGCCGCCTACAGGAAGCACCCCTCGCCTTCCTCCTCGCCGTCCCACTCCTCGCCGACGCACACGGCAATCCCGATTGAGAACTACCGCCGCGGGGCACCGCTCCCAACAGCCAGCCTGCCAAGCGCCCAATGGGTCCAGCAATCCAATGCTGCGGCTGCCGCGGTAGCTGTTTCCGATAACTCAGGTGACCCCGCTGATTACGACAGCCCGCAGCAGTCACCGGCCCGCTCTGTCTCATCCCTCTCCGCTGGGAACAACAACAACAACAAGCGCCGCCGCCCTAGCGAGACTGGTGCCGATGCCGGCGTCGGCGAGCTGGCCAGGGCGATCGAGTCGTTTGCAGAGATGTACGAGCGCGTCGAGAGTGCCAAACAGAAGCATGCTCTCGAGATTGAGCGCGAGCGGCTTGATTTCCTGAAGCAGCTGGAGGTGAAGCGCATGGAGAACTTTGTTGATGCACATCTGAAGCTCTCGAGGGCGAAGCGCAGCAGGAAGAGCGGAGGGGCTGCGGCCAATGGTATCGGTGGAGTCGACTTGGTTTCCTCCATGACTGCGCTGCCTTTCCTTTCCAGCTCCACCTACCTCTGATCTTGAGGATGGCTCTAGGTAAAGTTTGATTTGGCAATTTTCAGTTTAGATTAACATTGCTCTAGACTATTTGATCTCTGTTTAGTGCAATGTTGTAATGCCAATGTAGACGTGCTAGTATTATAAGTTATGTGGCATGGGGCTGCTGTTAGTTAATGCTTTAGTGATTGATGAAGGGATTGGTATGCTTGTAGAGTCATAAATTTATCTGTGAAACCCCATATACAATGACAACTTCATGAGTGGCATTTAATGTTATTCTAATTGGCATTAACAGTGAGAAGTCCAACAAATATAATTTCCCATGTTCTGAATCTATATTCATTAGTGTTTGTATGTTCTGGAATAAAGGCACTTTCAGTTTGCTGGTGAGGAAGTGCTGCTGTCCTGATAATATATTTTGATGTGTCTATCATAAACAAGCTTGGGTGAGCACAACATGATTGTACTCTTTAAATTGTTACATGTGTGCCTATGTATTGTCAAGATTAATTAAGCTAACCTTAACAAGGATTTGCCAAGGATTAGCAATTAACATCTCTCCTTGTCGTGAATAAATAGTTACTTGACTTTACCTGTTATGACACTGTGAGCGAAATATGAAACAGCTGGGTTCACATTTTTGCGTTGAGATAGTGATGTATCAGATCATGTAATGAATATATCCTTAGTTCCTTCTGATTTCAAACTATTTTGTATAAAAGCAGATGTTGAGAGACATCTTCCAATGGCTTTGATCTTATTGTGCAATGCCATTCATAATATATATGTTGTAAGTTTTAGTTAGTACATTTTGTTGCTGGATGTGTTAGCAGTGTACTTTTCTGTTTACCTGTTTGCCTTGTTGTAAGATGTTTACTGCGTTTGTATGATTGTAACTTGATTTTTGAATCTTAGGTTTGGTTTCCTGAGGTTTATGATGGCATTAAATTCTACCAAATTGTGGTTATGCAACTCTATTATGTTATACGTGCTACTAACATATTGTGATTTACCGGAAGTCAGCTTGGCTTGTGTTTTTCATTTATTTTGCCCCCAAGAATCACGATTGTCTGGGCATATAACGGAATGCATGTATCCTGTTAGAACAATGTCTATAACTAGGAATCACTTGGACTAACTCTTAAGTTAAAATCACTTTGCACAGTATCTGTCCAATTTTACTGCGAAGCACCCTTACTAGACTAGAACTCCAAGAGATATTCAAGGCTGAAGTGAGAATTCTTGGGGTTTTTGTTTCCCAAATTTAGAGTAGGCTCTTAGTCAAAACAATCTTACAGAGCCTTTTCAGCTTTATGTTCTGTTTATTCCAAACCCTTTGTGCTGAACCCAACTCTACGGTACGATAAATAAGTTTGTCTAATGAAACTAGCACTTGGGCTTATGAGCTGTAATCCTAACAAATTACAAGTCACTAGTATATAATGATAACTAATACTTGTGTCGTGTGGGCCTGTAAGTTTTAATTTCTGAAATTTAGCATAATGTATCGGATGTCAAGCTTTGGGAATGTATTCCTTCCTGTTGGATTGTTGTGTGATTATTCTGATCGATGTTGTGTGCATATCCTTATTCACCGTACGCTTAACTGCTGATGTTTTGCTATAAATTTTACTCCAGTTGAGCTGTTGTTGTTCTCATGCTTTGCAGAATAAACAATTTGTCTGGATCCTGTATAGCGTGAAATATTATCACTATTTCCTGAAGTGATTAATTGACATATTTTCCTACATCTTTTGTTCAGATTACCAGTTGAAGTTCGTGAGTTAAAGCTGTGAAGCCAAAAGCTCCTCTGCTTCGGTCCATTGTAGTTAGAATCTGGTAGCCTATGAAACATAAAAAAATTAGAAATTCCCAGTGTAGATCCATGTTGACATCGTACCTGTTCCTGCATTTCATCCATTGTTTGAATGTAGGCATGTAATTCTGACATTCTGTTTTATTGAGAAAACTGTAATGCAAGGAAGAACAGTTCTTACTATTATCCGGATTCATGTCCAACTGCAATTTCATGCTCTCAAATATTATATTCTGTTTGGATTCACATACATATATGCTAGTATCGCGAGAGCCATGATTCTATTTTGTACTGCAATTTGGTTGCAGGTGGAGTACAAAATTCAGTTACGTTGGTTCTTCAGTAGGGCTCTGATGCGTTTGTATGAAGCAAGCAGAGCAATAAACTCATCTTGGCATGCATGTCAACATTTATAATTGTAGTAATGTCCTTTTTTATGTACATGTAAACCTTGGGATGCCACTTGTCTCATATGCTTCATTTTTCATTTTATTTTTCTGTATCCTCTTTTGGTAGGTAATTTTTGCTCTAAAATATTGTGTATCTGCCTCCAGGATTGATGTCAGTACTTCTAACATGTAGGTTGATAATTACAGCATGGCGAATTTCGTACCACTTGACTTGAGAAAGGAGAGCAGGAAATGCTGTTTCTTTGCTTGGTTAAAATCCCAACCCTTTGGTTTCCAGTTCCAGGTGCCAAGCCTTTTAGGGTGTGTTCGGTTTGGGGATGGGGTGGAACGGAATGGAACCGTTTCGCACCCAGAGCCCATCCCTGTGTTCGGTTTTTAGGTGGAATGGAACGCACCCGTTCCTCGGAATGGAATATTCCGCGTAGATGCGGAATCCACCCGTCCGGCCGATTCGGCCGGACCGAGTGGAACGGGTGGTTGTCTCTCCCTAATCCCTCTCTCTCATCTTCCTAATCTCTCTCCCTCCCGGTTCCACTCTCTCTCCCCTCGACGGCCGGCGTGGACAGTCGGCGGGCGTCTGACTTGGACGGCTGGCTGGGGGCGGCGGGCGCCCCCTCACCTCACCCTCCTCCCTCAACTCCGGCGGGCGGCTGGCTGGGGCGGCGCGGGGAGGTCGAGGTGGCCAGGGCGCGAGGCGGGCGGGCGGAGGAGGTCGAGGGCGGAGGAGGTCGAGGCGGCCAGGGCGCGAGGCGGGGCGGCGCGGGGGCGCGAGGTGGGCGCGAGTGTGCGGGCGGAGGCCGGAGGTCGTCGGGCGCGGGCGGGCGCCGAGAGGCGCGAGGTCGCCGACGCGGGCGGGGGCCGGACGCGGGCGGAGGAGACGGGCGAGGTCGCCGACGCGGGCTGGGCGCGAGGTCGCCGACGGCGGTCGCCGCTTTCCTCCTGACGCGGGCTGGGGCGGAGTCTGGTTTAACTAATTTGGGAATTAATTTTTAGGCTCTAATTAATTAAATATTTAAATTAATTAGGCTCTAATTAATTAAATTTTAGATTAACTCGATGTGGTTCCATTCCCCCTTTCCAGATCAACCGAACGGAAGAATGGAATTGGTTGGGATGAAGTGGAATGGAATGGAATGGAATTTCCATTCCACTTCATCCGAAAACCGAACACATCCTTACATGCCAACCTTTTTCTGGGATCAAGTGGTCGAAGGAGACCTTTGCCACGTGAATTTCACTGAATGTGGGCAACCTTACAGATCTAATTGTGCATCCAAGAAATACTTCTGTTGCCATGTAGTTTGATGTTACTAGTTCTTTGAACCTCCATTAGGCTGCAATTTTTCACCCTGTTGCTTCCCCGTGTGAAAACTTAAAATCTGATCTGCACATGCTTTCAGAATAGAGGAACATCAATGGATGAAATACCGCCATGTATCCCCAAAGATCAAAGTTTATGACAGCGAGTTGGTGAGTACCCCATTTACTTTAATAAGTTTATGACAATTGAGAAAACTGTCTACTATACTCTTGGGGTAAATGTGCACTAGTTAGCAAAACGCTATTTTAAATCTAAACTATTTGATGCTGGACATCACTTCATGGGATTTTTTTTTACTGTAACTTCATGGGATATTCAGTGACCAATAATCATGTACGTAGCTCCTACATTTTTGTTAACAATCAGTGGCCATGTTTGCATGTGTGTTGGTCAAACAGCGCTGAGGACTGACAACCGAACAAACCCCAACAGGAAGTTCTGAATATAGGCTGAAAGCTGCCTAAACATAGTCCTATGCTTATGTGGCTGAAGCCACCTGAATGCAGTGCAGGAAATCTAGCAGCTCGATCTAATTTCAGCAACTGAGAAACACAAGGAAAAATGCCCGCGAAATGCTCTCTGCCAGCCCCCTAGCTGTTCCTCGTTCGTAGCAGAATCACGGCAGATTTCTCCTGGTCAACTTGTGTTCTTCGCCGATTGATCGGATCGAAGAGGATTAGTTGGTTGGTACATAGGATTCGTCAGCGTGTGATCGATCGCGCCGGCTGCAGCCATGGATTGCTCAATGACAAGCAGCGTCCTGTCGGCCAATTACAACACCATCCTCTTCGAGTTCGGCGTCACCCTCGTCACCAGCAAGATCCTCTACGCCCTCCTCCGCAATGTCTACCAGCCGCGCGTCTTCTCCGACCTCCTCGTAAGAATCTCCATTGGTTTGTTCCTTTTAATTGTGTTGTTTTATTGCCTGACTGACATTGCTCTGCTTCTTCCTCTTGGCAATGGCGGCCGGGCAGCTGGGCATCATCCTCGCGCAGTTCCGCGTGCTGTCCATCACCAACGCCATCAACCTGGTGTTCGGCAAGATCGGCGGCTTCATCTTCGCGCCCTACCTGTTCGCGCTGGGCGTGGAGATGGACCCCTTCGCGCTGCTGGACGGGCCCACCGGCGACGCCGTCATCGCCTACGCCGGCATCATCTCCACCTCCGTCCTCGTCACACTCTTCCACACCACCGTTATGCAGGCCACCACGGGGATCGTGCACGAGCGCTCGCTCCGCGCATTCCTTGGCCTCGCCGCCACGCTGGCCAACACCGCTTCCCCGGTGCTCACCCGCCTCGCCACCGACCTCAAGATCGCCAAGACCAACGTCGGCCGCCTCGCAGTCGGCGCCGGCGTCACGTCCGACATGGTTACCACCCTCCTCATCGCGCTCGGCAGCATGGTCTGGCGCGACAGCGACGCCGACGGCACTGGCGCCGGCGTGTTCCGGCAGCCAGCTCTCACGGCGGCAGTGCTCGTTGTCGTCCTCATGTCCGGGTTCGTGTCCAGGGCCATGGCGGACTGGGTGGACGGGCGCAACCCGGAAGGCCGGCGCATGCGCGGGTTCGACCTGTCCCTGGTGGCGCTCGTGGCGGCCACGCTCTGCTGGTTCAGCTCTGTGCTTCGCCTCGACGTCAACATGGCCGCCTTCCTCGTCGGCCTCGCCTTCCCCAGCGAGGGAAGGGTGTCGCGGCTGCTCGTGAGCAAGATCAACTTCGTGCTCAGCTCCTTCGTGCTGCCTCTCTACGTCGCCCACGTCTGCCTCTCGCTCCGGCAGACCACCGACGACATCGAGGCCTCGGGGCTGACGAGGCACGAAGGGCTGCGCGTCTACGTCATGCAGCTGCCGTTCCCGTGGTGGAAGGTGTTCTTCGTCACCGCCATGGGCACGCTGGGGAAGCTCGTGGGCTGCGCCGGCGTCGGGCTGCTCCAGGGGCTCGGCTGGTTGGAGGCGCTCGCGCTCGGCATGCTCCTCAACGTCAAGGGGTACTTCCACATCTACTGCGCGCTCGCCGCGTTCGAGGCCGGCATCATCACGGACAAGTCGTTCATGGCCATCATCTTCATGGTGGCGCTCAACGTGGCCGTGACGCCAATGGTGGGTATGGGGATCGCGTCGTGGGCGCGCCGGAGCGTGCAGTGGCGCCTCATGGGACTGCAGCACCATGACCCGGCCACGGAGCTGCGCCTCGTCGCCGGCCTCCACAGCCCGCAGGACGTGCCCACGCTGTCGCTCCTCATGGAGACGCTGCGGTGGGGCGCCGGCAACGGTGAGCTCGCGTGCTATGCCGTGGACATGGTGCAGCTGACGGACCAGACGGCCGCGGCCATCGTCAAGGGCGGGGGCTTCGACGGCGTGACGGTGGTGGACGAGGAGGTTTCCGAGATGCGGAAGCTCATCGGCGAGGCGCTGGACGCGTACCAGGCGGACTGCGGCGGAGACATCGACAAGGTGAAGGTTCGCAGGCTGCTCGCGCTCTCCTCCTTCCCGGACATGCACAGCGACATCTGCATCTGTGCCGAGGACGCCATGGCGGCGCTCATCCTGCTCCCGTTCCACAAGACCCAGTGCCTGGACGGCACCATGGACGCCGGCCACTTCGGGTTCCGGCTGGTGAACCAGAAGGTGCTGCAGCTGGCGCCGTGCTCGGTGGGGATCATGGTGGACCGAGGCCTCGGGAAGCAGCGCTCGTCTTCTATGGCGATGCCTGACGCGCCTCAGAGCACGGTGGTGGTGGTGTTCATCGGCGGCGCCGACGACAGGGAGGCTCTGACGCTGGCATCCTTCATATGCAAGCACCCCGGGGTGCGGCTCACGGCGCTGCGGATCGTACAGAACGCGACGGCACAGGCGCGGGCCAAGGCGAGGACGAGCCTATTTGAGTCCAAGAGCCGGCGGAACATCCAGCAGCCGGCGTCGGTGCTGGGGCAGGAGGAGCTGCAGGCGCAGGCGGACGACAAGTTCTTCGCTGAGTTCTACCGGAAGCACGTCGCCGGGAACAAGGCGGTGGGGTACCTGGAGAAGCACGTCGCCGACGGCGCGGAGCTGGTGTCGGTGCTGCGGGGAATGCAAGGGGAGTACCGCCTCTTCGTCGTCGGCAGAGGGAGGGACCGGAACTCAGTGCTGACGGAGGGGTTGGAGGAGTGGGCCGAGTGCCTGGAGCTCGGCCCCGTCGGCGACATCCTCGCCTCTTCAGATTTCTCCACCACGGCGTCGGTGCTCATCGTGCAACAGTACGACGCCAAGAAGCACTACAAGGTCATCGATGAGGAGTTCATGCCTTTTGATGTGATGTAATTCTTGTCACAACAGTGCAATTCAAGTGTATATGTGTAAGTTCTGTATACATGTCCTACATTTGTGCAGGTGTAGAAAATTAGTGGCGATAGTTAGAGTTTTGAAGTGATCAAGCATCAAAATGAACTTTCTGAATTGCTAAACTCCCATAATCTTTTGATGCCGGGCCCTCTTTGTTTATTTGGTCGAAGCTCTACCACTCTATTTAGCCCCAATCAACTTCTGATTTGTAGTCCTACGATGTTCTCGATCAGTAGGACTCATTGTAGCTCTGATCCATTATCCATAATTAAGAATGTGTAAATGGGGTCCCACTTATCACATTTATAGTTTACTTGTGGCTTTTAGTTCAAACTTTTGTAGAAAATTTTGAATAAAGACCCCGAGATTTTGGAGTTGGTGGCACTCGACGTTGGGTAGATGGGAGTTGGACCGAGCGACCTCGGTGTCGGCGACGCCGCGGGCGCCGATTTTCCCTCTTGGGGGCGACGCTTTGGCTCCACCTCACCTCCCTCGTCTATGCACCGGGTGAAAACCCTGGTCTGTCTGACCGGGCGGTGGCGGCGCTACTGTGTCGTGACATCCTTGGAGGCACCGTCTTGGAGCAGGGTTCCCCTTTCTTCGACAGGGCTGTTTGAGTGCAAATGTGGTGTCTTTTTGCAGCCGACGACCTGAAGTGATGGTTCTTGTGCTCTATGATCCTGCCCCTGTTGGTGGCTGGCCGTCTTACGCAAGGATTTCGTCGGTGGGACAATGTCTTATGGAGGTACGTCTCCAGGCTTGATTCACCCCCCCCCCCGCCCCTGATTTCGCATGTTGGCCCAACCTCTGATTTTCTCACCTAATCCCGTAGATTTAGTCCGTAAGTGTAGCATTCCTCAATTATTGAATCATAAGTGGAATAAGTTGGATCGTATTATTTTACATAAAGTGTTAGAAAGGACATATTCAACCCATATTGTTATTGTGGAACAACGGTTGAGTAAGTGTTGAGTATCCTCCCCGTGTAAACTGTGAGGAGATGGCCATTTAATTCTTTTTAGACAACATATCTAGGTGTAGAAGGAAATCCATAACAGGTAGCAGGTGCAGATGCACTCACTACCCAAAAAACAAAATTTGAAATGTCAAAAAATTCAAAATAAAATTTTCGCATATAGTTCAAGACATTTTATGTTAGCACAAAAAGTTACGTGAAGAAAAAACATTTTTTGTGACCTGTGCAAAAAAGACAAATTCAGACCTCCAAAATGATTTTGTACGAGACATTTTTTTTGTCTTTTTTGCACATGTAACAAAAAATATTTTTTCTCACGACATTTTTGTGCTAACACAAAATGTTTTAATGTATATCCAATTTTTTTTGGAATTTTTTGACATTTTGGAAAAAAATTAAAAATATTTTACATAATAGGTTCATCTACACCTGCTACCCAAATCGCCGCCTCCGGTGTAGAAGGTTTACATATGTTAGGGTTATGTCAGCTAGACTTGTTTCAGCTTAATTCTTTGAGATAATCGTGTTGTCTGAAACGATCTGGCTCCGTAATGATAACTTTATTTTTTTACAAATGGTGCAACCATTAGTTCTAACTTAATGCTTCATCATGGGGTTTAGACCGAATTAGACGACCTTTGTGCAAGAGAGAAAAATTCTAAACCGCGCGGTGATCCTCCATGAGACAGTCCACAAATTGCACTAAAAAAATTAAATGAGGTAATTTTAAAATGGGTTAAAAATGTGCATACTGACAAGTTCAAATGGTCATTTCTTCAGTATACTCTGAGAATGAAAGAATTATCACAATCCGTAATATTGTTACTAGAGATAGTGTGGCCATTAAAGTCAATAACGAAGGTGGTCATTACTTGCAAAACGAAAAAGGTAAAAGCAACACGACTCATTATTACCCATGTTATTCAATATATTGACTCAATATGTTGGTCGTCATGATTGAGCGTGCAAAGGTAAATGGTCAAAATGAGGGGTAGTTCCTCAGCAGGGCTTTAAATTAATTTGCACATAAATGAACTGTTTTATTCCAGAAAAGAGCAAGATTCAACCGCTTAATATGCCGAATTATTTGGATGTGAGCATGGTTCCATGAGGCTAGAGCATCAAATCTGACTTGGGCCGAAAGTTCAAGAAAAATGAACCCTTTTTAAAATTTTAGCCAAAATGAACACTTTTCAAAATTGTAGCTACATTTAACCCTTTTTAGAACCACCCCAATATTCCACGTTTAAGTTTTAACTCAGATGGTTCTAAGCAAGACCTCAGATGTCCGCGCAGTCATGCGATCGTGGATCAGAATAACAACGCCATTGACCATGATTGTTCTTTGCAGAGTTAAACACCGAAATGTTTGGTGGATCTAAAAGAGGTCAAATGATACTAAAAAATTTAGAAGTTTGATTTTCGATTAAACGTTTGGGGAGCGGGCCTTTGGGTGCGCCGTCGTGGACACGAATTTGGAGGCCCCCGGTGGAGATGCTCTTAGAACCACCAAATATTCCGCGTTTAACTCAGGCGTTCTAAGCAAGACCTCGGATGTCAGCACAGTCAGGCGATCGTGGATCAGAATAACAACGCCATTGACCATGACTGTTCTTTGCAGAGTTAAACACCGAAATGTTTGGTGGTTCTAAAAGAGGTCAAATGATACTAATTTTTTGAGAAGTTTGATTTTTGATTAAACTTTTGGGTTAAGTCAGATTTACCGTGTAAATAAACAAGCATCCGACCCGTCGCTGGAGCCAGACTGCAGAAATGACTCTGCCCGCACAAAAGATTGCATTTGCGTTAGTGCGTTCGCCGACGTTTGCTGCACTACCCATCTCCTACTCCAACGTCGCGAGCGGCACCACGACACCACGAACCAAACGCGCACGACCGACCAATATGTTCTAGCGATGCTCACTCTTTCTCTCGAGTAAAGAAACGCTGCAATGAAATGGTGGTGCACTGGCGGTGTCCGTGTTGATATCACCGCAGCAAAAGTAGGCAAACGAGAAACCTTTCCGACCAAGTTGCTCAGCGTAGGACTGACGCTGCGACGAATAATTGAGGAGGCCCTTTTTCACCTTTCCTTTTCGGCCGATTCTCTTCTCTCACAGTCTCACTCTCACGTCCATCGTTAACTGGATTCACCCATTCATGGTGAGCACAAACAAGGTTGCCCGAGTTGGCCAAGCAAGCCAAAATTGTTCTCCACTATCGTCTACAGAGCACAACCATGCAGAGATTCTCCCGTTAGAAAAGGTACCTATTTTTTGTGTGTGGAGCGTGTCTAATGGCCATTCACATCGAATAAACATTCTTAGCCTTTACATGTAAATCGAAACTAGAATACCGAGTTCTCATGATGTGCCTTAGCTTACCCAAATGCCGCTGCTCTAGCAGTTGTTATTCCGTGTTCACGCAACAGCGTCGTCTTTTCATCGCTACTTGCCAGCAAAATTGATCGTCCATGCTGTTTTTATCATCAACGGATTCGAATTGTCAAAGATTTGGAACACATGATTTTTGGGGGCTAATGTGTTAAGTCCCCTTCCGCAACACATTATATATAAATTTGTCTTTAGCATGTCACCAAATCACACATGTGATACTTATAGAGTGAATTCTGCATTTTATCTATTAGTTGTGCATTTGTGACACATATTACCCATTTGTCCGAAATATACCATCTAAGAAACTTTGAACTAGGTTTAGCACCATTTTATCGTTTTACCCATTCTATAAATAGAGCCCGCATGTTAGGTCGATGTGGCGCCAAATATGTTCAAAGCTTGGAGGGCACCATCGCCGATCATGTCTACCCTTCTCTTCTCAATCTGTTTCAGTCCTTGTCATATCTTCATTCTTGATTGTCACCTCACGTCTAGTCTAACTGACACACATCAAAGAACGTGGGTCCAAAGCTTCTTAAAACGAATCGGGATGAATGTTAAAGTATGTGGTAAGAAGTGGATTTCACTCATACTTATAAATAGATGGATTCATATGTTTTAGTAACTGAGATTTTGCTAAGGTTTTCCACTTTTTAATGCTACAAATTTCAACTAAGTAAAGTATCCTCTCCAAAGACAACTCTTCCCAACATCTAAATAAAAAATTGGGCGAAGGATATTCACAAAAATTCAGGAAAAGGGAAAGTGTCAAATCTTCTTCTAAGAGAAAGGATTATTATACAAACTAGGCGAATTGTCCTTTTTTCATGATGAAAACAAGGTAGATTATAACTGAAAAATATACTATACGGAAAAATTACCCTAGTAACAACAATGATGCTTTAAGGGGAATAACTGAGCTTGTATTAGTAGCATTTAGCACCCACAAAATATCCTGTAGCGTAGAGTCGTGGAGAGTTGCGTTATATATAGGCAGAACGGAACAGTATCGACCATTTCCGTTCGCTCGTCGCTTCTCCCCCGGCTCTCTCCTCTCATCTCATCCCGACCGATTGACGACGACTCCTTTGACCTCTCGCGCTGTCCCCTCCCCTCCCTCCACCGTCGCCCCACGAAGCTCGAGGCGCCCCCTCCGCGACCCGCCGGCAGCTCCCGCGCCATGGCCAACAGCAACCTCCCGCGCCGGATCATCAAGGTGCGTCCCCGCGATCCGATCGCTCCCCCCTCCTTTTCCCTCCCAGATCTATCGCTCACCTTTTCCTGGTTGGTATGTTCGTCGCGCCTAATCGGTTTGGAATTCGGATCTGCGCAGGAGACGCAGCGGCTGCTCAGCGAGCCAGGTACGTTTTCCCGTGGAATTGTTGGGTGGATTTCGCCGCGGGCGTTCGGGTCTTGGTAATCGTGTGTCGTTCTGATTCGTGCGTTGCGTTATGTTGGTGCGTGCCTGCAGCGCCGGGGATCAGCGCGTCGCCGTCGGAGGAGAACCAGCGCTACTTCAATGTCATGGTGCTTGGCCCGGCGCAGTCTCCTTATGAAGGTATTCGGAGATGTCTTGTTCCTGTTGAAATAACCAGCATCTATGTGCTTTCCATCCTGTAATGCTATGGGATAGTGTTTGTGGCATTTTTTTGGACTGGAATTATGGTTACTATTTCTGATTACCTGTATCACTGTATGTATGCCTCTATCTGGTTGTAAGATGTGCTGCAAATGTCCAGCAAAGCAGCCCAGATGGGTAATATGATCATCTGGGCCTGGGGGTTGTTGCTCTAGCGCCACAGCAACTCTACCTGTAAACCTATGTTGCTCTACCAGTAATCCTGCCATCATGTGCTGCTTTTGATACCCCCCTGACGTTTATCAAACTCTTTGTTCTACTAAGATTCTATTCTGAGCTTGGACTTTGTTGGTTACATGCCAAAATATAGCTCGCATAACCATTGCCAACACGTGTCACGTACGCACTGCCTGAGCTCTGGTTAACCTGGTTTCTATTTGTATAATTTATGCGACATAGGCATATACTGGCTTTTGCATTTACGCCTGCTATTAGTATACATCTGACGTGGTACAAGCTTTTGTCTCTTAAATGCTAGATCTATGACTTCTCATATCAGTCTTTAATGGAAATTGAATAGATTTGCTTGCCTTTCAGTTCAACAATTTTATTCAATGTACCGATATACAGCACTTATAATCGTGTAACATGTTTGCATCCAACACGGAGTAACTGTAATGTGCTGCATCCGTGCATGTAGACAAAAAAGGTCGAAATAACAAGCATCTTAATCGTTTAAGCTTTGTTTACTTGTCTTGGTATACCTGCTGCTATTGGATTTTTTGGGTGGAAACATCATTTTCTTCATTTGTCTGTGTCTGATGGTCTAATATTGTTCCTTCTGTGTTGGACAGGTGGAGTGTTTAAGCTTGAACTTTTCTTGCCCGAGGAATATCCGATGGCTGCTCCAAAAGTAATTTTTTTGATCGTGAATAAGTGAATGGTTGTTTGTCAAATTATTAGTTCGGCACTTGACATCTAGTATGGATTTCCTTGTCGGGTAAACTCCTTTATGTGAATTTGGGTTTGTTTCTTACTTGTAACTGCATATTCGTAAATTCAAAATCTGTCAAGGGCTAAGAGCAACCTTATCAATGATTTTAATATTTTATCATGCAAAGACGCCATAGAGGGGATAGGCTGACATTTTCTTCCTTCTGTATCTTTCTTCCACTTTGTCCCGTGCTTAAAGCAATTTATTTTGTTGCAGTAAAGCTATGCTACATAGTTATTAAAAAGGGCAATAACCATAATAATAGAATGAAGTAGTTTGAATGTTATCCCACTGGGTGAATCTTCCTACTTTGCTTGAAGCTTGTTTCATATTTCTACGTTCTTACTTAAAGTGGTGCACATGTTTGTTCTTGGCATGTTTACTTGACGTGACTAGGAATACTTGCACTATATTTGTTTATGGGAACAGTCAATGACAGCATTCTGTTAATACTTGTCATATCCATACTAGGTTTCTCTGTGCTCACTTCACCAATCCTCTTCGCACAGCTCAGCAGTCAGCACTTAACTTAATTGGCAGTGTTAATAACAGCATTCTGTTAATACTATGTGGAAAGTGTCTTTACATCATAACATAATATGTAACATCTCAATATAGTAGTTATTGTCATCATGTTAAATAAGAGTAGCTGAATATTTAGCTGTCATCTCCTGCTTTAGATTGTTATACTCTCGTGGATATCAATGTGGTTTAGCTCTGAAGTCCTGTCTTGCTAGCTTGTGGATATCCGTGTGGTTGTTTTAGGTCTAGTGTGATGTAATTAAGTATTTACTTCTACTTTTCTATATGTTTGTACGAGGCTTTCTGATGTACATCATTCTTGTACTATTCCAGGTTAGGTTTCTCACGAAAATATACCATCCCAACATTGACAAGGTAGGCAACTAATATTCTTGCCGGAACTTCATTTAAAAACCTATATCTCGTTTCTGACAGATATACATTGCAGCTTGGTAGAATATGCCTCGACATCCTCAAAGACAAATGGAGTCCGGCTCTTCAAATACGCACTGTTCTTTTGAGGTAACCGCTTCTGACTTCCATTGCATTTCCGGCCAAATAGTTTTGTTTTAATTGATGTGTGGTTTCTTTACTCTACAGTATAACAAAACCATGAGTTGCCTCTTCATAATAGTATCTCATTCCCATTGTTTGTTCTTCTTCTTGTAAGCTGTGTTGTCTACTATGTTATCTGGCTACTTCACTGCCTCTTGACAATATTTGATCTGCAGCATTCAGGCACTGCTGAGCGCTCCAAACCCAGATGACCCTCTCTCGGAAAATGTTGCAAAACACTGGAAATCCAATGAAGCTGAAGCTGTGGAGACAGGTACTTGGAGATGCAGCCAATAAAGCTACACCCTAACACTCGGTTTTCTGCTGCACTTTATTTTCAGAATACCCTAACTCGTTATTTCCGTGCTTTGCAGCGAAGGAATGGACTCGCGTGTATGCCAGTGGTGCATGACAAGCTGACACTGTTATGGATGTAATAACACCATGTCATAGTCGGGCCTAATCGAAAACCATTTGCTTGATAAGAACGAACTTGAAGTTGTTTCGCGATGGAAGGAAGTGTCCAGAGCGATAACGGTTCAAGTTACCGGTTGTATTTGTGGTGCATGTTCTGGCACCCGTCACTTCTGTGCCACTCTAGCCAAATCAACATGATGTGTTTCCTCTTTGTCTTCAATATTTATCAGTTGTGATGTGATCCGATGTAAGATGTCTAATTCCCGTTCGTGTTTTTGTTTTCGCCCAAGAACACTTGTGATGAATTGCACTTACTCAGACTTTGTTTTATCAGAAGCCGGCTAGAATGCCTTTGTCTATCAGGAATCGGGTAGATTATCTCACTGATTCCCGAGGCACCATTCTGGTCTGGTCTGCTCCGAGGCTACGGCCATTGGTACCTAAGGTTAAACCTCTGACAGACGATGGTCGTAGCCGGTTTCCAGTTTGTGCTCCTACTCCCAAGAACATTGTGATGCCTTCTCCAGTCTTTGTTTGATTAGCTAACCCAGGTTTGGCATTGTGGTGCCTTTTCGGAGCCCCTTGTTTACTTTTATCTTATCATAAATAGGAGAAGCTCAGTACTTGGAAACATAGTTTGAGAGTGAGTTAAACAGTACTACTCACTCAGTTGAAGTGCAGTTTCTCCCTTCTCCTTTCCAAGAGAAATAGGATGGCTCTCCCTGATTGCCGTCGAGCGGCACTGAAACAGAGACGTACTACCCGAGTAGACACCAAGCAGGTAACTAGGAAAGCTAACGGTGAACCTAGGCGTACTGTACCCAGCTGGACACCGCGGGACGGCGCGATATGGCGGCCGGCGGCCGTCGTTGGAACTGACGAGGGACCTGAACACGCACAGGGGAGTTTTTTTTTCGCGGAACTCGCACAAGGACCCTGAGAAGCAGCGTATGGCCAGGCCGTCGAAGCAGCCCACATGAACAGAGGAGCTGGCCCAACATAATACGCACATGATTATTTTCACTGCCCACATAAGGCCGGCTTTATCTCAAAAAAAAAAGGCCGGCTGTGGATGCTTTATCCACGAACATAATTCCATTCCCCTAAAAAAACTAACATAATGTCAAGAATTTATTGAGACATTAAGAATATACACATCCAAAAAGATAAAAAAAAAAGATCCTACCATCAAACCACCCGCTGCAGTTGGATCCAAAACACCAATTATAAGACAATGAGATTTCACCCTGGAGAACGGCCAAACTCTCCACAGAATGTCTTCAACAAGGAAACGACAATAAGTCCGCCATTGCTAGGTACAAACAATAAAGTTTATACCTAGGGGTTTCACCTTAAAAATCGAGAAACGATACTCAAAAAGCAACACCAAAAAAGAAGTCACCCAGTGTTGCCGCCCCAATTGCCGAGAACATTGATGCAAATAACCAATAACCCTGCTCAATCGTCAAGCGTACGGTTTTGACGTGCATATTGTCCCGCAAACAAAACCGTTCCCACACAACGGCATGTGAATCATCTTCTTCATCGCATCCAATACCCTGCATCCATCATTACTTAGCAGACTCGAACTCAACATGAGCCATCGAGAAATTTCTGGCCTTCCAATTATTAATTATCACCTTGACATTCCCCACCTCTGCCATTACCGTGATAATCGTGGCGTAGATGCCAATTTCGATGTGCCAAATGGTGCCGACGAAAAGTGGGACTTCACGACGCGCCTCTTTGAATCCACACATGCATACGCGCACGACAGGAGTCCATCTGATTTAGCCGAACCCTACGCATGTCTTTGTAGACCGTCGTTGGAGATGTCAGGAAGTCGGGCCAGTTGACCAACCTCGACCCCCATGGCTGCCGCGTATGGTTTCGTAGGGTCATCATGCAGAAGTTAACAGATGATCAACTGGATTTTGTAGATTTTGAACATTGAAGTTGAATAATTCTTGCCTTTTATGGCTCTAAGAAAAAAAAACTAAGGCCATACTTACTGAGAGTGCGGAGCAGTGGAGTGTATTATTCCTAAAATGCTAATACCTCCATACCAAAATACAAAATATTTTAGCATTTTTCAGATACGGATGTATCTAGATGCGTATTAGTGCGTACATTTCACTCATTTCATCTGGTACATACTCCATATTAGATTATCTAAAAAATATTATATTTTGGTACGGAGGGAGTAGTTCTCAACCAATGCTCTCATTTTTAGAAAAAAGGCATGACAACTCGGTTTTATAAATAAAGACCCAGGCACCAAGGTTCGAACAAGGATTGATACGGCCGAAATATATCGTTAAAGCGAAAAGAGAAAATGTTCCTAGAAGGAAGACACAAAGGTGGACGAGCTCGACTTGGCCGCCATTGCTGTAAGCGCTGCTACCGGTCCTTCAGCTTCCTGATGAATGGGGGCATCGCACGAGAGAGGACAAATGACTCCCGAGCTACATAGAGCTCGCTTTTGAAAAAAAAATACATTTTAAATTATCAAAAAATTGGGAAAAAAAATCCAAGATGTAGATAGTGTCGAGACCTACAAGCGTGCAAAGTTTTAACTCGAAATACGTTGCATTGTGGGATGTGAAATAATGACAAATGGGTGGATCTGGATGGTGAACAGTACACAGTTTCAAAAACTTGAAATTTTCCCGATTTATCTTTTTTGTGTAGCCCAACATACAACGAATTTTAATTTAACATTTTGCCCGCTTGTAGATTTCGACACTGTTTACATCTGTGATTTTTTTCTCGATTTTTTGAAACTAAGAAGTGCCCTTTTCTTTCTTTCAAAAACCGAGCTCCTCCATTTGCAGTTTCTGGGCATCGCACTCCTTATCCTTGCATGACAATGCACTACTATACAAGATAACTTCTTTGTTGATCTCTCGTATGTATCGCCATATCAGCCCACACCTTGTTCACATGCACCTTTTTTTTTTTGAATTTTTCCACGTATTATTCAAACAAGACCACATACAGCGTACATAGTAGAAAAGCGAGTACAAAATACGTAGAGGAAAAAGGACCTAGGATCGAAGACGACGCCCTCGCCGGCGTCGGAGTCGAAGGCGACCAACTGCCACCTCGCCACAGTCAGGGATATCTTTTCCCTATAGAAGACGCTGCCGTGCACCTCCGCCGCGCCGCGCCGGAGTAGAAGACGATGAACGACCAGGGCAGCGCCCCCCGGACCCAACCACTCCTCTTTGCCGCAGCCGCTGTCGAAGCCGTCGCCGGAGGAGGTCGTCGAACTCGATCCGTCCGCCGCCAGATCCACCGCCGCCTCGGATCTGACGGGAAGCAAAAGATCCCGAGCGCCACGCCGGGCCTCGGGATCCAGCCAGTCCAGCGCGAGGGGGAGGAGCTCCGAAGACCTCCGCCGCCGGAGAAGCACACGCCGGCACCAAAACCTCCCGCCCGCAGCACCCACTTCTCCAGAGCGCCGCCGGCGAGAAACCCAGCCTACCCTACCGTATATACATGCCGGAGCCGGGGATCCCCCGCCCTCCCGCCGCCGGAGCGGCCGGCGGAGGGGAGGAATCCCCCGACTCGCGGCGCGCACGGTGGATCGCCGGCTCGCTCCAAAAATCGCCTTCCTTCCTCTTGCTACAGTAGCGGGGCGGGGAGGGGATAAGGCTTAGCTTTTTCGCAATAGATACTGCCACATGCACCTTGCCTAGCTAGCGATTACTAGCCACCGCCTGTGGCCTCGTACGTGGAGTACGTATGCTCCTCGAGTAGACATAGAGACTAGACTAGAGAGAATATGGATCCCTATGGGCTATGGAGACCGAATGCATTGCACCTTCCCCGGCCGGTAACATGTATAAATACATCACACGTGGACTAATGGAAGTCAATTAATTTGGAACGGAGGGAGTAGATAGCTAGACATATAGCAGACCATCTTCTTTAGAGCAAGTACAATAGTACAGCCAACAGCTGGCTATAAGAGATTGCCATGTCATCTATAGCCAGCCATATAGTCAACATGTACAATAGTTAGATATAAAAATATGTTACTTATTAAGATGTGGTCCACCTCCCATTCTCACAAAGTGCCTAGGAGCACGTGCTAGAGCTGACTCTTGCATGAGAGCCCACTCATCTTCTCTCACTTCTTCTCTCTACTCCATATCATCCAACAAATATTATTTTAATCCTTATAGCCTGCTTACATAAGCTTATTGTACTTGCTCTTATATACTCCCTCCGTCCCGTAATAAGTGTGCCAAGTTTAGTCAAAAATAGATGTACGTAGACATGTTTCATGTACAGATACATCCATTTTTAGAGAAACTTGAGACAATTATTTTTGGACGGAGGGAGTATGTGCACGCCACATTATGCACGAGGCAGGCAAGTGAAGTGGATAAGCTGAGCTAGCTGCTGCCGCCGTCCTCTCACCGACTTGTCCACTCCGGCGGCCCAGTACCTGCTCGCGTACGCGCGGCGCGGCGCGGCGAGAGGCGCTCCGGCCGTGCCAACTTACACCTGGCTCGCGCGAGGCGAGGCGACAGACAGATTCTCTGGTAGTACGAGCCGACCGCCCCGCGTGCGACATGGCCATTCAACGGAGGGCTCATGGCACTGGCAGCTCCCCGGCCGGTGGGAGGCAGCAGGCTACAGGAGGAGATCGGCGGTGCATTGATCCTGCCTCGGCCGGCTCACCAAGGGCCAGCCATGCTTCTTCCCCACACGCCGATCCGCCGCGCCCACGCGCGCCCTGCTGGGCGCTGCCGGCGTCTCGTTCTGCGGGAAGCCAGAACCAGAAGAGATCCACGAGACCTCATGCATGCAGTGGACTAATCAACGGAGAAATACAGACAAAGTGAAAGGCAGTATCCGGACAATGCCGTGCATGTACGCGCCTCTTTCTTGCATGGACCGATCGATCCGACTCAAGAACCTGAATTGAACACGTACGTAGCACCAGTCCCCGAACAAAAAAAATATTTTTGAGGGCAAAATATCCAGTCCCCGAACAAGTTGTTTGAACTCTCGAGGCCGAGGGTACCTAGGAGCACATCAGCCAATTAACAACGGCTTCGGCTCGCAACAAACGATAATGCTACACCTACGGACGGATCAGCTCACGGAAGTCTTACGCGCTGACGAGGACAAACGACGTGGAGCCAGCGTGGACAGTTTTTTCGCCCAAAAGAAAAATCAGCGAAGGAAAATATCCTCATCGCACGGCCTACAAAGAATACGATATTTGATTTTCTTGATTGGGCCAAGAACTGGGCCCATTAACACGATTAGATGAATTTGTTTTTTTTGTATTTCTCAAGTTTTGTTTCAAATTTGGTTTTCTTGTCGACATCGTAGATTTATGTCATGTCGTCTAAGCTGTAAACTATTTTCAGATTTGTTGACACCATATAGAATGTCTTCCGTGGATTTTAAAATTGTCGAGTTCGATGTCTTCCCTGGATTTTTAAAACTGGAACCTTGAGACACAAAAACACATAACAACACAAATAGTCGCGGCATCTCTGTCTTTGTTTAGCTAAAGAAAGAGCTTTATTGTCGTCCTACTTTTGCAGCAAAATGATACAACGCACACAACCTTAAAAATTTACAGGGATAATGTTTGTACCAGCCGACACAAAATGAACACAGAATCCTGATTAAACAAACACAATATAGACTTCCGCTACGGTTGTATTACCTAGATTCGATGTTTGAGTTAAAAACTCCCTTTGTTGAAAAAAACGTATCCGGACAATCAAGTCCGATTGCGGGAGCTACAACATCCCTTCCTTATATTGGTAGTATAGATCAAGACGGCAAAGAGGTTATCGGTAAGAAGATAACCTTTAAAAGATTTCATGGTTACATTTTGACACTGCAACTTAGCTGGAAAGATGTTGAAACGTTAGGTGTCGAAAGTCTCCTCTCATACGACGACTCCCTAATTTGTGTTGTCTTAGTTCATGTATAGCTCTTACATTTCCCCACTCTCCTATACGATTTTTTTTTTGTTTAACGTGTGATCTGTCGGAGTCTTTCCGACCCTCTTAGCAACAAATAGCACACCATGTTGTTTCTAGAAAAACCTTTTTATCCTACATAAGATTGTTTGGATAAAATCATATTGACATGCACTCAAAGCATCCATATCTTGGGGTTGAAACACTATCTTGGAGAATTATTCGTAGCTGAAATCTAGTAGTTCATGTTGTAGAAAAAAAAGTAGGTCTTAGATAAAATCACAAGACACGAAAATGTGGTGGAAAGTAGTGGTGTGCCGTGTGTATAAAAAAACAATCCACGAAAAATAGTTTGGATCCATCTTCGATCGGCAAGTTAGATCTCACTAATTAGGAGGTCTAAACATCATTATTGATACTTTTGAGCGTGTACGTAAACAGCTCAATTAGGCCGATAACGTACGTACGAAGGACGACAGACATGATGCATCTCCTTTTCCTTGCTCGATCGAGAAGAAGGACGTCCATACATAATGGCGGCGACTTTTCAAAGACAGGATCCTCCTGCTTCATGCATGGCTCGATCCAAAGATTGCCCACTCTCTTTTTGTCACATCATATGATAGGCAATTGGCTCGCGTGACCAATTCATCTCCCTGATTCGTTGCCTTTTTTGCTGGACAAGTGGATCCATCCAGGTGCTGCTGGCCCATCAAAGCATCGATCCATATAATGACAGCCCTAATCCAAGGAAACGGTTTTATTCTCCCATGTGACTCATTCCTAGACCGCTAAAAATAATGTGACTCATTCCGGCGCTCCGCTTCGTCGTGCCGCCGCTGCCGACGGGCGAGCGCTTCCGCGATCTCGTCCGCGTGCGCCGCCGGCAGCTGACGGCGGAGCAACGGGCGGATCCCAAGTACGCCGTCGACAGCCCCAACTGGCGGGCGATGCTGGAGGCGCAGCGCGCGGCGGCACTGGACGACCACGAGAGGACGGAGCGGCCGTACCAGCACAACGCCGTGTGGAGGCGGCGCTGGTGGGAGGGCCGCGACTTCTACGCCGTGATGCGGGAGTACGGCTACGCCGGCCCCGTCGACCGCCAGCGCGAGCTCTGGCAGATGCCATCGAGCTCGTCGTCCTCCTCCAGCGCGCAGTCAACAACGCCGACGACCCCGCGCTCCGTGAAGGTGGAGTCGCCGCCGATCACGAACAGCGGCAGGCCGATCAAGGTCAAGACCGAGTCTGGATGGTCGGCGCCGCCGCGCAGGAACAGCGGCGTCACCATCCGTGACTTTGGACCGCCGCTGCCGCAGAACGCGCCCCGGGTCAAGCTCGAGCGGGGAACGTCCAGCTCATGCGCCAAGGTCAAGCTCGAGCCGGGGACGTCATCGTCCCGCGGCAAGAAGCGCGCTGCACCCGACGCCGTGCCGGCGCCGCGCACGCTGACGGAGGAGGAGGCCGAGGCACAGTTCCAGAGGGAACTTGCCCTCGCCCAGAAGCTCTCGTTCGACACGATCTAGCCGGCGTCGCAGGAGTTCGCCGAGCACTGGTCGTGCATCGAGAACAACATCATCGACCTCGAGGCGCCCGTCCAGATTGCCGCCGCACCAGCGCCGCCCCCGGTGAAGGAGGAGGAGCCGGCCGAAGCGCCGCCGCAGCAGGAGGCTGGCGAGTGGGATGACTGGGACCGCTACTACGGCTACTGGACCGTCGAATAAACTAGGTTTAGTTTAAATTTCACAGTATTTTGTAAAAAGTATCGAATTTCAATGAAATATGTTTAAGTTTGAATGAATTAATTCGAGTCTCCTTTTTTTTTCCTGAAAAACCTATTGGGAGCGACCGGTGGGGCGCGCCGCTCCCAATAGGCGGCAACCGTTGCCGGCGCGCCCAACAGCGGCTGGGCGCGCCGATGGAGATGCTCTTAATGTGTGTTGGATGGCGTGGACACTTGAAAACGAGACACACAATAAGGGCAGGCAGTTCGATGAGGGTTGGAAAGAAAGGTAGTTGGGACGTCTGGAATTAGAGTACGTAGGGCATGTTGTGTGCTCGACAAATTAAAAGGTTCTGGCTTTGGTCACACTCACTGACTCACACAGCTCGAACGCCTCTTGTTCCAACTCCAAACCTAGTGTACTTCATAGTCACCCATATATATATATATATATATATATATATATATATATATGAGTGTAGGATGTTGCATTGCGCGTCTTCATCGATCCACATGCATGTTGTGTAAGCAGCCAGATGTGCATTGTTGGGACGATCAACTTTTGAATATGCTACTCCAAATATGCATGCATGGTTAATTCTAATTCGGAGGTTGCCCAATACCGCTTTACGATCGAGTATCCCATGACAGCAACAAATCGATGATGCACGTACGTACGTGAACTAACTGCATGTACGGTTCTGGTATGCCGACTGACGTACTCTCGCTACAAATGGAGCACGTGCTGGTTGACGTCGATCGTTTTCGATGATGATTCCGGCCGGCCGTTTTTGTGTAGACCAGGCCAGCGCGGGAGATCGCACTGGCCGGCTCCATCGATCATTTGGCCACTAGACTGATCCAGCGGCGCGCGCACGGTCACTGAAACATGGCCTCGTGATCAAATTGATCCGCAGACGTACGTGGGGTGTTCCCGTCCTCCGGCTACCTGCCGATGCGACGGCATTGCCATGTGATCGGAGCTGCCACCCGCGTGGCGCGGCCGGTCGCTTTACCTTGCCGAGGATACCTACCTAGCTAGCCAAGCCGTGCTAGATCGACCAGTGGTGGACGCAAGACGCCGGCCGGAAACCACAACTCGCTAACACCGACGAGCAATTCTCTCATCGACTTTTCCATGGACATCCATCGACGGCAACAAGAGTGTCCGTCGTCTTAATTTGCAGCCTCTTACAGATACCTCGCCCTGCCCCTGACCACCAGCTGCTTCAAACACACGAAATCGCACGAGAGCTAATTTGCATCGGGCTAGGCTAGGCTAGGTTCCTAAAACTCTACTGAAAGCAGGAGTAAAAGGGTATGCTATTGCTACCTGTACTGATTCCTATCAACATGTGTTCGAACTTATCCACACAAGTTGAAAACTAGAGATCCAGATGGGACTCGCAGTAAATTGTCTGGTGAAGAAACTGTGCGTGCATGTGGTTCCGGGATAAATTTTACCGGGGACGCTCGTCGCAGGCAGAACACCGTACAGGAACTGAGGAACAAGACTACTCTACCGCCACTTGGATAACAGATTCGGTCACGTCTTTATCCGGACTCCGGCCGGTCCAGCCTCGAAAGCAACGCGACCTCCGTGATTAACTGATGTTGCCGTCCTGTGTAAGGTGACGCTGGTCGTCGATCACTTAATCTAATAGTGCAAAACTGCAAGCCTATGTATCTATCTGGTGGAGTTGCTGATGCCTAGCTACGTTTAGGGTTGTTGAACGGAGGCTGTTACTCATCCAGCCGACAACGGATGATCCAATGCTGTTACTGCACAGTGCTAACGATACTATCACGCATGCACGCAATAATTTGTGATTAGCTCAAGTCCGGACTCGTTATGACAGACCCATTTTCTCAACAAAAATGAATAAACCCTCCAGTCTTACTATCTTCATTTTCCTTGCAGTATGGTGCTTCTACACCTGTGTGGGCCCAACGGCAACAGCTAAGGGCAACTCCAACAGCACCCTTATCTCCAGTCGGGTGGTCTCGGAAACACAGTGCGGTCCATTTGTGTCTGATTTTTTCCGTTTGGTGTTGGACATGTGTCCGTGACGTGGCCGCCCGATACACACAACGACACCCTAATTAGGGCGGACATGGTTGGACTATGTACTTTTTCTCCGTTTCCGTCATTTTTTGTACTATGTTGCTACAAATTTAACACCAATAAATATAGGTTAATTAAAACATTCAAATGACATAGTTCACATTATGATTTTAATTTACAATTTCAAATTACAATAATCCTAATATTTTATAAATTTTCCAACACATGACATCAAATTAGGACTATTTTTCTCCTTTGTGGATCCACAAATAATTTTTATGTTGAACATGCACAACCCGTCATTAATTTTATGGTTCGCAACACGTGCATGCTCGAGCTCAATCATAGGGTTCTGAAAGTCCCACCCTGCGAAATCATAGACATCATAATGGCGCTCATCCTTTCACAATCATGTTGTGCATAATAACACGAACAATTATCACCTCCCACATTGTGTCGACATCCCATGTTCTATCATGGTGCCAAACAATAGCCCGACGAGTTTTAAACACACCAAATGCGCTATCGACATAATTTTTTACAACTCTCTTATTATGTTGCAAAAGTAGATCTATTACCTTGGGGGTTGAGATTGTCTTCACAAAAGTAGTCACTGAAAATAGATACCTTCGGTTACATAGTACCCTTTATGGACATTGATCCCATGATTGCATTGTGCTGCATTGCCTTCCACAAGTGTTGAGAAGACTCGAGATCTCGTAGATACTATCGGTTAGATAGTACCCCTTGTTGTACTCGTTGCAGTGCATTGCCTTCCGTGTATACCCCACCCCGCACCAAAACTGGCCTTTCTCGACCGCTCCGCTCAGCTCCACTCTATTCCCCTCCTCTCGTTCTCTCCCCTCTCCTCCGCTTCACAATGGTCGACACCCGCAGCCGATCTAGATGCGATGTTGACTGCGATCGGCTCTCGGCAAAGGATTTGACCTCGGCGGTGCCATATGATAAAGGAGGAGATCACCCTCTGTGTTGCCTTTGCCAATAACTTGATTACAAGGGCAGATGTTAGAGCTCCGTGTCAGCAGGCAACCAAAGTGAATGCAACCGCTCGTCCATGCTGCCCCCAGCTTCGCTCCACGCGGTCCTCGATGCGCTTCACATAGTCCCAAGCGGCATTGGATGCTCGTGTCACGTGCTCCGACCACACGCCGATGCGCCAGGCAAAAGGCATGGCACGAGGGCGGATCTAGCTAGTTCGAGGACGACAAGGTCTTGCGCGAGGTCATGCGCCGGTGGTTGACCCCCCCCCCCCCCCCTGCAGAGACGGACGCCAAACGACCGTTGCGTCACTGCAAGAACACGAAAGGAGTTGTGGGAGGGCATCGAGGCATATGAGCGGGCCGCGATCGAGAAAGACGCTGCCGACACCAAAGCCGAGTTCCTCGCTGCAGAGCAGGCCTGCGTCGCCAAACGCTTACACTACTAGGAGATAGCCTACGAGTGGCGTGTCGATTTAGCCCCTAGTGGTTATATGCCACTGGTAATAGTTTCTAGTGGCGCGCCCGCTACGCCCCACAGAAAATTGCTTACTAGTGGAGTGCGGTGATCTCGCCACCGGTACCTCTTATCTGTAGCGTTTGGAGAACACGCCACTGGTATAGGTTACCAATTTTTCCTGAATTTTAATCGAAATATAAATTTTATGAACTCGAAATTAAATTTAATATTTCATTTAAACCGGAAAATTAACATGTTTCGCACCAAAAGGCCGCCCTTACAATAATTTAAAACATAAATAAACTAAATAAACCCTAAATATAATTAACTAGGGTGGTCGCCCGCGTGGACGAAGCCCAACCCGTTACCGCTGGTGAGGTCAATGTAGACAGGGGTCAGGGGTGGTTGCGGCCCGGTGCATGGTTGTGTCCGCTCTGGCTTAGGCTCCGGCATCGTGTCCTGCGTCACCTAACCATGGAGGCATTGGGTGTGCAACGGTCAACACTTGAGCTTGTCAAGGTCGGAGCTTTTTCACGGGCGGTGCAAGACGGGCGCGCACCGGTAGTGTGCTCGGGAGAGGAGTCAATGCGGGCGGCACACGGATACGAGGATTCCGTCCGGCTTGGCAGTCGGCGAGGACTTTCTCGATCGTTCGCCCAACCCAAAAACGCCACCTAACTTCACGGATCTTAATGCCGCGAGGACAAAACGGGCACTCCCAGTGGTTGATCCGCTCCTCCCGCTCCGCCTCGAGGATGCCCGGCCCTACTGAATTGTGCGCACATAATCCAGATCAAACTTGAGGTCCTCCGGTAGCTGATTCTACCTCTCGAGGATGAGATCCTCCATCTCCTCGGTGTCGACGTCAGGGAGCGGCGGCATGGCCAATCCGCCCTCTCTCATGTGTGAGTTGCTTGGCAGCCGACAGCCAGGCAGGATCATGAGCCCGTACCTGACGAACTCCTCGGCAAGCTCCTTTTGGAGGTTGCGTGGCCACAACCAGGGCTCCCGCGTTGGCCCACTGCCGTCGGTCTCGCAATTGTGGGCCGTTTTGGGAGGAGAGAAGAGTCGACGAGATGGGCAACAGCGAGGAGAAGAGCGCGTGGGGAGAGAGTGTGTGGGGGAGAGAGTATGGCAAGGATGATCTTCTCTCGGCTGCCATGGCTTAACGTTGGCGTGCCGCACTAGCTGATGTTCTGACTTGGCAGGACAGGCGTCGCGCCTTAAAAGCTGACCGCTTGACCGACACGGTGAGAGGCTGAAAGGTGGGCCATGCCTCAGACCAAGGCCACACGCGCCAGGCAGGCGGACAACTTTAGTGGCATGCGGGTACTGAGACACGCCAACACATTCCAGAATTTAGTTCCGTCCTAGTGGGTCACGCCACCAGTACTAAAATTGCAGTGACGCGTTAGAATATGGCGTGCCACCACTATGTGTTAGCCGGGTGGATGCCTGAGTCCCACTTGCTGGTGGCATGTACATGCATTCCGTGCGCCATTAGTAGGCCCAAACCGGTGGCACACTTGTTTTAGACGCGCCACTACTAATACAAGTGGCGTGTATAAACAAGGAACGCCACTGATATTAGGTCTTAGGGTTTTCCTACTAGTACTAGCCGGGCTCCCGTGCTCCTCGTCTACTTTGATGGCAGCTCATATGGTCCAATGGATAATGACCTATACGCTGTCTTTGACATGTACTACCGGCGCCTTAGAGATGACATGGGCAAGACAAAGCGATGAATCCTCTTCTTTCCAAGTACATTCATGTGCATATGTAACTACTGGTAGTATGAACTTGTCGTCCCTTTTGGTTGCGGGATGAAATGTATATGAAACGTGTGATGAATTAGCTGGTTGTTTGATGCAATGTATAGAAAACCTAGTGGCGGCTCCAGGCCCAAATTGTGGTGTTGTCAAACTCATATTATCTATGTATTTTCCATTATTTTACAGATTTTATTTGTGATTTTTGTATACGAAGGATTTGCAAAAATCCTGTGTAGTCAACTGACGAAGAGAGACCCCCTAGTACCGTTCACTGGGCAAACTCCTCGATCTATGAAAGTAGGACTACGAACAGTAACATACGAGGGGTGAGTCGGTGTTGTAGGGGCTTGTCATACCAAATTTCTCTTTGGTGGTTTATCGCTCAACTTACGTTCCAGTTAGAAAGTACTCTCTCCAATCCATATTAATTGTCACCAAATCGTATGTATCTAACTAAAAATGTCTACTCCATGGAAACCGAGTAGAGTAAATGTTTTACTAAAAATGTCTAGCTAAAAAAATTACTCATTCCGATCCATATTAATTGTCGATAGATGACATACACTACAAGGAAACATCTAATCACCGGCGTGGCGATTTTGGGATCACCGGCGAGAAACGCCCACGCCGGTAATTTCATGCCAGTGCTATTTGAGATCACCGGCGAGTGCGAGGCCACACCGGTGATCGTATTGAATCACCGGCGTGTGAGGGCCTCGCCAGTAACGTTTTGGGATTACCGGCGAGGGCGAGCACGCCAGTGACACCTGGGAACACCGGCAAGGGACATCACGCCAGTGATTATATTACGGGAATTTTAAAAAAGAAGTTTTTACTAAATTAAGCAGCGGCCATAGCAGTAATAATATATTAAATGACGACAGTAGCAGCAATACTAGTACCACATATTAGTGTGCCAAGAATAATACAGTACCACTTATATTAGTGTTCCATGTAACACATAATAGCTAGTATTAAATAGCACTACTGCGGTTCACCGGTGGTGTACCCCCTCACCGTGAACTTATAAACCGCATCAAAAGAGAGCCAAATTTGCTCTCCATGGTCAGCTTGAAACCCTTCCGCCTCCGCCATTTCTCTCCGGCGAGGGCGCTCGAAAAAGGTACAACCTCCGATCCATATTAATGGGTTCAACTTTATCTAGATACGGATGTATCTAGTTAAGTGTTTAGACTAGATGCATCCGTATCTAGACAATGTTGAGGCCATTAATATGGATCGGAGGGAGTACTATCTCCTTCATCTATCGACAATTATTATGGATCGGAATGAGTAATTTTTTTTAACCAAAGTACAGGCCGGGCTGGGTCGGGCCCCCCATGAAGCCAGGCTAGCGGCAGACTAGGCAAAGAACCAGTCGCCTGGCTCGATATTACTCTACCTGTGTGCGAAGTGACAAGTGATCGTTCAGAGGAGCCGAGTGGATGGCACGCACGAGCAGTTCCTCTTTTGCTCGTTCGGTACATGCAATGTTTATCCTACAAAAAGAAAAGTGACGCGCGCCTCTTGCTCAGCCCCGTCCATCCTCACATGGCATCAACACATTGATCGGTCCATCATGCAAAGGACTTCGCCGTGAGCGACGTTCCATTGAGTTTGTACGACGAAGCCATTATGAATACGTGAGAACGTAGCCACTTTTTACCACGTGGTTATGCATTTATGACAACCATTTGAAAAATTGTTAAGATTATCCATTCTAGAAACTTTAGACCTTATCCGAGTTTAGGCTAGATGAGGTGATGATTAAGACTCGAAAATATCAGTACAATCAGGAGGATTTGAATACGTGGTGAAGAGACATGATCGTCGATGAAAGCCCTCCGAATTTTACATATTTTGTCTCACCACATCGATGTAACATGCCGGTTTATTCTAACGAAACATGAGGTAAAATTGTGTTCAATTATATATTTATTTATTTATGGTGTATTTGTCATTTTGTTTCACCCAGTATAAGTATCATAATGCACAACTGTGAGGTAAAGGTGAAATTCACTCTACTACACACCTGAACACACGGCATTTTGGGGACCAAGCTTCATGAAGTTCATTTTTTGATAAATTAAAAATCATTATTTGAAAGTTAAAAAGTCAGAAATAGGCGAGTTCGTATTGAGATTTTTAAACGTGGTGAAGCGAAATGATCGTCGATGAAGCCCTCCGATTTTTACATATTTTGTCTCTCCACATCGATGTAATAACATGCCGGTTTATTCTAACGAAACATGAGGTAACATTGCGTTCAAAATTATATATATGGTGTATTTTTTCATTTTGTTTCACCCCATATAAGTATCATAATGCACAACTATGAGGTAAAAGGTGAAATTCATTCTACTGCACACTTGAACACACGGCATTTTGGGGACTGAGCTTCATGAAGTTAGTGTTTTGAGAAATTCAAAATCGTTATTTGAAAGTTAAAAAGTCAGAAATAGGCGAATTGGTATTGAGATTTTCATACTGATAAAGTTCAACATTATCTACACGCATGATTTTGTTTTGAATTTTTTGAAATGCCAAGAAAAACTGGCTCCATTAAGCTCGGGCTGGCTATTTACGGTACACCGGGCAGTGGCATGCGGCAGGCCGTTAGCTGCCCGATCAAAACTAAGCAACAAAAGTGGCACATAATATTTCCTGCAGCTGCTGCTACTACTACTACGAGTGGAAGTTACAAGGGCTTTCGATCACATATGACAAATTGGGCAGGCAGAAGCGGCAGAGTCAGGTGCTGCCGTGCCGGTGTATTTTTGGCCTGGCCAAGCAAGTGCAACAGAAACAACTATCTTTAGCTACCACATACTAGTACTACTACTACCACATATGGATCAACTGAATTAAACAGAACAAAAACCTAGCTAATTAGTGAACTAATGCTACGTGAGGAGGCGGCGTCGGCTGGACGGCCTTGTTGGTGCTGCTGCTGCAATTGTGGTCGGCACTGACGGGCTCTTTGACGGCGGGGAGCTCGAAGGGGCCGAGGCGGTGGTCGCCGAGGCGTGTCTTGTAGGCGGCCTTCTTGTACTCGCCCCAGGTGAACTCCCTGTACAGGCTCTGCTCGCCTTTCTTCATCAGCTCGTGCAGCGGCGCGATCCGCTGCGTCGCCGCCGGCCCGCCGAAGTAGATCACCGACAGCCTCGCGTTCTTCCCGGCCTCCGGCGCCACAACCCGGTGCTTCACGCTCCTGAACCGCCCGTTCGTCAGCACCTGCTCCATCGACCCAAAAGTTCGGATCTCACATCAGAACGCATGTAAAAAAGCCCAGCAACCATTGCAGTGCATGTGCATCAGACAGCAGATCAGATCAGATAAAGATCGAGACCGCCGTACAGGTAGGTAGCAGGGCACACTAGCTATAGCTACGCGTGGTCGCGCGGCAATGAGTTCAGGTGCAAGTTGCACGGTACGGCGTTGACAAGAGCATGAGGTGTGGGGTTTACAGTACACTGCATGATCCAGGCAAGATCCCACACAACCTAAATAATGCACCAAGCAGACCAAAACATGCATGTGTCATGTGTGTCCATGGATATGGATGGATCCCAGATAGAGATAGATAAATGGAGTAGGCAGTAGCGGTAATACAGAGTGATCGATCGAGTGAGTGTACCTGGAGTGAGTCGCCGACGCTGATGAAGAGGGAATCGGGGTCGGGGGCCACGGGGACCCAGCGGCCGTCGTGGAGCATGATCTGGAGGCCCCCGGTGTGGTTGGAGCGGAGCACGGAGATGATCTGCGGGTCCGTGTGCTCCCCGAACCCCGTCACGCCCGACGCCAGGGGGCACGCCGGATAGTGGTTCACGCGGACTAGCTCGTCGCTCCCGGCAGCGTCCACCACCATCCGCCGGAGCGCGTCCCGGTCTAGCCCCAGCCCCTCCGCCATCAGCTCCAGCACGCGCCCGCCTACCTCCCGCACCGCCACCGTGTACTCCTCCAGCGCTACCCCGAGCGACGCGGGCAAGGACGTCGAAGAGCCTGAGGCCACGGAGAGGAGGAGGTACTCGAGCCACCCCACGTCGCCGTTGGAGCCGATGCTCTTGCTGCCGTACCCGAAGGGCCGCGCCGAGGAATGCTCCATCTTGTCATCGTGCGGCAGCGCAAAGAAGGCCGCGGCGCGGGATTCCAGCGCGTCGGCGAGGGCCACGGGAACGCCGTGGTTGGTCGCGCGGAAGAAGCCCACGCTGCGGCACGCCTCCGCCACGGCCGCCGCCGCGCCCGGCACTGAAAGGTCAACTGTCGGCACCGCCGCGTTTGCAGGTTCGCATTTCACCAGCGGAATATGGTCGATGGTGCCGGGCACCGCGATCGCCACCATGGCCAACAGACGAGTAGAGTTGAAGCAGAGCACCGAGACAGGGGAGGGACGTGGTCTGCTCTGTTTCACGTTTGCGCTTGCGGCGATCTGAATATCTGATGGGTGTGTGTGTGTGTGTGACGGCCTCGGAATATATAGGCGACAGGAGCTATTAGTAACGATTTTCCTGATGCTCGGTTGCCTTTTCCGAATCTTGGTCACCCAACATTACTCACTACTAAGTGTATGTTGGTCTCTTTCAAGGTGAAAAACTTTTTTAATATGTTATTATTGCAATTTTGGTTTATGTATCTTGGACTTCTCATTTGAACAATATCTCTGCCATATAGAACAAAAACTTTAGACCGTATGTATCCCCGTTATGTATTTTTGGAAGACCATAGAGACATGAATGATATTAAAGGAACAATTTTATTTTTTCTCTTAATTAACTCTAGAACACTGAAGTATGTATAATGATGCATAAGAATGGAATTAACTTTTTCTCAGATCCGTGGTACTGTTCACCGTATTGTTTTCTTTATATCCTCATGATAACTAAAATCATAGAGGTCTTAGTCCACCTTACGGGTAGGATTATTAATATATAATAAATCCATCTGTTCCATTATTCAATATGACCGTAGAATCATGATAAAAAGGTTAAGATGTTTCACGGTAAAATAATATAATAAGATGTTGCTGTAAATGCTACTCACTCCGTTTCAAATTAGATGACTTCCATTTATCTAAAAGTGGATGTATCTATACTTGTAACATGTCTAGATACATGCACATGTGGGCAAATAGAAGTCATCTAATTTGGAACGGAGGGAGTATTTTATAATAATCATTTGTTATTTCTTAGAAATATAATCATGTACTCCTCCCTTCATATCAAAATATAAGATGCTTTAGATATTATCATTTTCTTATACGGATGTACTTAGACACGTATTAGTGTGTAGATTCACTCATTGCAATCTATATGTGGTCGTGACTGAAATACCTAAGACATCTTATATTTTGATACGGAGGGAGTACAAAGTTGCTAAAGTTACACATTTATATCAATATCTAAAACATCGTGTAGTTTTTAGGAGGTAAATGATAAACACTTAATAATTTAAAAATACTTAAGGTGATGCCCTCGCATTTGTGAGGGCCCTGTGCTAGTTGCTATTTTACACATTAGTAGAATACTACATTATCTATATCCATGATTTTTCTAGATTTTTTTAAACACTAAAATATGATTTTTGAAATTTTCAAAATAAAGAGCTCCATGGAGCTCGGCATCCAAAACGTTGCACTCGCTAAAAATATTATGCGTGAGTGGTTCTACTAATATGATCTATACTGCTTGTCGACTACAGAACTGTTGGTCGATTATGCACACGGTGGAAACAATTGTTGCCCTGTTACGTAGCAAGTTAAATAGCATAAAAGCACCGAGGCTGAATTTACCGAATTCACGACCTTACGTCCACACAAACCCCCGTATTTTGGTTAGTTTGGATTCTACTCTACGCTCTCGATCGATGTCACGAATTGGAATCGTTGAAGTTTTGAAAATTGTTCATCGGTGATGGCTGATCCGTCCAACCACACTCGTAACCATCGTAGTTGTTCCCTTGTCGTTCTGCTCCTTACTACTCGCTGGTTATTTATTTCCTCCTACTTGGTTTGAGATCAGCCGAGCGAGCTAGAAGACGATTGTGATCCTTTCGGCCCATCTTGGGCCCGTTCAGGAGCACCCACTCCGACAACGGCCTGCTGTCGGGTGCTCCTTTGTGTTCCGTGGATGGATCGCACTAGCTAGCGTCTAGCAAACGGGCCCGGAAGATGAGCAAGGATAAACATGGCATGCATACGTATGATGGATGACGTAGCACGCATCACGGACAAGTCCGTACGTACGTGATCGATGGCGATCGCTCGGGAACGAAGAAGTACCTACCTCTAGCTCCATGTAGTGCGAATGCATTGCTCCAGGCCACATGAAGATCACGAGGAGGACATGCATGCACATGCACTGCACGAGGTAGGTGAAATGGATAAGCTGCGGCTACCCGACTTGTCCAGTCCCCCAGTACGTACTACTAACTCACACACACATGGCGCGCGTGGATTCTCTGCCCGATCGAGCACTCACACCAGGTGCCGCCTTCGCCGCTGGAATTACACATACAAAATTGTTCATGGAGTGGACTAATGAATGCATGAAAGAATACAAGCTGAAGGTATTATTCCGACCAAATTTGCATAGACCACCATATTTTTGTGTTTTTTTTACACCCAATACCTACCATACCATAGGGGTTCAGTACGATAGAAAGCAATAAGCATCGATATAACTACTCCCTCCGGTTTTTATTTACATCGCGTTTTGGAGTAATATGAAAAATATGTATACCTCTTTCACGCTTCAATAATTACTCTCACGCTTCAATATAGCATACAAATGAACCGATTATACCTCTTTATTATTTTTAATATACTTCAATATTTAGTACGTAGTAGATACCCCAAAATGAGCTATGTGTAAATTTTCATTCAAATCTATATATTTTATATTATTTGCACATATACTGCTTTTTTAACTAAAATGGTATATAAAAAATTGAGAAATATGGTTTTTTTTCATACAACTTGTATTGAGGTATCTTAGAATAATTAATGGGGTATATATAAAATTATAAAGAGGTATATTACTCTCATATGTGAGGTATATTGAGTATGGGAGTATGTACACCCAGGATTATATAATAGGAGTTCTTATTATATTGTAGATGTTGATATGTTTTCCTATATATTTGGACTAGTTATATAAAGTTTCACTTTGACTAAACGCGGAACGCAAAATAATTGTGAACGAAGGGAGTAGTTACAGATAGGTCCAAATTACGTCTTAACCCAATTGTGCAATGTGTGGCGGAGATTAGCGGGCCAACCTAGGCCACAGCCCCTAGCCCAAGAAGTATTCCAAACACACTTGGTAATTAGTCCCCCTCCCTATCCCTAAAAAAAATAGTCCCCCTCCCTCCCCCAACTTTCGCCCTACAGCAAATTGGTGCGCTGGTTCTGTGGGGCCTTAGCACGACAACTTCCCGACTGTGTACTACAACGAGTTTTGCCTGGCTCTGATGATGGAAGGGCGATGATCATGGCGCGCTTTCGGCTCGCTCTAGTGTTTGAAGTCCTCGCTAGGTGGTCTACGTATCTTGATGTAATTTTTTTACTTCTGGTGTTTTTTGTACTATCTTGACAGTTGATGAATAGATCGGAAGTTTTTCTCGCAAAAAAGAAAAAACCCTTCACCTCTCAAGCAAATTGGCCGAAGATCCACCATTTCCCAGACATCAATGGCAAAAGACTTGCAATATCAGTCGCCAGCGTTGAAAAAATATCAAAATCCCACAACATATTGGTGTTGATTATCTGCAACCCGCCTACTATTCAGAAATGAGAGCGTTTATCAGGTAATTATTCAAAATTCTCGATGAATCTATAAACAACTTAGTAATTCAATCAATATTCATTGATTTAATCCTGGAAATTTTGAGAGGGTATTTTGAGCATGCTGAAATTGTTGCCCATTTTTATAGATCACGCAATTTTTTGTGTCAAATTTCTCAAAATTCGAAAAGAAAAGGCATAAAGCTCCAAATATTCAACAACATGACTAGGAGCGGCGCCGCATAATTGCCTTCCTATGCGCCGGTTCACACTTCTCACATGCATGCAAGTAATTAGCTCCTCACGCCTTTTGCATGCATGTAATTCACTCATCTCTCTATATCTCTCATGCATGCAAATGAGGACATCGTCCAAAATTCCCTTAGTTATTAAACTTGATTTTATCTCACAGATCATACAAACGATTGATGTTTCGTTTTCACCATTGGCTTGGTCTTGACGATACTTTCACTTGGAAAGATGTCATGTTGGCATATTATGACAACTATTTGTCAGTTTTCACTTATTTGCTGGAATATACACTACTTAGTTGTTATAATATTAATTACTTGGTTGTCAGGATCATCTATGTCATTTTACATCACTTCTGATGTATTGTAGATGCTAAGTTTTTTCGTCTTCAGTTTTTTTGAAGTTGTCTACCGCGGATGTTTGTGATGTTGCCTACCGCTATTATGAAGTTGTGTACCGTTGTTGCGAAATTGGTCTACCGATATAATGAAGATGCTCAGTTGATTTTAACTGTTATGACCTTTTCTACTGTTATTTGTTAAGTTGCCTACCGTTGTTGTGAAGATGCTAAGTGGCTTTCAATTGTTACGAAGTTGTCTACTGATGTTGCGGAGTTTTCTACCACCGTCCTCGATATAGTTTTTGGTTGCACACCAAAGTTTCTTCGCCGCGCACCAAAAATGTTTTGCCGCACACCAAAGTTGTTATTTAAATTATTTTTTTGTCAAAACATATGCACGTGGGATCTAATTTTGGGTATCTCGTCACGATAAGTCCAAAAGTGAAATTGAATCGTATTTCTGACTGTCTTTCTAAATGTTATTGTTTTAACTTTCTCAAAAAGAGAATTATTTGCATGACGTCATCCTTTTGCACTTATGTGCTCGAGACTACCCAAATTTTGTTTTTTAAGGATGCTCTCGGGATGCCTAACAAAACGCATATGCGCTGCCTATTACGTATCGTTCAAATAAAGAATGCATGGCATGGGCATGGCTCGATCCACTGACGGTGCAAGTTTGCCACTCCCTTTTGATGACATCGCATGACACCATGACACTTTCAAGGCGACGCAATTGGGTCGCGTGACCTATTATTCATCTCCCTGATTCGTTGCCTTTTTTGCTGCACAAGTGGATCCCTTCTGCCTAGGGGGCTGCTGGTTCATCCATGCATCGATCGATCCATCGTCCATAATGACGGCCCTAATCAAAGGAAACGGTTTCATAATATTTTCCCATATAGTCCCATGTGATTCATTGCCACTACTACCTTTTTTTTGCGAATCATTGCCACTACTACCTTTTTTTTGCGAATCATTGCCACTACTACCTTTTTTTTGCGAATCATTGCCACTACTAACAGTGGCGGAGCTTGGGCCAAATTCCTGGGAGGGCAATGGGCTTGGGGGGGGGGGGGGGGGGGGGCTAAACATTGAGCTTTGGGCTGATTTTTCGTTAACAAATAGACAAAATACCTGTACAAATTAGGCAATTTGTTGGTGGGCTGGGGGGGCGACGGCCCATTTCGCCTCCATGAAGCTCCGCCACTGACTACTAACCACTTGATCCTACGTTAGTACTCCCTCCGTTCCATTTTAATTGACTCGCATATATCCACATATGCATGCATCTAGACACATTTTAGTGTTACGTACATCTATATCTAGATATATGTGAGTCAATTAAAATGGAACGGAGGGAGTACTACTTAGTAGCATGCAATTGCAAGTAGCTTCCGGGATCCATTGCCTACTTGAAACCGTTGTTGAAGAATGCGAACCACTGCTTTTGCAGGCCCGGAAATGCATTTACGTGGACACTAGAAGAAAAGGCCCGGAAGGGCAGACAGTTCGAGCAGGCCTATAAAGAAATGTAGCTAGGACACACGGAAGTAGAGCGAGCGAAGGTCGTGCTCAAGAAGAATTTCTGCTTTGGTCGCACTCAAGCTGAGCACCACCATGTTAGCTGTAGAACCGTTTCCGGATGTTTGCCTCGTTCTAACTCCAGACCGACGTGGTTTCTTGGGGATCGAGAGAAATCCCTGTCGTTCTCGACACGGACGTGGTGACGCCTGTGGGTATCGCCGTCCTTCCTGAAGGACGTCGGGTGTACCTCCTCCCAACCCTGATGTTGTACCGGGGAAACCCTAGGACGGGTACCAGGGGTAACCCTAGTCCCGGTTCGGGCAGCAGCGTCGTCATCGTCGATCACCTTCTTGGAGGTGCTGCTTAGTACGCGGAGCGTCGGAGTGCTAGGGGCGTGGTGGAATTCTCCGGAGGGCGCAGCGGTTGCGAATCCTCTTCGTTTTCGTCGAACCGCCTTTGTCGGCGTTGTTTCTTTTCTTTTCTTTTTTCTTTTTGTTTTTTTTTGGGCTGGATTGTGCTGTTTGCCCCAGCAGTGGCCTCGTCGTTGTATCGGTTGGTTGCTATATTAATATAGCGGGGCGCAAGCCTGTTTCGTGGCTAACTCCATACCACTTGGCCCAACATCGATCGAACGTTGCCCTGTTAGTCGCAGAACTGTGCTTCGATCGACTATGACAAGGCGAGAGCATGCACGGTTAATGCGCTCCATCTCGAATCGAACGTTGCCCAATACCGCTTTTCAATCGAGTACCACAGGAAAGTAACCTCTCAAACATAAAAGGGTAAGATAAAAAGAAAACGAAGGGAAACTATATGGAGAAGAATCATATATACGTGAGCTAGCTAACTGCATGCACAGTTCTGGCATGCCGACTCATAACATGAGTCACCACACACGTTGTACGATCTCCTCTCCCTACCATCATATCCGGAAAAATAGAAGGAGATGCGGATATACTCTTCCACAAGCGGCGACGTCGGTGATCCGGAACAGGAAGTCACAGCAACGTCGTCATCGTTTCCACGAACGGTGGGCTCCTTTGATTTTGTAGGATATGAAAAATGAAGAAATATGAAACTCAATAGGATTGAAATGGCATGTCTAATTGGATCCCATAGAGAGCATAAATTTCTTTAATTGTGGTGAATTTTTTCCATGAGTTTAGACCTCATTTATTCTTATAATGCTTGCACTACAAGATTTCTATAGGAAATTCCCTATGAGATGTGATCTTATGAATCAGAGGCTTCTGAAGGGAAAAATCTCATAGGAATTCAATCCAATGCAAAAATCCTATGATTCAAAGCAGCGTCTAAAGGATGAGCCCGTACAGACCATGCATGCAACCTCAACTGTCCCGAAACAGATGGACCACGTCTCCGCCGGTTAGAGCATCTCCAACAGACGCCTATGGTGCCACGCGCTAATTTTTTTTTCCTGTGCCAAATAGCGTTTTAGCGCGTCGATCTAGTGTTTTGCTTCACCAGATGTCCCAAAAACGGGCAGGTCCTCGAACAATGGGCAGGCCTCTTGTTCCCTTGCAAATTCAGTTTCTTTTTTATTTTCAGGCTTTGAGATGGTCTTCACAAATGTAGACCAAGTAGGGTAAATACCATCGGCAAGATAGTATCGCTTCGTGTATTCATGGCCATTAACAGTGAAGTTGCAAGCCGGAGCATCACCATTGGCTAGCCTACCAAGTAGATGAGATCTATGCAACACATTGATATCATTGAGTGTGTCCGGCAAACCAAAGAAACAATGCCATATCCATAAATCCTCAGATGCAACGGCCTCAAGCACAATTGTTGCATCATCCCCCTTGCCACAATACTGCCCGTGCCAGGCCTTCGGACAGTTTTTCCAAGTCCAATGCATACAATCTATGCTACCTAGCATGTCCGGCCAACCTCGCTTCTCATTTGATGCCATCAACCTCACCGTGTCTTCTTCGTTTGGTGATCGAAGATAGACCTTGCCAAAGACACGAATGATCACTTTGGCAAACCTACGAACCAACTCGATTGTACAATCCTCACCAATGCGAAGATACTCGTCGGCATAGTCATCTGGAACGCCATATGCAATCACTCTCATTGCGGCCGAGATCTTTTGATATGCGCTAAATCCCAACAAACCCGCAACATTTCTTCGACGGATAAAATAACGACAATTCGCCTCGCAAGCTTCTACTATCTTCACGAAAAGAGAACGATGCATACGGTACCTTCTTCGGAAGATATGAGCCGGATACGTCGGTATCTCGGCGAAGTAGTCTCGCATGAGAAGCTCGTTGCCGTAGAAGCGGTTCCGAGGAATGCAAAGCCGGCCAGCTTTAGATCCTTGCCGCCTTCTTGCAAACCGGTCCTCGAACTCCTTCACGGCGAGGACCGCGACCACCATCTGCCTCCGGCGGCTCTCGAACAGGGTCTCTATGTCGGAGTCGTCGGAAGAGGATGAATCCGACATCACAAACTCGCCGCACGGGCTCAACTCCATCTGGATTTCGTACCGGAACATAAGTACCGCCTAATTTGACGAAAAACAAAGTTAAATCGACCGGAGAAATGCTTATCGACAGATCGGACGCGGCGGCGGTGATTTGGCCGGAGAGCGTTCTCCACTTGGGGCGGCGGGTCAGGAACCACCGGCGAGGTAGATCCGGGTAGGGGGCGACTCGCCGGCGGCGTGTCGACGACAGATGCGGCGAGGGACGTGGCTAAATCGAAGGCGGCGGGGCTGGCGGCGGAGGCGGCGGGGCTGGCGGCGGGATGGGGGAGAATACACGTACGCTCGAGCTGAAATGTCCCTCCCGCCAACCGCTATTGCCATATACAGGCCCCGGCGGTTCGATGACAAAACCTGCGAATTCAAGGTTCTGGTGGCCAATTTCACAGGCGTCCTCAAAAGCTTTTACAGGTTCGCGGCTTTTAAGGTTTACTAGGCAACCGAGCGCGGCAATGCCGCGCGTGTGTGGGCAAAATTTGAATTTGGAAATTTGGGTTTTTTTTTTAGTATTTGGAAACTAACAAAGTTGAAAAAAAGTTTATGTTTAAGAGGTTGTCTAGCTTTTTTGGAATTGGTTGAATTGGTAAGTTATTTGGATTTGAATCTTTTTAACATGTATGAAATGGTTAGGTTTGAAAGGCAAATAAATTTGTAAAATTTGTAAATTTGTATGGCGCGAATGCATGGTATAATTCAAGTTTGGTAGTGTACGTATTTTAAAAACGTTTAGGTTTAAAAATTATTGCAAATGCCGCGCGTGCGTGGAAAGGAGTGGAAATGCATGTTTATTTGTTCGAATTTCGTTTGAATTTTGTAGCTGAACATATTTAAAAATTTCAAATCTATGTAGTTTGGGCAAGTCTATTGATGCCAGGTTTTCGAACGTTGGGAGGAACGCAGGGGCCTTTGGCCGGCCAGGGATGTTGGCGCGGCAGATGCCGCGGCCCGTGTGGTGAAATTTGAATTTGAAAAATGTCTGCATTTGAATGACGTGTAGATTTAAATGTGTTTTTTTTTGGAAAAGCTTTACAGTTATGAGTTGTTTAAATTTTAGAATTTGTTAAAATTGGGTAGTTTTTTTTTTTGAAAACTATTTCTTATGTTTACTGACTGCTCGGTTTTGAAAGGCGTTTAAAAATTAAATTGTCATATTTTAATTTTGGTTATATGACATCAATAGGTGCTGTTTATTCTTGTAGTCATTTTTTTCCCGTATTTGGAAATAACGCGGTGTGAGGAATTTTAATTTCGAAACGGTTACATTGGAAAGTTTTTCGGATTTGAATCTATTGGAATTAAAAAAATATATTGTGTGCTGGCAAGTTTGACGGGAATTTAAAGGTTTGAAATTTTAATTTTGGTCATATGACATAAATAGGCAGTGTTTAATTTTGTGGTCATTTTTTTTCTGATCATTTTGATATATTTTGCATGGAATTTTTGATACTATTTTGTGTTGTCTTTTTTATTTCATTTACAAAGAAAGGTGTAAAGTTCAAATGGTCTGTAAAATTTAAGATTTGTATTAATTTTGGACCCGTATTTGGAAATAACGCGTTGTGAGGAATTTTAATTTCGAAACGGTTACGTTGGAAAGTTTTTCGGATTTGAATCTATTGGAATTTAAAAATATATTGTGTGCTGGCAAGTTTGACAGGAATTTAAAGATTTGAAATTTTAATTTTGGTCATATGACATAAATAGGCCGTGTTTAATTGTGTGGTCATTTTTTTTTCTGATCATTCTGAAATATTTTGCATGGAATTGTTGATACCTTTTTTTGTTGTCTTTTTTATTTCATTTACAAAGAAAGGTGTAAAGTTCAAATGGTCTGTAAAATTTAAGATTTGTAATAATTTTGGAGAGAGTACAATGTATTTGAAATGGTTTTTGTTTTTTTCATTTTTTTGTGTGGAAATTGAAATAATTTGGAAAAGGCGTCTAAAAGGTTCCAAAAATGGTTTGTAAAATTTAAGATTTGTAATAATTTTGGAGAGAGTACAATGTATTTGAAATGGTTTTTTGTTTTTTTCATTTTTTGTGTGGAAATTGAAATAATTTGGAAAAGGTGTCTAAAAGGTTCCAAAGTATTTGAAATGGCTGTTTTGTTTTTTACAATTTTTTTGAATTTGGTCCGAATTAATTTTGAGCTATATTTCAAAAGTTAGAAAAGTTTCTCGGGGAAAAAAAAGGAAAAGGCCGGCCAGCCACGCAGCAGCCGGGCCGGCCCACCTAGCGGCCCAGCTGGCCAGCCCACCCCCGCCTGACGACGCGAGGACGTCACCAGGGGCGGAGATGCCGCGGCGGCGCCGAGCCGCGCTCCGGGACGCTCGCGTGCGCTCGCCTGACGCGCCTCGACGCGGCGCATCCGCACGAGGCGGCGCCGCCACCATTTGGTCGTCGGAGCGGCCGGGGCGGTGCGTGGACGCGGCGGACGACGGCGATCGTGGCGGCGTCGATTCCGGCGGCCTCGTGGCGTCCCTTCAGGCGAGCATGTGCGAGGAGGTGGAGGCGGCGGCGGCGGAGCGTCCGGAGTGCTTGGATCCGTGGGAGGAGGTGCGGAGCGGCGGCGGCCTCGCGCCGTCGCGGGAGAGAGAGGAAGAAGAGGGAGGGCCAGTGCTGCGGAAACTTTTGCAAAAAAATCCCTGCCCTTTCCGCAAATTACGATTAGGTCCTTTGCGGGCGGTTGTCTGCAAAAATGGCACTGGAGGGCGACGTGTCCGCGTCTGATTGGAAGAAATTCGAGAGCTACAGTAACTTCGCGTTTTGGAGCGATCTGGTCCGTCGAACGCGCAATCGAACGGCTGTCGTTTAGAGGGTGATGTGGACGCTCGATTGGAAGGTGATTCTGAAATACTTTTATATATAGTAGGATGCTATGTCCATTTATAAGGGTCTGAAATCTTTTAAGATGGTTATTTTGAAATTACGCGGATTTTGCGTGCTCTGCTAGAGATGCTCTTACACCTGCGTCTCTTTCCTAGTACTCGATGGATGGATATCATGTCTGTAGGGTACCAGTATAGGTCCAGCATGCACGGAAACCGCCTGGTCGATCGGACCAGATGCAGCGCACGCACACACATGTGGGCCGGCCCAGGACCGCGCTCGCGAGCCGCTCTACGCGCCGGTCGCTTTACGTATTGGTATAGAGAACTCTCATCTTAACTTCCCGCCGCCGGCCGGCCGGTTCTACCATGGATGGCCACGCAAAGCTGTGCATTTCCCGAATTTACGAGGAGTGAGATGCACACCAAATGGCTCACGTACCGGATGTACGAGGCTTGGTTTGACTTCCTTACGCCGCATTGCGTTCGATCTTATCCACATAAACGCAATACAACTAGAGAATGAACTGACAGTAATTACATTGTTTGGTGAAGAACTGTGACTGCTATTTCTGAATATAAACTTTATCGATGATGCTCGTCGCAGGCCGAGCACCGTACAGAAACACAGGACTACTCTACCGCCACTTGGGCAATAGATTCGGGCACACGTCCTTATCCGGTCGAGCCTCGAAAGCAACCGATCAACTGCCACTGCCGTCGCGGCGTCAAATGACGGTGGTCGTCGATAACTTAACTACCCACGAGGTTGCCGATGACTCCTAGCTACGTTAGTATAGTCTTGTTGAACGGCGGTTGTTAGTTTTCGAGCAGACAGCGGCCGATCAAAGACTGTTGCTCCACAGTGCTTGCTAACTGGTTCATCATGCAAGCAATAATTCGTGATCAACGGTCCGACAGGGACAGAAACCGAGGCCAAACGAACCCGCTTTTTGAAAGGAGAGAGGCATAGCGACGGTCTACGGACGGTGCGATGCGAACAGGTCCTTGGTTTGATGTTTATCTGTGTGCGAGCGTGAAGAGAGCGAAGCTCGTAGGAGTTTAGGACTCTGCCACGGCCGGGACGTACGTACGTGAGCAGTGACAAGTCCGATCGAGCTTCCAGCCGAGTGGAACTAAAAGAAAAGGGGAGTGAAATGAAGATATACATACATGATCATAAATAACAAGACCGGAGGGGGACTCTACCCTGGTTTTGTCATTAAGGTAGAAGTGAGGAGTCGAACCCGAGACCCGCCCCTTATGCGTACATACATGATCATGATCGATCAAGCTTCTGTTGTACTGGAATTGAACTTGTGGTTTACGGAGTCTATCTAGCTAGTTTAGTATGATAATTATTAGCCATCTCACATAGCTTAGTGTAATTTATAATAACTAGCGAACCAAACTAGTTACTGGAGTCAAATAAATTATTCTTCCTTCATAAACCGGGCGTGACAAGAGCTCTAATTGGATATTGTGTTTCATTTGTAAAATATTTATATCATACTTATGTCATAATTGTGTTCTTCTGTTATAACAAATTTTATATAAACTTCTATGTGTAAACACAACCGAAAAATGTATAAAAGGTATAATTTGTGCCAACCCAAAATGCCCAATGGACAGATAAGGCAACTACTTCTCTCGAATTAGGTCGACCCATGACCTCTAAAATTGGCCTTGAGGCCAGTGAGGATGGGTCCAAGGTCGGGCCCGGGCCGGCCAATTCCCATCTTGAAGCAAGTAAAGAGATGGAGTGTGAGTGTATTGGACTTCTCAAAGGAAAGTAAAATAAAATGAGAAAATTCCTATAAAATAGGGGGGCATATGACTGGATTCCTTAAAAATTGATGGGTTCACAGAAAAAAAATTATGAATTAAAATCTCCAAAATTGTTATGAAATTTCTTCAATCCAACTAGGCCCTCAATCAGATCTGATCCCTCCATTAAAAAAAAGATGTTAAAATAGCGTTTTTGACAGCCAAACTTAGCTGAAATCGTTAAAGTCATTAAAAATAAGCCAAGCACATTGGCATTTTGCCATTATCATAGCATCTGAGATTCTCGTCACGAACCGAATACAACATTCACATTGGCGTTTTTAGTATTTTCAGAATATGTGAGATTTAGAACAAATTATACTAAGATATAATTAAGGTGCCTCTGGCTATTTATGGGACACCGGGCAGTGGCAAGCGGCGAGCCGTTATATCTGCCGGTGAAAAACTAGTGAGCTGCAAAACGGGGCAGGATGCCCGCTACCAGTGGTAGTTACAAAGGCTTTCGGCCCCACGGCAGACTGTGCCGGTACATTTTGGGGTGGCCAAGCAAGTAAACAACTTCGTACTACCTTTAGTTACCTATACATATCGATCGATTAAAACGAAAAAGGAAGATCCTAGCTAGCTAGTAAACTGGTGCGACGTGAGGAGGAGGCGTCGGCTGGACGGCCTTGCTGCTGCAGTGGTGTTCGGCGTTGGCGGCGGGGAGCTCGAAGGGCCCGAGGCGGTGGTCGCCGAGGCGGGTCTTGTAGGCGGCCTTCTTGTACTCGCCCCAGGTGAAGTCCCTGTACAGGCTCTGCTCCTCTTTGTGCATCAGCTCGGGAAGCGGAGCTATCCGCTGCGTCGCCGCCGGTCCGCCGAAGTAGATCACCGACAGCCTGGCGTTCTTCCCGGCCTCCGGTGCCACCACCCGGTGCTTCACGCTCCTGTACCGCCCGTTCGTCAGCACCTGCTCCATCGACCCAAAAGTTGGATATCATATCTCAGAACGCATGTAAAAAAGCCCAGAAACCATTGTAGTGCATGTGCATCAGACAGCAGATCAGATGAGATGAAGATCGAGAATTCGAGACCGCCGTACAGGTAGGTAGCAGGGCACACTAGCTATAGCTACGCGTGGTCGCACGGCAATGAGTTCAGGTGCAAGTTGCACGGTACGGCGTTGACAAGAAGATGAGGTGTGGGGTTTACAGTACACTGCGTGATCCAGGCAAGATCCCAAAACATGCATGCGTGTCCATGGATCCCAGATAGTAGAGAAAGATAAATGGAGTAGGCAGTAACGGTAAGGTCGAGTGAGTGTACCTGGAGTGAGTCGCCGACGTTGATGAAGAGGGCATCGGGGTCGGGGGCCACGGTGACCCATCGGCCGTCGTGGAGCATGATGTGGAGGCCCCCGGTGCGGTTGGAGCGGAGCACAGAGATGATCTGCGGGTCCGTGTGCTCCCCGAACCCGTCACGCCCGACGCCAGGGGGCACGCCGGGTAGTGGTTCACCCGCACCAGCTCGTCGCTCACCCCTTCTCCTTCATGCACCATCCGCCGCAGCGCGCCACGGTCCTCCAGCCCCAGACCCTCCGCTATCAGCTCCAGCACGCGCCCGCCCACCTCCCTCACCGCCACCGTGTACTCCTCCAGCGCCGCCCGAAGCGACGGCGACAAGAAGGAGGCCGCTACGGAGCTCGAGGTGACGGTGAGGAGGAGGAACTCGAGCCACCCGACGTCGCCGTTAGAGCCGATGCTCTTGCTGCCGTACCCCCGCGGCGAGGAGTGCACCATCTTGACCTTGTGCGGCAGCGCGAAGAAGGCTGCGGCGCGGGACTCCAGCGCGTCGGCTAGGCCAGCAGGCACGCCGTGGTTGATCGCGCGGAAGAAGCCCACGCCGCGGCACGCCTCGGCCACGGCCGCCGCCGCGCCCGGCGCCGACATGTCCACGGTCGGCACCTCCGCATTTGTCGTTCCACATTTCAGCAGCGGGATATGGTCGATGCCGCTGGGCACCATGATCGCCACAACTGCAAACACGCGGGCTCAAGGTGAACCAGAGCAGGAAACAGGGGAGCTTCGAGCTCGACACAGGGGAGGGACGTGCTCTGCTCGGTTTCACGTTTGCGCTTGCGGCGCTCTGAATATCTGATGGGGGTGTGGGTGACGGCCTCAGTATATATAGGGACAGAGGAGCTATGAGCTGCACTAACCAGCCAGGAGCTCGGATCTTTAGCGAGCGCAAGTGATGTGGCAGAGTGTCAACTACAAACGCAAGCTGGATGCACGCACTACGTGGAGTCGGGAAGCGCCACTGGGGCGATGGACAACATAATTGGGTACAACCGCGAATTGTCTCTGATGCAACGACGTTGAATTTTCGTCCCAGCGATTACAACCAACACAGCGATTATTGCCCGTGTCACCAGAGCAGACCACCAGCAAGTGAAAAGGAGCTACGTTTTCTGAAACGAGGCAAAAGACTAAGGACGTGATTGGTAGCCTGCAGCGCCTCGGGCCAAGCCTGCCAGCTGCAGCACGTGTGTGTTTGGTTGTCTGGTTCTTCTCTTGGGCTTGCGCAGCACGGTTCGCAAAGCACCCTCGGGGCAGGCCTGGAAGAAACGGTCAAATTGGTACTTTTCTCCTCCTGATTTCAATCGACTTGTAGATCTGTTTGCATCGGTACATTGTAGATCTGTTTTGATATCATGTAGAACAGATTAGGGATGTAGTTGCTCTTGTGGTGTTCGTGATGTCTGCTAGATTAGGGATGTAGTTGCTCTTGTGGTGTTCGTGATGTCTGCTAGATTAGGGATGTTGTTGCTCTTGTGGTGTTCGTGATGTCCGCTAGCTCAGGGATGTTGTTGCTCTTGTGGTGTTCGTGATGTCTGCTAGATTAGGGATGTTGTTGCTCTTGTGGTGTTCGTGATGTCTGCTAGAATAGGGATAAGTGGCACTGTCAAATGCACATTACAGATGCACATTATAGTTGCTCTTGCTCTTGTGTTGTTGTCGATGCACATTGTAGTTTCTCTTGCTCTTGTGTTGTTGTTGATGCACATTTGTGAATTGCACATTACCAATGATGTTCTTTTCATTGCAGGACTGGGACAACCAATGCAGGAACCACATAGAGCCTCCACCTCCTCTAACCGACTACATCGTGCACAACAGAGACCTGAGGAGACCTATTCTTTCAGGTCTGCAGCAGGCTTTGAAGGAGCAGGAGAAGAAGAGGCTGAGAGGGGAACCTGAGCTCGAGCGTAAACAACGCTTGGGCAAGGTGGTTCTTGACGTGTTTCCCCAACGTTTCTGCGTTGAGGTTACAGTGTCAGACCTCCACGCGATCGTGATCCCGATGGAGATTCAGGGCCTTCTCGTCGAGAAGTTGAAGCTGAAGAAGCATAAGAACAAGAGGAGCGACAAGGGTGAGACCGAGCCGAAGCTTTGCATTCCACTTCGCACCACCAAGTGCAGCGAGTACTTCATCTAGCTCAGGTGGTTCGATGATCACCTTGTCATGTTCAAACGCTAGGACGATTTCGCCAAAGAGATCAAGCAGGACGTGGGCGACGTCTTGGTCTTCAAGTTTGTCGGCAGCGATTTCAAGGTCAAGCTCTTCAGGTTCATCAACTCCACCGAAGAGGCCTTCGTCTGTCCTGTCCATGGCAGGTGAATTGTTTATGAAACTGTTAGCTAAAGGGCAGTATTTTCGATGTCCTTGTTGTTTTGATGCCAGGGGTGTGTTCCCTGGTGTAAGTACTACTCAGGTAGCATCAGTTGGCACTTGACTTAAACTAATATCTAGCAGTACTAGTGCTTTGTGGGGTGCAGTTAGAAACCCTATGCTTTTGTGTCAGTGGGTGTGTTCCCCTTGCCTTGTATATGTAATTGCGTAGTTGTTAATTAGCTTCAGTTCTTTGTCGTCTGCTTCTCCGATGTTCATTTCGTGCTGTCTGTGTTTTGGTAACCTCACCGATTTTGATTGTGGTGAGTGCATCAGTTTGTCCTCTCAAGCTGCACGCAGCCAAACAAGGTGCTGTCGCATTTGCAAAGCCAGAAACGGCACTTGCACGCAGCCAAACGAAATGCAGTACTGGACTCGTTTTTACCATGCAGGATACCAAACAACCTACACAACTCAGCCCAAGGCCTGTTGTCGCCCGGCCCTGCCCACTACAGCCTGCACCAACGCAGCCCAAAATCTGATGCAGGCTACCAATCACGCCCTAAGAGTTGGCTAGTTAGCAGAGAACTGGTCAAAAAACGGTACGACCGTGCACGACATTCACAAGGGCACACATGACCATCCTGATTACCAAACGTACACCACACACATCACTACACACGAGGGTCGTCGTTGAGACTGTCCACCGGCGTCATCTCATCACTCTATGCAAGCGACTTCGACTTCACCGAAAAAGTGACCAGCTAAGATGACATCTCCGTAGTGGCCGCGTGAAGTCCATGTCGGGCTATGCCAAAAAGATGACCCTTCACATGAACGACTGAAAAGCTCGATTCTGAAAAAGAGGTCTAAACAGGAGATGTGCAAGACCAGCACCGGAGAATGTCTTCACGGCCGGATTGCCGCAAAGAGGTCATCATCGTCGCTCGAGACATGTCGGTTAACAGCTCTGATTTTGTAACAAAGGAAGTCCAACATGAAGACTAGTCAGACACCACGGAATAAGAAGCCAACTAACAAAGTCTTGCCGCAACAAAACAATCGCTCAACAACATCGCCGTTGCCGCGGTAGGCACCGCAGTACTGAACCCTGCACCCGCCACCGATAGGAACCATTAGTCCCAACAACGATGCACAACTCCAATAATGATGCCCCCAAGGATGAGTGATGTGAATTTATGGTTTCGCCCGACGGTAGCAGGAGCATGCCTCTAGATCTACTTCTGGCAAAGGATAAAGTGGTTTTGATAGTAGTTGTTGGATTACTTATATACAATTTGGAAAACAAGAAACAATGCTTGTGCTTTAAAAAATGATGGTGGAAGGTGCGATGAAAAAAATAAAGTTATCGGTCGGTGACTATCAGGTTAATTTGAGTGGAGACGGAAATTTACGGATGTTGCGATTGCTGGACTCCATGTCGTCATAGTTTGGAAAAAAGGCAATGACGTTGCTCAAGAAGGTTAGGGCATCTCCAACTCTAGGTTTTGGTTACCAGATTAGTAAAATATTACCATGGGTGGTTCAGGATGGCTACCATACTGATTTGAAAACAAAATTTGAACTTGAATTTTGATGATTTTTGGTAGTTTTGAGAACCACTCGGTAATTGTCTATAACCTGAGAAATGCCAAAAACTATGCAAAATGGCAGAAAGCAAGGAATTAATCAGAAATTGAAAATTTCGACAACATTTTGGTCGTTCATATGCCATCTAAGAAGTTTGTATAGCATTCTAGCAGTTCATATATCATATATAACAAAAAATGCCTAAATACAAACATAGAGTTCATATTAGAGTCGAACAAAAGAGCGCCTAAAGAAGCTTCGTCGACATATAAACACTTTGTTACACATTCAAAATCCATTAGCAACAGAACATGGAATGAGATGTCGGTTGTAGTCGAAAGGCCCGAGCAACAAAAGTACAAGTCTCTTCCATCTTCAAATCTTCTTGTCATATTGTTCCAAGAAATCAAGTTGTAAGTCAATAAGTCAAATTCTCCACATTTTTATGGTAGCAAATGTATGTGTGGAGATTATAAGTTGCAGGTAGGCCCACGACTAAGCAATATGGCCCACTCGGGTCATGGTGACCCACCTCAAGGGTTCGGACCACACGTGGGGCCCTCAATGCACCATTTTTTAGTACAAGCTATGCTAGTATTCCCGAACACCGGGCTTAGCGGGATACTGTAACCCTAATTCCCACCATATATAAGGGAATGGGGGACGCCAAACGAGACATGGTTCTCATACAAACAAGTGCCCACAATGCCATCATCATCCACCCACCATAGGCGATATTGAGTTTACCTCGAGATTTTTGAGCATACCACCGATAATACAAGTTGAAGGTATTATTCCGAGCAAATTTGCATAGACCACCATATTTTTGTGTTTTTTTTACACACAATACCTACCATACCATAGGGGTTCAGTACGATAGAAACCAATAAGCATCGATATAACTACTCCCTCCGGTTTTTATTTACATCGCGTTCTGGAGTAGTATGAAAAATATGTATACCTCTTTCACGCTTCAATAATTACTCTCACGCATCGGTACGAGGAGGACCGGGATAATGATTCTAATGATATTAAATTTATCATATGGAAAATGGTTCCATACCCCTGGGCGTACGTACTCTCACGCTTCAATATAGCATACAGATGAACCGATTATACCTCTTTATTATTTTTAATATACTTCAATATTTAATACATGGTAGATACCCCAAAATGAGCTATGTGTAAATTTTCATTCAAATCTATATATTTTATATTATTTGCACATATACAGCTTTTTAACTAAAATGGTGTATAAAAAATTGAGAAATATGGTAATATTTTTTTTCATACAACTTGTATTGAGGTATCTTAGAATAATTAATGAGGTATATAAAAAATTATAAAGAGGTATAGTACTCTCATATGTGAGGTATATTGAGTATGTACACCCAAGATTATATAATAGGAGTTCTTATTATATTGTAGATGTTGATATGTTTTCCTATATATTTGGACTAGTTATATAAAGTTTGACTTTGACTAAACGCAGAACGCAAAATAATTGTGAACGAAGGGAGTAGTTACAGATATTTGATGTCTACGTGTGTTTCTATTCTTGTAGACAGTGTTGGGCCTCCAAGAGCAGAGGTTTGTAGAACAGCAGCAAGTTTCCCTTAAGTGAATCACCCAAGGTTTATCGAACTCAGGGAGGTAGAGGTCAAAGATATTCCTCTCAAGCAACCCTGCAATTAAGATACAAGAAGTCTCTTGTGTCCCCAACACACCCAATACACTTGTCAGATGTATAGGTGCACTAGTTCGGCGAAGAGATAGTGAAATACAAGTGATAGGGATGATTATAAGTAGTAACTGCAATCTGAAATAAAGATGGCAGCAAGCAAACATGTAGCAGAACTTGTTGTAAACGGTGTTTCAATGCTTAGAAACAAGGCCTAGGGATCATACTTTCACTAGTGGACACTCTCAACAATGATCTCATAACTGAATAAGTAAAAGCTACTCTTAAACACTCTCTTGTTGGATAACAAACACCATTCATTGTGTAGGGCTACAAAAGCACACCTCAAGCCGGAGTAAACAAGCGCCACAACGTCATAAAGGAATCACACACGGTGCACACACTGTCACCTTTACACCGTGGAGAGTACCGGAGTTCATATTAAAGTAACCTATAGAGTGCATAATAGATAAAGAGTAACATCTACATATTCAACTAGATTAGCACAACTGAACACAAGTAAATACTGCTCGGGATTATTCTCCTTCTTGATAACAAGAGTACTACGTGTAGGGCTGCAAAAGCACTCCTCAAAGTCTGAGTAAACAAACACCACATTCCCAAGAATAAGCCATGATAAATGTCTAAATTATTCATAGAGTCACACAAGTACCCACACTGTCACCTTGATACCGTGTTGTCACAATGACTCCAGAAACTAGACAAAATCACTTGAGTAGCATAAACATTATTAATGTATTCAGCGATACTAGCAATACACATGATCACATAAAGATCACACCATGTGAGAGAGAGATGAACCACATAGCTACCGGTAGAGCCCTCAGCCTCGGGGGAGAACTACTCCCTCCTCATCATGGGAGTCAGCAGCGGCGATGAAGATGGCGGTGGGTGTCGATGGAGATGACTCCGGGGGCAATTCCCCGTCCCGGCGGCGTGCCGGAACAGAGATTCTGTCCCCCGAAACTTGTCGTCGATGGCGGCGGCGCTGCGGAACTCTTCTGGAAATATGACTTGGTTTTAGGGTTTTCGCTCTGGGCAAATAGGCGAAGGGGCAACGTCGGTGGAGGCTCGAGGGGCCCACACCACCTGGTGGCGCGGCAGGGGCCCACCCGCGCGGGGTGGTTTGGCCACCTCGGCGCCCTCCTTCGTCTCTCCTTCGGACTCCGTGACGGTGCTGGAAAAATAGGGACGTGGCCTTTTGTTTCGTGCAATTCCGAGAATATTCGCAGAAGTACTTTTCTGAAACCAAAAACAGCAGAAAACAGGGAACTGGCACTGTGGCATCTTGTTAATAGGTTAGTCCCAGAAAATGCATAAAAGTGATATGAAGTGTATATAAAACATGTAGCAATGGTATAATATAAGCATGGAACATCAGAAATTATGGATACGTTGGAGACGTATCAAGCATCCCCAAGCTTAGTTCTACTCGTCCTCGAGTAGGTAAAACGATAACAACAAATAATTTCTGAGGAGACATGCTTTCACACAATCTTGATCATAATATTGTAAGCATGTAAGCTGTGATCAAATCATTCAAAGCAAATGTATATAGTTGATATAAAGATAATAAAGCAAGAGTCAAACAAGCTAAAAGTTTTCATGAACTATTGCTTAAAGACATGAAACCGTACAAGGTTCATTAAAGATGTTTAAGTATCCAGCATAGGAGTTCTATCCTTCAATCCAAGCATCAAGCAAATTTTCATAACATAGAAGGATTCAGCCAAGTAAACATAAACATGAACGTCATGAATCAACTGTTTCGAAGTCTACTCAACCGGTGAGCGCAAGCATTTGGTATTGGCACCATGATGTTATGGCAAAGAGAACATTAATGGGGGTTTGGAAGGCCAATGGAAGAAAGTCTCACAAAGCTATAAGTGATCATTAGACAAGAGGAAGTCTTATAATCGAAGCTATGTAAGGAGTAGTGATTGCCATGCAACGGATGCACATAGAGCTATATGTGTATGAAAGCTCTCCAATGGAACTAGTGGGGGTGCATCCAACTTGGTTGCTCATGAAGACCTAGAGCACTTTTGAGGAAGCTCATCATTGGAATATACAACCCAAGTTCTATAGTGTAAATTCCCCACATAGTTATACTAGTAGAACATGAAAACTCTCTCACATGGAGTATAGGTGCTAAACATGAGCACAAATGATGACTATGAATACTGCAGGTGCTAACATGAGCACAAGTGTGATAAAGGATAGTAATGTTGCCCCCTTTTTCTTTATTCTTTTTTTTTCTTTTTCTTTTTTTTCTTTTTTTTCTTTTTCTGTTTCTCTTTTCGATGGCCTCCATGGCTCTTTTCTAGCAGGGGCAACACTCTAATATGATTACAAACTTTTTGGTACAAATAACTCATAATGAACAAAACATGATGTATAAAACTGTATGCCTCTGCCAGTGTAGCAGGATGTGCAATGATCTAGCGTAACATGGGTAAACCACACATCAGCTGTATAGAATCATGCAAAGCAATATATGTGATGAATGACAACAAGTCATGTAATGTAAGATGGAGTTGCATGGCAATATATCTCGGAACAGCTATGGAAATGCTGTGGTAGGTAGGTATGGTGGCTGTTTTGAGGAAGATGTATGGGCTTATGTGTAGGAGAACAAGAGGAAGTCCTCCCACGGGGTTGGATGTACTGGCGAAGTATGCACAACTCTCAATGTGAGCAGAAGGCAATGCACAGCACCGAAGAGGCTAGCAAATATGGATGGTGGAAGTGCCAAAAACCGTAGCTTAACATTAGTCAAAAAGAACTCACAAGTTTATTGCAAACAACTAGCAGGTTCAACATTAAGAGCATGATTAAAATTCACTCCAAGAAGGGCCGTTCACGGCGGTACAAGTACCCCGTTAGATCCCTCGACCTTCAGCACAACTTAGTTATTACAATGAACTTTCAGACATGGAAAGCTATCAAGTCCAACTACACCTTCAACAATTTTAGAGTTTGTAGTACGGTACAAGCTTAAAGACAACAATCCACTAATGATTTTAACTTAATTAACCAGCAAGCTTTACCATCTAAATATCTCAAAACATTTGCAAAGAATCAAGTTATCAAAGTTTCAATGATCTACAAGATTATGCAAGTTTTCATACCACTACCACATGCAGCATTTTCTTTCTTCCAAGCAAACACCAACAACTTACTTAAACATAAACTCTCCAAATGATAATATAATGCAGCAAGAGAGTATTTATAAACACGTGCTAACAGCTCAAAGAGATGCATGAAAAACAGGAGCTAAAAGCACTGCAGTAGCTAGTTAAGAATACTCAACAAATATAAGTGAAGAACATGAGTATTCACATGAAAAAGCGGAGCGTGTCTCTCTCCCACACAAGGATTGCTAGGATCCGAATTTATTCAAACAAAACAAAAATAAAAGCACACAGACGCTCCAAGTAAAGCGCATAAGATGTGAAAGAATTAAAATATAGTTTCACTAGAGATGACCTGATAAGTTGTTGATGAAGAAGGGGATGCCTTGGGCATCCCCAAGCTTAGACGCTTGAGTCTTCTTGAATATGGGGATGAACCACGGGGGCATCCCCAAGCTTAGCTTTTCACTCTTCTTGATCACATAATATCACCCTTCTCGCTTGATCCTTGAAAACTTCCTTCACACCAAACTCAAGACAGTTCTCATTAGAGGGTTAGTGCATAATCAAAAATTCTCATATTCTGTAATGATACAATCATCCCAAAGCTTCTGGACATTAGCTACAGCCACCAATGCTTTGTGGAGCAAAGAAATCCACACAAACACAGTAAAAGAGCGAATGCAAAACAAAAGGCAGAATCTGTCAAAAACAGAACAGTCTGGAATGACGAATTTTTTCGAGGCACTTAAGTTGCTCAGATGGATCTGGCCAAAATAATGAAAGTTGCGTACATATCTCAGGAAGATGCGTGATTTTTTCAGAATTTTTGAATTTTCTACAGGGAGAAAGCTCAAATCGTGACAGCTAAAAATCTGTTCTGCGCAGAAATCCAAATCTTGCATCAACTTTCAATATAGAACTTTACTTGGCACAACAATGCGATAAAATAAAGATACAAAGGAGTTGCTACAGAAGTGACAAAACTCCTTGACTCAAAGAAAATAAAAATAACAGCAAATAAAAACGATGGGTTGTCTCCCATAAGCGCTTTTCTTTAAAGCCTTTTAGCTAGGCATAGTGATTTTGATAATGCTCATATGTATAAGAGTTGAATATAAGAGAGCATCAAAAGCAAATACCAAACACATTTAAGTCTAACCCACTTCCTATGCAAAGGAGTCTTGTAAGAAAAAATATGAAGCATAAGTGACTAGCATAGAAGGCAAAACAAGTGCAACTTCAAAAATTTCAACAAAAGAGAGGAGACTTAATATTATTGTGATATATGAACGTGTCTCCCTCTCTCATAAGGACCAGTAGGTCTTAAAGTACCCAGCAAATAAAAGCAAATCAAGAGAAAGCTCAAAACTTCATCATAAAGAGAGAATTTAGTAACATGAAGATTTCTATAACCATACTTTCCTCTCTCAAAATAATTTTCAGCGGCATCATGAATAAACTCAACAATATAGCTATCACATAAAGCATTCTTATCATGATCCACATGCATAAAGTATCATTACTCTCCACATAAGCATAACAATTTTATTAGTAATAGTGAGAGTAAAACTATCACAACCATCATTGTATTCATCATAAATTGCAGGCATAGTATAATCATAATAAACTTTATCCTCCATAGTAGGTGGCACCAAAATACCACTATCATTATAATCATCATAAATTGGAGGCAAAGTATCATCAAAGAAAATTTTCTCCTCAAAACTTGGGGGACTAAAAATATCATATTCATCAAAACCAGCTTCCCCAAGCTTAGACTTTGCATAGCATTAGCAATAATGGTGTTCAAAGAATTTATAGTAATACATTGCTACCATCATGCAAACAATCCATAGGTTTTTTAATTTTCTCTTCAAAAGCATCATGTCCTAATTCAATATAAAGTTCATAAAGATCTCTAATTTTTTTGTTGTTTTCCATTAAGCCTAACTAGTGAAAATAAAAACAAGAAACAAAAAGAAATAATTGCAGAATCTAAAGGAGATACCTTCCAACGCTTACCTCCCCGGCAACGGCGCCAGAAAATAGCTTGATGTCTACGTGTGCTTCTATTCTTGTAGACAGTGTTGGGCCTCCAAGAGCAGAGGTTTGTAGAACAGCAGCAAGTTTCCCTTAAGTGAATCACCCAAGGTTTATCGAACTCAGGGAGGTAGAGGTCAAAGATATCCTCTCAAGCAACCCTGCAATTAAGATACAAGAAGTCTCTTGTGTCCCCAACACACCCAATACACTTGTCAGATGTATAGGTGCACTAGTTCGGCGAAGAGATAGTGAAATACAAGTGATAGGATGATTATAAGTAGTAACTGCAATCTGAAATAAAGATGGCAGCAAGCAAACATGTAGCAGAACTTGTTGTAAACGGTGTTTCAATGCTTAGAAACAAGGCCTAGGGATCATACTTTCACTAGTGGACACTCTCAACAATGATCTCATAACTGAATAAGTAAAAGCTACTCTTAAACACTCTCTTGTTGGATAACAAACACCATTCATTGTGTAGGGCTACAAAAGCACACCTCAAGCCGGAGTAAACAAGCGCCACAACGTCATAAAGGAATCACACACGGTGCACACACTGTCACCTTTACACCGTGGAGAGTACCGGAGTTCATATTAAAGTAACCTATAGAGTGCATAATAGATAAAGAGTAACATCTACATATTCAACTAGATTAGCACAACTGAACACAAGTAAATACTGCTCGGGATTATTCTCCTTCTTGATAACACAAGAGTACTACGTGTAGGGCTGCAAAAGCACTCCTCAAAGTCTGAGTAAACAAACACCACAGTTCCCAAGAATAAGCCATGATAAATGTCTAAATTATTCATAGAGTCACACAAGTACCCACACTGTCACCTTGATACCGTGTTGTCACAATGACTCCAGAAACTAGACAAAATCACTTGAGTAGCATAAACATTATTAATGTATTCAGCGATACTAGCAATACACATGATCACATAAAGATCACACCATGTGAGAGAGAGATGAACCACATAGCTACCGGTAGAGCCCTCAGCCTCGGGGGAGAACTACTCCCTCCTCATCATGGGAGTCAGCAGCGGCGATGAAGATGGCGATGGAGTTGATGGAGATGACTCCGGGGGCAATTCCCCGTCCCGGCGGCGTGCCGGAACAGAGATTCTGTCCCCCGAAACTTGTCGTCGATGGCGGCGGCGCTGCGGAACTCTTCGTGGAATATGACTTGGTTTTAGGGTTTTCGCCTCGGGGGACTAAATAGGCGAAGGGGCAACGTCGGTGGAGGCTCGAGGGGCCCACACCACGTGGCGGCGCGGCCAGGGTCCCACCCGCGCGAGCAGGTGGTGTGGCCACCTCGGTGCCCTCCTTCGTCTCTCCTTCGGACTCCGTGACGGTGCTGGAAAAATAGGGACTTCGCCTTTTGTTTCGTGCAATTCCGAGAATATTCGCAGAAGTACTTTTCTGAAACCAAAAACAGCAGAAAACAGGAACTGGCACTTCGGCATCTTGTTAATAGGTTAGTCCCGGAAAATGCATAAAAATGATATAAAGTGTATATAAAACATGTAGCAAATGGTATAATATAAGCATGGAACAACAGAAATTATGGATACGTTGGAGACGTATCAATAGGTCCAAATTACGTCTTAACCCAATTGTGCAATGTGTGGCGGAGATTAGCGGGCCAATGTAGGCCACATCCCCTAGCCCAAGAAGTATTCCAAACACACTTGGTAATTAGTCCCCCCTCCCTATCCCTAAAAAAAAATAGTCCCCCCTCCCTCCCCAAACTTTCGCCCTACAGCAAACTGGTGCGCCGGTTCTGTGGAGCCTTAGCACGACAACTTCCCGACTGTGTACTACAACGAGTTTTGCCTGGCTCTGATGATGGAAGGGCGATGATCATGGTGCGCTTTCGGCTCGCTCTAGTGTTCGAAGTCTTCGCTAGGTGGTCTACAGATCTGGATGTATTTTTTTTTACTTCTGGTGTTTTTTGTACTATCTTGAAAGTTGATGAATAGATCGGAAGTTTTTCTCGCAAAAAAGAAAAAAACCATCACCTCTCAAGCAAATTGGCCGAAGATCCACCATTTCCCAGACATCAATGGCAGAAGACTTGCAATATCAGTCGCCAGCGTTGAAAAAATATCAAAATCCCACAACATATTGGTGTTGATTATCTGCAACCCGCCTACTATTCAGAAATGAGAGCGTTTATCAGGTAATTATTCAAAATTCTCGATGAATCTATAAACAACCTAGTAATTCAATCAATATTCATTGATTTAATCCTGGAAATTTCGAGCGGGTATTTTGAGCATGCTGAAATTGTTGCCCATTTTTTATTGATCACGCAATTTTTTTTGTCAAATTTCTCAAAATTCGAAAAGAAAAGGCATAAAGCTCCAAATATTCAACAACATGACTAGGAGCGGCGCCGCATAATTGCCTTCCTATGCGCCGGTTCACACTTCTCACATGCATGCAAGTAATTAGCTCCTCACACCTTTTGCATGCATGTATTTCACTCATCTCTCTATATATCTCATGCATGCAAATGAGGACATCGTCCAAAATTCCCTTAGTTATTAAACTTGATTTTATCTCTCAGATCATACAAACGATTGACGTTTCGTTTTCACCATTGGCTTGGTCTTGACGATACTTTCACTTGGAAAGGTTTCATGTTGGCATATTATGACAACTATTTGTCAGTTTTCACTTATTTGCTGGAATATACACTACTTAGTTGTTATAATATTAATTACTTGGTTGTCAGTATCATCTATGTCATTTTACATCACTTCTGATGTATTGTAGATGCTAAGTTTTTTCGTCTTCAGTTTTTTTGAAGTTGTCTACCGCGGATGTTTGTGATGTTGCCTACCGCTATTATGAAGTTCTGTACCGTTGTTGCGAAATTTGTCTACCGATATAATGAAGATGCTCAGTTGATTTTAACTGTTATGACCTTTTCTACTGTTATTTGTTAAGTTGCCTACCGTTGTTGTGAAGATGCTAAGTGGCTTTCAATTGCTACGAAGTTGCCTACTGATGTTGCGGAGTTTTCTACCACCGTCCTCGATGTAGTTTTTGGTTGCACACCAAAGTTTCTTCGCCGCGCACCAAAAATGTTTTGCCGCACACCAAAGTTGTTTTTTTTTGTCAAAACATATGAACTTGGGATCTAATTTTGAGTATCTCATCACGATAAGTCCAAAACTGAAATTGGATTCTATTTCTGATGGTCTTTCTAAAAGTTTTATTATTTTACAGTTCTCAAAAAGAGAATTATTTGCATGACGTCACCCTTTTGCACTCATGTGCTCGAGACTACCCAAATTTTGTTTTTTAAGGGTGCTCTCGGGATGCCTAACAAAACGCATATGCGCTGCCTGTTACGTATCGTTCATATAAAGAATGCATGGCATGGGCATGGCTCGATCCACTGACGGTGCAAGTTTGCCACTCCCTTCTGATGACATCGCATGACACCATGACACGGCAGCAAGGCGACGCAATTGGGTCGCGTGACCTATTATTCATCTCCCTGATTCGTTGCCTTTTTTGCTGCTCAAGTGGATCCCTTCTGCCCAGGGGCTGATGGTCCATCCATGCATCGATCGATCCATCGTCCATAATGATGGCCCTAATCAAAGGAAACGGTTTCATAATATTCTCCCATATAGTCCCATGTGATTCATTGCCACTACTACCTTTTTTTTTCGCGAATCATTGCCACTACTAACCACTTGATCCTACGTTAGTACTACTTAGTAGCATGCAATTGCAAGTAGCTTCCGGGATCCATTGCCTACTTGAAACCGTAGTTGAAGAATGCGAACCACTGCTTTTGCAGGCCCGGAAATGCATTTACGTGGACACTAGAAGAAAAAAGGGCAGACAGTTCGAGCAGGCCTATAAAGAAATGTCGCTAGGACACACGGAAGTAGAGCGAGCGAAGGTCGTGCTCAAGAAGAATTTCTGCTTTGGTCGCACTCAAGCTGAGCACCACCATGTTAGCTGTAGAACCGTTTCCGGATGTTTGCCTCGTTCTAACTCCAGAGTCCAGACCACTTGGCTCAACATCGATCGAACGTTGCCCTGTTAGTTGCAGAACTGTGCTTTGATCGACTATGACAAGGCGAGAGCAAGCACGGTTAATGCGCTCCATCTCGAATCGAACGTTGCCCAATACCGCTTTTCAATCGAGTACCACAGGAAAGCAACCTCTCAAACATAAAAGGGTAAAATAAAAAGAAATCGAAGGGAAACTATATGGAGAAGAATCATGTATATAATTGAGCTAGCTAACTGCATGCACAGTTCTGGCATGCCGCCTCATGACATGAGTCGCCACACACGCTGTACGATCTCCTCTCCCTACCATCATATCCGAAAAAATAGAAGGAGATGCGGATATACTCTTCCACAAGCGGCGACGTCGGTGATCCGTAACAGGCGGACACAGCAACGTCATCGTTTCCACCAACGGTGGGCTCCTTTTGATTCGTAGGATATGAAAAATCAAGGAATATGAAACCAATATATTTGAAATGGCATGTCTAATTGAATCCCATGGAGAGCAAAAATTTCTTTAATTGTGGTGATTTTTTTTCCCATGAGTTTGGACCTCATTTATTCCTATAATGTTTGCATTACAAGATTTTTCTTTAGGAAAATTCTCTATGAGACGTGATCTTATGAATCAAACGGCTTTTGAAGGAAAAAATCTCATAGGAATTCAATTTATCCAATGCAAAAATCCTATGAATCAAAGCAGCGTTTAAAGGATGAGCCCATACAGCCCCCGCCGGTTACACCCGCGTCTCTTTCCTAGTACTCGATCCATCGATCACTAGATCCCCTGGCGCGGCTTGCCGCGCGCCACCCGTTGTTGACATTGGTTTTCGGTTTTGTTTTCGGTTTGCAAAACGTTATGATAAAAGTTCATAATATGGCACTAACAATCAATAACTACCGTACATAATGGTATTATAGGTTTAGAGCAAAGCACAAAGCTCTTACGTAGAAAGTCTACACCCAGGCACCAACATTTGACTATGCTAATCGATTAAAACAGTATGGTAAGCATAATTATTATTCCACCGATCTGTAAAAAGTCATATGCATCTTAATAAGAATGAGAGTTAAAGAGAAAATTCTACAACACCATAAAAAACCTCCAATCAAATATATAATATATATATAAGTGGCAAAAATGTATAATCCAGTGATCAATAGGGACAAAATATCAAATAAAACAGACTGCTCACTGTCCAAGCAGACATAACATATAGAAAATATATTGTCGTCAGGCCTAGCCCTTACAGATCATTGTCTTAGTTCCATAGTAGTATAATTCCATGGGCAACACCACCATGAGATAAAGAGCTGACACTTCAGTAAGTATTGATTATTTACAATGGTAGTCAATGGGTAAATTCCCATGTGAACCGTAATATAAATAAAAGTTGAAAGAAACTTTGCAAGCGAAGAAAATATAGTAAAGATATGAAAAGCATAGAAGAGGTACATCAGCATTGTATACATGAGGAGATGAAAGAAACAGCAGTGACCATATCATCAGGAGATGGAAGACAATTTATTTGACTAATTATTGCTGTTCCTAAAAGCCATCAGACCATAAAACCAAATTTAGTTGACTAACTATCAGCAGACTAAGCAAGGTAGGCAAATAAATAGTCAGCTAATCAGCCATAACGTACACTAAGAAATACCTACAGCCACCATAGCTAAATTCTATTAATATGTAAAGCACATATAGATCAGCCCAACCTCTATTAACATGTAAAGCACATACAGATCAGACCCATGTATATTAATATGTAAAGCAAAGCACACGTAACTCAGCCCCACATTTGTCTGTATCATCAACAGAACCCATAGTGTTACTTCAGGCCTTGAGCTTACCAGCAGAAAACATAGCACAAATCAAGCTGCGTCAGCAGCAATCTTCAGGCAGTAGTCACCAACCACGCGACGACCTGCAAAAGGAGCAAAAAACACCACAAGCGTGTTAGGCAAAAACAAAGAAAACACAACACCACAGACTGCAAGATCATAGAGCTGAAAAAGAAAAAAAAATCAACAAAGCACGCAGCACAACCAAGCCTTGAGGACATATAAAATAAAGAAGAAAAGAAGAAGAACGAAAATAACATGCAAGAACGGGAGGGATACGCGTGGTAGGAGGAGTAGGAAAAGGATAGGGAGTGACCTCGTTCACTGCTGCCTCCCTCCCTCCTCGAAGCTGGGAGGTGAAGGTTTCTTCTTGGTGTTAATGAACTGCAAGAAACAAAGTAGACAGGGAGGGATTAGCTAGGCATGCACATGGGAGTAGCAGTATACACTTTTGCAAGTTAAAAGATGATGGATTCATAGTAGTCTAGCTAGGGTAATTCGCAGCAGAAGAAGAGTGAAGCGGGAAGTAGGACCTTTTTTCGGGTGGTAATTTGCAGGTCGTCCGTGGCCATGGTAAAAAAATTATCCAGCCGACGCAAGCTGAGGCTGCTTGGTTCTGTTGTGAATCAAGACTGCGTGAGCAGAGCAGAGCAGAGCAGCGGTGGAAGGGAGAAGGCATGGGAGAAAAGGGGAAGGATGGACTGACCTAGGAGGTTCTCGTGGATCTCTTCCTCCTCCTCATGGCTGCGTCGGCTCTCCCTGTGAAGACGCCCTGCGAAAATAAAGAAGGCGTGAGAAATGGAATGGAAGGACGACGCGCTGTCGGGAGGGCGGAGGAGGGCTTGACCTAGGAGGCGGCGGATCTGGTCGATCTTCCGGCCATGTCCATGGCGGCGACGATCTTGGAGGTGGGCGGCGACTGGCCTTGGATGGGGTGGCCGAGAGCAGGTAGGGCTCCAGCAGCCTAGCAGGAGCCTCGTCGTCGTCGACCCGTTGGCGGCGAAAGGCGAGCAGGTAGAGCTGTAGTAGTCCCCACCCGCCATTGACACTGGTTTTCGACTTGAAAAACTTTATGATAAACATTTATAACATGACATGATAGTCAATAACAAATATATATCAGTGGCATTATATGTTTAGAGCAAAGCACAATGCATTTGACTATGGTTATCAATTGGTAAAATGGTATAGTAAAAGCTTATATGAAAAGTAATATAAGAATTAAAGTTGAAAGAGAAAGTCCTGCAGCACCAAAAGCAAGAACATCTCCAACCAAAAATATATATAGAATATGTGAATCACAAAAAAGGTGAATTGTAATCCAGGGATTGCAACTCCGAGGTAGACAACAGGCACACAATATCAAATAAAATAGACTACTCAATCACTGTCCAACCAGACATAGAGAACACAAATGAAATATATTGTAGGCCTAGCGCTTACAGATCATTGTCTTGGTTCCATATTAAGTATAATTCGATGGACATACAGAAGGTTTACATATATTTGCATCACTCTTAGAGGAATGCAAGATGCCCCATACAATAGAAATACAATATTAAAAGGAACAAAGCCTTTGATTTCTCACAAATTGAACAAAATTCATGTAAACGTAGATCACATATGGCAGGCCAATGTAATTGCATGGCAGGACTCAATGACCATAATTAACTGCTCCCTGGTTCACACGAAGCTGTTGGTTTGTATGAATTTGTTGACAGCATACATTGCACATTAATTTGCATAGGTAAATTCACACCGAGTTTTTGCACAAGGTAACACCACACCTAGTGACCATGTCTGATGTCCCGTTTCTCTGTGGAGCTTCCTGAACTGACAATCAAAAATCATGAGAAATAAAATGGAGACGTGTCAAACAGAAAGTGGTTAAAAGTAAGGATCAATGCACAATACTTATGGAAGTGCAGGATTTCCGTGAGTTTATGTGGCAAATGGGAGTGTACGCTTACCTGATTGAGGGAGAATATAAATGGAGGAGGCATTGTAATTGTATTTGTCAATGCTGATGTTCTGTTGGCGGTCTGGAAGTATGATGAATTCCCATCAGCCTTGAAGATAATTCCTGGCTTCATAAGATATGACGGTGTGACCTGTGAAGGCATAGTCTCCATAAAGCATTGTTGGGACGATACAGTATTGGGTTATCCTTGTCACCTTGTGAGGCGGCACATCTGGCAGAAATAAGTTTGTCATTCTCTTCCTGATTGTGGCATGGTACTATATGGAATGAGGTTATATTGATTTAACTATTTCTGGAATGGAGCTTGTATTGATCTAACTATTTCTCAAAATAATATATGGATTTTATTACACATGCGTGCAAGCAGGTTCACCACAGCCTGTAGGCTACTTTAGTTGTTCTCAGCTTCCCCTAGTGTAAATGTAGAAAATATGAGATCGAATGGTTGGTTGATTGCTTTTTATTTATTTTAAAAGAAAACAGCTACTAAAATAATGCTTTGCAAATGAGACCTCAAGAGTCTGAACTATATAGACTGGAAAAAGGAAATTAAAGCAGCGATGCTTAACCTATGTATCATGTAAGACTGCCATGTAGGATTGCTGATACCTTGGACACGGCATTCGGATCCCTGTAAACCGCATGCTGCAAGAGCCGCCAAGATTTGGATGTGTTGAGCTTCTTCGAGTTGGCGATGGCTGAGACGATGCCAGGGAATGCTGTGGTGCCCAAGTCGTGCTGGTCTGATTAGCACCGACAGATAAAAACAAACACAAAGTGGCATAATCATTCTTATTGCAGCATCAAAAGTTGCAGCAGTGAAAAGGATGTATAGCTAAAACATGAACCAAGTAAGGACTTGAGCTATAAGTAGATCATCCCAGACAAAACTCTGAATATGCACAAAACTGTAAGCAACATTTACTTTAAGTATGAGAAATATTATAATTCCTCACAGCCACGAATCACACCTCATTTAGGCGATAAACTTGAACTAAAGACATATACGTTGGCATGCACAACATCGTAGGAAATTTAGGTGCTGTGGAACCTATCTAGAAAAATAATTGGTCTAACCAGTTACACATATTTATCTGTTGTTCTAAGAATAGATACTGCGAGCTAAATATTGGAAATTCCAATGTAGAACTGAACATATTGACTAAACCTTGCAACAACGTGTATTTTTAATTTTAGGGAAACCATTGCAACAACATATATTCAGTCCATCATGAATAACTCTAGGATTTGTAACCAGATAGCAAATTGAGAACAAAACAATTAGTCTTCAATCGCTATCTACAGCAGCTAATTTTAAGCCACTATCTAGTACCTCAAAGGTGATATGCCAAAACGGAACCCTGGGCCACTATCTAGTATCTACAGCAGCTCTGGTACGGTGAGGGCACGGTACATATGGGACCTTCTCGAGATCAGTGGAGCAAACCCAACCATTCAAGAACTTCGTTTGTCTCACGGCAATAGGCATATCGACTAATCATGCGCATGTCAATTTCAATTTGCCTCGTCGCACTCATATCTATACCTAAGACCATCTATTTCATATGGCCTTCTTGCCAAATAAAAAGGACTATTACCTATGATTTTCGAACCATTTATGTAAGAATAAACCATGAGCTCGAGTCGCAGCCTAATAATCAACCTACGCTGAGTTGAGTCGTCTAGGGTAAAGGTCAGAATGCCCTTCTCTGCAGAGGAGGCAATAGCGTGGAGGCGGGAGGTTCAGCAGTGCGCCTACAGGCTACTTTGTTTTCAGCTTCCCTGTATAAATATAGAAAATATGAGATTGAATGGTTGGCTGATTGCTCTTTAATTTTATTTAAGAACATGTCACACAAACAAAGAGCTTACAGAGAAACAAAGAAAATAGTAGGGCCAAGCAAGATATGCAACTAATATATCATGCTATTAACTTGTTTTACATAACAACAACATAGAGGTAACCATCATGCAACTTAGTGAAGCGATGAAAATGCCATTCTACTTACACGGAGCTCCTTCATCTTCTAAGAAGGAAACTGTAGTTCAAAACTGAAGAGCAAATTGTAATCATGTTGTTGCAGGAAAGATTGGCCTTTACAACGTCAGCGCTCTGGATCAGCTCAAGGCCTGCAAAAATAGACAAATCATTGTTTTCTCAGAACAACAAAATTCGTATGAAGGAAACACCAAGCATTTTTCATGTTCAGTCCATACTTTAATTTGAATGTTAAAAGGCTTAACGTTACACAAAAGATGACTTTGTGCAACAAAAATTCAGTTCAAGACAGTACAATAAACTGACCACGGAGAGCAAAACACCCAACCAAATTGCACAATTAGGTTCCGAATAGTACTTCCTCTAGCTGAACCTATTGACTCACTTCAGAACAACACAAGCTAGGATTGAATTAGATTCGTTTATTTGAGTTGGTTCGGTGCTCCAAGTCAAATAATTGATGCTTGAAAACTATCTGGTGCCCTAGTCCTCGATGGGCTACAGGAAGGGAATAAACGAACCACATCAAACCAACCATGTCCCCATGTTCACAAAATAAACACCAAATAAGGTGGCAAATACATGTATTTCAAGATTAACTTGTTCTCAAATGGTGCCTGGTCCATGCTAAAAACGGTAAAAAGAAAGAAGCTGAATGTAATGAATATTACCTGCATGTGATTAGCAACATCCCAAGCTCTTTTTCTACCTCTCTCACGAAATTATGAACTGACGATTGTATGCAAGTCCAGATAAGGTTAAACCCTGAAACATCACAGAAGAGTACTCGAATTTGAAGTTTCTAAAATCGAGCTCGTAATATAAGCAGAAAACAAAGAAACACATTTTGACAGCCACAAAAATAACAGTGACCAAAATCTGAGAATTGCACAGAAGTAATAATCTTACTGGTACAAAAACAATGATCAAATGGACAATGATGAGGTCTCCCAGAGTTGTGAGCAGATCCATCAGATGCTATTCCCGAACCTGCAAGAATTGGATATGTAAGTACCTATAAACGTAAATGTTTGAACCAAATGAAGAAAATATTTCACATCATATCCATTGAAGCTAATTATTCCATGATGGAATATGAAAAGGGGCAAAATAAAGCCTATAGCTCCCATACAGGAAAGATAACGAAGAGAAAATAGAGGAAATAACTTCAACCATCTTACAAATACTTGATTTGTTTTATATTTTTCTTGGATTTGATGGAAAATCCTAGTTAAATAGCACCATCTATCATTTATTTCATGAGTGGAAACAATAATTTCAGCACCACCCAAGTATTCCTGCATTCCTTCAACAACAGGGGCTACAAAAAATACATTTCTCTGATTCAATATCAGAAAACAACCAATATGTGTCACAGAGAGGAGAAACCTGCTAGCGGCCTCGTCCAGTTCAGTGACGGCCTGTAGATCGACATGCAAGCCAGTATAGATTTTTAATAGACGCAGTACTAAGTTGAGAACGTCTTAACCGGAACTACTACACAACGGTACAAAAGACACACATAAAGCAGTTCAGTCTAACAGAAAGTGCCCCGCAATACACAATAGTTCAGTCTAACTGAAGTGAACATAAATCACCTTGGACCATGGCTACTACGGGAGTGACTATTAATTTAGAGTTAGGAATATGAATTCAACCTCATTTATCCAAATGTTTCTGCAAACGGGTACCTATATATTTAAGCCTATGACCCATGGTTCAAATGTCGAGAAGATTATTCCAACTTCATCGGTGGGGCTTTGTTCAAGAGAGTAGTTAAGAAGCAGTGAAGCATGATGCTTCATATCTACTGAGAAAAGTTAGATATGCTAGGAGAGAGCACATAATTATGTGAAAGAAGCCATGGGAATGCAGCAAATATAACATGACTAAGATCTGGCAGCACAAAAACAATAATCGGCAACCACAGAATGCAGACGATAAGAGACTGGCTTATTGCTTACAGGTTTGTAAGGAAAGATATGGAAATAACATTAGTACACAAAAATTTGAAACACATATGATGATATTACGGACAAAACAAAATGGAGAGGCAAACATGTGATTAATGAAAGCACGTATGAAACTGGCATTTCCCTGTTGACAGGAGAGCAGCATGGAATGAAATGTAGATCATGATTATTTTCTTAAATAATACACCAACAGCTATGAAGAAAAAGAACATCAAATTGCATAATAATGAAAAAATAGCATCTCAGGTTATCCTAAATTAAAGCAACATAAGTGCGTTTACCACGAATAATAATCAAAATTGAAATGACTCATGATAATTGGAAAATCCTCACCTCTTGTTTTGGATTACACCAAGAAGTATAAAACATAAATCCATATTATCCTTGATCTTCTCTTTTCTTTGAGCCGTTCAAAAATAGCTTACAATTTAATTTATGAATCAACTTCCCTGATTATGCAAGCTGCATAAAAACAGGGCCCATTCCGTCACTTCCAAATAGAACAAAGAAATTGACAATACGAAAGGGCAAAGATGATATGAAATTACTCTGAAATTCATGTCTCACATTTGTTCACCACTGGAGCTATCTACACAACACTAAAGAACCATTGCAGGCATCAGTATACAATCTATCAATATGTACTATGAAATCCAGTAGATACATCAAGCATGTAAGATCTGATCAATAAATAATAGGTAACTAAAACGTATGTAATGGCAACCAGGAGCATGTACACGAGCAGATCAAAGGAAGTTTGCTACTTCTGATCAAGACAGATGGTGTGCACTACTAAGAAACAACCAAGAATCTCCGTGCAAAGAAGCATTTGTCATGGAGAGACAACCATCCACCACCACAGAATATAACAAACATAGTGCAGAGCAAGATAATGAACCTTAATCGAGAAAACTCACCCCAAATTTCAGCTAGCAACCAATGGATAGAACAACATCTGTAGGAAGCATGGGCAAGGCAAACATATCACAGAGGCCATAGATCCGGCCTAAACTGACTGCAAGATCACCGGATAGACAAATCAAAAATGAAAAAACGTAGATGAACAAATCGGCCAGCATATATAACTAAGAAAAACCAATCAAAGGCTCACCGTCATACCTTGGGAGGCTGGAAGCCGGACTGCTCTCAGTTGCCGTGCTGGATGCCGGTCTGCTCGCCATGGCCGCGCTCGTGAGGCTGGAGGCCGGGATGCGCCGGCCTCTCCCTTCTCCGGCGAGCCCCGATATGGCAGTAGGTACGGCGCATCGTGCCGCCAGAAAGTCTCCTCTTCTTCTTCCCTCGCCGTCTCTTGCTGGGCGCTGGAGAAGGACACGGCGGCCGACGCAACTCTAGCCGAGGCGGCGAGGACTCCAGGCGGCGGCGAATCAGGGTGAGGGCCGGCAGCGGCTTAGACACAGCGGCGGCCTTCCTCTCCATCCAGGACATGCGAACCAGGAAATAAATTAACAGAAAATACACCTAAATCTAGGCGAAATCTGGGCAAAATATTTCGAATCTGGGAAGGAAAAGCTCACCTTTATCAGCCTCTCCAGTGGTGCAGCTCGAGCTCGTCGTCAGGGAGCACGGCGGGCGGAGCAGGGCAGGTCTGGCAGGGGCGAATCAGCGGCGACCCAGCTTGGCTCGTTGTCACGGTGGCTGAGAAACTCCACGTGCATCTCCTTTTCGAGCGCTGCTCCGGTGGGAGAGACACAGCTCGGGCCGGCCGGCGACGCGACCAAGAAGAGGAGAAGCACGGTGGCGCGCGCGTGCGGGAACCATGGATAAGGCTCCCAGCACTGTAGAAACACACACCACGACGGCGCAGGAAAGAAGAGGCTCGAAAGGAGCTGCTACCGCAAAACGGACTCTTTCTCTGTGTAGCGGGACCGGAGCGGGACCGGCGATGTCTGGACCCACTGTCAGTGACTGTTGTTCGATGTAAAAAAAGTAACGCAGGAAACGGACAGTCCAGATTCGCGCTGTAGATCGTCGATCCGACGGCCCAGAAGCGCTAATCGCTGTGAGGAGGCCTTGGGGGCACCCCGTTTACCTCCTTCGATGTCTGTAGAGAACCAGGGGCGGTGGCCAACATAGAAAAAAGTCCAAAATAAATCTTGAACTTGTAGATGAAACCTTTTTAAATAGAATCCTGAACTCCTAATCCCTAAAATTGACACACTAAACTTATCCATCCCGATCAATATCAACCCTGACCAGTACAGGTCCAGCATGCACGGGAACCGCCTGGTCGATCGGACCAGATGCAGCGCACGCACACACACGTGGGCCGGCCCAGGACCGCGCTTGCGAGCCGCTGTTCGCGCCGGTCGCTTTACATTAGCTTGGGTACCTAGCTACTCCACTAGATAGCCGTACGTATTGGTATAGAGAACTCTCATCTTAACTACCCGCCGCCGGCCGGCCGGTTCTACCATGGATGGCCACGCAAAGCTGTGCATTTCCCGAAAGATCCAACTCAAGAGCACGGTCGTGTAGAGAGAAAATTAAGCCTGCATATGCATGTCAGAAAATGGTTCACAGGAGCCAGGTATGCTAGACCCCATCGTCTTTCTATTTATTCCTGTCGATCCAATCCCTGTCTGCTAGACTGCTATTCAGAGTGAGATGCACACCAAATGGCTCACGGGATGTACGAGGCTTGGTTCGACTTTCTTACGCGGCATTGCGTTCGATCTTATCCACAGAAACTCAATACAACTAGAGAATGAACTGACAGTAATTACATTGTTTGGTGAAGAACCGTGACTGCTATTTCTGAATAAACTTTATCGATGATGCTCGTCGCAGGCCGACCACCGTACAGAAACACAGGACTACTCAACCGCCACTTGGGCAATAGATTCGGGCACACGTCCTTATCCGGTCGAGCCTCGAAAGCAACGGCCGGGACCTCCGCGATCAACTGCCACTGCCGTCAAGGCGTCAAATGACGGTGGTCTTCGATAACTTAATCTAGTGCACACCTACTTAACTACCCACGAGGTTGCCGATGACTAGCTACGTGTTAGCATAGTCTTGTTGAACGGCGGCTGTTACTTTTCAAGCAGACAGCAGCCGATCAAAGACCGTTACTCCACAGTGCTTCTTAACTGGCTCATCGATCATGCATGCAATAATTTGTGATCAACCTTCCGACAGGGACAGAACCGAGGACAAACAAACCCGCTTTTTGAAAGATGAGAGGCACAGCCACGGACGGTGCAATGCAAACAGGTCGCTGCTGGTTTGATATGTTTATCTGTGTGCGAGCGAGAAGAGACCGAAGCTCGTAGGACTCTGCCGGCCGGGACGTGAGCAGTGACATGAAGATATATACATCCATCATCAGTGGCGGATCTAGGATAAGATTGATGGGGGTGCCAAGCTTAAGATTGATGGGTTCAACCCTATTATCCAAAGGGCATCTCACATAAAAATTCTACGGTTTGGAACTCCCCAAAATTGTTATGAAACTCCTTCAATGTGAAGAAATAGGCTTTCGCCCCGCTATATAAATATAGCAACCACACGATACAGTCACAAGAACACTGCTGGGGCAAACAACACAGTCACGCACAAAAGAAAAGAAAGAGAAAATAAAGCCGACACCGGCGGATCAACGAAAACAAAAACTCCTTCAATGTAACTAGGGCCTCAATGGCTCAATTATGATCTGATCCCTCCATTAAAACACATGTTAAATAGCATTTTTGACAGCCAAACTTAGCTGAAATCAGTAAAGTCATTTCAAGTAAGCCATCCACATTGGCGTTTTGACATTATCACATCATCTGAGATTCTCGTTAAGAACCAAATACACAATTTGCATTGGCATTTTTGGAATATGTGAGATTCGGATACGTCATTCACATTGGTGGTTTTGTCATTCTCAGACTCTCATATTTAGATACTCATGGCTTATTTCAGATAACTTAGTTGTTTCTGGCTAAGTCTAGGCTGTTAAAAATGTCATCCTAAGAAAGGGGTCAGATTTGTTTTTTTCTTCGATTGGCACTAAAAGTTTCTATTAGGGACATTTAGGACAAATTATACTAAGATACACAAACTACCTGCTGGTACAAGATGCTAACTAATTAAGGTGCCTCTGGCTATTTACGGAACGCCGGGCAGTGGTGGCATGCGGCGAGCCGTTATATCTGCCGGTGAAAAACTAGTGAGCACCAAAACGGGGCAGCTTGCCCGCGTGTAGCTATACTGCTACTACTACTAGTGGTAGTTACAAAGGCTTTCGGCCCCACGGCAGACTGTGCCGGTACATTTTGGGGTTGGCCAAGCAAGTAAACAACTTCGTACTACCTTTAGTTACCACATATACATATCGACCGATTAAAACGAAAAAAGGAAGATCCTAGCTACTGTAGCTAGTAAACTGGTGCGACGTGAGGAGGAGGCGTCAGCTGGACGGCCTTGCTGCTGCAGTGGTGTTCGGCGTTGGCGGCGGGGAGCTCGAAGGGCCCGAGGCGGTGGTCGCCAAGGCGGGTCTTGTAGGCGGCCTTCTTGTACTCGCCCCAGGTGAAGTCTCTGTACAGGCTCTGCTCCCCGTCCCGCATCAGCTCCGGCAGCGGTGCGATCCGCTGCGCCGACGCCGGCCCGCCGAAGTAGATCACCGACAGCCTCGACTGCTTCCCGGCGTCCGGCGCCACCACCCGGTGCTTCACGCTCCTGAACCTCCCGTTCGTCAGCACCTGCACAAAACCGTCGTATGAGTGCATCAGTTCAAGCTCAAGACCTTCGTACAGGTGGTAGGGCATGCACACGCTGGCTAAGCAACTCGTGGTCGCACAGCAATGAGTTCAGGTGCAAGTTGCACGGTACAGCGTTGACAGATCAAAACATGCATGCATGCACACCTGCAGTGAGTCCCCGACGTTGATGAAGAGGGAGTCGGGGTCGGGGGCGACGGGGACCCAGCGGCCGTCGCGGAGCATGATCTGGAGGCCCCCGGTGCGGTTGGAGCGAAGCACCGAGATGATCTGCGGGTCCGTGTGCTCCCCGAACCCCGTCACGCCCGACGCCAGGGGGCACGCCGGGTAGTGGTTCACGCGCACCAGCTCGTCGCTCGTCCCTTCTCCTCCCTGCACCATCCGCCGCAGCGCGCCCCGATCAAGCCCTAGCCCCTCCGCCATCAGCTCCAGCACGCGCCCGCCCACCTCCCTCAGGGCCACCGTGTACTCCTCCAGCGCCGCCCGGAGCGACGGTGGCAGGCTAGAGGAACCTATGGTGCCGGACCCGACGGAGAGGAGGAGGTACTCGAGCCACCCGACGTCGCCGTTGTTGCCGATGCTCTTGCTGCCGTAGCCCAAGGGCCGCGCCGACGCGTGCTCCAGCTTTTCCTTGTGCGGCAGCGCGAAGAAGGCCGCGGCGCGGGACTCGAGAGCGTCGGCGAGGCTAGCAGGCACGCCGTGGTTGGTCGCGCGGAAGAAGCCCACGCCGCGGCAGGCCTCCGCCACGGCCGTCGCTGCGCCCGGCGCCGACAGGTCCACGGTCGGCACCGCGGCATGTGCAGTTCCCTTGGGGCATTTCATCAGCGGGATATGGTCTAAGGTGCCGGGCACCGCGATCGCCACCATGGCCAGTGGGTTTTTTCAGCACGGCTCGAAGCGAAACAGAGCAGGAACAGAGAGGAGCTGGATTGAGACAGGGAGGGCGGGAGGTGGCTTTGTTCTGTTTTACGTTTGCGCTTGTGGTGATCAGATGGGCTGGGTGACGGCCTCGTTTATATAGGAGGCGACATGAGCATTATGTGGAACTAGTTGAATGCCCGTGGGCTGCGACGGTTCTTATATATTTTTGTCGTAAATATCGCATGTGTAAATATTGAAAAGCACACAAATATTCTTCACGTATATATAACAAAGATAGCCATGTGATATTACAAAAATATAAAAATTACAATTCGCATAATTCAGTGTCATGTGCTGGGTCAACGCTAAATCCTGACCGTCGGACAGCTGAATCCGACGGTACAATTGCACATGGGCGCCCTACCGCATGAGAAAAAGATTATTCCCCTTATGTGCTGGAGCCTGGAGGTAACCAGGTGCTGCTCTGTTAGTTTAGTGCGAGTGACGTGGATGAAGCTTCGTGCCTGTGTGGAACAGATAAATGCCTACGGGGCGGTGGGGTACCCACGGATTGAATCTGATGCATGGGCGGCATCGCATTTTGGTCTCGATAATTACGACGAAGGGGTGATTTTTTCTTAAAAGGTCCATCAATCTGTTAATAATCATCAACAACGGTATAAAATTCGCTAAGAGTGGTAAAAACTATAAAACCCGGAGTAAAATACGAAATTCCCGAAAGCCGTCCGGATTACCAGAAAGAGTAAACCCACCCACGAAAAACACGATATCTTTCTCATACATTCTATTTTTATTAATTTAGGCTTGTTTTGAAACTAACAACAAACTTTAGCACCTTGAGTCATTGAGTCTGATTAGAGTAGGAAAACGTAGCAAAGTCGTATATTTGCCTTCCACATTCCACTTGAGCTTGAATGCCATTATCATCAAATCGACGACAAGCTTGCATCAAATCGGAATACTTCTCTTGACCATTTTGCTTGGTGAGATTGACATTTTCTTGTTCATAATTCACTAAAAAAAATCTTCACATGTCAATTATCATCAAGTTTCTAGAAATAATTCCTTCGCGGTGGTCATTTTTAAATCGCACCTCTGAATCTTGATAACAATCACCACTTGATATCATTCTTTCACGGGCTATATGAAAAAATTATTTTTATGCAATCCATGATAAGATATCTAACCCACAGAAAACACGTATAAAATGGCTTAGTTCACAAAGCGCAATCGTCTATTGCTTGCCAAATCATTAGATCACTCGATCCCACGCGATACACCATGTTAGACAAATAATTGTACCGCTACAACTATATCCGTATAGGTATAGAATAGTACTCTACCCTATACGGATCTCTCATGTACACGCCACCACGGGGGCTTTTCCCGTGCCCTATAACACTTACCCGACACCCCCCATCAGGGGTATCGTTCACCCTAACGACAACATGGTATCAAGAGCCCCTCTTCTTCCCTTCTAGCCGCCGCCGTTGTTCTCTTCTGCCTCCGCCGCCGGCTTCCAATCCCTACAACCTTCACGATCGCTTGATCTCTCCAAAACAACAACTCTCCAAACACCCACCCTTCCCTCCCTACAGGACTAGATGGCGTCGACCTCGACTCCGTCCGCCCCGGCCACCATTGGTGCGCCGCCGGCAAACAAGCTCACCCGAGAGAATTATCTCTCATGGAAGGCGTAGGTGATGCCCTCCCTTCGCGGTGCTAGGGTCATGGGACTCCTTGAGGGTTCCGATCTGGCTCCGTCCGAGCTCTTGGAGGTAGAAGATGAAAACCAAAATAAGATATCTGTTCTGAACCCGGCCTATGATGCCTGGGTCACCAAGGATCAACAAGTGGTGAGTTTCCTGGTGAATTCTCTCTCTGATGATGTTCTCCCTCACACCTATGGACTTGAGCATGCGTCAGAAGTGTGGGGTGCTATCACCGAGCTCTTCTCGACCCAATCCAAGGCTAGGGTTTCCAACTTCCGTTGTTCCCTCACCAACAACAAAAAGCTGGATAAGACTGCCCAACAGTTCATTACCGAGATGAAGGGTTTTTCTTCTGAGCTGGCGGCTGCGGGCAAGAAGGTGGATGATGATGAACTTCGTGACTATATCCTCAATGGTCTTGATGGTACTTTCAATCCCTTAGTTGCATCTATCAATGCCAATCCATCCACTACTCTCAATGATATGTGTTCTCAGCTGATGTCCTATGAGTTTCGTGAAAATATGCTGATTGCTACTGGTCAAGGAACCGGTACTTTTACATCTTCTGTTAATGCTGCACCTCGTCGTCCACCTGCCCCCACTGCCTACGGGCCTAGCGCTGCACAACCACCTCTCCTGCCAGCTCCATATCCTACGCAGCCATACCCTCCGATGCAGCCACAACACTACTTTCCACCCAACCCACAACCATATCAGCAGCCTCCACAGCCATATCAGCAGCCGCCGCCTCCCTATCACCAGCCCCCACAGCCATATCAGCCGTACCAGCAGCCACCGCAGCAGTACTACCAGCCGCGCCCTCCCCAGCAATAGCAGCGCCCGGCGCAGTAGAACAGGGGGGCAAGCAAGATGGGCGTCGCCCTAAAGGGGGACGTGGTAAAAACAAACCGAATCGGTTGCTACACCTTGGCAGGATGGAGTCACTTGTCAAATCTGCAAGAAGGAAGGTCATTATGCTAGTGAATGTTGGTGGCGCTATGGTGATGATGATGACACACAAACGGATCACAAAGGAGCCTATGGTGTAGACACAAACTGGTATGTGGATACTGGTGCCACTAACCATGTCACGGGTCAACTCCAAAAGCTTCAAGTTCATGACAATTATCAAGGGCGTGATCAAGTTCACAATGCTAGTGGACAAGGTATGAATATTGCAAATATTGGTCATTCAGTTTTGCACACCCCGCATAGTTCTATACATCTTCGTGATATTTTGCATGTCCATAGTTCATCCATGAATTTACTTTCTGCTCATAAAATTGCCCTCGACAACAATGCCTTTATTGAAATTCACTCATTCTTTTTCTCGATTAAGGATCAGGAAACGCAGCAAATCATGTTTAAAGGTCCATGTCATGGTGGCCTATATCCCCTCGTTCCTGTGTCAACGGGGTCTTCCAAGCATGCACTCGCCACCATCAAGCCTACTTCCTCAACATGGCATCGTCGTCTAGGGCATCCATCCTCCTTTAATGTTCAGCAAATTCTTAGGAAGAATAGTCTCTCATATACTCCAGAAATAAATTCTTATATATGTGATCCATGTCAGCAGGCTAAGAGTCATTAGTTACCCTATTATATTTCCACTAGTGTTTCCACAGTTCCTTTGGAACAAGTTTTCTCTGATGTATGGGGTCCAACTCCTCTTTCTGCGGGCAAACATTCATATTATGTAAGCTTCATTGATGAATTTAGTAAATTCACTTGGATTTATTTGCTTAAGAAACGTTCAGATGTGTACCAAGTGTTTCTTAACTTCCAACAATTTGTTGAGCGCAAGTTTGATAGGAAGATTATTACCATGCAAACCGATTGGGGTGGTGAGTATGAAAAACTCAACGGCTTCTTCCAAAAAGTGGGTATCACTCATCATGTCTCATGTCCCCATGCTCACCAACAAAATGGCTCAGCTGAGCGCAAACACCGTCATATCGTTGAAGTTGGTTTTGCTTTACTTGTTAATGCCTCCATGCCCTTGAAATATTGGGATGATGCTTTCCTTACAGCTACCTTTCTCATAAACTTGTTACCCACAAAGGTTCTAAACTTTGAAACGCCCACGCAGAAACTCCTCAATATCACACCCAACTATGAGTCTCTCCGAGTGTTTGGTTGCGCTTGCTGGCCGAATCTCCGTCCCTACAACAAACAGAAATTTTCCTTTCGTTCCAAACGTGTGTTTTTCTTGGCTACAGTCCTATGCATAAAGGTGTAAAATGTCTTGACGTGACCACTGGCCGTGTTTATGTTTCTCGTGATGTAGTTTTTGATGAGAACGTTTTTCCATTTGTTGCACTTCATCCTAATGCTGGTCGTCGTCTTCGTGAAGAAATTCTTTTACTTCCTCATGATCTATCATCTTCGGACTCACAAGATAGGGTGTGCACACTAATGATCAAATTTTGCAAATAGTTCCTGTTGTTACTCCTCCGCAGGTTCCCGACCCAGCACCTGTGCCGAGTTCCAGCGCAGATACCAGTTCAAGTTCTGAAGAAAACGATGAAAATGGTGCATCAAATAATGAATTTAGCCAAGAGACCGCAACAGGACAAACTGGGAGCGATCCCGAGGCTGATTCCTGGGCAGAATCTGCCTCAGATCCAGTTCCGTCAGGTGCTGCCACGACCAGCCCTGGGCGTGCACGCGCGCCCCACTCCGTGTCCGCCACGTCGCCTGCGGCCACCGAGGAAGAATCTCCGCCTGGGCGCGGGTCGCTGTCGCCTGCGTCACCAACCCGGTCCCCCACTGCGTCGCCTCCATTTGTGGATCAGGCGCCTTCGTCTCCTGCGCCATCCACTCCGACGCCGACACCCGACAGCTCACCAGGGGACAGTTCGGTCGAGGACCGCAGCGACAGCTCAGTCGGGGACAGCAGCGCTGCTGCTGATTCGTTCGAGCCGGACATAGATATTTCCCAGGCGAATGGATCTTCTGTGCCTTCTCCTGCTGTTGTTCCTCCGGCTGCGGAGCCACGTACTCGCCTGCAAAAAGGTATACGTTAACCGAAAATTAAAACTGATGGCACAATTAGATGGTGTTTGCTAACATCAACAGGAGAACCAGACAATCTTCATGAGGCTCTCACGAATGAGAATTGGAAGCATGCCATGCAAGATGAATATGATGCACTGCTTGCAAACAACACATGGCATCTAGTACCACCAAGTTCTAACAGAAATATTATTGACTGCAAGTGGGTGTATTGCATCAAAAAGAATGCTGATGGTACTATTGACAGGTATAAGGCCAGATTAGTTGCAAAAGGCTTTAAACAAAGATATGTCATTGATTATGAGGATACTTTTAGTCCTGTAGTTAAGGATGCTACTATTAGACTTGTTCTATCCATATCAGTCTCTAAAGGTTGGAGTTTAAGGCAGCTAGATGTAAAGAATGTGTTTCTTCATGGTGTTCTGGAAGAGGAGGTTTACATGAGACAGGCACCTGGTTTTGAGTCTTCCGCTACTCCTAATTATATCTACAAACTTGACAAAGCTATCTATGGCCTGAAGCAGGCACCTCGAGCATGGTATTCTCGTCTCAGCTCAAAGTTACACTCCCTTGGTTTCACTCCTTCCAAGGCCGATACATCTCTGTTTCTCTTTGACAAGGCGGGTATCACTATGTCCCTTCTCATTTATATTAATGACATTATTGTGACTAGTTCTTCAGATGCTGCCATCTCGGCTCTCCTCCATAATCTACGTGCTGATTTTGCTCTCAAAGATCTTGGTGATCTTCACTATTTTCTGGGCCTTGAAGTTCATAAACAGTCAAATGGATTACTCTTGAATCAAGAGAAATATGCTATGGATTTGCTGACTCGAGTTGGCATGCACAATTGTGCTTCATGTCCTACACCTCTCTCTACTTCCGAGAGTTTATCCCTCAATGATGGCTCTCCTCTTGGTCCTGATGAGAGTTCTCGCTACCGGAGTATTGTAGGTGCTCTCCAGTATTTGACTTTGACACGACCTGACATATCCTTTGAAGTTAATAAGGTCTATCAATTTCTTCATGCACCTACCACTACTCACTGGACTGCGGTAAAAAGGATATTACGATATATTCATGGCACACATACTGTTGGACTAACTTTTCAGAAGTCCTTCTCCAACCTCCTCAGTGCTTATTCAGATGCAGACTGGACAGGAGATTTAAATGACAGGCGCTCTACTGGTGGGTTTGCTATATTTTTTGTCCCAATCTCATCTCATGGAGTGCCAGGAAACAACCTACCGTGTCGTTCTAGCACTGAGACTGAGTACAAAGCTGTAGCAAATGCCACTGCTGAGTTAATTTGGATGGAGAGTCTTATACGTGAGCTTGGTGTGTCATTAAAGGAAAAACCCTGCTTATGGTGTGACAATCTAGGTGCTACGTTTCTGTCTGCAAATCCTGTTTTCCATGCCCGTACAAAACATATTGAGATTGATTTTCACTTTGTTCGTGAAAGAGTTGCCAATAAACAGCTTGATGTCAGGTTTATCTCAAGCAAGGATCAAATTGCAGATGGATTTACCAAGCCCTTGTGTCCCAAGAGCTTCAGGAATTTAGACGTAATCTAAATCTTTGTAAAGTTTAGATTAAGGAGGGTGTTAGACAAATAATTGTACCGCTACAACTGTATCCGTATAGGTATAGAGTAGTACTCTACCCTATACGGTTCTCTCCTGTACACGCCACCACGGGGGCTTTTCCCGTGCCCTATAACACGTACCCGACACCCCCCATCAGGGGTATCGTTCACCCTAACGACAACACACCATTTATGATTTTTTTGTGTATACCAACTTTTGACATCTTTGTACTTTGGTCAACCTCATATATTTGATTAACTCTTCATTAAGATAAATCGTCAATTGCTTGCCAAATCGTTAGATCTTTGTACTTTGGTCAGCCTCTACATTTATTATTGACATGCTCGTGAAAGGCTCAGTTCTCTCATGACCAATATTAGGGTTCACCATGAGTCATTGTCACAATACTGTATATATATTGATGTACATAATTGATTCGTCACTTAATTGCATGCGAGTCCTGATCAACAATGGCTCAATGCATTGAACTTCTCTTCATATTTTTTAAGTTCACTAGATTAGTGGTTGGGCACTTGGGCGCCAACCAAACACATGACTGAGCTTTGAACTTTTTTTTTGAGAGAGAGAGAGAGAGCTTTGAACTTCTTGCGTTGTTGGTCGAAGCTTATACCTGTTGACGATGATGCAGCTTTGCTTCCCCTTACTGCCGTAGGCCGCTTTGGTTGCTTCAAAATGAAAAGCTAAAGCTACGTGCATGTGTTGGTCCTGGAAAAAGGCGACATTTGCCTCTAGGCGGAAGCTACAACTAGTGAAGAATTCGTCCGTATGCGCAAGCGCCCATACGCGACCAACGTGGGTATGCGATGTCGACCTTGCGTTGCACTCGTTTCTGTCCATGCAAACGGTGGCGGGCGACGTGGCACAGCTCGCGTCCATGCAGAGGGGGTTCATTCGAGTTACATCGTGAAAACTCGAGGCATCATGCAGGAATGGGCATAACGGAAACCACATTTTATTCTCAAACTCTCGAATCGTTGTAGAAAGATCATATATATAGAGAGTAGGGTTGAGGACAAAGGTAAGACGGCGTGACCGGGCTAAGGAAAGCGATTTTCCAGACCATTCGTACACGTACACAACCCACCCACGGGGTGATCACGGGGGCGATTTTCCAGACCAGACGGCGGTGGAGTTGCCGCCGTGCCATGTGTTGTCGATGTGACGATGCGCCAGGGATAGCACACAGCTCCGGCCGGTCCCTCCGGTGGCTCGGGAACACGGCGACACGAGTCCGACTCCGACCGGCGGACGGCGGCGCCGGGAGAGGGACACGCGCCAGTGGGGCCGCCACCGCGCGAGCGCATTATTGAGCACCGGAGTCAAACTCGAAGGGAGGTCCAGTGAAGTCTGCATGCATGCAGATGAGCACCGCTCGCTGTCCGCTGAACTGCACAACACGTATGGCCGGCGAAGCATGGCCCGGCGTGCCTCGCCGGATAGCGGTGCCGTCTGCCGTGCCGATGCCTCCAAGCGGTGCCAGTTAGTGCGTGGTTCTTGCAGGTGTATAGGCCGAGTCGTGGATAGACTAGACTAGATGGCATGGCACACATGTAGATGCAGGTAGCGCTGCATTGCATGCATGTGCTTCGTCGAGGCCACGTGAAGGGGCCGGCGCCGTGGAAGAGTAAGAATGTTCCATCCGCGCTTGCTTGTGCGTTTCTGCTTCCGCGTGTGTGTGAGCTCGACAATCCACATTATCAGCAATGTCTCCTGTGATGGCAGCTAGCTCGCCGGAGCCACGACGACGCACTAGCTAGGTAGCTCGGCTAGCATGCTTCGGTAAGGCACTAGTAGGAAAAGGGCTACTGCTGGCGGACGAAAAACGGCTACCGCTGGCGGGCCCACCAGCGATCATTACGCCAGTGGTAATAATTACCGTTGGCTGGCGGGCCGTCCGTCAGCGGTAAGGCACTTACAGCTGGCGTGCATAATATGTGCACGCCAGTAGTAGTTGTGAGCTAGCGCTGGCGTGCGTTCTTTGTCCGCCAGCTGACAAGGGTATACATCTCGGGTACCCTACCGTGAGGGTACCTGGTGCACGTGGCGACTAAGTCCCAATAGCGAAGAGCCTATTTGAAGTCCAAAACCAAGGCCCAAGAAGTTGGAGTACCCTCCAAGATTAGTCATAGGCATAGTCGGTTTAGTCTTTCCTTACGTGTAAACTAGGTCGGTTATGAACTCCCGAGACCCAGCCCATTTAAAGGCCGGGAGGGGTGCCGATCTAGGACCAAACCATACACAAACCACCAAAACTCTAGCGAGATTGACATCTCGCCAGAGCCACCTTGTAACCGCATAATCTCACACGATCAATAACAGACAAGCAGGAAGTAGGGTCTTTACCTCCACCCGAGGGGCCTGAACCTGGGTAAATCTTTGCCTCTGCTTGTCAGCCGACGAAACTACCAGTACTACCACGTTCTCTCCCCATAATCTCAACCCTAGGTCCTTAACCATGGATTTGATGAGTGTACCCCTCGTCAATTGGCGCCGTCTGTGGAAAGAATAGTGCTGGACTCACGGTTTCTTCGGTTCCATCGGAAAACGGCGACTCGCCGATCGGATCTACAAACGGCAACTCGCCGGCTGCATCAACAAACCAGAACTCGCCGACTCAGGCGGCACACGGCAACTCGCCGACTCACTCGACAAACGGCAGCACGCCAGCTTCACTGCAAAAAGCACATCAGATCCTCTGATGGATTTCGAGCCACACTCGCCAGAATTCCAGGAGGCCTTCTCCGATCTCGAGTCAGGTTTGGGTTTAACCGTTGGTTCGTTCAATTTTTTCGTCAACAAGCTTGGTGTGCAGGACTTGACGGATCCACGCCAACTCGCGACTTCCGCACCCGAGGCTCCATCGGTTGCGGCTCCTTCGACTGCGGATCCATCAACTGCGTCCATACCATCGTCGATCCTCCAAGCTTGCTCGTCTGCAACAACCATGTCCACACGAGAGATCAACGAGCTCATTGAAGAACTCCAGGCGAGGAGGCCGAATCAGCATACCGCACAAACGATCCCGAGCTCGATCTCCCACTCGAGGATAGTTTCGACTGCGGGATCTCCTCAGCGACTTTGACGAGCCTGAAACTCATATCGACAACTACGTCGACTCCGAGATCTGCACCAACAACAACCTCGACTTCGAGATTCATAACAACTTCGCCGACGCCGAGATGAGCATAGGCGATGAAGGCATCGACAGCGAGATCCGTCCAGACGGACCACTCGATGGGCATATCGACTCCGACATGAGCCTTGATGACGACGTCGAGTCCATGATGGGACTCGAAGACACATACCATACCCTCGGGTGATACCCCAGCAGGTCTACGTTGCCTTCGCCGCAGAATCATCTGATGCTGCGGCCAGTCGCAGGCCTACAGAGTTCCCGTGCACGGTTACTATGCCGGACGGAGTCACAAATCTCACAATTACTGCTGAGATGGCAGCAAAAGCAGATAAAGTTATCAAGGAGTGCACAATGATGCCAGCAGACGCAACACGGGAGGAGATGCTGACCTTCCAGTACTTCAACTGGCAGGAATCACTTCGACTGAAGCAGATAAGAGCAACACTCGAAGAACGCAAAAAGCAGCTAGCTTGTCGAGTGTGCGCAGAAGACAGCTCTCCCTGAGCTCCACCGGGCGAGCAGACACAAGACCCAGATCAAGGCTGTCACACCTCTCGCCGGATGAGAGGGCGGCACTCACCCGCAACTTAGGCAACTCTTTCATGACATACGACGAGGAGGGAGTGCCAGTACCCAAAACAGCTGCGGGTGCCTCTTTACCGCTGCAGCATACCTAGAGGCAATCAAGCCTCCAGCTGATGACCCCAATGCAAAACTACATCGCCAACAGATCAAATCACTCGCCTTAGCGGCGAAGGCCATACGCCAAATTCCAAAAACTCCAGGGGGAGTCGAGACCGTGCCCTAGTTGACACGCGTCGTGAAGAGCATAATCACAGTGGTCGCCGCCACCACTCGAAGGAAAGAAGCGGCTCACGTAGGCGCAGGTCCAGGAGCAGATCACGCAGATCTTACAGTAGCGACTCATACTCTGATCGAGAGCCTGAGCCACATGGAGCTCTGTGCTTCACTCGACGCGTCCGCGAGACACGGATGCCCAAAGGGTTCAAACTTACATCTGAACAGCCCAAGTACACGGGTCGACAGGAACCTTCGGGTGGCTGGAAGACTACAGGCTGGCTGTCGCGTGCCAGCGAGGCACAAACATCACAGCCATGCAATACATACGACTCATGCTCGAAGGCACAGCCCGCGACTGGCTCAAGGCCCTACCTCCATCAACATACGACTCGTGGGATCACTTCCGCACTGACTTCATCAAAAACTTCGAGCCTCTATGTGAGCGCCCAAAAACGTTCGAGGAGCTGCGAGCTTGCGTTCAACGGTCAGACGAAACGTTGAGGTCATACATCAGACGATGGACTGAGATACGCAACTCAGTCGGAGTAATTTCAGAAGATATGGCCATGGACGCTTTCATAATGGGCCTCGCCAGGCGGGACTTCAAAGAAGCACTTGGTCGCAAAAAGCCAACCTCTGTGGCTAACCTCTTGATGATCGCGACTGAGTGGGCAGACGGAGAAGACATGGCGCGCACCACACGCGGGTCCTCACCCCGTGACAATCATGAAAGTGGCAGTCGAAGCCGCAGAGACTCGTACAGAGACGACCGAAGGCGCAAGCGTTCAAAACGTCACTACGACGACAGACCCGAATTCATGGCGGCTGGGTTCTCCACACCCCGCAACGACCAAGACAGAAGCGACCGACGGTCAGAAGATCGGGGACAGTCGAGATGATCGCCGGACAGTCGAGACCGCGGCCAACGCAGTGATAGCTACAAGAGGAAAGACTGGCGCAAGTCACGATCCGGCACAATCCGAGCGATCATTCGAAGAAAAGATGGATGCTGATTGCAGATTCCACCTGTACAAGGGGGAAGACGGAAAACTGCGCTCCAATCACTCGATGAGAAACTGCAGGGAGTTCGACCAAATGGCGACTGATTACATAAATCTCAGAAAGGCAGCAGCCACACCCGCACCGTAGCTGCGCCGCAGCCAGCCAATGTACCCGTTCTGATGCCACCACCACCACCACCACAGCCTGCAGCAGGCGGAACATCGCGGGTGCCATACAACAAGTACCTCGGGTGGACGAACCTCAGTACCCTCCCCCAAGGGCAGATGTACATGATACAGAAAGGTCGCCCTTCCAACAGGGAGCAAAAACTTCGCACTCGACAAGTAAACATGGCGGTCATGTCACCTCCTGCCGTAACTGAATTCTTGAAAGGATCCGAAACTGCAATAAGCTTCAGCAGAGAGGACCACCCCCATCGGTCGTTCGTCCAGGGCACTCTGCTCTGGTACTCGACGCACAAATTGGAGGCTACGCCATGTCCAAGGTCTTCATGGATGGTGGCAGCGGCATAAACATCATCTTCGCAGATACGCTCCGCAAAATGAACAGGTCAGTCGAAAACCTGCCAAGATCTTCAAATACCTTTCACGGTATCGTCCCAGGCAAAGCAATAAGCCCAGAAGGCACCATACAACTCGACGTAACGTTCGGGGACAAGAACCACTTCAGGACAGAATCGATTGAGTTCGAAGTTGTCGACTGGAAGTCACAATACCATGCTATACTTGGACGCCCGACGTTCGCTCGATTCATGGCGGTGCCACACTACGCATACCTCCAGTTAAAGATGCCTGGACCAAAAGGAGTAATCACAGTCAAGGGAAACTTCCAAAAGTCTGACTCTTGCGACCGAGAGTTTAGCAAAATCTCTGAGATGTTCGGCATGGAAGCAACACTCGCCGATCTAGCGGTCTCCAACGATCGAACACTTATGCCGGAGCACAAAAGGTGGCAGTCGACAGAGCATTCAATGCCACCAATGACACAAGATCGCATCAGGTGCACCCGACTGACCCGACCAAGACAGTCAATGTCTCGTCGAGTCTGCCTATCGCATAGGAAAGCGCGCTCGTCGAATTCCTCCGTGAGAACTGGGATATATTTGCGTGGTGTCCAGCCGACATGCCAGGTATTCCCAGGGAATTCGCCGAGCACTCTCTCCAATTATTTCCAGATGCTAAACCAGTCAAGCAAACAATGCGCCGCATATCCGGCCCAAAAAGAACCGCAGTCGAAGCCGAAGTCGACAGACTACTCGCAGCAGGTTTCATCAGAGAAATCAAGAAATCACAATGGGTGGCCAACCCCGTACTCGTAGAGAAGAAGCACACAGATATCCTTCGGATGTGCGTAGATTTCACAGCACTCAATAAATGTGTCCAAAGGATCACTTTCCACTACCTCGAATCGACCAGATCGTCGACTCCACCGCCGGGTGCGCTCGCTTGTCCTTCCTGGATGCTTACTCGGGTTACCACCAGATAAGGATGAAGGAAGAGGATGAAGAGAAAACGGCGTTCATAACCCCACTCGGGGTCTACTGCTACACAACAATGCCTTTCGGGCTCAAGAACGCAGGCGCAACCTACCAGCGCATGATGCAAGACTGCCTCAAGAAGCAAATTGGGCGAAACGTCCAGGTCTACGTAGATGACATTGTCATCACAACAAGGGAGGAAAACACACTACTCGATGACTTGCGAGAGACGTTCGCAAACCTCAAACGCTTCCACATCAAGCTCAACCCAAAGAAGTGCACCTTCGGTGTCCCAGTGATACGTCTCAAACGTATCCATAATTTTTGATGTTCCATGCTTGTTTTATACCAATTGCTACATGTTTTGCATCTACTTTATATCACTTTTATTCATTTTTTGAGACTAACCTATTAACACGATGCCGAAGTGTCAGTTCCTATTTTCTGCTGTTTTTGTATTCCAGAAAAGCTAGTCTGGAAATATTCTCGGAATTGGACGAAACTACACGGGGTGCCTATTTTTCCAGAACACACCTGACGGAGCAAAGGAGCAGCAGAGGAGGGCCACCAGGGCCCCACACGCCACGAGGGCGCGGTTCCTCCCTCTGCCACGCCCTGGGGTGGTGTGGGCCCCTCGGGGGTCCGCAGCCGCCGCCCTTTCGCCTACTTATTCCCCCCGACGCGAAAACCCTAAGTACCTGAGCAAATATCCACGAAAAGATCTAGAGACGCCGTCGTCGTCAACCCTAGCTCGGGAGGGTTCAGAACCTCTTCCCGGCACCCTGTCGGAGAGGGGAATCATCACCGGAGGCTTCTACATCGCCATGCCTGCCTCCGGAGTGATGCGTGAGTAGTTCATCCTTGGACTATGGGTCCATAGCAGTAGCTAGATGGTTGTCTCTCCACTTTGTGCCATCATGTTTAGATCTTGTGAGCTGCCCTACATGATCAAGATCATATTATTGTAATGCTACATGTTGTGTTTGCTGGGATCCGATGAATATTGAATATTATGTCAAGTTGATTATCAATCTATCTTATATGTTATTTAAGATCTTGCATGCTTTCCGTTACTCGTAGATGCTTTGGCCAAGTAGATGCTTGTAACTCCAAGAGAGAGTATTTATGCTAGATAGTGGGTTCATGTCTCCGTTTAACCTGGGACAGTGACAGAAAGTTCTAAGGTTGTGGATGTGCTGTTGCCACTAGGGATAACCTAACGATGCTATGTCCACGGGCATATGTGTTTGTTTACATTACGCACTTTACTTAATGCAATTATCCGTTGCTTGCAACTTAATACCAACGGGGGACTCGGATGACAACCCGGCGGTGGATTATTAGTCATAGATGCTGTTGGATAACGATCTATGTATTATGTCGTAATGCCCAATTAAATATCATAGTAGTCAACATGTCATGTATATGCATTGTCATGCGCTCACTATTCGTCAATTGCCCAGCTATAATTTGTTCACCCAACATGTTAGTTATCTTTTATGGAGAGACACCACTAGTGAACTGTGGACCCCGGTCCATTCTTTTACACTGATTAAACAACCACAAACTGCAAACTGTTCCTTTTTCATTCTCTGCAATTTAATACTCATTTTCCACACCATACGTTTAATCCTTTGTTTTCAGCAAGCCAGTGAGATTGACAACCTCACTGTTTCGTTGGGACAAAGTAGTTTGATTGTGTTGTGTGCAGATTCCACGTCAACAGTCCAGACTCCCTGCGACAGCTATTTTTCTGGCGTCGTTGACAACCTTCTGAAGAGTTGCTGCTCCTACTGGTTCGATAACCTTGGTTTCTTTCTGAGGGAAAACTTGCTGCTGACTACATCATACCTTCCTCTTGGGGTCTCCCAACGAACGTGTGTTTCACGTCATCAAGCTATTTTTCTGGCACCGTTGCCGGGGAGACAGCAGTCTTCTGCAAGGGGAGTTTCACGCTTCCAATTTCTTTACTTTGTTTTTGTCTTGCTTAGTTTATTTTATTTTATCTTGTTTGCTTTCAATTATCAAAAACACAAAAAAATTAGTTACTTGCATTTAGTTTATTTTCAGTTTTGTTTTCTGTTAGTTATCATGTCTGGTTCGGCTCATCATGTTTTGGTTCCTGAAGTTGAGGTTCGATCTTTTAAGCAACAAAGTGGAGAAAGTTTGAAAGATGCTTGGTATAGAATCAGCGATGCTCATCATAGGTGTGCTAAAAAATATTCCACTATGATCCTGCTTAGGAATTTTTATGTTGGCATAACTAGCTGGTATAGATATGTTTTGGACACTTTGACGGGAGGTAACTTTCTTGGTACCCCTGTGTTGGAAGCTAGTTATATTATTGAGAGCCTAGTAGGAACACCACCTGTTAGTAACATTAAAAAGGAGATCACCTTGGAAGATGTTATAAAGAAATTGGAGTCTATAGAGAAAAATTAGCCAAATATCCTTGATAGTACTAGCAAAGTTGATGAATCACTGGGAACCATTAATGAAAGAATTGCTGTTTTAGAAACTAGTACTATTCAAGATAATCAAAATCTTAGGATTGGTGAATTAGAGGAGGCTATGGATGTAATAAATTCTACTTTTACCTCTATTAAAACTAAAAGGCAAAAGGCTTTTGAGGGGAGAAAGCAAAAATTTATGTATGTTCCAAAAATTTCTAAACCAAAACCCACGGGTGCATTTAAAACGGATAACGTGTTCAATGAGCTTGAGGGTAAGTCACATAATGGTCTATTTAAATTTTCTTCCCAAGAATTACGTAAACTGAAAAGTCCTAATGTGACAAACCCTGTTCTTGATGAAGATTTTGATGAATTAGACCTTTCTTCACTTGGTAATACTTGATGCATGCTTTGTGCCTAGCTAAAAGGCGTTAAAGAAAAGCGCTTATGGGAGGCAACCCATTTTATTTTTCTGCAATTTTTATTTTATTTAGTCAAGGTGTTTGTCTACTTCTGTAGCAACTCCTTTGTATCTTTATTTTTCTCGCATTGTTGTGCCAAGAGTAGCCTCTAATGATAAGATGATGCTTAATTTTGATTGATGCGCAGAAACAGATTTTTGCTGTTCACTGTACGAAATTCCTAAAATCACCAGATTGTTAAAAAAATCTGAAAATTTTTGTGCGTAATCTTTATGAATGTCTGAAACTTTCATTAGTTCAGAGTTTCTCGATCTGAGCGTCGTAAGTGCCTCGAAAAAATTCGTCTTTGCGGACTGTTCTGTTTTAGACAGATTATGCCTTTTTATTTTTCGCATTCTCTCTTTTACTAGTGTTGAGTGAAATTCTTTTTTGGGTGGAACAGCTTCACATAACATCAGTGGCTGTAGGTAATGTTTAAAATAACAAATCATATTGCGTCTTTACAGAACATGTGAATTTTTGATTATGCACTAACCCTCTAATGAGATCTATTTTGAGTTTGGTGTGACGGAAGTTTTCAAGGGTCAAGAGAGAAGGATGATATAATAGGATCAAGAAGAGTGAAGAGCTTAAGCTTGGGGAGGCTCCCATGGATCTCCCCAGCATATTTCCCCTTCTTCATCTGCAAAATTATCAGGTCATCTCTAGTGAAACTATATTTTAATTCTTTCACATCATATGTGCTTTTCTTGGAGCGTCTGTGTGCTTTTTATTTTCAGTATTGCATTTTTATTTTCAATAAAGCTTGACTGGACCCTAACATTCTTGATTGGGAGAGAGACACGCTCCGCTTTTTCATGAGAATACTCCTATTCTTCACTTATATTTGTTGAATATTCATATCTAGCGCTGTTCAGCTTTTAGCTCTTGTTTTCATGTATCTCTTGTCAGAGCTATTAGATTTCTTTTGTAGAAAGTACTCTCTTGCTTCACTTATATTTGTTTGGAGAGTTGATGAAATAAATTGAATGGTGTTTGGTTGGTCCAGAAAATGTTGCATGTGGTATAAGGAAAAACTTGCTTAATCTTGTAGATCACTAAAATGGATAACTTGATGCTTGTCAATTGTTTTGAGTTAACAAGTAGATCATGATTAAATTGTGCATCACATGAGTTAAGCCTATTAGTGAAGAACTACCGTAAAGCTAGTTGAAAATTTGGTTTGCATCAGTGGTACCTCTAAGGTCTAGATATTTTCTAATAACAGGGTTTGGTTAACAAGGAAGACGGTATGAAGTCTTATAACGTTTGCAATATGTTTGTCATATAAAACTTGGTGTACGGGTTGATATTCTTGTTTGCTTACATAACCTTGCTAGCCTAAACTCTGTACAGAGAGGGAATGCTTCTCGTGCATCCAAATCCTTGAGCCAAAATCCATGCCATTTGTGTCCACCATAACTACCTATATGTGGTATTTTCTTGCCACTCCAACTAAATTTTTCATGTGCTACCTTTAAACTATTCAAAACTAGCTGGGTGGCCCGCGCAACTGCGCGGCTAGCAATGTGATTATTTTAATTTGGATGTGTAATGCACTTATTTGTTCTTGTTACAATCTATTAAAACCATTTATGAGAAATACGAAGTAAAAATACATCAAAATCATTCACGACACTCGGTCTGTAGAGCGTTTTTACTACCCTGACGTATAGAATCAGGTGGTGATATTTGCGCACATGATAACCCAAGTAACTTACGTAATCTTTTAGTCTTCCAATTTCGAGTATGGAGTAGAGGGATGTAACATTAAAGTTGTATTTGTATGTAAAACTCTCAGAAATCAATTGTGTACCGTCCCTAACGTAATGTAGAGCGTTTTTACTACTCTCACGTTTAGAATCAGGTGGTGATATTTGTGCACATGATAACCCGAGTAACTGGAGTAATCTTTTGTACTGTCCCTTGAGCACTTTTATCTATCTTCATCCTGTTTGGCAAAGTTTTTTCACTTCTCTAGCTAAAATAGGATTTCTAAAGTTGTTTCCTATTTGTTTTACTTGATTCTACCAGCTTCATCTTGGAGTGTAATCCTATGTACAAAATATTTATAATCAAATAGATTAATCCCTTGGAAATATCGTCAAATCTTAAAAGTCAAAGATTAACCACTTCAAAGTCAGATGCGATGATCCATCAAGAAATATGAAATATTAAGAGAATAATCACTTGGTAGTCAGAAATACGATGATCGACCTAGCCAAGTATTGTTGGTATTTTCTTTCCGTTCGCCTAGAGTATCCTTTGTAGCAAACTCAGCGTAGCAATCTTGAAAATTATCTAATCATACCTTCAGCTCCTTAATCTTTATATTGTATTGAAAAGTAAACTTAATTTCATTTCTGAATGGATGATATACTGTGGATTCTACAACTTTAAAGTTGGTAAAAAACATACATATAACCCTCATTAATCTTTGATCGATAAATGTCTATTAGATTGTTTATTTCATCCTGCAAAACAGAACGAAAGGAAATGTTAGTAGTTTAGAAAGTAGAAGAACTCCATAGTTAGACATGTAAAGAAAATACCTGGTCGTCCATCAAGATCATCTCGATGCTTATAATTTTCAGTAGTAAAATTGTTGATTGAATCACACGTTATCATTATTTTGACTTTAATATTCCATGCACACTTAAGTAGTTGAACACCATAGAGTTGTTGCCTTCAAAACAATTTAGAAATATCTAATTATTCATAATGTACATATAAATATTACACGTGAAAACAGGTTGTTCCTAAGGACGATGCCAAGAATTATCGAGATGAAAACATCTAACACACATGCAATGCGGACTGGTATTACCTAAAATTGTTTATGTTTGCTGTCGTGACTCTTGGTTGTCACTTATTGGATGTGCTTTGATCGAGTCTTGGCTTCCGAGGGTTGGGCTAGTATTTGAGATTTTGGATCATCGGGCGTCACTGGCTTGTGTATTGAACGCATGTCAATGTTTTGCTTTAGATACGCTCATGTGCTTATGCTCAAGGATCTGATGTGCCCGTGCATTGCCACTATCATCACCTGTTTAAATATTAGCAAGTCGAGCTGCTGGTTAAATATAAATACATATGCATAGTTGTGCAATTGTATGATGGGCCTTAAAGACAAAGCTCGATATGTTCCAACCACATTGGACTTCTAGTGTGTCATCCTTTTACCTCCAAAATAGAATGGAAACTCCAGATGCATCAATAATAATTAGATACTACATATTGTGATGGAAAATAATGAAATATATAGGCGAAAATTAAGGTGGATACCACACTTTACCTTCTATCCGTTAGAGAAGGTATCGAACAAACATTACTCTGTTGTTATGGTTAGAGCTGAAAGATCAGAGAAGTGATGCAGAGAACAAAATACTGGTTATTGTTCCCATTTCCTTGCTTCATCTTAATCTTGTATGATATACTGTAGTTTTTTTTTCAAGTCAAACGTCTCATAAGTATTGCGTTAAAATTAGATAATATGTCATGATTCAGTTGTAGTGAATTTTTTTTTTTAGAACCATGCAGGAGCGCTGCATGTATATATATATTAGAAGAAGAGAAAAGCCCAGAAGGCCAAAGTTTACAGAGCTGCCTATCAAGGCAAATAAAGAAAAAGAAAAGGAGAGTTAGTGAATTTTCCTGCCTCAGATTGTCATCCCAATGAACGTACATGGGCCCTAAGACAAAAATTCAGAGGTAGGCACTCTATCATAAACTAAAGAATAATGTCTGTTGAACGCAACACTTCCACCTGAACCATTCAATATCCTTTAGGGGGGATCTATATAACTGGAAGAATCATGAAGTTTTTAGTCGAGTTCCTGTGCTATATCACTAAACATATGCAAAGAAAGAGAGTGTGAAAATACACAGTTGCAGACCATGGAATCGTTGATAGCATAACATGCATCTTCTTGACCTTCAGACTGCACTCCTATGTGTGAGTAATTTCAGTAAGTAGATAGTTGTTCAGCTAAATGCAAACATCAAAAAACGCAACACCAAAGCATCTGATTTCATCTGGGGAAAGCTAAAAAATCGGCATGATACTAAGGAGGGCAAACCCAATAACTGAAAGCTCCCTGCTGCAGCATATTAACAAACTTTCATTTCAGAAGACATAGTAATGACAGCAACAAAAGTATAATCAATAAGGTTTCTAGGGCAGAATATTACGAATACATGACTATAAAGACGTGATGAGTGGGTAAATACAAAAAAAAAATCGACATAAGAATCCAATGAGCGTACCTGTAGTGCAGAAATGGCGGCCACTCGACACCAGGTAATGCTGCCTTCAGCATCGTCATACATCGCCGTGATGTCTTCCATCGTCTGGTCGAGTGCTTCCAGCTGACGGCGTCCCGCGTCCTCCCCAATGCCTCCCGCGAGTTGTAGGACGTGAGATCGCCACTCTCCATACCGTCGGCGTGGCTGATACCTTTGGCTGAGCGGGGCAAACTGGTGTAGGGACGTCGCCTGGTCGAGTGCTCCTTGCGGATGGCCTCCTCTCCGATGTCTGCTAGTAAAATAGGATGTTTTATTTTTTAAAATTTAAATGTACTAAATAGATATTTGAAAACAAAAGTGATATTGTGTCTAGCAACTGGAGGGTCAGCTTATTATTGAAAACACTGTCATTGCGAGCTTGCCATATAGCACTAACATGCAATCATCAAAACAAATGTGCCATGAGAGGCAACCTGAACTGTTGTTCCCTTGGCGTCTATTTTCAGATATAGATGATGACCTTCGTGCCTGCACACCCAGCTCCAGCTTTCTCCATACATGATCAGCGTTTGCATAGTGAAGAACAATGCGGTGGATCGATTCTAGCGTTTGCATACCCAGTTCCATCCTATCACGTTCAAACTGCCATAGGTAGATTGACGAATAGTGAGCGCATGACAATGCATATACATGACATGTTGACTACTATGATATTTAATTGGGCATTACGACATAATACATAGATCGTTATCCAACAACATCTATGACTAATAATCCACCGCCGGGTTGTCATCCGAGTCCCCCGTTGGTATTAAGTTGCAAGTAACGAATAATTGCATTAAGTAAAGTGCGTAATGTAAACAAACACATATGCCCGTGGACATAGCATCGTTAGGTTATCCCTAGTGGCAACAGCACATCCACAACCTTAGAACTTTCTGTCACTGTCCCAGGTTAAACGGAGACATGAACCCACTATCTAGCATAAATACTCTCTCTTGGAGTTACAAGCATCTACTTGGCCAAAGCATCTACGAGTAACGGAAAGCATGCAAGATCTTAAATAACATATAAGATAGATTGATAATCAACTTGACATAATATTCAATATTCATCGGATCCCAGCAAACACAACATGTAGCATTACAATAATATGATCTTGATCATGTAGGGCAGCTCACAAGATCTAAACATCATGGCACAAAGTGGAGAGACAACCATCTAGCTACTGCTATGGACCCATAGTCCAAGGATGAACTACTCACGCATCACTCCGGAGGCAGGCATGGCGATGTAGAAGCCTCCGGTGACGATTCCCTTCTCCGACAGGGTGCCGGGAAGAGGTTCTGAACCCTCCCGAGCTAGGGTTGACGACGACGGCGTCTCTGGATCTTTTCGTGGATATTGCTCAGGTACTTAGGGTTTTCGCGTCGGGGGGAATAACTAGGCGAAAGGGCGGCGGCTGCGGACCCCCGAGGGGCCCACACCACCCCAGGGCGCGGCAGAGGGGGAAACCGCGCCCTCGTGGCGTGTGGGCCCTGGTGGCCCTCCTCTGCTGCTCTTTCGCTCCGTCAGGTGTGTTCTGGAAAAATAGGCACCCCCGTGTAGTTTCGTCCAATTCCGAGAATATTTCCAGACTAGCTTTTCTGGAATACAAAAACAGCAGAAAACAGGAACTGGCACTTCGGCATCTTGTTAATAGGTTAGTCACAAAAAATGTATAAAAGTGATATAAAGTAGGTGCAAAACATGTAGCAATTGGTATAAAACAAGCATGGAACATCAAAAATTATGGATACGTTTGAGACGTATCACCCAGCCGGGCAGCTCTTGGGGTATCTAGTCTCGGCTCGAGGAATCGAGGCAGACCCGGAGAAAATACAGGCCATCTTGACGATGCAAAGGCCTTCAAAGCTCCATGATGTGCAAAAATTAGCGGGTCGAGTGGCAGCACTCAATCGATTCATCAGCAAGCTAGGCGAAAAAGCGCTCCCGTTCTATCGACTGATGAAGAAAGCAGATAAATTCGACTGGACGCCAGAAGCCGAAGCAGCCTTCATGGATCTCAAGCGAGTCCTCACAAGCCCTCCAATCCTCGTCGCACCAAGGGAACGCGAGCCACTGTACCTATATGTCTCCGCAACTAACATGGTGGTGAGCACCGTACTGGTGGTCGAACGCAGGGAGGAGGGACACACCCAAAGCATACAACGTCCAGTCTATTAATTGAGTGAAGTGCTCTCCATATCAAAGCAGCGGTACCCGCACTATCAAAAGCTGGCTTACGCCGTGTTCATGTCCTCAAGGAAGCTGACGCACTACTTCGCAGAGCATCCGATCACTGTAGTTAGTACCTCAGGGATCGAGGACATCCTCACAAACCCCAATGCAACTGGGCGAGTCGCAAAATGGCTCATCGAGCTAGCACCACGAGATATCAAGTATGATTACCCGAAGGCCATCAAAGCACAAGTCTTACCTGACTTCACACCGAGTGGATCGAAGCTCAGTTGCCAGGAGCACTAGATGTGTCCAACTCATGGACTATGTACTTTGACGGCTCAAAAAAGAACGAAGGCGCAGGCGCAGGTGTCATCCTCATATCACCAAAAGGCGACAAGCTTCGCTATATCCTGCAGATGGATTCGAATTACCATCCAATAACGAAGCTGAGTACGAGGCCCTGATCCATGGCATGCGGATGGCCAAAGCCCTCGGGTGCACTCGACTGATGATCTATGGTGACTCGAATTTGTGGTGCAGCAAACAATGAAAGCCTGCGATGCAACCGCAGATAACATGATCGCCTACCGTGACCTGTCCAATCTCATGGAGGGCAGCTTTGAAGGCTGCGAGTTGCGACACAAGGGCGCGAGAGTAACGAAGAAGCAGATAAGCTAGCCAACATTGGCGCGACCAAAGCACCAGTTCCACCTGGTGTCTTCCTCGAGCGCATCGAGCACAGGTCCATCAAGAAGAAGCGAACATCTCCTACATCAGCCGCACCAGCAAAGAGCAAAGCACCTAGCACAGAGGACCCGCCAGTCGAGTACTCCTTATTGAGCCAACCTGGACTCAACCTTTCCTCGCATACATACTCCGCGGCGAGGTACCTGAAGACATAACAGAGTCGAGACGCGTCACTCGACGATCTAAAGCATACACCGTCATCAACGGCGAACTATACAAGCACAGCGTATCAGGTATGTTCCAACGTTGCATAGCATTTGAAGATGGCCAAGCCATCCTTCGTGATATTCATGCAGGTACCTGCGGGCATCATGCCAGCAGTCGATCACTCGTAGCCAAAGCCTTTCGCGCAGGCTTCTACTGGCCCACAGCACTCAAAGACACGGAGGACATAGTCAAAAGGTGCATCGGCTGTCAAAAATTCGCCACAAAGCCGCACGCACCCGCATCGGCGTTGAAGACAATACCATTGGCCTGGCCCTTCGCCCAATGGGGGCTCGATATGGTCGGGCCACTCAAAAAATCCTCCCATGGAGGGCATACTCACCTTCTGGTGGCAGTCGACAAGTTCACCAAGTGGATTGAAGCAGTCCCTATCACAAGTTCGACTGCCACTACAGCAGTCAATTTCATAAAATCCATCATATACCGCTTTGGTGTGCTAAGCAGCATCATCACTGATAACGGTACAAACTTCACGGCTGAAGGATTCCGATCCTTCTGCAAAGAGCAGGACATTACGCTCAATTATGCATCTGTGGCACACCCGCAATCCAATGGCCAAGTCGAAAAGGCCAATGGACTTGTGACGAGTGGAATCAAGAAACGCCTCCTGGTGCCACTCAAAAGGGCCGCGGGTGCTTGGGTCGAGAACTTCCGTCTGTGCTATGGAGCCTACGCACAACTCCAACGCTTCAACACAATTCACTCCATTTTTATGGTCTACGGCGCAGAGGCAATCCTGCCATCAGATTAAGATTCAATGCACCAAGAGTCGAGGCATACAACGAAGAAGATGATGAAGCACTCGAAGATGCAGTCGACTTGCTCGAAGAAGCACGCAACACGGCGCTAGCACGCACAGCTGTCTATCAGCAAGACCTCCGCAACTATCACAGCCGTCGACTGCGTACCAGATCCTTCGAGGTTGGCGACCTGGTACTTCGACTGAAGCAAAAGAAGGTGCACAAACTCGCTTCTCCATGGGAAGGACCCTTCATCATCACCGAGGTCATTGGTGGTGGAGCATACAGACTGAAGCACGCGAAGACAGGCGAACTCTCGCACAATCCTTGGAACGTTGCGCAGCTGCGCCGTTTCTATGCTTAGATTGCTCAGTCGCACAATGTAATAGGCACATATGTCGGATGGCTGCAGGTTTCAGACGCGCTCTTTTCCTTACCAGGGTACCTAAGGGGACTGGAAGGTTTTTAATGAGGCGGCCTGCAGCTTAACATTCAAAAATGGAATATAGTCAATGATTCCTCATATTTCTCCCTGTTTACTACTCGCATAAACTAATCGCACAACCTTAGCCTCACCCGAGTACTCGGGCTGCGCTACCTCAAAACGTGAGCTCTCGCTCCTTCTTCAAACATAATACCCCAGCCGCACTCGAATACTCGGGGGCTGGGTCATAAAAATCATACATAAACAAAAAAGTTGCTCAATAACATGAGTTGAAGCTCCAAACATCGCAAAAATTCACAGCCTCACTCGAACACTCGGGGGCTGTAGAATTCATGTTCTATATAAAGTGTTTTTCATAAACCCCACTCGATACACTCGGGGGCTGCATACATACAAGTAAACAATATATACTAAGTACAAGTGGCAAAATTTACACTCGGGGGCTGTCCCTATACAGAAAAACATAATCTTCCGGTTCGTCCTTGACTGAAGAACAGGGCCCATAAGTTGAGCGTGATAGCACTCAACCAACACCCTCGCATATCGACTGTATCGTCAAGATGCACTGCGACAAAGTCGATCCAGGAACGGGTGGACGTAGCTGCATATGTGGACGCTGGCTTCGGATATATGCCATCGTTGCGTTGGCTCCATCCACAAGCTTCTGGGTGATGAAGTCTCGAATGGGACCGGCACTCCGGAAAAGCCCGAGCAACGCGTGGATTCCTTGAGGTTGCGGCCCCGTCGGAAAAGAATTTGGTTGATGCGACTGAAGGCCGACCTGCATAATTCAAGCAGCATAGTGCTCCGCCACACTCGATCCTGTAGAGTCGCGAGTGTGCGTCTCGGTGCTTATCCAAGCGAAAGTGCTGACGGCCCGTCGTGGGTTCATCAGTCGCATTGTTCAACTGCTCATCTACACGAGCCTGCTCCGCCTGGAAATCTGGAACAAAACCTGCAACAACGCACGTTGGGTGAACAAAAAGGACAGATATGAACTCTTGAGATCAGGGCAGTCATGCTTACACTCGAGTTGTCTGTTCACGATCTCCATCTCGCCAAGCACATAGTCCTCTCGCTGAGTGGGTAGAGCAGGCCTAGCCCTCATCCTATCCAGCTCACTCCGGCACTTCCCAACTCTTGCTCCAATTTTGCGACTCGAGCCTTCATATAACGCATTACTGCGGCATCGTTTGCCACCTGAGCTCGAGATCGAGTAGGGGCACATGCCGCGATGAGCCAGATGAAGTGGCGGCTGCCCGCGGCTGTTCCAAATATCATAAAAATCTCATGTCAGATATGAGAAACTCATCACAAAGCTCAGGCGAGTAACAACACATGCCTTACAGGCAGAGGCGTAACAAAGGAACCAAATCCATACAGTGTAGCAAAATCATACGCATACTCGCGTTAACATAAAGTATAATTACACAACATAAATAAGGGTTCGGATGCCCTATCTCTCGGACATAGACTCCGACCTAGCCCTACTTTCGCGGGTGGCAACTTCCGCCGCTCGGCGTTCCATAGTGGCTATGAAGATGTTGGCCAGTCGAGCGGCTGGCTCGCTAACGGCCTTCAGAGACATAGGCTTCCCACCGGGCCTTCGAGGGAAGTCAGACATGGCTGCTTCGAAGTCACCCTTTATTCCATGACCCAAAATGAGCTTGAGGGTGGACTCCGAGCCGCGTACCGTTATAGCATGAGCAAAGCTCGCCATGGTCGAGGTCCCCGGTCCAAGCACGTCAGCGAAGCCATCAGCAGTCGACGGCACCTCGTTCAGTGGAAGCACGTTCTGGTGCACGGCGCCGAGGGTGCTGGTAGACTTGGCAAGAGCGTCCTTCGCCTGGACGAAAGTAGCGCCGAGGTCACCTATAACTTGGTCGAGTGATAACTCATCACTGACCGTGTCAGTAGGTGCCGGCACGCCAATCGTCTCTGCAACAAGTACCAGAAAGACCACATTCTGCGCAAAGAGATAGTTGCTTACCTCTCACATTTGTGCAAGGCCGGCCAGTCGCTCAGCATATTCTTTCTCGCGTACGGCGGCTGCGGCCTTGGTGGCATCCACAATTTTCTTCGACTCGGCGCGCTGAGCTTCGAGTGTTTCCTCTAGCTCTTTCACCGAGACTCAGCCGATGCCTTGTCGCCTGAATTTGATGGCAAGAAGCAATTCACAACAATCGACTAAGCAAAAACAGTGCAAAAAGAACTTCGGGTACAAATCAAAATATACTTACGAGTAAGTTGCTCCAAGTTAGCACGCAGACTGTTCCTCTCCTGCTCCACCTGGACAAAAGCCTTGCCTGATTCCACCAGGTTGAGGTAGTAAGGCTGCAAGCACACGAAACCAGCATTAGTTATACATAATCAGTAACATATGCGGACTCGACAAAAAGACACTTACGTGTTCAGTCCAAGGCGCAGGCTTCGCGGCCGATGTCCCGACCTCCGGAGTTGCAGCACTCGTAGCCTTGGCCATTTCAATGGCAGTAGAAGTGGCCGTTGGTTGAGCAACATCAGGAGCAATGGGGGAGAGGTTCGGGTGCGCTGGAGTCAAAATTTTGTCGGACGGAGAAGTTGGAGGATGCACAGTCTCAGCACTATGAGTGACAGAAGACAAACAACATAAGCAAAAATATCAACCAGCAGAAACTTCAGTGCAACAAAGCTCAGGAGCAAACCTGTGCTCTTCTTCCTCATCAGTATCGAGGTTGTCAAAGTTTGGGCCTCCATAAAGCAGCTCCTCACCTGATTGGGGAGGAGGAGCTGATCTCAAAGGGCTCACATCCAAAGGAACAGCCTTGGCAGAAGGAGAGGAGCCCGAGTCTCCGTCGTCCTTCACATCCGACTCCTTCGCGAGTGAGCTTGTGGAAGAAGACAAACCTTGGGCTACCAGACGACGCTTGCGAGTGGGAACCTCGCTCACATGGTCAGTCGTGGCTGGCTCTTCAGTCTGTACTTCCTCTGCCTCTCCCTCTTCAGCCTCTTCCATACGAGATGTGGTAGCTGAAGGTAGGGCGATTCATCCCCTCCCTTCGTCTCTACCGTTTGCACCTCTGTTTCATCAGTTGGGCCATTCTCGGGAAGGGGAGGAAGGGTTGACGCAGTCGAATGCCCCTGCACACAAAGAGAACATCCAAAGAGTTAAAACATGCAAAAACAAAGGGTGACAAAAGCCCGATGACAGAAAGTACATAACAGCTAATCTTACTTCAAGCAAAGGGTTGTCAGCCCCATATGGAGTGACAGGGCAGTCAAGGTTGCACGGATCGGTTGCCTTGATGTTGGTAATGGATCGCACGTGCGTGTCTAGCTCATTCTTCGACAACTCGTATGGGCTCATTCGACTGGCATCATGTGCACCTTCATACTGCCACATGGGATGAGCGCGGGCGCGAAGCGGCCACACCCGCAGCTTGACAAAAGTGGCAATCAGATGCACACCAGTGAAAGTGCCCAACATCATAGCAATCTTCTCCAAAAGGGGTTGCGCCTCCGCTTCTTCTTCAGTCGACAAAGGATGGGCCCATGCGTTGGTCTTCTCCAGAGCCTTGGCAGCCGAAAAGGCAGGGAGGCCTGCTTGCTCCGTGGAGACGTAGAACCATTTGGTCCTCCACCCTTGTGCAGAATCGACTGGCTTCAGAGCAAAATAGCGGGTGTCGCCGCGCACTTGGACCCCGAAGCTGCCCACGGGGTAGGTGCGACCACCTCCCACATTTGGGCGAACGACGAAAATCGACTTCCACAGCGCCAACTGGGGAAACTCCCAGAAAACATTCACAGAGCGTGATAAAACACACAATGTGCAGAATACCATTAGGGGTGAAATCAGGGATTTGCACCCCATAGGCATACATAAGACCACGAACAAAATCGTGGAGGGGGAGCGAAAAGCCTCTAGGAAGAAATTCCGCAAAACAAACTCGCTCATTAGTGCGAGGCTCGGGGAATACCTCCTTGGGCGATGGAGCGCGGACCGCTAACTGGTCCTCGGGTGGCAGCAGGCCCTTCTGGCGGAGCTTGACAAGGTGGGCATCCTTGATCGAGGATTTTGCCCAATCCCCGGTGCTCTTCTTCAGACCAGCAGCAGCTGCAGATGTGCTAGCCGCGGTTTTCTTTCCCTTCACTGCCGCCACATCGGTCGCGGCAGCAGCAGTGGCGGCAGAACGCTTGTTGCCCGCTCCTTTCTTCATCTTCAAAGGGAAGGTGGCGGCGCACGCAAAGCTCTGGCACAAGAACAATGGAGGGGGAGCGCGGGAAGAAGATGCAACAGGGGCGGCGCAGGAGGCAAATGACTAGTAAAAAGTTATGCCAGCGCAGTTCTCCCTATTTACCACAAGGCGACAGCAATCTTAACCGTTCAAACAAGAATCGTGTGCTCCGCGAGCAATCCTACCGTACACGTGGCAAGCGCGGAGGGCAACCGTCGCCGGTCACTCTGCCCACTACGCACGCAAAAAGAGGAGCCATAATCACCTCCCCGTAAAAAGTGGGCCAGAGCGGTCAAATCAAGTCCAAACGGCACCGTCGTTCGGTCAGCGCTGCACAATGGGCCTATGTGTCACGTCCCATCCATCACAGCATAGCGCACGCCACCGCGTGTCAGGTAGCGCAGTCGCTGAAAACGTCATCCCTGACATCATCTCAAACGCTTTGATCAGAAATACATTCGAGTCTGCCCAACACATATTGGTCACTCGAGTGCCTTGTTTGATTCGGGTGTGGAAAGGCAATGTTAAGGCAAAATTGGTCACTCGACTGTTCCTTCGACTGAGGCATATTACTCCCATCGGGAGCATATTAAAAAATTCTTCGACCGGAGATGATCAAGATAAAATGATTTTGAGATTATCCTCCATTGCGAGCAATAAAGCACAATCTCGGGGGCTACTCCCATCGGGAGCGCTGTCGCGCACCCGATAGAATAACGACAAAGTGTCAGTCGACAAAAATCTTGACTCGGTTCATGTACAAAATCATACTCAAAACATTCCCGAGTTGCGTCCGCCGCAAATACCTCGGATGCTGCACACATAGTGCAAAGGTAAGATCCGCCGAACTTTTGAGCTAAGCTAAGGACCGTTCCGGCAACGTAAATCCTTATACTTTCCGTGTCAGCAGACATGATGAAAAATCCTGACGGACGCGTTGGGTAAAATTCAAATTTATGCTGCAGATCGACTTAGTAAGACCTCCGCGGCCTAGTCGAATCTGACCAGTTTGTTCCAGATTCGAGTCCGGGGACTCGAGTTTGATTGAAAGCTAGTAAGGTTTTACCCGAATGTGTAGTTAACCAGTCCCGATCCGTCGAGTGTACTGGGCCTGCTAAGCTATTATCCCTTGATTATCATAAGCAAAAACCACAGTCGATGAGATACTCGACATAGCCAACATGTGCTATTCATACAGGAATTCCAATTATAATATACAGAATACAAAGCATATGACGTGCACTTACGAACGAGTCCATGCCCGATTCTTCGAGTCAGACAAGTATTCAGGGGCTACTGACAAGGGTATACATCTCGGGTACCCTACCGTGAGGGTACCTGGTGGACGTGGCGACCAAGGCCTAATAGCGAAGAGCCTATTCGAAGCCCAAGACCAAGGCCCAAGAAGTTGGAGTACCCTCCAAGATTAGTCATAGGCATAGTCGGTTTAGTCTTTCCTTACGTGTAAACTAGGTCGGTTATGAACTCCCGAGACCCAGCCTATTTAAAGACTGGGAGGGGTGCCGATCTAGGACCAAGCCATACTTAAACCACCAAAGATCTAGCGAGATCGACATCTCGCCAGAGCCACCTTGTAACCGCATAATCTCACACGATCAATAACAGACAAGCAGTAAGTAGGGTCTTTACCTCCACCCGAGGGGCCTAAACCTGGGTAAATCTTTGACTCTGCTTGTCAGCCGACGAAACTACCAGTACTACCACGTTCTCTCCCCATAATCTCAACCCTAGGTTCTTAACCATGGGATTTGATGAGTGTACCCCCCGTCACCAGCGGTAAAATATTAGGAATTAAAAAAAAAGAAACACAAAATTAGGTAATACATTTATTTTTTACGAATAGGACCCATATCAATTACCACTTACAAACACCCTAGAAAACAAACAAATTACAATGGGGTCCCTGGGGACGTTGCCCTCCACCCATCTTGATCTCAGACGCGCCGCCGGCGAGCTGGCCCCTCCGCCGCCCATCTGGATCTCCTCTGACGCCATGGTCGCCGTCGTGGAGGTGTCGTGCCACGCCTCGCCAGCGCCGTCGTGCAGCCCGGCCGCGGGATGGCTTCGCGTCCACCGAATCAGCCGCCGCGTGGTTCCCGGAGACGGGATTCTCCAACCCCGCTTCCTCTCCACCGAAGGAGGCGGCCCTCGGCGAGGCAGCCGCGGGAGGCATTGGAGTCGGCCCGTCGAAGGAGAGTCGCAGGCGGCGCGCGGAGCTGGCCTCGGGTCCCTATGGCTTGAGCGAGAGGTTGGCGGCGGGGGATGAAGGGGCGAAGGCAAAGAGGTGCGGGTCCTCGTTCCGCTCCCCGAGCACCTTCTTCGTCGGCGAGGGGGATGCCGCGACGGCCTTAGAGGTGGCGGAGATGGTGGGCGCCATGAAGTTCTTCGAGGGGGAGGACGGGCGCGCGGCAGGCTTGGGCGTCCTGCCCGCGTCGTTCTCCTTCTCCCAGGACCTCTGCGGCGAGGCGTGGCAGCCGCAGGCGCCCTTGGAGGTGCTCCTCTGCGGGCAATCTGCAAATCGGAGAGGAGGGGATTAAGAGCTCGTACTCGGGAAATCTCCATGGAAACTAGGAGGAAGAGCGACGTTACCTGCGGGCTTGAAGGGGCTGGAGTCGGCGCTCCTCCTCATGGCGGAGCCAACGGCAAGGGCTGGACGAGGCCGTGGCGGCAGGATCTGAAGGCGCATGAGTGCGGGTGGGTGTGGCGCAGGTGGAGAGTGGCCGAGCCTAGCTGCACGATTCCTGTGGCCGATTTGCTCTTCCCCAGCAACCAGGAGGAGAAGGCGCGCGAGGTTGGTGGCGGCGTGGGCAGGGGAATCGACAGCGAGGTGTGCGGCGGATGGGGACGGGAGAGAAAGAGAGAGAAAGGGGATCGAGATGAGGAGGCTGCAGCGGAAGCTTGGCGGCGCAGAAGGGAGGAGGAGACGAGATCGAGTGGTGGACTGGCGGTCTGTTCGCGTACGATGGTGCTTGCGTCTGAGGTTAGGGTTTGGGGTCGGGTTGGTGTGGTGGGCTAGCTGGGCCGGTTGGGGCCTGGCTGGCCTCTCCAAAATCTATTATTTTTGGTTTATTTGTTTTTGTATTTTAAAAGCCTTTTGTAGATTATTAACATAATATTTTTTTAATAGTTAAGCAAGTGTAAAATGGCACCCATAAATTATTCACATAAAGTTATTCATATTTGATGGATATACCCCAATTATTCGAAAGTAATTCACATTTGAACTACAACTGTATGATAGTTTGCTCTGATTTGGCCTAGTTAAATGAGTTTATGTTGATTTTTTGAAATTAATCCAAATTTGAACTATAAGTGTTTGATAGTTTGGCATGAATTTTTTTTAAATCATTTTAAGGTACACAACTAGTGGTTATATCACAGAAATATCATTAGTTTTAGAAAATTTGACCTCTTTCGATGAATAGTCATGGTGGCCATTTTGACCGTTTTTCGAAAAAAATCAAATAAAGTGAAAAAACACTCAAAAAAGATATACTCTGGCATGGAGTCCTTTTATGTGTACTAGTTGCTATGAAAAATGATAAACTTGATTTTGAACAAATTGTTCAGTAAAATCATCACAAAAAGGTCTATCATGTATAAACATCTATAAGTTTTGAGCCAAATGACCAAGTTATAGCAATTCACACGGCATAGTTTGTGATAAAGTTCTCATATTCGACAAATAGGTGTGTCTTGGTATAGGAAGCAACGGTTCCGAAGGGATATTACAACTTATGTTTATAAATATAATTTTCCTTTTTCTATGTGCAAAAATTGACGTTTTTTGTGAACCAAGTACAAAATATATGGTGCAAAATGGCACTCATCCAAATATCACAAAGAGTAGTCCACATTTGATGGATAATCCCCAAGTATTAGAAATTTTCTTGATTTCTATCTAATTTCACCTTGTTAAATGAGTTTATGTTGATTTTCCGAAATCAATCCAAATTTGAACTACAAGTGTTTGATAGTTTGGTCTGAATTTTTTAAAAATCATTTTAAGATACACAACTAGTGGTTATATCATAGAAATATCGATGGTTTTATACAATTTGACCTTTTTCGATGAATAGTCACAGAAACATCAAGTTACACATGCCAAGTTACCGCTGGCGGACGACATGCCGTGCCCGCCAGCGGTAAGTCATGTACCGCTGGCGGACAATAAAGACGTCCGCCAGCGGTAATTTGCTCGTTTCCGGTCCCAGCTGCACCAACTACCGCTGGCGGGCACGCCGCACCGTCCGCCAGTAGTAAGTCAAGTACCGCTGGCGGGCACGGATGCCGTCCGCCAGCGGTAGTTAGCCCCGCAGCCTGCAACCTGCTGCCAACTACCGCTGGCGTGCATGATGGAATGCACGGCAGTTGTACTTGGTTACCGCTGGCGTGCAAAAATAGTGTACGTCACTAGTAAATGTCGCTGGCGGACGCAAATGCCGTCCGCCAGCGGTAGGGTGGTGGCTATAAGCACATTCCTACTAGTGAGGCCACGTGAAGGGGGGACGGTGCCGTGGAAGAGTCTAAGAACGTTCCATCCTACGTGCTTGTGCGTTTCTGCGTGATCATCGGGTGCATGAACTTTGCCAGGACGTCGATATAGCATATAGCATGTGTAACGTCTATAAACCTAGCTACCTGCAGAGCCGTCGCTGTCGCCCTATCTCTTTACCTCGTCGCAGTAGGCAGCAGGTGCACGTCCACGTGAGCCGCGCGAGGTTCGGTGTGCCCTGTCCCAATGGAAACCATAAACACGTACGTAGACGGTGGACACTGCTGTTTCCAGGATTATTTCTCCTAAATATGGTCCTTCATCAAACTTTCAAACAATTAGTACGTACTATAACCCTACAAAAAACTTTCAACTACTTTTGACTCCTGCCAATCTCGCTAATAAAAGTGGTTGAAATTAGTTAGTGAAACGCACCGGAGGTCACGAAGTTGCGCAGAAAGGAAGTATTGGTCACCAAGTTGCGAAACGTCAATTCTTGATCACAAAGTTGTGGATTTGCCAAACTTTGGTCATTCTGTCACGGCGGACGTTAAGTCGATGACGTGGCAGTCTGTATTTTTACAAAAGACCCCTTGAACTTTTGTTTCTTCTGATTGTTAGGTCCCTTTTCAATTTTTTTATTGCCAGGAAGAACCAGCAATGTTAGGGCCTCGGGCGGCTCCCGCGGCTCGCTCCACACGACGTGGACGGCGTCCACGCCGGCGCAGCCGGAGTAGTGCGCGACGGCCCTTTTCAGGAGGTCGTAGCGCTTCCATGTGTTGATCACCACAGAGAAGTCGCCGCCGGCGCCACTGCGGGGGGACGGGGACAGAGGAACGCTGTTAGCTACCGCGGCCATGCAGAGGGGGTTCATTCGAGTTACATCGTGAAAACTCGAGGCATCATGCAGGAATGGGCATAACGGAAACCACATTTTATTCTCAAACTCTCGAATCGTTGTATGCATGTGCTTGGTGATCGAGGCCACGTGAAGGGGCCGGCGCCGTGGAAGAGTCTAAGAATGTTCCATCCGCGCTTGTGCGTTTATGTGTGTGCGCTCGACAATCCACATTATCACCAATGTCTCCTGTGATCTATGGCAGCTAGCTAGCTGCGCCGGAGCCATGACGACGCACTAGCTAGGTAGCTCGGCTAGCATGTGCTTCGTCGAGGCCACGTGAACGGGGGACGGCGCCGTGGAAGAGTCTAAGAACGTTCCATCCTACATGCTTGTGTGTTTCTGCGTGTGTGATCATCGGCCGGGTGCATGAACTTCGCCAGGACGTCGACATAGCATAGCATGTGTAACGTCTATAAACCTAGCTACCTGCAGAGCCGTCGCTGTCGCCCTATCTCTTTACTTCATCTCACTCCACCACATCTCACTACAGATGTGACGCCATTGTCGACTATTTGCAACAACTTTGAATGGATTCTTGTTTTTTCCTTTCCATTTATTTTTCTTATCTTTTATCTTCTATTTCTCCTTCTTTTTTTATTTTTTAGTTTCCTCATTTTTTGCTTTTCAAATTAATTATACTTTTTTGTCTTTATAAATGTATGTTTTGAGATTTTCATGGGTACTAGATTTAGAAATCACACAAATCATGGTAATTGCTTCTGCATAATCATAGAAAAACTATGAAATGCAATCTCGGATAACGAAGAGTAAAATAAAGAAATGTAATAAGTAATTTGGTAAATAAATATATATTTCAAAATATAAAAATAAACAAAAATTATCATGTTTGTTTTTCGCAGAAACAATGTGCACGAACTTTAGAGAAAACGTGCACCTGTACGAGAATCAATATTCATGTTCGTCATACGAAATGTCCTATGAGCAAGTGGATCCACTAGTCATGCAAAATATACCCAAAAAACAAGTAAACTATTGCATTCAGATATAGGATTGTATTGCAGACGACACTCAACTTAGTAGGTTACACTAGATTTACCTTCCTCCCAAACCCCTGCCTTATACGACAACGAGTAGGTGTTTTCCGTAGCAACGACACGAGCTGCGTGCTAGCTTCATAAAAAAATCGTGTATTTCAGGTAAAATATTCATACCTACTCCCTCCGTTCCTATAAATAGGACGTAAATTTTTTGGCTCGTGGATTAAGAAGATGGCAGGGAAAGTAAATCTTTCCAGAGCATACCCCTCTAAAACTAGTCACAATGGGAGTAACTTAGCTAGTAACATCACACATCTCAAAACCATTTTGCTTATGTGGCATGTTGTTAATAAGGAGAGAGGTGTTTGGAGTAACTTAGCTAGTTACCGTAACATCACACTTATCAAGACAAAATGAGTCTATAGTGCAATAAATAAGATCTTATATGACACCACAATGATGTTACTCCCCACTGTGAAGGTGGTAACATAGACTAGTAACATCACCATGCTACTACTCTATGTTACTCCCCATTGTGACTAGTCTTAGACTAGTCATAGTGGGGAGTAACATACACTAGTAACATATGTTGAGAAACCTACCGTACAAGTAAATGTACGGGCCCACCCTTTCTTGGGTGGGGGGTTTTCCCTCCTTATATATATCCATGTAATGTATGAAGAGAGACACACCATTGATAATAAAGATCAGTCCCGGCTATATCTCTGTGTCATTTTACTTTTCGCATTTGTGATTATGCCGCGTGTACGACTCTTTCGACTACGCTCTCGCTCCATGCCCTTGGACCGGACTCGCCGGCAAAGGTTGTGGAACACGTTATCAGCACGAACTGCTCCGCCAGCTGATCTGCATCGAGCCTTCATCAAGCAGGCTCTCGTCGTTCATCGCGGAGGTATAATCCAGATCCGATCGCAACAACGGTTTTACATCTATTTATGTTTCTGTTCTTGCAATACGTTTTATACTACCCACGGTGTGGATTTTCCTCCCGGGACCCGAGCTGACCTGATATCGTTTTATACTACACTGTGGGGAGTCGCGGTGCAAGAACGCGATCCGGATGATCGCACCAGCTCTGCCACGTGCCGTCTGATTCCAGATGAACGGACGATGAAAATTAACATCCGCGAATCCGTTGTTGGCCTAAAAGATCGTCGTTGACTGTCGTATTGCTACTCGTCGCGTGTTGCCATGGTCGGCCGAGCCGCCAAGCAGCACACCGAGCACCGCACTACAGCGCCGACGTCGCTCTTTCACGCAAACCGGTCCAGCTGACCGCGCTCCCCGCGCACTATGCCGATAGCGTCCGCGAGCATCTCGCCGTGCTCGCCGTAACGCGCCGGACACGACGTCAACGCCCTGCTGGTCGTTTGCCGCTCGTCGGGTGCGCGCCGCCGGGCGCATGCACGCCGCCTGCGAGCACTGCCGTCGCACGCCGCGGTCGTTGCGTCGGCGCGTGCCATCCTTGGCCGCCTCGCCGCCGGCCCCGCTGGACGGTACGAGCGCTGCCGTCGCCCCCAACGCGTCAACGTGGCCTCCGACGCGTGCGCCATCGGCACCGCCCGCACGCACGACGTGCTCCGCCTCGAGGCGAGCCGCCGGCCGTCGTACGACCCATCTGGTCGAGCCGCACCGCCCGACCCACTGCCCCCACACGAACTCGCGCCCGCCGCCGAGCTCCGCGGGCCGCGCGCCGACCGGCCGTGCACCACGCCCGCGCCTGCTGCGCACCACTGCGATGTTGGCCGGGTGCCGGTCGCCGGCCGCACGCCGCCAGTGCTCACCGCCGCCTCGCGAGCCCGACCCTGCTGGCCCCCCTACCTCGCCGCATCCGTGCGTCGCCGCCGCGGCCTGAAGCCGCCGCCGCCGCTTGTATCGGACGCTAGGAAAACCTAGCGCCACTCCCTCCTGGGACGAGGCGACCACTAGTAGGAATTGGCTTATAGCCACCACTCTACCGCTGGCGGACGGCCCTGGGCGCCCGCCAGCGCTATTACCGCTGGCAGGCGGTTTACAGTGCCCGCCAGCGGTACGAGGATTACCGCTGGCGGGCGGCCAATAGTGTACGCCAGCGGTAGTTCCAGGCAGAACCGAGCACGCGGGGCTAACTACCGCTGGTGGACGGCCTCCTTGTTCGCCAACGGTACTATAATTACCGCTGGCGGACGTTGTGGCGTGCCCGTCAGCGGTAGTTGGCTTAGAAACGAGCAAAAAAATCAAATCAAGTGAAAAATACTAAAAAAAAATGAAATCAAGTGGCATTGTTTATGATAATGTGCCCATATTTGACACATAGGTGTACCTTGGTATGGCAAACAATTTACAGAACTGAGTTTTTTCAAATTATTTTTATAAATATCATTTTTTATTTTTTAAATGTCAAAAATGACTTTTTTTGTGAAGCAAGTACAACAAATATGGTGAAAAATGGCACCCATCCAATATCCACACAAAGTAGACCATATTTGATGGATAATACAGAAATATTAGTAATTTTCTCAGTTTCTACCTAATTTCACCTATTTAAACGAATTTATGCCGATTTTTCGAAAGTAATTCAAATTTGAAGTACAAGTGTGTGATAATTTGCTCTGGAAATTTTACAAAAATTATTTTAAGGTACACAAGTAGTGGTTATAACACAAAACCGTCAATAGTTTTGAAAAATTCGACCCCTTTCGACGAATAGCCATGGTGGCCATTTTGATCATTTTTTTCAAAAAAATCAAATAAAGTGAAAAAAATACTCAAAAAATGAAATCCTTTGGCATGGAGTACTCTCTTATGTGTAGTAGTTGATAGAAAAAATGATAAACTTGAGTTTTTACAAAGTTTCTAAAAAACTTCTTCACAAAAAGATCAATCATCTATAAACATGTATGAGTTTCGGTTGAAATGACCTAGATATGATCATTCCTGTGGCATAGTTTGTGATAATGTGCCCATATTTGACACATAGGTGTACCTTGGTATGGCAAACAATGTTGCAGAACTGAGTTTTTTCAAATTATTTTTATAAATATCATTTTTTATTTTTTAAATGTCAAAAATGACTTTTTTTGTGAAGCAAGTACAACAAATATGTTGAAAAATGGCACCCATTCAATATCCACACAAAGTAGACCATATTTGATGGATAATACAGAAATATTAGTAATTTTCTCAGTTTTTACCTAATTTCTCCTATTTAAACGACTTTATGCCGATTTTCCGAAAGTAATTCAAATTTGAACTACAAGTGTGTGATAGTTTGCTCTGAAAATTTTACAAAAACTATTTTAAGGTACACAAATAGTGGTTATATCACAAAACCGTCGTTAGTTTTGAAAAATTCGACCCCTTTCGACGAATAGCCATGGTGGCCATTTTGACCATTTTTTCAAAAAATCAAATAAAGTGAAAAAATACTCTAAAGTGAAAAAGTACACGACACAAAGATAAAGGAAAATGATATTTCTAAAAATAATTTTTAAAAATAGGCGGAAAAAGTATTTGAAAAGATAAAAGAAAAAATACAAAAACAGAAAAAAGGACCTCACCTATACACACGCGGGCGGACCCGCCTTACCTCCCCACGCGGCCGCATCTCTCTCCCCCAAACCTTATCCTCTCGCCGAGCGGCTGCTCTCCTACGCGCCGCCGCCCACGCACGAGCGGCCGCTCTCCCCTTCTCCCGGCCCGGCCGCCGCCGTCCTCCTTCCCCCGAGCGCCGAGACCGTGCCGCCGTGGCCCCGCCCTCTTCCCCACGCGCGCACGCGCCTAGACCGTGCCGCCGCGGCCCCGCCCTCTTCCCAAAGTGCACCGCCGGCGAGAGCACGTTGACGTCCACGGGCCCGAGCCGCTCCTCCTCTCCCCGGTACTACCCCGAGACCCATCGAGCAGAGGAAAGAGAGCGCCTCTTCATCCTCTGCCTCATCGACGACGAGATCCAACCGGAGAGCCAGCAATCGACGACAAGAACTGCCTCTTCCTCCTTCGGCCGCCAGCGCTTCCTCGCAAAATTCGCCGCCTTCAGACTTATCGAGCTCGAACGAGTCCTCTAGCCCCCTCCCGGTGAGCATCCGCTTCGATTCCCGCTCTTACCCTCCTCGATTTCATGCTGTGGTTGTTGCCGCTCTTGTTCACGAAGCATGTCCACCATGGCCGCACCAGCAACAACATATATTATAAGGGTAAAAAGTTTTGTTCATCTTAGTCATCGTTCCTACGTGAGAAGCTGGTGATTATATAATGTTTTTGTGGTCTTTGCATCTAAATTTTTTTAGTCACCGTGGTGCATCCGATTTGAGTGATGAAATGTCACCAATACAGAATGATGGTATATTGCACATTTGCACGTGCAAGCCTGATTAAGATAAATTTACAATCCATTCATCCAATCAAAATATAACAGCCAAGCAAATTATTTTCTTGTCTGAACAATGGGATAAACATATGCTATATCAATTAGCATTCCATTGGTAGAATGTAAATTCAGTCCACTATTGAAACCATTTTTTCTTTAATAATGTCTTAACGTTTTGTTTTCATGCTGCCATTTATAGGTTCAGTGTGTTGTGCCAACTAACAACTAGGCATCATGAGCCTGATAAACAAATTAAAATAAGCCTTGTTTTCATGCCGTTTTGTTTTCATGCTGCCATTTATAGGTTCAGTGTGTTGTTTTCCTACGCATCAACGCCGTCTGCAGGTACCCCGAGAGGCCCTTAAGATTGCCGGAATGTTGATTAACTTCCATTCCGGCAAATTCGGGTACTCCATATGTCCTATTTTTTAGCAAAAGTCATGCCAAAATTTCTCGTGAATTTTGGCAATACTTTGGCTAAAAATAGCTCATATTTCAGGTACTCATATTTTATTTTTAGAATGCCGGTGATTAAAACGATGTGGCGCAATGCGTGATACCCGGATAGTTTGTCGAACCTTTTAATATGCACAAATTTAAGTTGTAAAACTGTATGTAGTTTACATCTTTCTATACTCAAATTCGTTGTGTAACATTTTTTATTTGCCTTGTATAGAGCATGCCACCGCGCCGCCGCTCCATGAGCGGGTTCATTGGCGTCCGTCACCGCCCATCTTGCCGCTGGTCCGCCGAGATCACCGTGGACGGCCAGCGTTGGTATATGGGGACCTTCGACACGGCGGAGCTCGCCGCACGCGCGTTCGGCGCGGCAGCCTGGAGGTTTGGACGGCCGCGTGCTGAGCTCAACTTCCCTGAAGTTGAGTCCCGGGAGGAGGCTGAGTTCCTCGCGCCGCCGACATCGACGAGTGGCGGATGGACGCGCTGCGCCGCGACCGCCCCGATCTGGTACAGGCGGAGCTGGACTTCTACGCCTCGAGGAAGAAGAAGAGTCAGGCCAGCTCTGACGCTGGACACTCCACTGCAGTGCCGCCGTGCTAGACGACCGGCGATTCGTGTTCGGACCTCTCGAGCTTCTGGGATGATAGCTCGGACTCATCCAACTTTGATTTCGGACCTCCTTGAGTAGTTTTAGGTTAATTTCAAGTTATTTTAGGTTTAATTATCGAAGTTTAGCTTAAGTTCATGTTGTTTTAGGTTTGTAATGCATGTGATGAACTAATGTATTTGTGTATGACAATTTGATCATTTGTATGTGGTATTGTCTATATTTATGTTGTTTATTTGGCGCCTGTACTTGAATTTGCAGTATTTATACTGGATATACTGCTAGAATACAATTTTGCAGAAAAAAATAATCCAGCGACAGGTACCGCTGGCGGGCTTGGTCACGTACCACTGGCAGGCGCTGCGTCCGCCAGCGCTGTCGAACATACCGCTGGCGGGCACAATAGTCGCCCACCAGCGGTAACCGCCCTTACCGCTGGCGGACGGCCCGCCCGCCAGCGGTATATGTTACCACTGGCGTACTCATCGCTGGCGGGCACGTGCCCGCCAGCGGTGGCCCTTTTCCGTCCGCCAGCGGTAGGGGTCTTCCTACTAGTGGACGTGGGCCGGCTCGCCATGCGCAACAGCCTTTTGGGCCATATTCGGCCCAACTAGGCTCACCTAAGAAAAAAAAGGGGGGGCAAGCTACGAGGTGTGTTCGGCTTGTGGGCTTCGGCCTGGATTAGGCCTGCTGCCTATCGGGCCAGACCAGATGCGCTTGTGCTAGAAGATTTGCAGTTTAGCCCTCAGGGTTACGGGATTTTATATGTAAATTGATCCTGCTGAACAGTTTTGTGTGTAGGCCCCTGGAACTGTATGTTTTCGTTGGAACTATGTTTCTGGGCATAAAATCGCTTCGGAAGTCAATTTCAGTGCCAATTTTTCACGTTTGTGATGTGCTTAACATGTTTCCGTCATTACCATGCGTGTATTATATGTTTTCATTGCAAGAATTAATTGTTTAAATACGTTTAATTGCTCTGAAATCATTGTTAGCATGTTTTTAAATATTGGAACATCATGTTAATGAACAATTGTATCTTCATCGCATTTATGCAATGGATTACCTGCTGTCATCCGGATTACCTGCTGTAATCTAATATGATTTGCATAAATTGCAGATGACCGGAATCGTTAACCGTGAGTTCACTGAGCTGGCACAAAATGGGCTGAACTACCTGACGTGGGCATCTGACGTGGAGATCTTCCTCACGTCCGGGAGCTGACCAACGTGATTGGCGTGGAGACCCAGGCGGCCACCAGCGCTGTCACCCCTGCTCAGAATGCCCAGGCTCTGCATTTTCTGCGTCACCACCTTTGCAGTACTCTGAAAACGAGTACATGGCTGAGCGGAGTGCTTTGGACCTCTGGAATGCTCTTAAACAGCGTTTCGAGCGACTAAAGTACATTGTTCGCCCGCAGGCAGAGGCGGAGTGGATGCGTCTGAGGTTTCAGGACTTCAAGACGGTGGGAGACTATAATTCGGCTTTGCACCGGATTTTCATCTCTTTTCGGATGTGTGGTGTCACTATCACCGACACCCAGAAGATTGAGAAAACTCTCTCTACTTTCCACCCCAACGCAGTACAGTCCTCGCGGAATTATCGCCAGGGGAAGTACACGCAGTATGCAGAGCTTGTGGATATACTCCACGTGGAGGAGGCGCATGATGAGCTCTTGGGAAAGAACTCTCTAGCGCAGCCACTTGGGGCGAGTTCGCGTCAGGAGGCCCATGCTAACGCCTACAAGGTCCGTGCGCCTCTCAAGAGTAAGAGAGGCGGGAAGGGCAAGAAGGCGCCTCACCCCTCTCGCCGGGCTCAGCAGCATCAGCAAGGCAAGGGGGAGCAAAGGCCCCTGGAATGCTATCGGTGCGGCTCTAAAGAACATTACTCACGCCAATGCCGTGCGCCTAAGGACGTTGTGGAAGCGTACAAGGCTAGTAAGAAGGTGCATGAATCGCACCTCGCCTCAGTACAGTGGGAGGCACCTCCAGCACCCATGGTGGCGCCCGAGATCCTCCCGCCGCCTCCACCTCTGCCTATGGCTGCACCTGCAGTTGCACCCATGGAGATAGCCCCGACGGTCTCAACGGACGTCGGCGTCTCTATGGAGGTCAATCACTTGGTGCACCCTTTTGCACCTCGTGTAGGCACTGATGATGATCCCTTATTCAGTGAGGAGCAGTTCGCTCGGTTGGAGATTGAGTCTGAAGTGGGCGGCGCGTTCACTATGCCCGTCTAAGCTTCCACTCCTTCATTTGTCATGATTCCTTAGGCTATTTGAGATACATTTGGTTTTGTAAGCTCTATAAGAGCAAGACATATTCATTATTTCGACGCTTGAATGACATTTGGTTATCGTTCATTAATTCCTCTATTTAAATATGATGGCATGTTATGTTCTGAGATATATATGCATTTGTTCTGTAATGTCGCTACTTCCTTTTCATTATTTTAATTACATGCAAATGTCTTAGAACATGTGTGGCACCCCAATGGAGTAAACATGTATCGTGGAAAACGATACACAAATACCATCTTGAGAGAGATTGTGTGCTTTGAGTCTAATAAAATCTCGAGGTAGTATTATGAAAATCGCCGGCTGCGATCCTTATATAGTTGGCTCCGGAAGAGCCACTATCATAATACCCATGGGAACAACTTTGATCATCAGTGATGCATTGTTGTACCGAGTCACTCGCACCCTTAAGTTTCAATGTTTTCACGCTAATAGTCTCCAGCTGAGACCGGTGTTGTGAATGGTATGAATGCCTCCTAATCACCGAGCGCGATGAAAATGGTAAACATGTTCTTGGAAATTTTCCTCCATTGGAGACATGGCTATGCTACATGGTAATTGTAGCAATGCCTGTGTGCACTACCTTCCGATGCTCTGAACTATTTTGCCTATGGCATGATAGATTAGGCCACTCAGTCTAAGTATGATGAGGAATATACAACTCAAACGGTCATAATGTTAAAGTGAAAACTTCCCAAATCCTGATGATTTCGTATGCTCCGCATACGCTACGGGGAAGTTAATCATTAGACCGCCCCCCTTAAAGGTGAAGGATGAAATCCATCATAAGAGTTGTATTTCGCCAACCAGATGTTGGGGCAAGCTGTGTTACACGCTGCTAAACTCGTTAACTTTAGACCGTTGGCCTACAACATCCATTCTCATGTGCAGCTTGCGCAGGGGTCGGCACCGATAATTTCCCACCTTTATAGTTCGGTTGCCAGGTGTATGTACCGATACACCACCCAGCGATCAGCAAATGGGCCCGCTCCGTAAGTCGGGGATATACGTTGGTTATGCGACATAATCAGGTATTTGGACCCCATGACAAGTGAATGTCATACGGCCCGCTTCGCTGATTGCATTGACGAGGATCTCTTTCCGACTTTAGGGGGAGATAATCAACCCCTTGATGATAAAAGTCGAGAAATCACGTGCCAAGTCACGGAGATCCACGCTCATGACCCACGCACTGCCGAGACAAATAAAGAAGTCCAAAAGAAAATTGATTTGCATGCATTAGCGAATCAACTGCCTGATCACTTTAGTGACTTGTAAACTGTGACAAAGTCGCATATGCCTGCGCGCAATGCACGGAAAGGGTTGAGATACCGAAGTTAACTATGGTACCCCGCTCCCGTCCAAAGGCCTAAAAGGACGGGAAATCCGGTTTCTCAACTCCTAAGTACTCGGGGACGCCTGAGGAAGAAGGATAAGAGAGATTTATCACAGACAGTCACCAAAGCCCCGTAAGAAAAAGGGGAGCCAATTGAGACCTGGCACAAGTACGGAAAGTCCTGTGCACGGGATTCCGGACTTGAACGTCCTATTGAGGGAACATCCAGCGGAGATGTGAGTACACACATCGGCGCGAAAAGCTAAAGGACCTCGCTCCTGTAATGGGAAATACGGTGGAGCAAGAGGTAGCGCCAGATGCGCCCCATGACGAAATGGCCATAAATTATATAAATAAGGGAGAGTCAAGGAACCGAGCAATGGCAATTGTCGACATTAACTTTGCTATAGAATTGCCTCAATCATAGATCCTGACCCTAGGCCTAACAATCCCACTGATTGTAAAATAAGGTCGGATTGGAAAGATTGGCAGGAGGTGGATCGGTACAGAGCAAGGCTCGTCGCTCAAGGGTTCACTCAACGACCAGATGTCGATATTGAGGAAACTTACTCCCCAGTCATGGCTGGTATAACCTTTAGATACTTGATCTCGATGGCAGTAAATCTGGACTTAACAAGGAAATTGTTGGATGTGTTACTGCTTACCTATATGGTAACCTTGATTCGGACTTTTACATGAGGTACCGGAAGGTATCCCCATTCCGAACCAAGAGAGCAAATCGGGTCTATACAGTGTTCTTCTTCGAGTCATTGTACGGACTTAAACAGTCTGGTAGGATGTGGTCGCTTAAGCGATTTCCTTCATCAGAAGGGCTACACGAGCAAAGAAGATTGCCCATGTGTCTTTATACGACGATCCCAGATGGATTCTATATAATCTCGGTGTACGTGGGATTTGAATATAATCGGTACACCTAGAGATATTGAGGAAGCGAGTTCCTACCTGATGTCGGAATTCGAGATGAAGGATTTGGGTAAAACCAAGTTCGTCTGGGTGCAACTTGAACATTCCCCTGCTGGGATTCTAGTGCACCAGTCTGCCTACACCCAGAAGTGTTAGAGAGATTTGGATTTCAAGGCATATCCTTCGAAGACCCCAATGATTGGGAGGTCTTTGCAGCAAGATAAGGACCCGTTCAGGCCTAAGAAGAGGGGGAGGAAATTCTGGGACCGGAATTCCCCTACTTGAGCTCCGTTGGAGCACTCATGTACCTCGCGAATTGTACACGGCCGGACATTGCGTTCGCTGTCAATTTGCTTGCTAGGTACAGTTCTGAGCCTACCAATAGATATTGGAAAGGCATCAAGGACGTCTTCGATACCTGCAAGGGACCAAATATCTGGGCGTTTTATAGGAGGAATTAAGACCTATCATTGGTAGGCTATGCTGATGCAGGGTGCCTGTCGGACCCGCACACTTCCAAGTCATAGACTGGATATGTTTTCCTTTGTGGTGGAACTGATGTTCCCTGAAAATCGTCTGAGCAAAGTCTTCTATCGACTTCGGCGAACCACTCTGAAATCATAGCACTATAAGAAGCATCACAAGAGTGTGCATGGCTTCGACGGATGATTCGCCACATTCAGCAGACGTGTGGCTGAACACCGTACAAACCCCCACCATTATCTATGAAGATAATGCAGCTTGTGTTGCACAAGTGCAGTCAGGGTATGTTAAGAGTAATCTCATCAACCCCAAGTTTTCTATGCACATGAGCTGCAGAAGACGAACGAGGTGAGGATCTTGCATACTAAGTCGTGTGACAATCTCGCTGATATGTTCACTAAATCATTAACGGCATAATCTTTTGAGAGATGTGATCGTGAATCGGTATGATTAGACTTAGAGATATGCCGACTCTGGGGGAGATTCTTCATACCCCCATCTGTAAATCTCGATCCAGATGATCGAGTACTCAACCTGATGTTGAGTGGATTGTACTCTTTTTCCCTTATGTGAGTTTTCCTGATGTTTCTCACAATGAGGTTTTTGATGAGGCAATTCGTGCAACATGAGGAGACGTATTCTATGTGCTCTTTCTCCATATTTTTCCCACATGGTTTTTTCGGAGTTTTGAGACATAGACAATACGGGATGTTGGACCAAGGGGGAGTGTTGGGAAACCTACCGTACAAGTAAATGTACGGGCCCACCCTTTCTTGGGTGGGGGGTTTTCCCTCTAGATTGGTACTCAACCCTAGCCCCTCTCCCCCTTATATATACCCATGTATTGTATGGAGAGACACACCATTGATAAGAAAGATCAGTCCCGCCTATATTTCTGTGTCATTTTACTTTTCGCATCTGTGATTGTGCCGCGTGTACGACTCGTTCGACTACGCTTTCGCTCCACGCCCTTGGACCGGACTCGCCGGCAAAGGTTGTGGAACAACATACACGTTTTACGAGATTATGTTACTACCTCCATAGTGGGTAGTAACATATTTGTGGTGTCTTGCAAAACTTTATTAATTAGGTTGTAGACTCATGTTGCCTTCATATATATGTGATGTTATGGTAATATAGCTAGTTACTCCATTTGTCTCTCTCTTCATTAATTGCATGCCACGTCATCATTTTTGCCTATGTGACACTTATGTTACTAGCTATGTTACTCCTACTATGGGTAGTCTAAAAGAGGTGTGCATGGTGAACTGTCTACTTAATTTACTCTCGCATGCAGGCGCATGCCTTCTCTCTCATCCACTGACTTCTCGCATGCAACATGCAAAGGGCCACTAGCAGTACCGCAACTACTGCTCTTCCCAGATTTTTCAACTCTCTCCGCATGCGCTGTACTTCCTCCGTCCAGGTTTTTAAGTCCTCTACGAAATCGCAGCGTGACCAAGGTATAATTCTACTGGCTAGGAGCGATTACGTCGTTCCATCCGTTTCCTCCAATCAGTGACTAATTAAGAAACATTTAATTAATTCGGCCATTAACAAGGGCAAATGAACAGACGTCCAGGCCCACTGCATACAAGCCAATTCCCACAGCATGCATGCGCATCTTCCGTGAATCCCACCTGCATGTGCCAGATTTTAGGAAAGAAATAAATGAGAGAGAGGAAGGTGCGGCTGGGTGGGATTTTGGAGTAATTACGGCTAGTGGCGGATCTAGGAATTGATCAACGGGGTGCTAAGCTTAAAAAAATTGGTTCAAAAAGCATCATAAATTCAGCCTTAACGTCTTACACCAAAATAATACCAACTTACATATAGTTCTAATAAGATCTTATGCCAATAAAAGATAACAAAAACAGCCACAATTACCAAATTTCAACCTTACACTACTCTTCGTGTTCTTGCTGCCATGAAAAGCTTGATAACATCATCATCCTTCACTTCCTTGAAGATCTCCTTCTCAATATATGTGACCAAGCAATCATTCAACAATTGGTCACCCATAGTAGTTCTCAGATTGGTCTTCACTATCTTCATTGCAGAAAATACTCTCTCAACACTTGCGGTTGCCACTGGCAAAAGCAACACCAATTTGAGAAGCAAATACACAAACTTGTAAACCCCACTCTTTTTTGTTTCAACAAGCTTCATAGAAAGCTGACCAAGATTTTGTAAGTCTGCGAATCTATCATCATTTCTCATGTCATCAATAAAGTTGTCAAGTTGTAAAGCAAGTCTCATCAAATCCGCTTGTGAGAAATCATTGGGATAGAACTCGGCAAGCCTTAAAACTTTCTTTCTATCATAAGCAGCAAATGCATCGATAGGATTCAAGGCTGACATGCAAATAAGCAGCTCCATATTTATTTCATCAAACCTATTATCAAGCTCTTGCCGAATACTATCAACGACACCAAGGAATACTTCTCTTCTATAATGATCATCAATTGTTTGTTTTGGGTAACAACGAGGTGATCTTGCATAAGGAACATACCTAGCATTTGGCAAAGGCACTTTGATGGCATGTAGTTTGCAAAACGAATCCACTCTTGCTTGGAACTCTTCCCATCCATCTTTCCTCAACTTCTGTACCCTCCTATTAGCCATAGTAACAAGTGACATAGCATTAACAATGTGTCTTGGTGCCATGGTGTTGAATTCACATCAGCAGTAGTCAAGACCACATCATTAATCTTTGGCTGAGGCTCCATTGGAGGCTGAACTAGAGCTTGATTGGAGGCTGAACCTCCGGCTCCACTTCCTGCAGTTAGTCCTTCTCCGGCAATATCTTGTCCTTCAGCCAGCCGTTCAACAATTGGAGATGGCCTTGCAGTCGGAGATGAAGAAGATGCATTTTTTTCACCTTGGCTTCATGCTTCTGGAACAGAGACATTATGGCGTTGCCTCTCTTCATATCTCAAAGCAGCAGTGGTCTCATTCTCAATAATCTACACAAGAAATAAGCACCAATTGTTGAATCAATACAAAATGCAATCACACAGTGGTTCAGTTATTTGTCTTTCACACAAATTCACAAAGAGGAAATTCAGTTATTGTCGGATGTACCTGTCGATGTTCAGATGTTGGTCTGACTCTGACGGAGAGGAAACATCTCGCTAGCTCGATTGGTCACGAAACGCGAATGGTGGACGACTGGACGGACCGTCGGTCGCCTGCCCGCCCGGCGCCCGCGGCCCCGCGCAACAAGCCGGCCGCGCCGTCGCGGGTCGCCGGCTCTCCGCGCACTAGGTCGCCACTCGCCGGCTATCTCCGCTGCCGCGCTGCGGCGCTGGGAGCTCGAAGCTTGGTCCGCCACCGGCAGCTGCAGCCTCCTACCGTCGATTTAGGTCGAGCCCCGCCGCCGCTGAGTGGATGCTGGGATGGACGGAACAAGCGATGCGAGAGGAATAAGATGTAAATGGGCTTGTTGGGCTGCGAGAATTGATGGGCTGCGAGAAATAGATGGGACTATGAAGTTTTGACCACACATTTTTATTAATTTCGTCTATTTCAGTAAGTATACATGTACAATAGAAATCCACTAGGTGACTAACAATCCTGGACGGAGGGAGTATACGGCCAATGGGAATGCCGCAGCAACTGTTTTCTCTTCAGATTTTTTAGGTAGATTTACACGGCTAGGAGGGGTAGTTTTGGAAGAAACAAGCCACACCGCACCCTCCGCCTTACTTTGTGGGAAAATTTGAAAAAAGTTATACGCCTTAATTAAGGGAATGGAGGGAGTATAAATCAATATTCATGTATTTTAGAATAAAATTTGGTCCATTAATGAGCTTAAGTATTCCCCGCAATGAGCCAAGAATGGAAAAACTTCGCTGGTCAATACCTTCTTTCATGGACGATTACCATGAGCAACCCTATTTCTGTAACCCGTCTGGTGACCGGCGATTATGCCGTGTCTTAATGGAACTAGTTGAATGCCCGTGCGTTGCTACGGGTGCTTAAGTTATATTGTCCGTCGCACACTTAAACAAAATGAACATAAAATATTATAACCGGGGAAAAGAAGTTCATTTAAACCGTTATAATTTGATTCCATAATTAAAAAAGGAACACGGAAGAAAACAACAATCGCCGTCAGGGAAGCACAGACAATATAGGTATGCGGCGCAAGGATTGAGGTTACCAATTTTGACCAAGCATAACAAGTTAAACGTGTAACCCATTAAGGTTGATCAAGTTACACGTGTAACCCATTAAGATCGATCAGCAAACGACCTCACGCTAAAACTCGGCTCGGCTAGTTAGTATCCGAGTCATGAGTTTTCTTATTTAGTTTCGAGTCTTATTTCTACCCTAGTTATTTTGCTCCCTCGGCCATCGCTTCCCAAGCCAATTCTGAGTTGATGCTCTCCTTCATCTCATAAAACATGCTAGAATGATAAACAAAAGTTGTGACCATACGTAGAAGTAGCAAAAGTTCTGCCTTTTAAGTTTTTTTAACTTGTAAAAAATGGACGCATTTGTGGATGCTATATTGTTATATTTTGAAGTACATTTGAGCATAGCTAGTATCATTAATAGTGGTAACTTTTATTCTGCTACAAAAGGACTCTCATCATCTAAAAGCCAAACTTTGTATCCATGTGTACAAAAGGAGAAACAATCACAATAAGCTAGTATCATTAATAGTGAAGTCCATGTAACAAAAGAACAAGTTGCTTCTATATTTCATAAAGTTAATAAAGTGTAAGTGGTAACTTTTATCCTGCTACAATCAACAAAATGAGCACCTGGACACACGGATTAATTTCTAACAAAAAAAAGTTAGATTCCATAAGCTAAATGTATCACCTCGAGAAAAATGGCCTGAGTTTCAGACAATTCAATCTAGTGCAAAGTAACATTTGAAAGATACATGCAGAAATATCTAGTATACTGCCTTGATTAGCTGAATGTATCGTCTCAAGAAAAGAGCATAATCTCATAAATCTCCACAATAGCTTAGGATGGTCAACCTATACATGATTATCAAGGTATCAATTATAGCAAAATCAGAAAGCAACATCATCTGTCCGTGATGCTAAATTCATGTACATGTCAAAGTTGAGCCATTCCTTCCTTTTATCTTCGCTAAACTCTGTGGTTATGGAGGCCACTGCAGAAACGGCATCAATTGTCCAGGTGAAGTGCCGTGTCACTGCTTTGTAAGAAAATTTGCATGAGCAAAAAAGGTTTATTCAATTAAAACTGATATCTACTATTACTCTATAAGACATCTAATAATATAGATAAACCTCAACCTAACCCATCAAGTGATCATAATTACTCATCCATAATAAAAGTTTTGGTTGTGGTCGGCAATTGAAGATATAAAGGTTTCATTAAGTACAAATATAGCATCTTGATTTAAAAGATTACATGATGAATTTAAACATCTGTCCAAAGAGACATACAAATTAACTTAGATTTTACCTATATTTGGAGTGAGTAGTGACATAATTGTATGCCCCATACTCGGAATTGTCTCGGCGCTGAGCAGTGAGCATAGCACTGTTGTCTCACGTTCAGCTGAGCACAGTTTATGTTGAGGCCCACAAACCTCCACATATATGCTTTTCATGCCTTCCAATTAATACATCTCATGTTTTTATTTTGCTCGCGGGGATGCCAACAAAAGTACACTTTCAGCAAATAAGACGACAAAGAAATAACAGACCAATATGATGTAGCTAGCAACGAAGATAGCTACAGCTAGAGCTTAATGGCTTGAAAAGAGAAAATAAGATGACAAAGAAATAACATACCAAGATGATGTAGCTAGAAAAGAAGATAGCTACAGCTATAGCTTAATGGCTTGAAAAGAGAAAATAAGATGACAAAGAAATAACAGACCAAGATGATGTAGCTAGAAAAGAAGATAGCTACAGCTATAGCTTAATGCCTTGAAAAGTAAGACTGTACATAATTATCTCTTGGATTCTTTCAAGAATTTATCATATAAAGAGGTGAATCAGAGGCTCCAGCTTCTAGGAGGACCTCAATGTCGTATGCTAGCATGTAAAAATGACCGAACCAAAATCATGACATATCTATGTTAGGTACAACCAAAGTTCATTAGGTGCATGATCCAATTCATACTGCATATATAGGTGGACCAACAGCTGAAATCAAAGCAACATTTAGTCTGTATAGTAGAATATGATCCTGCAATGGTGAACTGAATGAAGGTATAACAAATCACTTTTATACTACATTGAGCATGGATCTGCACGACGTTGATTTGGTATTAAACACTCCTTCCCACAAGTAGCTTATCTGAGACTATGTAACATACTTGGTGCTAAGAATTTGCCAAAACGACCCATTCTATTTTGACTCATCATGTAGTAATCTTCTTTCTCTTCCACTCTTTAGAAACGTGTTGGACTATTACAGTCAACCAAGTTATCATTTCATTGTTCATGAGCATTATTCAATCAATTCATAATCTAACACACATTTACAAGTACTAATTTGTATATGTTCTCGCTTGAAACGGATCGAACTTACCAAAATTAGAGCATGTTCACCATTTGGAATACTTCTCCGTTTCCTTTGCTCCTGTAGTTTCTTTGATCTCTGAATTAATAGTAAAGATTATGTGAGAGAGCTACTGGTAGATGGTTATTTATATCGAGGAATAGGTTCACATGCCAACAAAAATATTGAGACTTGTTGTAGTGGAGAAAATCGGTGGATGTACCTGTGTCCAAGCCAAGTGGACTGGTGGCGTCTATGGATGGCACTGTTAGATGGCGGCGACAGGAAGAAGACGGGCGTCCGAGCGGGAGCTAGCATGTCGTTCCACCAGTTTGGAGGTTTGCCGACGTCTTCGGTAGCAGGGCTGCAGCACACGCACACATTACATCATCTCCTTGGATGCATCATCTCAAATCTTGCAGCGGCGACAGCACAGTAGCAAAGCAGCACATCAGAGTTCCAGCGTCCATCTCTTTCTCAAACAACAGAGCAACAACGCCTTCCCTTAATCCCTCTCCATTACTCTCTCTCTGTCAAGCAGCTGTAGCTCTGCCTGATTATCTTCTCCCAATTCACTTTCGTCGCGGATTCCTGCTCCTCCTCTATCCTTCTCTGATTTGCATCTCTTTCGATGATCCGATCTCGCCCAAGTGCCCTTTCTATCTTCTCTATTCCCGCCCTCGTGCCGCTCCTCCTCACCAATGAACGGCAGCACAGCAGAGGAGGCAGGCCAGGATGCAGCGGCGCGGATGCTAAACCTAGCGGCAGCGATAATGCAGCCCGGGCAGCAGCAGCGATGCCGCAGAGAATGAAGAACGGCGGCGACGAATCAGAGAGGAAAAGCAAGATGGTACCTTGCGAGTTTCCTCTGTCTTCCCCACTGGCAAGGCGCATGAGCACGACGGCGGTGGTGTTGTGCGGATGGACAGGTAGCATGACGGAGATGGGCGGGGGCTCATCCATGGCAACCTCAAGGCGGATTCCGTGGGCGAGAACCACGTCGGAGGCGCGGGGGCCGTCAATGGCTACATTGATGCGGCGGCCGTGGAACCCTAGCATATTGGAGAGCTTCTCGCTTTGGGAGGAATTGGGCCAGGCCAAGATGCGTCTATTAGATGGGCCTGCGCGAGTGAATGATCGATCGAGGAAGCAGTCCTCCGGCGAACCACGGTTCGCTCGGTGACGTACGAAGTACCAACTCCCATTTAATAGTAAAGATACGAGTGTTCCATATAAAAAAATCAGCCCATATAGAATTGATTCTCCAAAGCCCTCGTGGTATAATTTTGCCTTGGAGATACAAAATGGGCTTAAGCAGTTAAGCTACTTCTAGAAGGGATTGTAAACCCGCTTTTTATTTCAGCCCAGACAAACAGTTAATGCTTTCGGTTGGGCCGTCTCTAACTTTACAGGCTACGTATTGGCTTATAGACAACATATATGCGCCCGTAATGGGCCGCAGATGGTTCAGGCCTTTGCAAAGAATGGACCAATGTGCCGACTACGAGCACGGTCGCGCTCGTGCATCCACTTGAATTGTGCTCATTCGTCAAGTCAAACAACGTGCAGAAAGTAGGACGCACCGATGGAATCCATCGGCCACATCTCGACAAATCTACCGCCATTAGTTTCACGAGATCGAGCTTAGCGCGCGCTTTCCATAGAAGCAAGGGCGCACCACGGGAGAGCAGAGCACGGAAGGTCGTGCACGTGCAACGCACGTGTAACATTAGGACATATTTCGTCAAAATTTGCGTGAGTAAAAGGCCAACCATTTTTACCACCCAATTTATTTTATTTTACCATGAAAAAACTTTTTAACTCATAAAATGGAAAACCATATATGAATATGTATATTGCCTTACAAAATCATGTAATCAAAAATCACATAATCTAACCGGATAAGAAGTTAACCTTACACAAACAAATTTGAAGCAACACATTATATATTTGCCTCTGAATCTGCTGGATGCTGGATAAAAACCGTGCCGGTCGAGAAATTCATATCGGCTCATAGCTCTAGATGAACCCACTACTCAAAAAATATTTTTCAAAATGTAAAAAAATTCCAAATATTTTTTTTGGATATACTAGATGACATTTTATGGTAGCACAAAAAGTTTCATCAAGAAAAGACATTTTTTGTGGGCTGTGCAAAAAAGACAAATCTATGGTTTTCAAAATGACTTTGTACGCGATAGTTTTTTGTCTTTTTTGCACAGGTCACAAAAGAAGTCTTTTCTTTATGAAACTTTTTGTGCTAACATAAAATGTCATGATGTATGTCCGAATTTTTATTTGATTTTTTTTTATATTTTAAAGAAAAATGAAAAATGTTTTACATAACGGGTGCATCTGCACCCGTAACCCGTGCTGGTCCCCTATACTTATATAGTACTATCTACATTCGCACTTTCAGGCTTTCAGTAATGTTATTTATTGTATTCTTCTGATGCTCTGGTAAGACGTTAGATGTATGATGTTTGTAATATACATACATGTATAGTTCACTTCCAACAAATTAAGCAAATAACTCGTCTGCCAAGAAAACCCATTGAACTCGTGAAGCTATACAGATGTATCCCAACCATTGAACTCGGCTGAAGCTATAAAAAAAGTTCCGTTGAACATGCTTTTTCGTCCTGTATAGTTGCATTTGAATTCAAGATTTTGTCTACAGTATTGAAAATGATCTCTTCCTCTCTCTTTCGTACTTGGGACGCCTTGCTGATATTTTTTCTCTATATCGTTGCTTAGGTAGATTCATCTTATATCCATGGCGGCTTTTCCCCTATTGAACCCATGATTAGTCACAAGTTTAAATCCAGTCGCAAGTAGCAGAAATATGTGATGTAACAGAAGTAAGTTCTTACACCTAAGCATGGTCTATGGTTAATAAAAGTAGCTAAGAACTTTGCTGAAAATATCAAAGCGCAGTGAAAATATGACAAAAGGCAACCCAACATAAAAATATAGTTTCTTAGATTTAGCAAAAGTTAAACAATCAGCTCATGAGAAATTCCTTTCAGAAAACTACAAGACACATCAATTTCCCTCATTTACATTTTCTCATATACATTTTCTCATACAGAGAGGAGTGGGGCATATGGAGTGTGGCTTGGAACGTCTAATTTATGTTGTCTTCAGTGTGAGGAAGATAGTGTACAGAATGTAATTGCAAAGTTGGACCACTTGGCTTGAGGGAGATGACCATATCAGAGACGCAAACATGAAAAACTTATCCAAGCATATAGTTTTCTTCATAGTGACATGGCTTACGTCAGCGATGAATTTCATGCCAAGCTCTTTGAAGCTCTTAATTGTTCTCAGTTCCGCTTTGCTTTGATTTGCCACTGCATGACTATCTTGTCCTGGAAAATAGGATTCAATGAGACCAATACTGTCAGATGTTTTTTTTAGGTACTGATCGGTTGTTGTAAGAGCTGCAGAAAGCAATTGGATACCAAATAAAAGTACAATCTGCAGCTTACAGAGAGAGTGCTCTGATGGATGCCTGGTGCTGCGCGTACACGACGTGTACTTACGTCGTGCAGGGCGTCTGCGTCGTCGGCGATTTACAAGGTGGATTGCGGACCCGGCGGCGGATTGGCTGGGCGTGGCGTGCGGGTGGCCATGTGTGTTGGGCCGAAGGGCGGGCGCGGAAGCAGGCGTTGATGGAGGGTGGCGGTGTCGGGGATGGAGGGCGGGAGGGCACGGCAGCAGGCTGGTGCGACGCGGCGGCGGGGATGGAGGATGGACGCCGACGACAGGGATGGAGGGCTGGAGCCGGCGTCGAGGCGGACGCGGCAGCAGGGTGGCGCGACACGCGGCGGCTAGGATGGAGGGCGGCGGCGGGGATGGAGGACGCCGACGCGGGGATGCAGAACGCGCGGGCGGGCGGCGTTTCCAGGGGATTAGTTGGATGCTTTATTAGTGATTAGCCAAGCGTTTCGCGTGGTTTCGTGGTCCGTCTCACGTAATAACCGTCGGATGAATTGTTGTGTGGCTGGGATGATTTGGATCACCCCGTCTCTCCCTTTTTATATTAGTGGTGATATATGCAATCCTATCGCATCATCCACGCTTTATTAGTACCAGCAACTCCAATACGCACGCTCAAGTGCATAATATATGTTTAAAATATTATTTCCAGCACCGGCCGGGCCCGGACGGCGACCCTATCGACCGGCCGGTGGCCCGGTGCCACTGCTTGGGTGTGCAAGAGTTTGCCGGCCGTCTAATCGTCGCGTCTCGGCGCCGGGTGGGCGGTGGATATCCACCATGGAAAGTGCACCGTACCACGCAGCAACGACTACCAACCGTGGCTCTCTCTCTCTCTCTCGTGTGAGCGCACGTCTATATAAACCACCACCGTTCGCAGTGCCGGTGCATCGAGCATCTATCGCACTTGTACTGATCACTCGCAGCGTCGCAGTGTGGGAATTGCGTTGAGCTTGCAGACTGAACTAGCTTACAGTCGTATACGTTGGGCGTTCATCCCATGGCGAAGGCTCGCGTGCTAGCCGGCGTGGTGCTGCTGTGCGCCCTCCTGCTTCTCTCTTCCGCTTTTGTGGCGGCCGAGGCCGGCCGGCAATGGGATCAAGGGACAGAGAGCAGAGCGGCGGCGGCAACGACGGCGGCAGGGAGATGGCGTCTCGCCAGGAAGGAACTGAGGGAGGAGATGATGGTCCAGACGCCGCAGACGGACGGCGACGTCGATATCGGCGAGACCAAGAGGACGAGCCCTGGTGGCCCGGACCCGCAGCATCACTGATGCATGCATGTCACGGTCACGGTCTCGTTGCGTGTGCAGTTTCTTTCTACATATACTGCCGATTTCTCAGATATATATAGCTTGTGTTCTTGTCTTGATAACACGAAAGAGATACGATTTTTTTTCCAACATATGTATACGGTGTGTCATCATTGAATCATCGATATGTACACGTATTTGTAGTAGTGTACGTATGTACTACGTAGTACTACCATGTAATAGGCGTCCACGTATTTGTAGTAGTGTACGTATGTACTCCCTCCGTTCCATTTTAATTGACTCACATATATCTAGATATGGATGCATCTAGACAATTGACTCACATATATGTCTAGATGCATCCATATCTAGATATATGTGAGTCAATTAAAATGGAACGGAGGGAGTACTACGTAGTACTACCATGTAATAGGAGTCCACGCACGCGGCACAGGTTTATGGAGCAGGTTAATGACGTAATAAAGCCCTATTGATGTTCAGCATGGAGTAATTCACTAGTAGTGCCTCAAAACAAACTCTTGGTTAATCAATGGATTTGGCAGCTCTCCTGCCAACATTCTAAAAAAAAAATAGTCTTTGTTTTGCTTCAAGACACGGAACTAATCTTATGATCATACTCCCTTCGTGCTTATTTTTGGATTTTGTCTTATGTTAAAAAATATAGGTTGATCAATTTTTTTTAATGCAATATTTATGACACTAAATTTTCCGTCCAGCCATTAATAACTTGATTATTTTTAGATAATAGTAGATAGAAAGAACGCTCGTAAGGAGTCTTATTGAAACCAAGAAATATTTAATACTCACTCCATTCCAAATTATAATATGTTATAGTTTTTAATCGCATGTAAATAGACATGACTGAGTACGTCCATTACTCCATTCCAGTTTGTATATAGTCTATCTTGGAATATTCAATCATCTTATAATTCGAAACGGAGTGATATATTATAAACTACATTCAAAGATGCATCTAGCGATATTAATTCGGTGTTATAAATAATGATTTTTCCATGAAGTTGATCATACTTAACAAAGTTTGACTTAGTACAAACCCTAAACATACACTTATTTATGGACAGAGGGAATATCCTTTTAGTATAATTTTTCTTTTTTCTACTAAACATGCTAATTTGGTCTTATGGCGTGCCTCTTCTTATATAGAAATCAAGCTACTTTGGATGTACCTATTTTGCAGGGGAATAATTACAATGTAGTCCCTATGATCCTTTTTGGGAAATAATCACATTAATCAAGTGGTCAGGGTTTCATACAATTTAGGAATGGAGTTGAATCTATACATCTCAGCATCTAAATGATTAATTAGGTCTAAGCAAAATTGTTGCAGTTGATGCACCAACGTCATTGACGTAACCACGACATAGCTTATTGTTTTGTCATACGTCCTCCACATTCGCCTTAACCATGAAAACATCGAGAAAGTCGCGTCAAAGGTGACCTGTGAACTCGATGGCCGCCATCGATAATTGGCTTTGTCCACTGAAATGATTAGGATGGATAATAATGTAAGGAAGGATCAAACATGCAACTGATAACCATTTTTTAATGGAAGAACTAAGTGAAGAAAGGAAAAATGCAAAAATAATATAGGTGCCATAAGCACGGATCTGAAATCATTAGTTCCTAGCTATTGGAGTAGATCCATGTATTCCAATGGAGGCGGCAACGCCTTGATATTGCATCGCCAATCACGGATTAGATCCACACATTGCATTGCATAACAATATATGGGCCATGTTACCGCTTAAAGCCATGCTACCGCTTAAATCTTGGTACTGCTTAGTTTTCAATGGTGGTATTCCGTAATCTTTTTTAACCAGGATTAATGCTTTGACTTTTTCATTAATCAAGAAGATGTGTTGTTGATTACTGAAAAACTAGTCAAAAAGGATATAAATAGGGCATGTCCACATCCACACCGAACACAACAACTGAAACCGCTGGCAACACGAGGACTACACCCAAAACCTGAAACCTGAATTGAAATATACCAGTACACCGATCCAAACTTTCCATAATTAATCTTGTTTGAGAGTACAAGGGGTATCAGACATGTTGAATTAAAGGTAATTGACGGATCATATTATTCTAAGAGTATCCTCTTTAACTTGTTCTAACTTCTAAGTTGCCAGAAATCTTCGTAAATCCTGGCCAAGTAAATGTGCATGTCATTTATCCTACTTGTGATATAAGTTTTATCGGAATAATAATCTACACCTGTTCAATTTATTGACTGCACGGGCTATTTCGTCATACCCTGCACAAATTGTCATCCAAAGTATAAAATATTCTGACTTTTTCTGAATCGCATGTGTCTAGATGTGTTTCGGGTGTGTTTGTTCACTCATTTCACTCCGTATGTAGTCAACATTGAAATATCCAAATGATTTTATAATTCAGAACGGAGGTATACCTTTCATCTAACTGCTTTTCGGCCTTTTATCTAGAGGGCGAACTATTTGTCGACTGACCTCTTGCATGAGTCATGCAGAATGTATAACTGACCCTGAAACTCTGAGCAAAACCTGCACCATCAAACAGCTGTCTTGCCTTTTCTGTTTGCCGACAAAACCGAGATAGGGTACGCAGCACGAGAAGTGCCGTTGGAAGAAGAAAATGACTTGCCTTTTTTTCCTCTGGGACGTACGAGACCAAAACGTACAAAATTATCTGCAGAGCTAGCACACTAAGAACTGTCTGCCACCCTGCTGTTTCCGCCCTATCAACGTGCGCCGTCGCGACCTGAAACCGTATGCCGGCAAAGCCAAAGTGGCCATTAGCCAAGTGGACAGTTTGGTTGAACTTGGACTTGGGTGTTATATCAACTGTCTGTCCAACTGAACTGCTGACCAAACTAATTAAAGTGGACAAGTGTACATATCACATCGAGCCGGCTAAATCAAGCTGGAAGCCTCGAGCGCGATCTAAAGTGGCATCATACTGGCCAATGCTACTCCTGTTTGGCAAGAAGAGAGGGGCCGCTTCGGAGCTAGCAAATTACAATTAGGCAATTAGCAAAGCTAGTTAATTCGTCCAAGAGGTCGGCCCGGTTTGCTTTGTGGGCAAAAAAGGAAATGCTAAAGAGAAGTGGTGACGGTCTGATGGATATATATAGGTACCTAGAGGAAAGTTCGGATTAGATTATAGATATATTTCAATTCAGAGTAATTGGAGGAAAACGAAGGTTGATTAATTCTCGGTGGAGAGTGACCGATCGACAAAAGTTGTCGTTCAGGATGACTCCAACGGGACGACGCATCGAGTCCGCGCGCCTCCGTCCCTGTCCGCTGGAGCCAAAAACATGGCCCAACAGGGCGACGCAAACGGACCGCGGACAGACTGCTTTTGTGTCCTCCTCCAGTCCGCTCTCTCGGCAAAATTCACACCGGTCTCTCCTCTCCCAAAACCCCAGTCCACACTCCAGCCCTAGCCATGGCCGACGCTGCCTCCGCCGCCGCCGCCGCGGCCGCCGCCGCTGAGTTTGGACCAGACGCCGCCGGCACCGCCGCTGGACCTGCGCCCCAAGCTAAAAAGAAAGTAAAGAAGGAACTCACGTCAGAGCAGAGGGCCGCAGAGACCAAGAAGCGGGGCGCCCGGAGGAAGAGGTTGAAGCAGGACCAGCTCGACGCCGCCAAGAAGGCCGCCGCCGAGCAGCAGGACGAGGATGACACCTCTGACCTCGTGTCCAGGGCCGCCACCGCTGCCCTCCTCCTGATTGGGATTACCCCGACCGCGGCCGCGGTCGGGCCGCGGTCGGGGTCGCGACTGCGGCGGCCAGCTCCAACGCCTCGGCGGCCCGACCGCCAAGGTCGAGATCTTCCGCGATGGCACCATCGCCTGCGTATGGGTACCTCCCTGGAACCATGCCGCCGCGGGTTTCCCGGCAAGGAGGTCGAGGTAAGAGCAAGGGAGGTCGACCTGAAGGCCAAGGACCTTGATCTCGCCTTACGCGCCGAGGAGGCCAGGATCATGGACATGGATATCTCAGCCTTCACCCCTAGGAAGAAGGCCTACTATCTCAAGAAGCAAAGGTACTACATGGATCAAGATTGATCAAATCTCGGTCCTTCTATTTATTATGTTGCATGCCGGTGTTGAACTATGTCCGATGGCCGGGATTTGTAATATTTTGGGTATGTACCCAGACATGGCATGTGTGAGGCCGGGATTATGTTTTATACTTGTTTTGTTGCAATGTGATAAAAAACCATGGCCGAAAATGATCAAAAACCCTGGCCGGGCGGACTCAATGCGTCGGCCCCGTTGGGCGCAGTGGCCGGAAAGGGACGGACCTGGGCCGGACGCGTGTCCTGTTGCCGACGCAAACGGACCAAACGCGGACCAAACGCGCGTCCGTTTGCGTCGGCCCGTTGGAGTCATCCTCAGGTAGTATATAGTGCATACATATCCGTTGTAGGATGCTAGAAAGTGGGTGCTCTTATGCATTTCCAATTGAAATGTTTGTCCATATATTATGTGTAGAGAAAAGAAGCCGTGTGCTCACCATCCACACAAGCACGCACGTACGTTTGACTTGACAAGTGCTTGTCTACGCACATGCAATGTACTAGGACCGATCGAGCAGATCTAGCTCAACCCAAAACCGCTTGCCGGGCCACTCAGATCGAAGACGAGATTGGCATTCGGCGCCGTCAGACAGTAGACAGTGGCGGGGCATTGTTATGTTATCCGTCAGTGATGACACCCGCGGCACCAAAACGCTCGACGTCTGTGCGAGATCACACTTACGCAAGTGTCGCCGCATAGCCTGTCACAGCAATACAGCATGCTTGCATCTGCTGGAACTGGCAGTCAAGATAGAGACGAATTGAAGCGGCGGCCGGGGGGCAATACAGGTAGAGATCGAATGTGTGATCGATGTGTGCTCTATTTAAAACGCACGACTCGACAGAGGACGAGGAGGATTCACGTACGAACGTGTGAGTGATCTAATCACAGCGACCAGAAACAACATCCTGACTAAGTGTAGCTAGCATTAGCAAGATGGGGCCTCGCGTCGGGATAACATGTGTTCTCCTGATGCTGATGCTCGTGGCGGCAGCGCCAATGGCGCGCGCGTTGGCCCGCCTGCCGAACCCGCTCGGGATCCTCGGTGCGCAGGCACCGCCGGCGTCAAGCGGCTTTCGGGTGAATGGGTGGCGGCGCAACATGGGAGGAAGGGCGACGTCGACCTTGCCGGAGGACAACGGCGACGGTGAAGCCGAAGGCAAGAGAGAAGTACCGGGCGGCCCCGACCCGCAGCATCACCACTGAGCCGCGTACTCACGGTGACGATCCATCTCGCGAGAATGCAACGTACGACTGATGATATGCGTACGTGCGGTACGATAGATAAGAGGCTCGTCGATTTTGATCGACGTACGAGCAACGATGCATAATAATTGGCAATTACTCCATATTGTAACTGCTATTTAAATGAAGGTTTTTTTTTCTGAAATGGTATGCTGTCATGAGTGGACGATCGTATTTTTCTTGAGGTAGCGTTGCTCTAAAAGTCAAGATGTTCGTCGCCATTTCTAGAAAGTTGGCGCTAGCATGTTTCATACACCACCACAGATACTCGTGTGGGATGTTTGTTCAATTTCATTTTGCAATGAAATTTGGAGCTGGGCTTTCCGGCCCCTTAAGGGCTCGTTTGGTTGCAGGCTTTCCCGAGGGGTTCCGCCGCTTTTCCCTGGCCCAAAAAACCCCGGGCCGAATTGGCCCGGATCAACCTACCGCGCTGTTTGGTTGCCGACGCGGAGAGTATACCCGGCCCGTCCGCGTCTTTTCCCCGGGCGGCCATTCCACGACTCGAGGGGTGGGGATCGCATTCCGCGACAGGGGAGGCGGCGGCGCTTGGAGTTGGAGCACGCCGCGCAGCACGCCACGATCTCCTTCCTCGCCGGCAACCGGACGAGAGCTCGGACCGGAGCGAGTCCTCCTCCCCTTCGCCTCTCCCTCTCTTGCATCTCCTCTCAGATCGGCGGCGACCGGAGGAGAGCTCGGACCGGAGCTCTTCCTCGTCCAAGATCTCCTGCCGAAGGTTTGCCCTCTCCTGCTTCTCCCCCTCGAGAAGACGCGGACGGGCCGGGTATACTCTGCAAAATTTCGTGTATATAATTTTTGTAAAACGCGGGGACTTTTCTGCAAAATTTTTGACAAAGTTCGTCAAATGTTTGTGCAAAGTTGGATCCAAAATTGGGGGGTTAGAGTCGACAAAACTCGAAACTTTTTTCGTGTATATAATTTTTTGGAAAACGCGAGGACTTTTCTGCAAAAAAATTGACAGAATTCATCAAATGTTTGTGCGAAGTTAGATCCAAAATTGAGGAGCTGGAGTCGAGAAAACTCGAAACCTACTCGTCGGCGAAAATTTGACAGAATTCGTTAAACGTTTGTGCAAAGTTGGATAAAAAATTGAGTAGTCAGAGTCGACCAAGCTCGAAGCCGATCACGAGAGTGAAACCTACCCGTCGACGCGCACATATTTCATACATATTTTGAAAATCGCGGGGTTTTTTTTTCAAAAAAAAAGGAAGCAGGAAAAAAATTCAAAAAAAAAAGAAAAAAAACCAAATGCTACAGCGCGCGCACTGTTCATAACTGTTCACGTGAACAGTGCGCGGCGCGCTGAGAGGGCGCTAAAGTTTGCGTCCATTATTGGTTCCGGACAAAGGTAAGACGGCGTGACCGGTAAGGTTTCACGTGGCGCAGGACGGGCCGCTACGACGCTGCGACCGCCCCGCAAATTAGGCCCGCAAAACGCACGCGGGCTGCTCGCATCAGTGCTAGCGGGCCGAAGCGGCACAACCGCATCGTCCACTGAGTATCCCGCAGAAACGCTTAACCCGCAACACCTCGTCACTCCAGTATGCAAAAAATCAACATTATCTCTCCCCCAAATCCGGCAGCAAGATCGCCATCTCCCGACGGAGGCGCCTGCCACCTGATGCTGGGGTCGATTGACGGAGTTCTTGATGCAGAGGTCGACGGCGGCGCTGCCGCCATCTCCACATCCGCCCCCCGCCCACGACTTTGATGCCGGAGTTCCTCTCCCGGCGCCATCTTCACATCTGGCGCCCCCGCCATCTCCACCTCCGGCCGCTGCTCCTGAACCTCTCCAGGCCGCTGCCCGTGCCCCTCTCGCAACTGCTGCCCGTACCTTGTGTCAATCGATCTATCTAGGTAATCGGTGGACTAGTAATGGAAGAAAATTTGAGTTAATCCGTTTGTTCATGTGCAAGTTTTCTCAAATCAGTTTCGATCTTGTAATCAGTTCGTTCATGAGATTTCCATGACATGCATCTGCATCAATGGAAACTAATTTGAGAGAAACTATTGGATCTGCAAAACTGCATAGTTTCTGATGGACCGTGCTGAGTAGCTCTTCTGCACGGCGGGCTGATGTGGGCCACTGCTCTGCCCCGCGCTGATTCGAGCGGAGCGTGGCGTCCAGCCCGCAAACACCCGCCAGGAGATCACGCCGCCAGCTGAAGTAGCGAGCAGTCGCAACCCGCCCCGCTTGAAACCTGAGTGACCGGGCTAAGGAAAGCGATTTTCCAGACCATTGGTACGCGTACACAACCCACCCACGGGGGTGATCATGGAGCTGAATGCCCAAGAAAAAGGAAGTTCTCGGACGGACCGCGGCGGTGGAGTTGCCGCCGTGCCATGTGTTGTCGATGTGACGATGCGCCAGAGATAGCACAGCTCCGGCCGGCCGGTCCCTCCGGTGGCTCGGGAACACGGCGACACGAGTCCGACTCCGACCGGCGGCCGGACGGCGGCGCCGGGAGAGGGACACGCGCCAGTGGGGCCGCCACCGCGCGAGCGCATTATTGAACCCACCAAGCACCGGAGTCAAACTCGAAGGGAGGTCCAGTGAAGTCTGCTTGCATGCAGATGAGCACCGCTCGCTGTCCGCTGAACTGCACAACACGTATGGCCGGCGAAGCATGGCGCGGCGTGCCTCGCCGGATAGCGGTGCCGTCTACCGTGCCGATGCCTCCAAGCGGTGCCAGTTAGTGCGTGGTTCTTGCAGGTGTATAGGCCGAGTCGTGGATAGACTAGACTAGATGGCATGGCACACATGTAGATGCAGGTAGCGCTGCATTGCATGCATGTGCTTCGTCGAGGCCACGTGAAGGGGCCGGCGACGTGGAAGAGTCTAAGAATGTTCCATCCGCGCTTGCTTGTGCGTTTCTGCTTCTGCGCTCGACAATCCACATTATCACCAATGTCTCCTGTGATCTATGGCAGCTAGCTCGCCGGAGCCATGACGACGCACTAGCGGCTAGGTAGCACGGCTAGCATGCTTCGGTGAGGCCACGTGAAGGGGGGACGGCGCCGTGGAAGAGTCTAAGAACGTTCCATCCTACGTGCTTGTGCGTTTCTGCGTGTGTGATCATCGGCCGGGTGCATGAACTTTGCCAGGACGTCGACATAGCATAGCATAGCATGTGTAACGTCTATAAACCTAGCTACCTGCAGAGCCGTCGCTGTCGACATAGCATAGCAGTAGGCAGCAGGTGCACGTCCACGTGAGCCGCGCGAGGTTCGGTGTGCCCTGTCCCAGTGGAACCATAACACGTACGTAGACGGTGGACAGTGCAGTTTCCAGGGTTATGTCTCCTAAATGCTCCTTCATAAAAGTGGTTGAAATTAGTTATTCTCAAAACATGGCGTATCCCCGCTTTATAAATAAAGCCTAAGACGGCCGATACGATACAAAAGAAAAGTTTTGCAAAGGGCCTCTTAGGATAAAAATAGCACTGACGATACCGTTAAGCGGTCTGCTACTTCTTTTCTAAATCGTCAAAATGACCTCCTTCGCTAAAAACGGCATGACACAAAGTTTGATCGGTACAGTCTTGGTATTTCTTGGCGATATGTTAATTAAACTAAAAGGTGTTCATGGCTCGGACGACTTAAAAAGAATGTTAAAAAATTAGCAGTTGGGCACGATGAGGATAACAACCAAAACTATAAATAATTACTCAACATTACTCCAACAAATTAGAATGATGAACCTTCTAATCAAATACTATCCAATTGTTACTTCATCTCACTCCACCAGATCTCACTACAGATGCGACGCCATTGTCGACTATTTGCAACAACTTTGAATGGATTCCTGTTTTTTCCTTTCCATTTATTTTTCTTATCTTTTTTCTTCTATTTCGCCTTCTTTTATTTTTTTTTATTTTTCAGTTTCTTCTTTTTTTGCTTTTCAAATTAATTATACTTTTTTGTCTTTATAAATGTATGTTTTGAGATTTTCATGGGTACTAAATTTAGAAGTCACACAAATCATGGTAATTGCTTATGCATAATCATAGAAAAATTATGAAATGTAATCTCGGATAACGAAGAGTAAAATAAAGAAATGTAATAAGTAATTTGGAAAATAAATATATATTTCAAAATATAAAAATAAACAAAAAATTATCATGTTTGTTTTTCGCAGAAACAATGTGCACGAACTTTAGAGAAAACGTGCACCTGTACGAGAATCAATATTCATGTTCGTCATACGAAATGTCCTATGAGCAAGTGGATCCACTAGTCATGCAAAATATACCCAAAAAACAAGTAAACTATTGCATTCAGATATAGGATTGTATTGCAGACGACACTCAACTTAGTAGGTTACACTAGATTTACCTACCTCCAAAACCCCTGCCTTATACGACAACGAGTAGGTGTTTTCCGTAGCAACGACACGAGCTGCGTGCTAGCTTCATAAAAAAATTGTGTATTTCAGGTAAAATATTCATACCTACTCCCTCCGTTCCTATAAATAGGGCGTAAATTTTTTGGCTCGTGGATTAAGAAGATGGCAGGGAAAATAAATCTTTCCAGAACATACCCCTCTAAGACTAGTCATAGTGGGGAGTAACATACACTAGTAACATATGTTGGGAAACCTACCTTTACAAGTAAATATACGGGCCCATCCTTTCTTGAGTGGGGGGTTTTCCCTCTAGATTGGTACTCAACCCTACCTCATCTCCCACTTATATATACCCATGTATTGTATGAAGAGAGACACACCATTGATAATAAAGATCAGTCCCGGCTATATCTCTGTGTCATTTTACTTTTCGCATCTGTCATTGTGCCGCGTGTACGACTCTTTCGACTACGCTCTCGCTCCATGCCCTTGGACCGGACTCGCCGGCAAAGGTTGTGGAACACGTTATCAACACGAACTGCTCCGCCAGCTGATCTGCATCGAGCCTTCATCAAGCAGGCTCTCGTCGTTCATCGCGGAGGTATAATCCAGATCCGATCGCAACAACGGTTTTGCATCTATTTATGTTTCCGTTCTTGCAATACGTTTTATACTACCCACGGTGTGGATTTTCCTCCCGGGACCCGAGCTGACCTGATATCGTCGACCAATGTCGATGGTCTCGGATTCATGGGGAACTTGTTGACTACACTGTGGGGAGTCGCGGTGCAAGAACGCGATCCGGATGATCACGGTACTGCCACTATGCACCAGCTGTGCCACGTGTCGTCTGATTCCAGATGAACGGACGATGAAAATTAACATCCGCGAATCCGTTGTTGGCCCAAAAGATCGTCGTTGGCTATCGTATTGCTACTCGTCGCGTGTTGCCAAGGTCGGCCGAGCCGCCAGGCAGCACGCCGAGCACCGCACTACAGCGCCGACGTCGCTCTTTCGCGCAAACCGGTTCAGCTGACCGCGCTCCCCGCGCACTATGCCGATAGCGTCCGCGAGCATCTCGCCGTGCTCGCCGCACCGCGCCGAACACGACGTCAACGCCCTGCTGGTCGTTTGCCGCTCGTCGGGTGCGCGCCACCGGGCGCATGCACGCCGCCTGCGAGCACTGCCGTCGCACGCCGCGGTCGTTGCGTCGGCGCGTGCCATCCTTGGCCGCCTCGCCGCCAGCCCCGCTGGACGGTACGAGCGCTGTCGTCGCCCCCAACGCGTCAACGCGGCCTTCGGCGCGTGCGTCATCGCCACCGCCCGCACGCACGACGTGCTCCGCCTCGAGGCGAGCCGCTAGCCGTCGTACGACCCATCTGGTCGAGCCGCACCGCCCGACCCACCGCCCCACACGAACTCGCGCCCGCCGCCGAGCTCCGCGGGCCGCGCGCCGACCGGCCGTGCACCACGCCCGCGCCTGCTGCGCACCACCGCGATGTTGGCCGGGTGCCGGTCGCCGACCGCGCGCCGCCTCACGAGCCTGACCCTGCTGGCCCCCCTACCTCGCCGCCTCCGTGCGCCGCCGCCGCGGCCTGAAGCCGCCGCCGCCGCTTGCATCGGGCGCTAGGAAAACCTAGCGCCACTCCCTCCTGGGACGAGGCGACCACTAGTAGGAATTGGCTTATAGCCACCACTCTACCGTTGGCGGACGGCCCTGGGCGCCCGCCAGCGCTATTACCGCTGGCGGGCGGTTTACAGTGCCCGCCAGCGGTACGAGGATTACCGCTGGCGGGCGGCCAATAGTGTACGCCAGCGGTAGTTCCAGGCAGAACCGAGCGGTCGGTCTCCTTGTTCGCCAGCGGTACTATAATTACCGCTGGCGGACGTTGTGGCGTGCCCGCCAGCGGTAATTGGCTCAGAAACGAGCAAAAAAATCAAATAAAGTGAAAAATACTCAAAAAATGAAATCCTGTGTCATAGTTTGTGATAATGTGACCATATTTGACACATAGGTGTACCTTGGTATGGCAAACAATGTTGCAGAACTTTTTAAAATTATTTTTATAAATATCATTTTTTATTTTTTAAATGTCAAAAATGATTTTTTTTTTGTGAAGCAAGTACAACAAATATGGTGAAAAATGGCACCCATCCAATACCCACACAAAGTAGACCATATTTGACGGATAATAGAGAAATATTAGTAATTTTCTCAGTTTCTACCGAATTTCTCCTATTTAAACGACTTTATGCCGATTTTTCGAAAGCAATTCAAATTTGAACTACAAGTGTGTGATAGTTTGCTCTGGAAATTTTACAAAAATTATTTTAAGGTACACAAGTAGTGGTTATATTACAAAACCGTCGATAGTTTTGAAAAATTAGACCCCTTTCGACGTATACCCATGGTGGCCATTTTCACCATTTTTCAAAAAAATCAAATAAAGTGAAAAAATACTCAAAAAATGAAATCCTTTGGCATGGAGTCCTCTTATGTGTACTAGTTGATAGAAAAAAAATGATAAACTTGAGTTTTTACAAAGTTTCCAAAAAACTTCTTCACAAAAAGATCAATCATCTATAAACATGTATGAATTTCGGTTGAAATGACCTAGATATGATCATTCCTGTGGCATAGTTTGTGATAATGTGCCCATATTTGACACATAGGTGTACCTTGGTATGGCAAATAATGTTGCAGAACTGAGTTTTTTCAAATTATTTTTATAAATATCATTTTTTATTTTTTAAATGTGAAAAATGACTTTTTTTGTGAAGCAAGTACAACAAATATGGTGAAAATGGCACACATTCAATATCCACACAAAGTAGACCATATTTGATGGATAATACAGAAATATTAGTAATTTTCTCAGTTTCTACCTAATTTCTCCTATTTAAACGACTTTATGCCGATTTTCCGAAAGTAATTCAAATTTGAACTACAAGTGTGTGATAGTTTGCTCTGGAAATTTTACAAAAAATATTTTAAGGTACACAAGTAGTGGTTATATCACAAAACCGTCGATAGTTTTGAAAAATTCAACCCCTTTCGACGAATAGCCATGGTGGCCATTTTGAGCATTTTTTCAAAAAAATCAAATAAAGTGAAAAAATACTCTAAAGTGAAAAAGTACACGACACAAAGATAAAGGAAAATGATATTTCTAAAAATAATTTTTTAAAATAGGCGGAAAAAGTATTTGAAAAGATAAAAGAAAACAAAAAAAATTCAAAAACAGAAACAGAAAGAAAAAAAAAAGGACCTCACCTTATCCACACGCGGGCGGACCCGCCTTACCTCCCCACGTGGCCGCATCTCTCTCCCCAAAACCGTATCCTCTCGCCGAGCGGCTGCTCTCCTACGCACCACCGCCGCCGCCACCGCCCACGCATGAGCGGCCGCTCTCCCCCTTCTCCCGGCCCGGCCGCCGCCGTCCTCCTTCCCCCGAGCGCCGAGACCGTGCCGTCGCGGCCCTGCCCTCTTCCCCACGCGCGCACGCGCCTAGACCGTGCCGCCGCGGCCCCGCCCTCTTCCCCAAGTGCACCGCCGGCGAGAGCACGTCGACGTCCACGGGCCCGAGCCGCTCCTCCTCTCCCCGGTACTACCCGAGACCCATCGAGCAGAGGAAAGGGAGCGCCTCTTCATCCTCTGCCTCATCGACGACGAGATCCAACCGGAGAGCCAGCAATCGACGACAAGAACTGCATCTTCCTCCTTCGGCCGCCAGTGCTTCCTCGCGAAATTCGCCGCCTTCAGACTTATTGAGCTCGAACGAGTCCTCTAGCCCCTCCGGTGAGCATCCGCTTCGATTCCCGCTCTTACCCTCCTCGATTTCATGATGTGGTTGTTGCCGCTCTTGTTCACGAAGCATGTCCACCATGGCCGCACCAGCAACAACATATATTATAAGGGTAAAAAGTTTTGTTCATCTTAGTCATCGTTCCTACGTGTGAAGCTGGTGATTATATAATGTTTTTGGGGTCTTTGCATCTAAATTTTTTTAGTCACCGTGGTGCATCCGATTTGAGTGATGAAATGTCACCAATACAGAATGATGGTATATTGCACATTTGCACGTGCAAGCCTGATTAAGATAAATTTACAATCCATTCATCCAATCAAAATATAACAGCCATAAAAAGTATTTTCTTGTCTGAACAATGGGATAAACATATGCTATATCAATTAGCATTCCATTGGTAGAATGTAAATTCAGTCCACTATTGAAACCATTTTTTCTTTAATAATGTCTTAACGTTTTGTTTTCATGCTGCCATTTATAGGTTCAGTGTGTTGTGCCAACTAACAACTAGGCATCATGAGCCTGATAAACAAATTAAAATAAGCCTTGTTTTCATGCCGTTTTGTTTTCATGCTGCCATTTATAGGTTCAGTGTGTTGTTTTTCTACGCATCAACGCCGTCTGCAGGTACCCGAGAGGCCCTTTGCGGTGACCTAGCACACCACTGCATGTTGTAGTGTACAAGTCATTGATGTAACACGCACGGAAGGACCTCTCCGCAAATATTACATCCCTCAGAGTAGTACAACAGAAACATAGTCGGTCCAAGGTAACACTATAGGATTACAACACTAATCAATACAAAATCTCGAGACCCTCCTTTTATATTGAAGCAAGTCTCTTGCAAATGAAATACAGAAAGATCCAAATCGTAACTCTAAGCTGGATATCAGCTCTAGCTCTAATTCCTCATCCACTACTTCTGTTGTCACAGCCCTAATCTATTCCATCTGGAATATCTTTATCCAGGATTGTCTCCTCCTTCCAATAGTTGTTGTCTCCTTCATTGGCAAAGTGGTCGTCATGTATGCCATTGACAATATTGTTGTTGCTCCACCATTGTCACTGTTGTCTTTGTTCTTCTATTGATGAAGTAGCAGTTGACTCCTTCAACCTCCACCAGTAGACTTGACTCCTTGTTGGATACTCTCTTGACGTCGTGATGGCTAACTGGCAACTCCGTTGATGGCTCCAAAATCTAAGCAGGGGGTCAACGGGGAAAAGGGTGAGCAACTCGAGGGTTACTCAGAAAGTTCAAATAATATAGGAAAGAGTTTTTGTTTTGAATGCACTAGCTACTGCCATGTCCAACGGTCATAGGCATAATGCAAGTTTTTGGAAAACATTTCTTCAAAAGGTCAAGTTTTACTTCAGAAAACTATGCTCACAGCCTCCACGGGTCTTTAGTCATCACTTGGGATGCCTTTCCCGCAACGTTCTGTAGTTCCTTTCGGGAACACGGATGTGACAGCCACAATTTCTTGTTGTTGACTCTGCAGAGCTGCGTAACTTTACCCATGAGAGATCCTCAGCCTTGTTGCCTTTCCGGGTTGCAGGCCCGTCCATAATTCCATGGTATGGGGTCCGGTCTGAGTCCAAAGCCATTCGCCGTGCTTCTCCAACAACCCCACATGTCCACCCTTTTGTAGGTTTGTCCTCCCCTATATCTTTTGGTAGACTGTTCCAGACCAAAGTCCTCCCCTATACCAAAAAGATAGACTGTTCCAGACAACCCCTACAATCCATCATAGACACCAGAAACCGTGGGAATTAAGGGATCCCACCCATGTGCATGTAGTCCCGCAAGATCTACAGCCTACGGAACTGGCTGTCCGTTGACATGCGAAAGGGAAAAGGTCACAGATGACTTTACCGTCCCATGCCAGATCTCATGGTAAACGATTCAATACGGCGCAAGGATCACTGTGACATTGGTAATTAATCCTAGGTATATACTTTCCCGTACAATGGAACCTCCACCACAACATCAAACCGTGGTTCCATTGCCGGCCAAACAATATATATAGCAATTCACATCATTCGAAAATAGTTTTTCTTTTTCAATGCAATGGTAATAAAACGTTTTTGAAAATAGTTTTTATAAAATAGTTCAATAAGGATATGCAAGAATGAACTTGCCTGTGGTAGAAATGGCCGTTCAACTCTTCGGGGTTCTAGGGTTTGCGGTAAAACCCCGAGTTCTGAAAATAGCAAAGTAATCCTGATAAGGACTACTGAAAACTCTAGCATCATGCTATTATGCATAATCATGAAATGCATCGTCACCCCAAAATTCCCAAGTTATGAATTTTAAGATTTATCGAGTGTTTGGGAGTTTTTAATTATTTAAAGAGTTTGACAACAATTTTCATGAGGAATAAATTTAAAGTGATTAAATTTAAATAGCTCAATATAATTCAACTTCAACACTTTATTTTCCCATATTATTTTATTTTAAGAAAGTAGTTTTGAAAAAGAATTTCAAGTCATTTCCACTTAAGGATCCTTGAATTTTTCATCCACAAAATGTTTTTCAAAACTTCAAATAAAACTTACATAAAAATTCCTCATATTTTGTAGAGTATGTTGCATATTTTTAGTTGATTTTTGTGTATTTGAATTTGGTGCAAAAATTCATTTAAGTTTGCATATTTTTGATTTAGGATGAGTAACAGGATAGTTCAAATATTATTTTGAACTTAGTATTTATTTTCCCAGATTATTTTTCTTGAGAAAATAATTTTTAGAAATTATTCCAAAGAATAATCCATTTAGGGATCTTTGGATTTTTAATCACAGAAATAGTTTTCAAAAATTCCTGTTAGTATTTTATTTAAATATCTTATTTTCTGCTAATATTTGTAGATATTTTTTTAAAGTATTTTTAGGAATTTATTTGAATTTTAAATTGAGTTTTGAAGTTTGAAATTTATAAATTTTGAATTTTTTGCAAATAAATCCCTGGTCGAACCAGGTCAAAGGAGTGGCTCGGGTCTGGTCAACCGACCAAGCCGCACCTTCTCTCTCCTTCTCTCGCACGAACCCGTGCCCGTGCTTGACTCGCATGGCGACCGAGTCGCCCTCGCCGTCGCCACCTTGCTCCGGTCGACTCCGGCCATCTCCGCCGCCACCGTCTGGGGCAAAATACTCCCCCGACTCCACTCTACCACTAGGCCCGAGCGATTGGAGCTTCGTTTCCTCTAGCCGCCGTGCGCTGCCTAACCCTAGGGTTAGGGTTTCGGTGCACCGGCGCTGCTCGCCGCTCCCTACTGCTCGCCTCCCCTCGTGCTCACCATGGCAGGTGCAGAGCTTGACCTCTGTGCCGCCGTGGTGCGGTGGTGCTGGTTCCACGACCTCTGTGTGCCCCCTCCAACGGTTGCGCGAGCACTGCCTCGCCGCCGTGGAGCTACGGCCATGGACGCACGGTAAGATCCTTTTCCTCCCTCTCTTCTCCTTCTCCTAGTACCTCTACTCGATCTAGATGCTTCTGGACTTCGGATTAAACATATGTTCCTCTATTGGTTAGGTTCTTGATGAACAGATGATGATTTCTTGATGCTTTACTCATTTATGTGCACTGTCTACCTACTGTGTATCAAGAATGAGATGAATGGTGTAGATCTAGCATGATTAGATCCTTCCATTACCTCTGGAATTGTTGTTGGGAGCATTTCTTGCTCACAGAGGTAGAAAATCTTTTTAGAACATTACTTCTGAGCTAGAACTTGTACTGTATGATCTAGCTGTGATGAAAAATTACTTTAAGCATGATTTAGACAAGTTTTGCTTGCTGTGATGCCTCCTTGTAGAGTTACACAGCAGCTTTCTTGTTTAAAGATGATTTTAATGCTCTGATGTGCTTCTTCTAAGTGTACAGATGTGCAAAGCACAGTTAATCTAGCTCTGCTGGTTCACTGACTGGTGTATTTTGAAAATAAGAACAGATACTATACTGCTGCCTTTTTTCCCTTTGTCCCTGTATGCTCAAACAAAAGCTAAATCAATCAACTGCACTTCCTTTCTTCTCTCTTTCCTATTTTCTGCATAGAACAGATATTATCTGCCTTGCACAATTTCTCTGCAGCATCTTACCTTGCTTAGCAAGGTTCTGTTAAGAACAGATGCTGAATAATTCTCTCTAGCATGGTTCTGTCAATTACAGAACCTGCTGGTCTCTCTCTAGCTTTTCAAAATCAACCTGCTGTTGCTGAGCAGCTTGTTCTTCTGGAAAATGATGATAACCTGCGTCTTGTGGAATTTGCCTCCTCCTCCTCGCTGCTTCAAAGTTCCTAGAGTGTATTTAGCTAGCTGAAATGGCTTGTGGTGGATGGATTAGGTGATCCCCATGAATAGTGCTTGGTTGTGCTTGTTCTTGTGGAAGAACAGATAGAAATGGGTGTGCTGATGGTTGTATAATGTGTGAGTTGTGGTTGCTGTGAATTGTGTGTGCTGCTGGCTGCTTCTTGAAAATGTCTTTGTGGCAAATGAATTTGCTAGGATGGTTGTGGTGCTGTTTATAAACTACTGGCTGGTTGTTGTGGTGGTGACACACAGCTAGGTGACTCCTCATTTGCATTGGTGAGTAAGGTGCTTGGTTGTCAAGCCCTTATGCATAGGCATTACTTAGGGTTCAAGTAATGTGAGATATTTTGCCTGTGGATAACTCCTATGTGGCAAGCTTATCCATTCAAGCTTTTCATTACTTGGGGTTCAAGTAAACTTAGATATTTTCTTGTGGATAGAGATGGCTAGTCATTGGTCTTATCTCCTTGTTGAATTTATTTTTGAACAAGACAAGTGGCAATTGTTACTAGATGGACTTGTGGGCTCATTCTCTTATGTGGGCTTTGTGCAATTATATGGGCTTGAGAATAAATTTGTGTAGCTTTAATGATTTAGCTAGTGGCTTTAAAAATATAAGTAGTGATGTTCAAATGGCTTTACAAATTATTTGTGTGCCTTTAATCTGACCATTTGCTTGGTTGAACAGGGATAAATTAGCTGTGTTCAATAGCTTTATGCATGCAATAGAAATCTGTTAACAAGGTAGCTAATCTTGTTACCATACTGCTTTTACATAACACAAAACTTGTGAATCCAGGTGGCTTATTGGATGGATTCGATCATCTGATCCTTTATTTTGGTGGAACTTGAATGAATGTGTACAGAGGTGCAAAAGTGACCCCTTCTATCTTCCTAGGCTTGTCCTAGTGGAAAGGTAGCTGGATTAGGTTGCTTTTGCATTATTTTCTATGCCATTTCATTTGCTTTCTGCCATACTTGCTAGAGATTTTAATAAGAACAGACACTACAGCCTATGATGCAAAAGTCTGAGGCAATGGTCCTGTGTAAGAACAGATACTTGCATTTGGCTTTTAAGTTCTCGAGGATGATCTTGCATAGCACCTCTATGCATGGCTGAGAGAAAAATCCTTCTCAAAAATCCATTTGTTAAATTGTCCTTCTTCCTCTGTTATTTTCTTTCTTGTATTGTTTAATTTGCTGGAAAGAAGAATAAGAAGATTGAAGAGAAGGAAGTCGAGAAAACAGAAGTCAATGAAGCCACTGATGGTGATGGACCACATTCTATACCATATTTAGTTCTTGCAGACATATTTCACCAGTCCATGGAAGGGAGGAGGAACGAAGAAAGTTCGGTAAAGATTATCACCACAAGTTGGACAAATTGATCTATTGAGGATGATGCCAGAAAAATCACATGAGGAGACATGTCCAAGAAGGAAAGTTATGAAGTTTTTATATATCAAGTCATGAAGTTTATCCATGGAAGTCCAAGATCAAGAAGGAAGAAGGAAAATATGGAGGATACATATGAGGTTGTCATAACTTGGTGGAAGAGATTAATGTTGGAGTAATACAGAGATATTGATAATACTTGGATTGAGTTTCAGAAGAAGTTTAGCAACACTTATGTGTATAAGAGTATTATAAGGTTGATGACAAAGGAGTATGAATACTAGAATAACATGGATATTTCCAGTTCTAATGGAATAAAGGAGAAGTTGATCGTCTATTGAGAGGCATTACTAGAGATGGAAGCGGTAAAATTAACCGCCAAACAAGAGTTTGTGATTAGAACTTGGATATATATAAGGAGAATTTGTGATGGATACACAAGCAGATTACTAGAAGGAGTGGATGAGAAAGTCATCAGACAAATGATGATAAGTTAGAAAGGGATGACGGAAGTGAAGTAGTTGGATGGAAGCACGTTGATATGTAGAGATGACATATCAACCATGTCAAAGAAGTGCAACTACAGAGTTTAATGTTCAAGAGAACATGAGAACCTTGGGAGAAGAGTTTGTTTTGTCGTGGATTGACGTCAAGCCAAGAAGGTATACCAAATTGGATGTAGGAACCTCAAACATATGAGGCCAAAGTACCAAAGTTACTGTCCATATTTGGAGCAACGATGGAAAAAGATGCATTATCCGGAGGACTGACATCTTTGAGCTAACCACTCGGATGATGGAAGACGCAATCAAGGCGAGTTACATGGTCAAACAAATCGCAATTGTTTGAAATTAGTCTGAAACATCAGAAAGGAAGGAAATGATACGTCAGCTAAACTTTACCTTGATGACCAACATCCTATTCAAGCTTGAAGTTAAGATAGCATCCAATGCACAAATTTAGGTGTGCAATTCTTTTCTTGAGACCATCGGATAAGTCAACTGGAATTCTAGCTATAGTAGCGATCCAATTTATCGGAGGATTACTTTGGTTGTTCACAATATGGTGGACATACCACGTATTCTTCGGGAAACTGTTGGAAACCTCGTGTTAGTCAGTAGCTATTTACCGGAGGACAATACTGGGGATTCACAACATTGTGGATATACCACGTGTTCTTTGTGAGACCGTGAAGCAGATATAGTGCAAGTTTGAACTGAAAGAAGGATTGCGAAGCTTGATTGAATGGAGTTGACTGGATGAAACTAACTGAATGAAGCCCGACTAACAGAAGGTCAGAGCGGGGAAGTCTTAGGGAATTCCAAGGGGGAGAGTGAACAAGTGTATTGGAAAGTACTTGGCAGAAGATGACATGAAATTCAAAAGGAAGACTTTGATTGAGACAAGACTGAATTGGTTATTAGTGCTCTAAAAGTTCTTTGGTACGGGAAATCTTTAGCAGATTTTGAAGCCAAATAGAAAGTGGAGATTTGAAGGATGAAAATTTTAAGGGATTTAGTGGTCATAGAAGCTATGACTAAATGATCTAAAGTAGAGTGAACAAAAGAGACCAGAGTTCATGGATGGGGAAGTCTAGATACTTATTCCCGTTGAATCTGATCGAGACCAGGATCCGAGGGGATTGATGCCAGAAGGTTTGTACCCCTGATTACAATTGATTGAAGAGAAAATAGAGTAATCAAATTTGGATAGACAAAGGTGTCTACTACATTTGGAGGAAGCAAATTACAAAGAGCAAATTATATTCTATAAGACATGTTAACAATAGTTACCTCATATTCTCAAGCAAAAGAAGATGAGCCTTACCATCAGAAGTGCGGTCTTATTAGGCTCATGATTATAAGGAAGGGTACCACCTGGAGATCATATAAGGATGTAGAAAGGATCTTCGACATAGGGGTATAAAGCCAGAGTAATTCAAGGATGTCTAAAATGGATAATCCAAGAGACATGAAAAGGTAGTAAAATCATTGGAATCCAGTGGAGAAGCGACGAAAGTCGACAAATGGATAGTATGGATCCATGGAGGATGGACATAAGGATTTTGGACAAGGGATCGCCTAAATCTACGTCCACGTCAGGAAGGAATTTGAGAGAATCAATATCTGCAGAAGTTCTTTCTACCGTACTCTACGCGAGAGAATCGAAACTTCAGGACGAAGTTTAGTTTAAGGGGGAGAGAATGTAATACCCCAGGGTTTAGAGAGTCAAAAGGGTAGAAATAGAATTTGTGCATTTGCATAGCATTGATGGTCCCGAAGAGCAAGGCTTTGATACCTGCAAAAATAAACGGGATTAGGTTGAGACTCCAAGTGCAGAGTGTATAGTAAGTGGAAGACAGTTTTCCCCACGAGGGGTGACTCGAGGGTTTAATATCGAACTCTCGGGGAATCTGAAGTGGTAGATTTATCTTCTTATCCTTCTTTTGGTTACCTACAAAACAAGGTTAGATGTTTTGGTCCTCAACCTCACCTGTGGTTGTCAAGCACAAGGTGTAAGAATGATATCAGGATAGTTATGCAATGCAAACAAGAAATAAATATGCAATGATGGTGGATGCAATGATAAATGATATTTTTGGGTTTTTGAATGATGTATGCAAGATGAAAAGTATTTTTGTATTTTCGGATTTAATGATGGCTGAAAATAGAAAAGTGGTATATGGTGTTGGAAAGGTGTTTCTTATGATTAAAAATGGACTGGGGTTCATGGTTTCACAAATGCACTCTCTCTTTATAAAGTGGTAGACAATGGAACACACAAGTTAACATATGAGATTGCAACACAGGGTTTGATAACAAGTTACTTAGATATATGGGCATCACGTCCTAACATAGAGATCTTTTGGTTATTAACCTCTCTTATACTCCACCAAGATGCGAACTAAATCATAACACCTCAGTAATTAAGATAACTCAGAGTATAGCATTAAGTATCATGACATGAAGTGAAAATAAGAACATGCTAGATCTAGTCATGGAGTAGTGGCAATGGTCACGCCCACATCCCCGGTAGCATGGTATTTTAGTTTATCCCTAGTGAGGTAACAAAGTAAGGTAAAGATACCAAAGTGGATCGCAGAACTTTCTCTCACGTTCACTGCACTAGCCACCCCCCGTTACTCCAACTAATGCACACGTTCCCCCACACACGCTCTCATAAACATGCTTGATCAAAACAAGTAGACAAGAACGGGGTACATAATATGCATCTATACTCATAACTGAAACAAACATTGCAATCTCAAACATATATTAACTCATAAAGATCCACCACAAAGGTATTACAACGGTGACCGTAATCATGTTCAGCAGCTCATACGGTGCTAATTAGTGAAGCTCAAGAGAGGAGAGATACATAAGTTACTTCCACAAACCCATAGTCCAGAGGTGGACTACTCCCTCTTCATCATGGAGACGGTGGAGAAGTCGATGGAGAAGATGGAGACCACGCCGGCAGCGCCCCGCCGGAGTTTTCCCCCTCCAATCTGCAGCTCCTGATCTCCGTTTCGGTGTTTCTGTGTTTGTGCGGCGCTCCTTCCAGAGAACGTCGGGGGACCTTTTTTATAGGCGTTTTTAGGTCAAGACATGTCGGTGGAGCGAAGATCGACGGCAACGGAGCCACGAGGCCAAACGGGTGGGCCCCACGCGGCCACAGTACCTGGCCGCGTGGGCCACCCCCGTTTGGCCTCGGCCTCCGTTTTCGCTTCCTTCGCCCACAGGTCTTCTTCCTTCCAAATATTGACGCCCGTAAATTTCCAGGTGATTTCGTTGACGTTTGGGTCCCTGAAACATTAAAATAAGAAAACGGGGTTTTCTGCCTGTGCAGGGTTAATTCCATAAAAATAGGAAATAAATGATATTCCCAAAATCATATAAAACATTGATATAACCCTTATATGATGCAAATATGATTGGAATATAAGCAATTAAAGTGCAAAGTTCATGTATGCATTTTACATGCATCAACATCCCCAAGCTTAATCCATGCTCGTCCTCGAGTATGAAGATGATAAAACTAACATGGACTTTGCAATTTAATACTTAACAATGATATCAAAGATGATTACTATTGCTACATATAGTCAAATGATTCATTCTTCAAAGGAGTAGCAATATGCAAATAGTTTATGAAGTGATATCAAGTATTCAAGACAAGGATGTTCATTGATAGTTCACAAAGTGTAACATGGTAGCAAGTAATATGGAACACATGTATGCATAATGATAAGTAGAACATCCTACAATGGTCATAGAGTGTAGATGAAAATCTGAATATGATAGGTGTACACTTTGGAAAGATGTATATGTGAGTAGAGGTAAAGCATGCATAAGTTTCATCCAACTTCCAAACTCTTCTACTTAAGTTAATGATTGCAATAAGGTATTCATTGGTGTCAAGCTCTCATTGCCCCTATCATAGCATCTTGAATGATTAAGGTTAAAGTGAAAGCAAATATGAGTAGTGTGCTTGATAAAGAATGGGTTGAATGTCTCATGCCCCTTGAATACAAGTACTTACACCATGTGTTACTCAACTTGGGAAACAAAGCAAGTTCAATTAAATATCATTGTAAGCATAATAGTATCATCAAGAGCGTCAACTGGGGTACCTCTTGTCCCAAGATATGGAACAAGCCCATATCAAAATGACAAGACAAACAAACAAAATGAACAATCTCAACACCCTTTTTATTTACCATTTGGAATAGTTTTTTATTGCAAGGTGTATCACAGAAGGTTCACCATAGTATGTAAGTAAATTTCCACCATGAATGATGCATGGCTTAGATTAGCGGCCCAGGCGTCTCTCTAACCATTTACACAAACTCATTTAAACTCACTCTATTTCCACATTTATTTCAACATGATAAGCATCCATAGACAAAAGCACATGATATCAACTAAATGAGATGAAGAGCGTGTTGAAAGCTTGCCATGTGACAGCACATATGGGCTAACTTCCAACCCAAAACATTCATCAAGCCACAAACATCATAATCTTAATCACAATGGGTCAAGTTTTATTATGCAAATAAAAGAACATTGTGCATCAAGTTCGTGAGAGCTATATAACCAATTTTTTTCCATTGCAATCAATAACATAAACATTTTCATTCAGAGGTAAGATAACACAAACAACATGTTAAACATACTCGGAATAGCATAAAGCCAATAGGTAGATATGGTGGACTCACTGGAATAACTTTGGTTGAAGGTGTTGGAAACAAGTTTTTGCTTGTTGGAGTTTTTGGGCTAGCAAAAGGGAGAAAGTTGACCATCTAGATGCATGCATGAGTGTCCATAGAACTAACTAATCCATGTTAAACCAAGTGAAATAACAATCAGCACCAAAACATGAATAAGTGATAGCTCTACAAAAAGAATTTGCAAACTATTACTCATAAACAAGCTCATGAATCATGCAACTATATGTATCATTAAAAATCAAGTCAAACATCCCTTTTCCCAATCTTATAAAAGCATCCAACATATTTCAACCCATATTTCCAGTAGCTCTCTCATATATAATTGATAGTGTGGTGGTCTCTCAAGACTCAAACAAAAACAAAAACGACGCTCCAAGTTTATGCGATAAAGTGTTTCGATCGAAAAACAGAAGTTGGACGTGTGCAAACCGAGAGTGTGTAGGTCCAGCGGGGTTGTCTTCACATCCCCAAGCTTATGGTCTTCACCATCCTTGGATAGCTCTTGGTGCATCTCCTCCAATCCCTGTGAAAAAACTTCAAAACACCGTTTCTCCCATCTCTTTTCTGTGGGGTGCATTAATAGTGATAAACAAATAGGTTCCTTGCTGCATATAATCCTTGAACAAAAATTCATATGACATGTCCAGAAAGTGTATAATGTTGTATGCCTACTCATAAACTCAATTGGATCAAAAAGATTCAACTTAAAAGCTCAAAGCATGCATCAAACAAAATGGGACAGAATCTGTCCAGAAAAACAGCAGCAGCAAAACGTATTTTTCTACCCTACCAAACTTTCTCGAAAAATTCCGAAAAATTCATGCATACAGAGGATGAAAAGTTGCAACTACAGTTCAAATATGAGCTCATTCGGAGTTACAGAATAAGAATTAAAAATCATACCGTGCACTGACTCGTGCAGGAATAAAATCTCCGAACGCTATAAGCAACTTTTTCAAACCAAAAAGGGTAAAACTTGGCACTTTATTAAAAACTCCAGAACCTAACTAGACACAAAATCTCTTGTTACAGCAAGAGGACACAAAGAAAAATCACACACAAAAATAACCGGGTTGCCTCCCGCAAAGCGCTTTCTTTATAGCCATATAGCTAGGCTTCTTACTTGTTGTTTTATTGTGGACGAAGCTCATGAGGGAGCTTGAACTTTGGTGGTTCCCTCTTCCTTGGAAAGTGTTCCATGCACTTCTTGTGTGGAAACTGAAACTTTACATTCCCTTCCTTTGAATCAATGATAGCACCTGTGGTACGAAGAAAAGGTCTTCCAAGAATAATAGGACTAGAGGTTTTATTCCCCATATCCATGATTAGAAAATCCACAGGCACAAAAGTCATATGTAACTCTACCATAACATCACTTACTTTTCCCAAAGCATGTTTAATAGAGTCATCAGCAAGTGCTAGTTCAATAGAGCATTTTTCAAGATTTTTCAATTCAAGCACTTCATATAGTTCTTTAGATAAAACAGAGACACTAGATCCTAGATCAAGTATGGCATGGTGTGTCTCTTTTCCAATAGTTACTAGTACCTTAGGTATCCACATATCCCCAAGCTTAGGTGGTATCATAGCCTCTTGGTTGTACCTAGCAATCTTTTCTTTCAAGACATGATTAGCAATATAAGAACCAAAACCTGCTTGGTTAGTGTTGATGGAAGGATCACTTGCAAATTTTTGTAAGATAGATATTAATTCATGCAAGCTACAATTTTCTAAGTCAAGCAAAGGATCCTTGACTTCATTAAGCATTTTAACTTCCTCAACTTTCTTTTCCCTATTGTATAGGTTGAATATTTCATAACGGTCATCAAAGACATCTTCAGGTACTTGGGCTTTTTCTAAACTTTCTTTAATTTTCACTTCCAAAAGCAAGCCATCAAGTAGAATGTAAGCATCAGCAATAGTAACATTTATGAAAGAACCCTTACATTCCTTATCCAAAAAGAGTTTAGAGGTTTCAGACAATCCTCTATAAAATATATGCATGAGCATCCAATCTCTCATGCCATGTTCCATTCCATAAGCTATACCTCTAAACCTTTCCCATGCTTTTACCATAGGTTCATCCTCTTTTTGTTTAAAGGTGATAACTATTTGTCTAATATTGTAAACCATTTCTGAAAAACAAAACCTTTCAATGAATGAAGCTTTTAGGTTAAACCAATTGCTAAAATTTTTAGGTGGCCATTTTAATATCCAATCTAAAGCTTTTCCAGCTAAGGAATAAGGAAAAAGCTTTACTTTGATCACATTAGCATTGGCATGAGTCAAGTTTAACACTTTGCATCTTTCATTAAATTTGTTAAGATGGAGTAGAGCATTTTCTTTCGGTTTCCCAGAAAAACGGTGTTCATAAATCATTTTAGTGACATTAGGATCTACCTCAAATTCTACAACTGGAATATTCATATCTTGAGGAAAGTTCCTAACACTAAATGGCCAAAGGTTCTTTTTTCCATTATAGCAAGTTTTTTTTGGTATTTTTGATTTTTTATGCAAAACTGAAATAAATATGATATGCAATGACACTAACAAAACAAATAAATTGCTTTGTAAGTAAAGATGGATAAGATGGTGCTCACGTAGGTGCAACCTCCCCAAGCTTAGGTGTTAGCACAAGTTGGTGACGTTGACTTTGTTGTGAGATGAATGCGATGATGCACACCCTTGGATAAATCTCTCAGCTACGATTCCCCGGCAACGGCGCCAGAAAACGTCTTGATGGTCCCGAAGAGCAAGGCTTTGATACCTGCAAAAATAAACGGGATTAGGTTGAGACTCCAAGTGCAGAGTGTATAGTAAGTGGAAGACAGTTTTCCCCACGAGGGGTGACTCGAGGGTTTAATATCGAACTCTCGGGGAATCTGAAGTGGTAGATTTATCTTCTTATCCTTCTTTTGGTTACCTACAAAACAAGGTTAGATGTTTTGGTCCTCAACCTCACCTGTGGTTGTCAAGCACAAGGTGTAAGAATGATATCAGGATAGTTATGCAATGCAAACAAGAAATAAATATGCAATGATGGTGGATGCAATGATAAATGATATTTTTGGGTTTTTGAATGATGTATGCAAGATGAAAAGTATTTTTGTATTTTCGGATTTAATGATGGCTGAAAATAGAAAAGTGGTATATGGTGTTGGAAAGGTGTTTCTTATGATTAAAAATGGACTGGGGTTCATGGTTTCACAAATGCACTCTCTCTTTATAAAGTGGTAGACAATGGAACACACAAAGTTAACATATGAGATTGCAACACAGGGTTTGATAACAAGTTACTTAGATATATGGGCATCACGTCCTAACATAGAGATCTTTTGGTTATTAACCTCTCATACTCCACCAAGATGCGAACTAAATCATAACACCTCAGTAATTAAGACAACTCAGAATATAGCATTAAGTATCCACTACTTCTGTTGTCACATCCCTAATCTATTCCATCTGGAATATCTTTATCCAGGGTTGTCTCCTCCTTCCAATAGTTGTTGTCTCCTTCATTGGCAAAGTGGTCGTCATGTATGCCATTGACAATATTGTTGTTGCTCCACCATTGTCACTGTTGTCTTTGTTCTTCTGTTGATGAAGTAGCAGTTGACTCCTTCAAGCTCCACCAGTAGACTTGACTCCTTGTCGGATACTCTCTTGACGTCGTGATGGCTAACTGGCAACTCCGTTGATGGCTCCAAAATCTAAGCAGGGGGTCAACGGGGAAAAGGGTGAGCAACTCGAGCGTTACTCAGCAAGTTCAAATAATATAGGAAAGAGTTTTTGTTTTGAATGCACTAGCTACTGCCATGTCCAACGGTCATAGGCATAATGCAAGTTTTTGGAAAACATTTCTTCAAAAGGTCAAGTTTTTCTTCAGAAAACTATGCTCACAGCCTCCACGGGTCTTTAGTCATCACTTGGGATGCCTTTCCCACAGCGTTCTGTAGTTCCTTCCGGGAACACGGATGTGACAGCCACAATTTCTTGTTGTTGACTCTGCAGAGCTGCGTAACTTTACCCATGAGAGATCCTCAACCTTATTGCCTTTCCGGGTTGCAGGCCCGTCCATACTTCCATGGTATGGGGTCCGGTCTGAGTCCAAAGCCATTCGCCGTGCTTCTCCAACAACCCCGCATGCCCACCCTTTTGTAGGTTTGTCCTCCCCTATATCTTTTGGTAGACTGTTCCAGACCGAAGTCCTCCCCTATACCAAAAAGATAGACTGTTCCAGACAACCCCTACAATCCATCATAGACACCAGAAACCGTGGGAATTAAGGGATCCCACCCATGTGCATGTAGTCCCGCAAGATCTACAGCCTACAGAACTGGCTGTCCGTTGACATGCGAAAGGGAAAAGGTCACAGATGACTTTACCGTCCCATGCCAGATCTCATGGTAAACGCTTCAATACGGTGCAAGGATCACTGTGACATTGGTAATTAATCCTAGGTATATACTTTCCCGTACAACAGAACCTCCACCACAACATCAAACCGTGGTTCCATTGCCAGCCAAACAATATATATAGCAATTCACATCATTCGAAAATAGTTTTTCTTTTTCAATGCAATGGTAATAATACGTTTTTGAAAATAGTTTTTATAAAATAGTTCAATAAGGATATGCAAGAATGAACTTGCCAGTGGTAGAAATGGCCGTTCAACTCTTCGGGGTTCTAGGGTTTGCGGTAAAACCCCGAGTTCTGAAAATAGCAAAGTAATCCTGATATGGACTACTGAAAACTCTAGCAGCATGATATTATGCATAATCATGAAATGCATCGTCACCCCAAAATTCCCAAGTTATGAATTTTAAGATTTATCGAGTGTTTGGGAGTTTTTAATTATTTAAAGAGTTTGACAACAATTTTCATGAGGAATAAATTTAAAGTGATTAAATTTAAATAGCTCAATATAATTGAACTTCAAGACTTTATTTTCCCATATTATTTATTTTAAGAAAGTAGTTTTGAAAAAGAATTTGAAGTCATTTCCACTTAAGGATCCTTAAATTTTTCATCCACAAAATGTTTTTCAAAACTTCAAATAAAACTTACATAAAAATTCCTCATATTTTGTAGAGTATGTTGCATATTTTTAGTTGATTTTTGTGTATTTGAATTTGGTGCAAAAATTCATTTAAGTTTGAATATTTTGATTTAGGATGAGTAACAGGATAGTTCAAATATTATTTTGAACTTAGTATTTATTTTCCCAGATTATTTTTCTTGAGAAAATAATTTTTAGAAAATTATTCCAAAGAATAATCCATTTAGGGATCTTTGGATTTTTAATCAAAGAAATAGTTTTCAAAAATTCCTGTTAGTATTTTATTTAAATATCTTATTTTCTGCTAATATTTGTAGATATTTTTTAAAGTATTTTTAGGAATTTATTTGAATTTTAAATTGAGTTTTGAAGTTTGAAATTTATAAATTTTGAAATTTTTGCAAATAAATCCCTGGTCGAACCAGGTCAAAGGAGTGGCTCGGGTCTGGTCAACCGACCGAGCCGCACCTTCTCTCTCCTTCTCTCGCACGAACCCGTGCCCGTGCTCGACTCGCATGGCGACCGAGTCGCCCTCGCCGTCGCCACCTTGCTCCGGCCGACTCCGGCCATCTCCGCCGCCGCCGTCTGGGCAAAATACTCCCCCGACTCCGCTCTACCACCAGGCCCGAGCAATTGGAGCTTCGTTTCCTCTAGCCGCCGTGCGCTGCCTAGCCCTAGGGTTAGGGTTTCGGTGCACCGGCGCTGCTCGCCGCTCCCTACTGCTCGCCTCCCCCTCGTGCTCACCATGGTAGGTGCAGAGCTTGACCTCTGTGCCGCCGTGGTGCGGTGGTGCTGGTTCACGACCTCTGTGTGCCCCCTCCAACGGTTGCGCGAGCACTGCCTCGCCACCGTGGAGCTACGGCCATGGACGCACGGTAAGATCCTTTTCCTCCCTCTCTTCTCCTTCTCCTAGTACCTCTACTCGATCTAGATGCTTCTAGACTTCGGATTAAACATATGTTCCTCTGTTGGTTAGGTTTCTTGATGAACAGATGTTGATTTCTTGATGATTTACTTATTTATGTGCACTGTCTACCTACTGTGTATCAAGAATGAGATGAATGGTGTAGATCTAGCATGATTAGATCCTTCCATTACCTCTGGAATTGTTGTTGGGAGCATTTCTTGCTCACAGAGGAAGAAAATCTTTTTAGAACATTACTTCTGAGCTAGAACTTGTACTGTATGATCTAGCTGTGATGAAAAATTACTTTAAGCATGATTTAGACAAGTTTTGCTTGCTGTGATGCCTCCTTGTAGAGTTACACAGCAGCTTTCTTGTTTAAAGATGATTTTAATGCTCTGATGTGCTTCTTCTAAGTGTACAGATGTGCAAAGCACAGTTAATCCAGCTCTGCTGGTTCACTGCCTGGTGTATTTTGAAAATAAGAACAGATACTATACTGCTGCCTTTTTTCCCTTTGTCCCTGTATGCTCAAACAAAAGCTAAATCAATCAACTGCACTTCATTTCTTCTCTCTTTCCTATTTTCTGCATAGAACAGATATTCTCTGCCTTGCACAATTTCTCTACAGCACCTTACCTTGCTTAGCAAGGTTCTGTTAAGAACAGATGCTGAATAATTCTCTCTAGCATGGTTCTGTCAATTACAGAACCTGCTGGTCTCTCTCTAGCTTTTCAAAATCAACCTGTTGTTGCTGAGCAGCTTGTTCTTCTGGAAAATGATGATAACCTGCGTCTTGTGGAATTTGCCTCCTCCTCCTCGCTGCTTCAAAGTTCCTAGAGTGTATTTAGCTAGCTGAAATGGCTTGTGGTGGATGGATTAGGTGATCCCCATGAGTAGTGCTTGGTTGTGCTTGTTCTTGTGGAAGAACAGATAGAAATGGGTGTGCTGATGGTTGTATAATGTGTGAGTTGTGGTTGCTATGAATTGTGTGTGCTGCTGGCTACTTCTTGAAAATGTCTTTGTGGCAAATGAATTTGCTAGGATGGTTGTGGTGCTGTTTATAAACTACTGGCTGGTTGTTGTGGTGGTGACACACAGCTAGGTGACTCCTCATTTGCATTGGTGAGTAAGGTGCTTGGTTGTCAAGCCCTTATGCATAGGCATTACTTAGGGTTCAAGTAATGTGAGATATTTTGCCTGTGGATAACTCTCCTATAAGGCAAGCTTATCCATTCAAGCTTTTCATTACTTGGGGTTCAAGTAAACTTAGATATTTTCTTGTGGATAGAGATGGCTAGTCATTGGTCTTATCTCCTTGTTGAATTTATTTTGAACAAGACAAGTGGCAATTGTTACTAGATGGACTTGTGGGCTCATTCTCTTATGTGGGCTTTGTGCAATTATATGGGCTTGAGAATAAATTTGTGTAGCTTTAATGATTTAGCTAGTGGCTTTAGAAATATAAGTAGTGATGTTCAAATGGCTTTACAAATTATTTGTGTGCCTTTAATCTGACCATTTGCTTGGTTGAACAGGGATAAATTAGCTGTGTTCAATAGCTTTATGCATGCAATAGAAATCTGTTAACAAGGTAGCTAATCTTGTTACCATACTGCTTTTACATAACACAAAACTTGTGAATCCAGGTGGCTTATTGGATGGATTTGATCATCTGATCCTTTATTTTGGTGAAACTTGAATGAATGTGTACAGAGGTGCAAAAGTGACCCCTTCTATCTTCCTAGGCTTGTCCTAGTGGAAAGGTAGCTGGATTAGGTTGCTTTTGCATTATTTTCTATGCCATTTCATTTGCTTTCTGCCATACTTGCTAGAGATTTTAATAAGAACAGACACTACAGCCTATGATGCAAAATTCTGAGGCAATGGTCCTGTGTAAGAACAGATACTTGCATTTGGCTTTTAAGTTCTCGAGGATGATCTTACATAGCACCTCTATGCATGGCTGAGAGAAAATCCTTCTCAAAAATCCATTTGTTAAATTGTCCTTCTTCCTCTGTTATTTTCTTTCTTGTATTGTTTAATTTGCAGGAAAGAAGAATAAGAAGATTGAGATGATGAGATGATCAAGGTCATATGAGAAGATCAAGATTTAGTGTTAGGATTCTTTTTATTCATTTGTAATTTTCTTTTCTTTTAGATGAGATATGTACTTATTCGATAAAGATGTAATATTAATTATTCTTTCATTTGATCTTGTAAAGTTTGATCTGGTAGAATATTTCCATTTTATGTACCTGATTGAACTATTGACTATCAAGTCCTTTGTATTTGAGATAAGTGTAAAATTGGAAGATAAATGTGTGTAAGGTAAGATGATGAATTGAGATGATGATTTGATTCTTATGTGATGATATTTGCATGAATGGTGTAGTGAGATGATAATGGATATAGAGTGATGTTGTATGATGAAGTGTTCAAGTGATTTGGTTTATAACTTATATTATTATCTAATTGTGTTCAAAAGTGTCGAGAATTAGGAAAGGTCATGTCCAATTCTGGAGTGCCTCGACATATACTGTAGTTTCTAGTTAGTTATAAAGATCATGTCGAAGTTTATCGTGCTCAGCGCGATGATCTAAACCCTAACTCATCGAGTCGAGAGAAACATCGATCACTTTGCATCGTTTAATTTAACGCGCCAAAATTTCCCGCATTTTCAGATGCATGCTATGCAAATGCACAAATTCTATTTCTACCCTTTTGACTCTCTAAACCCTGGGGTATTACACCCTTGAATTTTGGCAATACTTTGGCTAAAAATAGCTCATATTTCGGGTACTCATATTTTATTTTTAGAATGCCGATAATTAAAACGATGTGGCGCAATGCGTGATACCCGGATAGTTTGTCGAACCTTTTAATATGCACAAATTTAAGTTGTAAAACTGTATGTAGTTTACATCTTTCTATACTCAAATTCGTTGTGTAACATTTTTTATTTGCCTTGTATAGAGCATGCCACCGCGCCGCCGCTCCATGAGCGGGTTCATTGGCGTCCGTCACCACCCATCTGGCCGCTGGGCCGCGGAGATCACCGTGGACGGCCAGCGTTGGTATATGGGACCTTCGACACGGCAGAGCTCGCCGCGCGCGCGTTCGACGCGGCAGCCTGGAGGTTTGGACGGCCGCGTGCTGAGCTCAACTTCCCTGACGTTGAGTCCTGGGAGGAGGCTGAGTTCCTCGCGCCGCCGATGGAGATCATCGACGTAGACGAGGCACGGCGTAACCGCCTCCAGAGAACGGCTCGCCGCGCTGCCGACATCGACGAGTGGCGGATGGACGCGCTGCGCCGCAACCGCCCCGATCTGGTGCAGGCGGAGCTGGACTTCTACGCCTCGAGGAAGAAGAAGAGTCAGGCCAGCTCCGACGCTGGACCCTCCACTGCAGCGCCGCCGTGCCAGACGACTGGCGATTCGTGTTCGGACCTCTCGAGCTTCTGGGATGATAGCTCGGACTCATCCGACTTCGATTTCGGACCTCCTTGAGTAGTTTTAGGTTAATTTCAAGTTATTTTAGGTTTAATTATCGAAGTTTAGCTTAAGTTCATGTTGTTTTAGGTTTGTAATGCATGTGATGAACTAATGTATTTGTGTATGACAATTTGATCATTTGTATGTGGTATTGTCTATATTTCTGTTGTTTATTTGGCGCATGTACTTGAATTTACTGTATTTATACTGGATATACTGCTGGAATACAATTTTGCAGAAAAAAATAATCCAGCAACAGGTACCGCTAGCGGGCTTGGTCATGTATGATACGTCTCCAACGTATCCATAATTTCTGCTGTTCCATGCTTATATTATACCATTTGCTACATGTTTTATATACACTTCGTATCACTTTTATGCATTTTCTGGGACTAACCTATTAACAAGATGCCACAGTGCCAGTTCCCTGTTTTCTGCTGTTTTTGGTTTCAGAAAGTTACTTCTGGAAATATTCTCGGAATTGCACGAAACAAAAGGCCAAGTCCCTATTTTTCCAGCACGTACACGGAGTCCGAAGGAGAGACGAAGGAGAGCCACGAGGTGGCCAAACCACCTGGCGGCGCGGCAGTGGGCCCAGCCGCGCGCCTGTGGTTTGGGCCCCTCGGGGGTCCGCCGACATCGCCCCTTCGCCTATTTATTCCCCGAGACGGAAAACCCTAAAACACCGAGCCTTTCATCCAGAACATATTCGCTGCCGCCGCCGTCGTCAACCCTAACTCGGGGGGTTCTGAAGCTCTTCCCGGCACCCTGCCGGAGAGGGGAATCATCACCGGAGGGCTCTACATCGCCATGCCCGCCTCCGGAGTGATGCGTGAGTAGTTCATCCTTGGACTATGGGTCCATAGCAGTAGCTAGATGGTTGTCTTCTCCACTTGTGCCATCATGTTTAGATCTTGTGAGCTGCCTATCATGATCAAGATCATCTTATTGTAATGCTACATGTTGTGTTTGCTGGGATCTGACTTATATTGATACCTATGTGGAGCTGAATATTATATTATCATGTCTATGTCATTTGTGATCTTGCATGCTCTCCGTTACTTGTTGAAGCCTTGGCCAAGTGAATACTTGTAACTCCAAGAGGGGGTATTTATGCATGATAGTTGGGTTCAACCTCTATTTAACCTGGGATAGTGACAGCAAGTTCTAAGGTTGTAGATGTGTTGTTGCCACTAGGGGTAAAACAGCAATGCTTTATTCAAGGATGAATGTATTGTTTACATTACGCACATTACTTAATGCAATTGTCTGTTGCTTGCAACTTAATACTGGAAGGGGTACGGATGTTAACCGGAAAGTGGACTATTTAGGCATAGATGCATGCTGGATAGCGGTCTATGTACTTTGTCGTAATGCCCAAATGAATCTCATAGTAGACACCACAGCTCACACATGCATGTTATATGCACTTATCAATTGTCAATTGCCCAGCTGTAATTTGTTTACCCAGCATGTTAGTTATCTTATTGGAGAGACACCACTAGTGAACTGTGGACCCCGGTCCATTCTTTTACATCTGAAATACAATCTACTGCAATCATTGTTCTCTACTGTTTTATGCAAACAAACATCATTTCCATTCGATACGTTTAACCCTTTGTTTTCAGCAAGCCGGTGAGATTGACAACCTCACTGTTAAGTTGGGGCAAAGTAATTTGATTGTGTTGTGCAGGTTCCACGTTGGCACCGGAATCCCTGGTGTTGCGCCGCACTACACTCCTTCACCAACACCTTCGAAGCAAACCTCGTTTTCCTACTGGTTCGATTAAACCTTGGTTTCATACTGAGGGAAAACTTGCTGCTGCACTCATCATACCTTCCTCTTGGGGTTCCCAACTGACGTGTGACGTACAAGCATTGTTTCTGGCACTGTTGCCGGGGATATTCCCTCGTCAACTTAGAGCCACCAACACGTTTTCTGGCGCCGTTGCCGGGGAAAACCGAATTGCTTCTGCAAGGGGAGTCTCTCACACCCAATCTCTTTACTTTGTTATTTGTCTTGCTTAGTTTATTTTTATTTAGTCTTGTTTGCTCTCTTTATCAAAAACACAAAAAAATTAGTTACTTGTTTAATTCAGTTTGATTTTGTTTTTCAAAATGAGTACTCCTGAGAACACTAAGTTGTGTGACTTCACTAGCACAAACAACAATGATTTCATATGCACTCCTATTGCTCCACCTGCTTCTAAGCAGAATTTTATGAAAAAGAGCAATTTTCTGGTGTTAGTACTGATGATGCTGCTGCCCATCTTAATAACTTTGTTGAACTTTGTGAAATGCAAAAGTATAAGGATATGGATGGGGATATTATAAAACTGAAACTTTTTCCTTTCTCCTTGAGAGGAAGAGCTAAAGAATGGTTGCTTTCTTTGCCTAGAAATAGTATTGATTCTTGGACAAAATGCAAAGATGCTTTCATAGGGAAATATTATCCTCCTGCTAAGATTATATCCTTGAGAAGTAGCATTATGAATTTTAAACAACTTGATAATGAACATGTTGCTCAAGCTTGGGAAAGAATGAAATCTTTGGTGAAGAATTGTCCCACTCATGGACTGACTACTTGGATGATCATCCAAACCTTTTATGCAGGATTAAATTTTTCCTCAAGGAACTTATTGGATTCAGCCTCTGGAGGAACCTTTATGTCCATCACTTTAGGTGCAGCAACAAAGCTACTTGATGATATGATGATCAACTATTCCGAATGGCACACCGAAAGAGCTCCTCAAGGTAAGAAGGTAAATTCTGTTGAAGAAACCTCCTCTTTGAGTGATAAGATTGATGCTATTATGTCTATGCTTGTGAATGGTAGATCTCATGTTGATCCTAATAATGTTCCTTTAGCTTCATTGGTTGCTCAAGAAGAGCATGTTGATGTAAACTTCATTAAAAACAACAACTTCAACAACAATGCTTATAGGAATAATTTTGGTAGCAACAATTATAAGCCTTATCCTTCAAATGGTTATGGCAATTCTTATGGTAATTCCTACAGCAACAATAGAAGTGTGTCCTCTGATCTTGAAGCTATGCTTAAAGAATTTATTAGCACACAAAAAGCTTTCAATAAAACTGTTGAGGAAAAGTTTGAAAAAATTGATGATCTTGCTCTAAAGTTGATAGTCTTGCTCATGATGTTGAAATTCTAAAACTGAAAGTTATGCCTAATGAAGTTAAAGATATTAAGTCATTTGCTACAGCAAATGCCATCCAAGTTCGAATTGATAATAATATTAGGATGTTGGCTGAATTGCATGCTAGGTGGGAAAAAGAGGAAGAACTTGAAAAAGAGAATAGTATAGTTAGAGTTTGTACTATCACCACCACTAGTAATGCTAATGTTTCACATGCTAGTAAGCCTCCTACTATTGATGGTAATGTTATTGGTGTTGGTAATGTCTCTACTACTTCTGCAAAGCGTTTGAAATTGCCTAAAACTGCTGAAACTTTTTCTGATAAAAGTGCTGAAATTTTTCAAACTATTGGAGACAATGGTTCCACCACCATTGACAATAATGATTTTGATTTTGATGATTGTAACATCTCTGAAGTTATTATGTTCTTGCAAAAATTAGCTAGAAGTCCCAATGCTAGCACTATTAATTTGGCTTTTACAAAGCATATTACAAATGCTCTTTTGCAAGCTAGGGAGGAGAAGTTGAAACTTAAAGCTTCTATTCCTAGGAAATTAGAAGATGGTTGGGAACCCATCATTAAGGTAAAGGTGAATGATTTTGATTGCAATGCCTTGTGTGATCTTGGTGCAAGTATTTCGTTTTGCCCAAGAAGCTTTATGATATTCTTGATTTGCCACCTTTGGAACATTGTTATTTGGATGTTTTTCTCGCTGATAATGCTATGAAGAAACCTTTGGGGCGAGTTAATGATGTTTTTATTACAGTAAACAATAACCTTGTCCCCGTTGATTTTATTGTTATGGATATTGAATGCAATGCATCTTGTCCTATTGTTTTGGGAAGACCTTTTCTTCGAACTGTTGGTGCCATCATTGATATGAAAGAAGGTAATATAAGGTACCAATTTCCTCTCAAGAAAGGTATGGAACACTTCCCTAGGAAGAGAATGAAGTTACCTTTTGACTCTATTGTTAGAGCAAGTTATGATGTTGATGCTTCTTCTCTTGACAACACTTGATTTTCACTTTCTGCGCCTAGCTGAAAGGCGTTAAAGAAAAGCGCTTATGGGAGACAACCCATCGTTTTTATTTGCTGTTATTTTTGTTTTCTTTGAGTCAAGGAGTTTTGTTACTTCTGTAGCAACTCCTTTGTATCTTTATTTTATCGCAATGTTGTGCCAAGTAAAGTTCTATATTGAAAGTTGATGCAAGATTTGGATTTCTGCGCAGTGACAGATTTTTAGCTGTCACGGATTTGAGCTTATCTCCCTGTAGAAAATTCAAAAAATTCTGAAAAAATCACGCATATTCCTGAGATATGTACGCAACTTTCATTATTTTAGGCCAGATCCATCTGAGCAACTTAAGTGCCTCGAAAAAATTCGTCATTCCAGACTGTTCTGTTTTTGACAGATTCTGCCTTTTGTTTTGCATTCGCTCTTTTACTGTGTTTGTGTGGATTTCTTTGCTCCACAAAGCATTGGTGGCTGTAGCTAATGTCCAGAAGCTTTGGGATTGATTGTATCATTACAGAATATGAGAATTTTTGATTATGCACTAACCCTCTAATGAGAACTGTCTTGAGTTTGGTGTGAAGGAAGTTTTCAAGGATCAAGCGAGAAGGGTGATATTATGTGATCAAGAAGAGTGAAAAGCCTAAGCTTGGGGATGCCCCCGTGGTTCATCCCAACCATATTCAGAGAGACTCAAGCGTCTAAGCTTGGGGATGCCCAAGGCATCCCCTTCTTCATCAACAAACTTATCAGGTCATCTCTAGTGAAACTATATTTTAATTCTTTCACATCTTATGCGCTTTACTTGGAGCGTCTGTGTGTTTTTATTTTTGTTTTTGTTTGAATAAATTCGGATCCTAGCAATCCTTGTGTGGGAGAGAGACACGCTCCGCTTTTTCATGTGAATACTCATGTTCTTCACTTATATTTGTTGAGTATTCTTAACTAGCTACTGCAGTGCTTTTAGCTCCTGTTTTTCATGCATCTCTTCGAGCTGTTAGCACTTGTTTATAAATACTCTCTTGCTGCATTATATTATCATTTGGAGAGTTTATGTTTAAATAAATTGATTGGTGTTTGTTTGGAAGAAAGAAAATGCTACATGTAGTAGTTGGTATTGGAAAAGACATATGCATTCTTGTAGATCATTGTCTTGTTTTGATTTGATGCTTTGCAATTGTTTTGAGCTCTCAAGTAGATCATGTTTAAGCTCTTGCATCATGTAGTTAAAGCCTAGTAGTGGAGAACTACCGTAGAGCTTGTTGAGACTTGGGATGCATATTTGTTCTCTCTAAGGTCTAGATATTTTCTGGTAAAATGTTTGAGCAACAAGGAAGACAGTGTAGAGTCTTATAATACTTGCAATATGTTTTTATGTGATTCTTGCTGTACCGGTTTATACTTGTGTTTGCTTCAAACAACCTTGCTAGCCTAAACTCTGTACTGAGAGGGAATGCTTCTCGTGCATCCAAAACTTGAGCCAAAACCCATGCCATTTGTGTCCACCATACCTACCTACTATGTGGTATTTCCTGCCATTCCAAGTAAATATTTCATGTGCTACCTTTAAACTATTCAAAACTTTATTACTCCTTATTTGTGTCAATGTTTTATAGCTCATGAGGAAGTATGTGGTGTTTTATCTTTCAATCTTGTCATTTACTTCTGACAGACTTTCACCAATGGACTAGTGGCATATACATCCGCTTATCCAATAATTTGCAAAAAGAGCTGGCAACGGGGTGCCCAGCCCCAATTAATTACAACTTTCATTAATAATTCTCTTCACATGTTTTGCCCTGATTTATCAGTAAGCAACTTAATTTTGCAAATAGACACTCCTCCATGGTATGTGAATGTTGGAAGGCACCCGAGGATTCGGTTAGCCATGGCTTGTGTAAGCAAAAGGTTGGGAGGAGTGTCATCTATAAAGAAACTAAAATACATGTGTAAACAAAAGAGAAGAGGGATGATCTACCTTGCTGGTAGAGATAACGTCCTTCATGGGAGCCGCTCTTGAAAGTCTGGTTGACAAGGGGGTTAGAGTGCCCACTACCATTCGTTGACAACAACAAACACCTCTCAAATACTTATTTTGTGCTCTCTATATGCTTTCGAAAACTTAAAAAGCTCTAGCACATGATTTAATCCCTGCTTCCCTCTGCGAAGGGCCTATCTTTTACTTTATGTTGAGTCAGTTTACCTACTCCTTTCTATCTTAGAAGCAAACACTTGTGTCAACTTTGTGTGCATTGATTCTTACATATTTACTTATTGCACTTGTTATATTGCTTTATGTTGACAACTATCCATGAGATATACATGTTACAAGTTGAAAGCAAATGCTGAAACTTAATCATCCTTTGTGTTGCTTCAATGCCTTTTACTTTGAATCTATTGCTTTATGAGTTACCTCTTATGCAAAACTTTTTGATGCTTGTCTTGAAAGTACTATTCATGAAAAGTTTTTGCTTATATGATTCATTGTTTACTCTTTATCTATTTGTTAGCAAACTATAGATCATTGCTTTGAGTCACTTCATTCATGACATGAGCCTTGCAATATATTGATCAAGATTGTGTGAAAGCATGTCTCCTCAGAAATTATTTGTTGTTATCGTTTTACCTACTCGAGGACGAGTAGAACTAAGCTTGGGGATGCTTGATACGTCTCCAACGTATCCATAATTTCTGCTGTTCCATGCTTATATTATACCATTTGCTACATGTTTTATATACACTTCGTATCACTTTTATGCATTTTCTGGGACTAACCTATTAACAAGATGCCACAGTGCCAGTTCCCTGTTTTCTGCTGTTTTTGGTTTCAGAAAGTTACTTCTGGAAATATTCTCGGAATTGCACGAAACAAAAGGCCAGTCCCTATTTTTCCAGCACGTACACGGAGTCCGAAGGAGAGACGAAGAGAGCCACGAGGTGGCCAAACCACCTGGCGGCGCGGCAGTGGGCCCAGCCGCGCCGCCTGTGGTTTGGGCCCCTCGGGGGTCCGCCGACATCGCCCCTTCGCCTATTTATTCCCCGAGACGCGAAAACCCTAAAACACCGAGCCTTTCATCCAGAACATATTCGCTGCCGCCGCCGTCGTCAACCCTAACTCGGGGGGTTCTGAAGCTCTTCCCGGCACCCTGCCGGAGAGGGGAATCATCACCGGAGGGCTCTACATCGCCATGCCCGCCTCCGGAGTGATGCGTGAGTAGTTCATCCTTGGACTATGGGTCCATAGCAGTAGCTAGATGGTTGTCTTCTCCACTTGTGCCATCATGTTTAGATCTTGTGAGCTGCCTATCATGATCAAGATCATCTTATTGTAATGCTACATGTTGTGTTTGCTGGGATCTGACTTATATTGATACCTATGTGGAGCTGAATATTATATTATCATGTCTATGTCATTTGTGATCTTGCATGCTCTCCGTTACTTGTTGAAGCCTTGGCCAAGTGAATACTTGTAACTCCAAGAGGGGGTATTTATGCATGATAGTTGGGTTCAACCTCTATTTAACCTGGGATAGTGACAGCAAGTTCTAAGGTTGTAGATGTGTTGTTGCCACTAGGGGTAAAACAGCAATGCTTTATTCAAGGATGAATGTATTGTTTACATTACGCACATTACTTAATGCAATTGTCTGTTGCTTGCAACTTAATACTGGAAGGGGTACGGATGTTAACCGGAAAGTGGACTATTTAGGCATAGATGCATGCTGGATAGCGGTCTATGTACTTTGTCGTAATGCCCAAATGAATCTCATAGTAGACACCACAGCTCACACATGCATGTTATATGCACTTATCAATTGTCAATTGCCCAGCTGTAATTTGTTTACCCAGCATGTTAGTTATCTTATTGGAGAGACACCACTAGTGAACTGTGGACCCCGGTCCATTCTTTTACATCTGAAATACAATCTACTGCAATCATTGTTCTCTACTGTTTTATGCAAACAAACATCATTTCCATTCGATACGTTTAACCCTTTGTTTTCAGCAAGCCGGTGAGATTGACAACCTCACTGTTAAGTTGGGGCAAAGTAATTTGATTGTGTTGTGCAGGTTCCACGTTGGCACCGGAATCCCTGGTGTTGCGCCGCACTACACTCCTTCACCAACACCTTCGAAGCAAACCTCGTTTTCCTACTGGTTCGATTAAACCTTGGTTTCATACTGAGGGAAAACTTGCTGCTGCACTCATCATACCTTCCTCTTGGGGTTCCCAACTGACGTGTGACGTACAAGCATTGTTTTTGGCACTGTTGCCGGGGAAATATTCCCTCATCAACTTAGAGCCACCAATGTACCGCTGGCAGGCGCTGCGTCCGCCAGCGTTATTGCTCTGAAATCATTGTTAGCATGTTTTTAAATATTGGAACGTCATGTTAATGAACAATTGTATCTTCATCGCATTTATGCAATGGATTACCTGCTGTCATCCGGATTACTTGCTGTAATCTAATATGATTTGCATAAATTGCAGATGACCGGAATCGTTAACCGTGAGTTCACCGAGCTGGCCCAAAATGGGCTGAACTACCTGACGTGGGCATCTGACATGGAGATCTTCCTCACGTCCAGGGAGCTGACCAACGCGATTGGTGTGGGGACCCAGGCGGCCACCAGCGTTGTCACCCCTGCTCACAATGCCCAGGCTCTGCATTTTCTGTGTCACCACCTTTGCAGTACTCTGAAAAACGAGTACATGGCTGGGCGAAGTTCTTTTGACCTCTGGAATGCTCTTAAACAACGTTTTGAGCGACTAAAGTACATTGTTCGCCCGCAGGCATAGGCGGAGTGGATACGTCTGAGGTTTCAGGACTTCAAGACGGTGGGAGACTATAATTCGGCTTTGCACCAGATTTTCACCTCTCTTCGGATGTGTGGTGTCACTATTACCGACACCCAGAAGATTGAGAAAACTCTCTCTACTTTCCACCCAACGCAGTATAGTCCTCGCGGAATTATCGCCAGGGGAAGTACACGCAGTATGCAGAGCTTGTGGACATACTCCACGTGGAGGAGGCGCATGATGAGCTCTTGTGAAAGAACTCTCGAGCGCAACCACTTGGGGCGAGTTCGCGCCAGGAGGCCCGTGCTAACGCCTACAAGGTCCGTGCGCCTCTCAAGAGTAAGAGAGGCGGGAAGGGAAAGAAGACGCCTCACCCCCCTCGCCGGGCTCAGCAGCATCAACAAGGCAAGGGGGAGCAAAGGCCCCGGAATGCTATCGGTGCGGCTCTAAAGAACATTTCTCACGCCAGTGCCGTGCGCCTAAGGACGTTGTGGAAGCGTACAAGGCTAGTAAGAAGGTGCATGAATCGCACCTCGCCTCAGTACAGTGGGAGGCACCTCCAGCACCCATGGTGGCGCCCGAGATCCTCCCGCCGCCTCCACCTCTGCCTATGGCTGCACTTGCAGTTGCGCCCATGGAGATAGCCCCGACGGTCTCAACGGACGTCGGCGTCTCTATGGAAGTCAATCACTTGGTGCACCCTTTTGCACCTCGTGTAGGCACTGATGATGATCCCTTATTCAGTGAGGAGCAGTTCGCTCAGTTGGAGATTGAGTCCGATGTGGGCGGCGCGTTCACTATGCCCGTCTAAGCTTCCACTCCTTCATTTATCATGATTTCTTAGGCTATTTGAGATACATTTGGTTTTGTAAGCTCTATAAGAGCAAGACATATTCATTATTTCGACGCTTGAATGACATTTGGTTATCGTTCATTAATTCCTCTATTTAAATATGATGGCATGTTATGTTCTGAGATATATATGCATTTGTTCTGTAATGTCGCTACTTCGCTGCTTCATTATTTTAATTACATGCAAATGTCTTAGAACATGTGTGGCACCCCAATGGAGTTAACATGTATCGTGGAAAACTATACACAAATACCATCTTGAGAGAGATAGTGTGCTTTGAGTCTAATAAAATCTCGAGGTAGTATTATGAAAATCGCCGGCTGCGATCCTTATATAGTTGGCTCCGGAAGAGCCACTATCATAATACCCAGGGGAACAACTTTGATCATCAGTGATGCACTGTTGTACCTTGAGTCACTCGCACCATCTTAAGTTTCAATGATTTCACGCTAATAGTCTCCAGCTGAGACCGGTGTTGTGAATGGTATAGAATGCCTCCAAATCACCGAGCGCGATGAAAATGGTAAACATGTTCTTGGAATATTTTCCTCCATTGGAGACATGGCTATGCTACATGGTAATTGTAGCAATGCCTGTGTGCACTACCTTCCGATGCTCTGAACTATTTTGCCTATGGCATGGTAGATTAGGCCACTCAGTCTAAGTATGATGAGGAATATACAACTCGAACGGTCATAATGGTAAAGTGAAAACCTTCCTGATTCCTGATGATTTCGTATGCTCCGCATACGCTACGGGGAAGTTAATCATTAGACCGCCCCCCTTAAAGGTGAAGGATGAATTCCATCATAAGAGTTGCATTTCGCCAACCAGACGTTGGGGCAAGCTGTGTTACACGCTGCTAAACTCGTTAACTCTAAGATTGTTGGCCTACAACATCCATTCTCATGTGCAGCTTGCGCAGGGGTCGGCACCGATAATTTCCCACCTTTATAGGTTCGGCTGCTAGGTGTATGTACCGATATCACCACCCAGCGATCAGCAAATGGGCCCGCTCCGTAAGTCGGGGATATACGTTGGTTATGCGACATAATCAGGTATTTGGACCCCATGACAAGTGAATGTCATACGGCCCGCTTCGCTGATTGCATTGACGAGGATCTCTTTCGGACTCTAGGGGGAGATAATCAACCCCTAGATGATAAAAGTCGAGAAATCACGTGCCAAGTCACGGAGAACCACGCTCATGACCCACGCACTGCCGAGACAAATAAAGAAGCCCAAAAGAAAATTGATATGCATGCATTAGCGAATTAACTCCCTGATCACTTTAGTGACTTGTAAACTGTGACAAAGTCGCATATGCCTGCGCGCAATACACTGGAAAGGGTTGAGATACCGAAGCTAACTATGGTACACCCGCTCCCGTCCAAAGGCCTAAAAGGACGGGAAATCTGGTTTCTCAACTCCTAAGTACTCGGGGACGCCTGAGGAAGAAGGATAAGAGAGATTTATCACAGGCAGTCACCAAACTCCTGGTAAGAAAAAGGCGAGCCAATTGAGACCTGGAACAAGTACGGAAAGTCTTGTGCACGGGATTTCGGACTTGAACGTCCCTATTGAGGGAACATCCAGCGGAGATGTGAGTACACACATCGGCGCGGAAAAGCTAAAGGACCTCGTTCTTGTAATGGGAAATACGGTAGAGCAAGAGTTAGCGCCAGATGCGCCCCATGACGAAATGGCCATAAATTATATAAATAAGGGAGAGTCAAGGAACCGAGCAATGGCAATTGTCGACATTAACTTTGCTATAGAATTAACTCAATCATAGATCATGACCCTAGGCCTAACAATCCCACTGATTGTAAAATAAGGTTGGATCGGAAAGATTGGCAGGAGGTGGATCGGTACAGAGCAAGGCTCGTCGCTCAAGGGTTTCACTCAATGGCCAGATGTCAATATTGAAGAAACTTACTCCCCAGTCATGTCTGTTATAACCTTTAGATATTTGATCTTGATGGCAGTAAATCTGGACTTAACAAGGAAATTGTTGGATGTCGTTACTGCTTACCTATATGGTAACCTTGATTCGGACTTTTACATGGAGGTACCGGAAGGTATCCCCATTCCGAACCAAGAGAGCAAATCGGGGTCTATACATTGTTCTTCTTCGTAAGTCATTGTACGGACTTAAACAGACTGGTAGGATGTGGTCGCTTAAGCGATTCCCTTCATCAGAAGGGCTACACGAGCAAAGAAGATTGCCCATGTGTCTTTATACGACGATCCCATGATGGATTCTATATAATCTCGGTGTACGTGGGCAATTTGAATATAATTGGTACATCTAGAGATATTGAGGAAGCGAGTTCCTACCTTATGTCGGAATTCGAGATGAAGGATTTGGGTAAAACCAAGTTCCGTCTGGGTCTGCAACTTGAACATTCCCCTGCTGTGATTCTAGTGCACCAGTCTGCTTACACCCAGAAGTGTTAGAGAGATTTGGATTTTACAAGGCATATCCTTCGAAGACCTCAATGATTGGGAGGTTTTTGCAGCAAGATAAGGACCCGTTCAGGCCTAAAGAATAGGGGGAGGAAATTCTGGGACCGGAATTCCCCTACTTGAGAGCCGTTGGAGCACTCATGTACCTCGCGAATTGTACACGGCCGGACATTGCGTTTGCGGTCAATTTGCTTGCTAGGTACAGTTCTGAGCGTACCAGTAGATATTGGAAAGGCATCAAAGACGTCTTCCGATACCTGCAAGGGACCAAATATCTGGGCCGTTTTATAAGAGGAATTTAGACCTATCATTGGTAGGCTATGTTACTCCTACTATGGGTAGTCTAAAAGAGGTGTGCATGGTGAACTGTCTACTTAATTTACTCTCGCATGCAGGCGCATGCCTTCTCTCTCATCCACTGACTTCTCGCATGCAATATGCAAAGGGCCACTAGCAGTACCGCAACTACTGCTCTTCCCAGATTTTTCAACTCTCTCTCCGCATGCGCTGTACTTCCTCCGTCCAGGTTTTTAAGTCCTCTACGAAATTGCAACGTGACCAAGGTATAATTCTACTGGCTAGGAGCGATTACGTCGTTCCATCCGTTTCCTCCAATCAGTGACTAATTAAGAAACATTTAATTAATTCGGCCATTAACAAGGGCAAATGAACAGACGCCCAGGCCCACTGCATGCAAGCCAATTCCCACAGCATGCATGCGCATCTTCCGTGAATCCCACCTGCATGTGCCAGATTTTAGGAAAGAAATAAATGAGAGAGAGGAAGGTGCGGCTGGGTGGGATTTTGGAGTAATTACGGCCAGTGGCGGATCTAGGAATTGATCAACGGGGGTGCTAAGCTTAAAAATTTTGGTTCAAAAAGCATCATAAATTCAGCCTTAATGTCTTATACCAAAATAATACCAACTTACATATAGTTCTAATAAGATCTTATGCCAATAAAAGATAACAAAAACAGCCACAATTACCAAATTTCAACCTTACACTACTCTTCGTGTTCTTGCTGCCATGAAAAGCTTGATAACATCATCATCCTTCACTTCCTTGAAGATCACCTTCTCAATATATGTGACAAAACAATCATTCAACAATTGGTCACCGATAGTAGTTCTTAGATTGGTCTTCACTATCTTCATTGCAGAAAATACTCTCTCAACACTTGCGGTTGCCACCGGCAAAAGCAACACCAATTTGAGAAGCAAATACACAAACTTGTAAAGCCCACTCTTTTTTGTTTCAACAAGCTTCATAGAAAGCTGACCAAGATTTTGTAAGTCTGCGAATCTATCATCATTTCTCATGTCATCAATACAGTTGTCAAGTTGTAAAGTAAGTCTCATCAAATCCGCTTGTGAGAAATCATTGGGATAGAACTCGGCAAGCCTTAAAACTTTCTTTCTATCATAAGCAGCAAATGCATCGATAGGATTCAAGGCTGACATGCAAATAAGCAGCTCCATATTTATTTCATCAAACCTATTATCAAGCTCTTGCCGAATACTATCAACGACACCAAGGAATACTTCTCTTCTATAATGATCATCAATTGTTTGTTTTGGGTAACAACGAGGTGATCTTGCATAAGGAACATACCTAGCATTTGGCAAAGGCACTTTGATGCCATGTAGTTTGCAAAACGAATCCACTCTTGCTTGGAACTCTTCCCATCCATCTTCCCTCAACTTCTGTACCCTCCTCTTAGCCATAGTAACAAGTGACCTAGCATTAACAATGTGTCTTGGTGCCATGGTGTTGGATTCACATCAGCAGTAGTCAAGACCACATCATTAATCTTTGGCTGAGGCTCCATTGGAGGCTGAACTGGAGCTTGATTGGAGGCTGAACCTCCGGCTCCACTTCCTGCAGTTAGTCCTTCTCCGGCAATATCTTGTCCTTCAGCCAGCCGTTCAACAATTGGAGATGGCCTTGCAGTCGGAGATGAAGAAGATGCATTTTTTTCACCTTTGCTTCATGCTTCTGGAACAGAGACATTATGGCGTTGCCTCTCTTCATATCTCAAAGCAGCAGTGGTTTCATTCTCAATAATCTACACAAGAAATAAGCACCAATTGTTGAATCAATACAAAATGCAATCACACAGTGGTTCAGTTATTTGTCTTTCACACAAATTCACAAAGAGGAAATTCAGTTATTGTCAGATGTACCTGTCGATGTTCAGATGTTGGTCTGACTCTGACGGAGAGGAAACAGCTCGCTAGCTCGATTGGTCACGGAACGCGAATGGTGGACGACTGGACGGACCGTCGGTCGCCTGCCCGCCCGGCGCCCGCGGCCCCGCGCAACAAGCCGGCCGCGCCGTCGCGGGTCGCCGGCTCGCCGCGCACTAGGTCGCCACTTGCCGGCTATCTCCGTTGCCGTGCTGCGGCGCTGGGAGCTCGAAGCTTGGTCCGCCGCCGGCAGCTGCAGCCTCCTACCGTCGATTTAGGTCGAGCCCCGCCGCCGTTGAGTGGATGCTGGGATGGACGGAACAAGCGATGTGAGAGGAATAAGATGTAAATGGGCTTGTTGGGTTGCGAGAATTGATGGGCTGCGAGAAATAGATGGGACTCTGAAGTTTTGACCACACATTTTTATTAATTTTATCTATTTCAGTAAGTATACATGTACAATACGGTCTGAATACTACTAGTTAAAAAAATCTGCGTTTTTTGAGGGGGTGCCATGGCACCCATGGCACCCCCACTGGATCCGCCACTGATTACGACATGGTTTGTTAGAGAAATAAATGATTACGGGCCTTATTTAGGGAGAGTTTCTGGACAAATAGAAATCCACTAGGTGACTAACAATCCTGGACGGAGGGAGTATACGGCCAATGGGAATGCCGCAGCAACTGTTTTCTCTTCAGATTTTTTAGGTAGATTTACACGGCTAGGAGGGGTAGTTTTGGAAGAAACAAGCCACACCGCACCCTCCGCCTTACTTTGTGGGAAAATTTGAAAAAAGTTATATGCCTTAATTAAGGGAATGGAGGGAGTATAAATCAATATTCATGTATTTTAGAATAAAATTTGGTCCATTAATGAGCTTAAGTATTCCCCGCAATGAGCCAAGAATGGAAAAACTTCGTTGGTCAATACCTTCTTTCATGGACGATTACCATGAGCTACCCTATTTCTGTAACCCGTCTGGTGACCGGCGATTATGCCGTGTCTTAATGGAATACGAGTGTTCCATATAAAAAAATCAGCCAATATAGAATTGATTCTCCAAAGCCCTCATGGTATAATTTTGCCTTGGAGATACAAACTGGGCTTAAGCAGTTAAGCTACTTCTAGAAGGGATTGTAAACCCGCTTTGTATTTCAGCCCAGATAAACAGTTAATGCTTTCTGTTGGGCCGTCTCTAACTTTACAGGCTACATATTGGCTTATAGACAACATATATGCCCCCGTAATGGGCCGCAAATAGTTCAGGCCTTTGCAAAGAATGGACCAATGTGCCGACTACGAGCACGGTCGCGCTCGTGCATCCACTTGAATTGTGCTCATTCGTCAAGTCAAACAACGTGCAGGAAGTAGGACGCACCGATGGAATCCTCGACAAATCTACCGCCATTAGTTTCACGAGATCGAGCTTAGCGCGCGCTTTCCATAGAAGCTAGGGCGCACCACGGGAGAGCAGAGCACGGAAGGTCGGCACAGGTGCGCGCGGCATGCAACGCCAACTTAACGACACCAGTAATCGTGCACGTGCCACGTGTAACATTAGGACATATTTCGTCAAAATTTGCGTGAGTAAAAGGCCAACCACTTTTACCACCCAATTTATTTTATTTTACCATGAAAAAACTTTTTAACTCATAAAATGGAAAACCATATATGAATATGTATATTGCCTTACAAAATCATGTAATCAAAAATCACATAATCTAACCGGATAAGAAGTTAACCTTACACAAACAAATTTGAAGCAACACATTATATATTTGCCTCTGAATCTGCTGGATGCTGGATAAAAACCGTGCCGGTCGAGAAATTCATATCGGCTCATAGGTCTAGATGAACCCACTACTCAAAAAATATTTTTCAAATGTCAAAAAATTCCAAATATTTTTTTTGGATATACTAGATTACATTTTATGGTAGCACAAAAAGTTTCATCAAGAAAAGACATTTTTTTGTGGGCTGTGCAAAAAAGACAAATCTATGGTTTTCAAAATGACTTTGTACGCGATAGTTTTTTGTCTTTTTTGCACAGGTCACAAAAAAAGTCTTTTCTTTTTGAAACTTTTTGTGCTAACATAAAATGTCACGATGTATGTCCGAAATTTATTTGATTTTTTTTATATTTTAAAGAAAAATGAAAAATGTTTTACATAACTGGTGCATCCGCACCCGTGACCCGTGCCGGTCCCCTATACTTATATAGTACTATCTACATTCGCACTTTCAGGCTTTCGGTAATGTTATTTATTGTATTCCTCTGATGCTCTGGTAAGATGTTAGATGTATGATGTTTGTAATATACATACATGTATAGTTCACTTCCAACAAAGTAAGCAAATAACTCGTCTGCCAAGAAAACCCATTGAACTCGTGAAGCTATACAGATGTATCCCAACCATTGAACTCGGCTGAAGCTATAAAAAAAGTTCCGTTGAACATGCTTTTTCGTCCTGTATAGTTGCATTTGAATTCAAGATTTTGTCTACAGTATTGAAAATGATCTCTTCCTCTCTCTTTCGTACTTGGGACGCCTTGCTGATATTTTTTCTCTATATCGTTGCTTAGGTAGATTCATCTTATATCCATGGCGTTTTTTCCCCCATTGAATCCATGATTAGTCACAAGTTTAAATCCAGTCGCAAGTAGCAGAAATATGTGATGTAACAGAAGTAAGTTCTTACACCTAAGCATGGTCTATGGTTAATAAAAGTAGCTAAGAACTTTGCTGAAAATATCAAAGCGCAGTGAAAATATGACAAAAGGCAACCCAACATAAAAATATAGTTTCTTAGATTTAGCAAAAGTTAAACAATCAGCTCATGAGAAATTCCTTTCAGAAAACAACAAGACACGTCAATTTCCCTCATTTACATTTTCTCATATACATTTTCTCATACAGAGAGGAGTGGGGCATATGGAGTGTGGCTTGGAACGTCTAATTTATGTTGTCTTCAGTGTGAGGAAGATAGTGTACAGAATGTAATTACAAAGTTGGACCACTTGGCTTGAGGGAGATGACCATATCAGAGACGCAAACATGAAAAACTTATCCAAGCATATAGTTTTCTTCATAGTGACACGGCTTACGTCAGCGATGAATTTCATGCCAAGCTCTTTGACGCTCTTGTTCTCAGTTCCGCTTTGCTTTGATTTGCCACTGGCATGACCATCTTGTCCTGGAAAATAGGATTCAATGAGACCAATACTGTCAGATGTTTTTTTTAGGTACTGATCGGTTGTTGTAAGAGCTGCAGAAAGCAATTGGATACCAAATAAAAGTACAATCTGCAGCTTACAGAGAGAGTGCTCTGATGGATGCCTGGTGCTGCGCGTACACGACGTGTACTTACGTCGTGCAGGGCGTCTGCGTCGTCGGCGATTTACAAGGTGGATTGCGGACCCGGCGGCGGATTGGTTGGGCGTGGCGTGCGGGTGGCCATGTGTGTTGGGCCGAAGGGCGGGCGCAGAAGCAGGCGTTGATGGAGGGTGGCGGTGTCGGGATGGAGGGCGGGCGGGCGGGCGGGCACGACAGCAGGCTGGTGCGACGCGGCGGCGGGGATGGAGGATGGACGCCGGCGTCGGGGATGGAGGGCTGGAGCCGGCGTCGAGGCGGACGCGGCAGCAGGGTGGTGCGACACGCGGCGGCTGGGATGGAGGGCGGCGGCGGGGATGGAGGGCCCGGCGCGGGGATGCAGAACGCGCGGGCGGGCGGCGTTTCCAGGAGATTAGTTGGATGCTTTATTAGTGACTAGCAAACGTGCCCGTGCGGTAGAAGAAAATTCTACTCCCTATCACCTCGTGGATAATCTCATATTTCTATAGTTCTTTATGAAAAGGTTAAGCAATATATGGAAGACTTTCGATTTTCCTTTAATTAGGAACCTGGAAATAGAGCTTCTGCCACACCTGTAGTTTTTTAATCTTGGAAACTAAAACGATAGAGATTTATCCGAAAGGGTTGCACTTTTCCAGAACAGTGCCATCACAAAAGTAATGGAGAAGGTTAAAAATTGAACAGAAAGACCATGACACATTTACACTTAAATCTAGTGTGCTTCTAAAAAATGATTAAATCAGGCGTTGATTGTATAGCTAATGTGATTCTCGATTTCCAAGCTCCCATGAGTAATACAATAAATAGTTAGTCTCAAGATTGTTTGGAGAACACATGAAATGCATGTATAGAAACACGACAGTACTAACCTGGAGCATCCTAGCGTTACCCATGGCCTGAAACACTGCCGTTCGTGAGGCAGCATCAGACATCTGGGACAGATGGGTATTTAGGTGATTACCGCTTGCCAGGAATCCATAATTACCGCCAGGAGTCAGGAGTCAGGGTACGACATCTCCGGCCTCGAGTCAAGATGTGTTGGGTCCGGTTCAACCCAATGACCCGCTGGACCGGACCTTAATTTTGTTACCAATTGGGTAACGGGCCGATCCACAAAGTCCAAGTGGATCTAAACCTTGTCAAACCTAGGTAGTCCCGCACCTCTCTGTAGACGAACTAGACGACGGCTGTCGCTGCGCCGCCGCAGGACCAGGCACCTCACCGGTACCGGAATAAGCTCATCGGGTAGAGCGAATCCGTAGCCTCTGCCGTATCCTCCATCCTCCTGTCCTGAACGCCGGAGCGGACCAACCCGCCGGCCGCCGGAACGCCGCGACGCTGCCGGAGGCACTCGCAACCCGGGGAGCGCCCAGAGCTCGCGGAGCACGCCGTCTCCTACCCCCTTCTGGCACTTCACCGTGCCGGCCTCTACACCTTCGAGCCTAGACGGCGCCGCGGCAGAGCGGGCAAGACGCGCGCCGGCACAGCCAGACGACCCGTCAGCACTCAGCAGGCTCCAGATCACGTCCAGCACGCAGAGGACGCTCCAGATGCACGATGTACGTCTTCACGACCTCCATGCCCACCACCGCGCCAGAGATGGCGCCGATCCTGGCGCCGCAGACCATGCCGCTCTCCGTCGCCAGCCCGTGATGGCTCCAAGAATCGTACACACTGTGGCGAAGAAGAAGGTGATCACGCCACGGAGGATGGCGCCGGGGACGCGCGCTGGCATGCGGGAGACAACGCTCCTGCCGCTGCCGTGCCCTGATCCGAGAAGAACGCGGAGGAGAATATCAATGAGTCCGTTGTGCGAGCTACTGCCGCCTTCATCTCCATGCTTGCTGGATTCCACGGATCGATGGATCGTGTAGCGGATACTCGGATGAACAGATCAGACAAAGCGCGTTGATTAATTATCTGGAGACTCATCGCAGGCCCGAAGCGTGGATTTGCTAGCTGACGTGGCAATTTTTTTGTTTGGAATCTGTACGTATGTGACCTCCAATCTGTATGTAGTTGAACGCAACATGTTGATTCTTTAGTAGCCATCCAGCTGAGTAGCAGGCTTGCAGCGCATCACCCAGCGGTAGATGCATGTGCAGGGGGGTAGAACCTTAGGTTACCCTTTACCCTGTCAGACAAGGTGCGGGACATACCCTTGAACCTGAAATTTGGCTATAGGTGCAGAGGTCCAATAACAGGTCCGAACCGGACCGGACCTAGCACATCAATACTCGAGTACAACGACCTCGAGGTTCTCAACTAATTCGACATTCAGGTTGCCCAACCATGATCATCATCGATTAGAGCCTATTGATTAGTACCTATTGATTTCAGCAATCAGGAGAAGTCCCTGTTGATTTCACCAGTAGCTAGCATGGCCAATTCAAGCATGTCTGAACTTGACCACTCATCCGTCTCCAGTCCCTCCTTGTCCTCATCTTGGCCATGGAGAGCCACCGGCGGCGTGGCCTCCTCGAGAACCTGACATCGTCCTTGTCCGGCTTCAATCTCTATCTGTTCTTGTCTTCGTCGCAGTAGTCATAGACGTTGTGCTTGCCATTGCGAACCGCCCAGCGGCGGCGTGGCCTCCACGAGCAGCCCGGCGTCGTCCTCGTACGGCTCCAATCCTTCGGCTGCGTGGCCTCCTCGAGCAGCCCGACGTCATCCGTCCTCGCACTCGTTGTCGCTGGCCATGGCGACCACCGGCGACTGTTCGATCGATCGCGCATGGCGTCGAGTAAACCACGTGATAAGATGGGTAGTTATTTGAGGATAGTATCCATCCGTTCGAGCCGGATTCGGCTGCCGCGTCCGGCCATCACCTACGATGGTTAGTTTGGAGATAGTATCGATCGAGTTCGAGCCGGACTCTGCTGTCGCGGGCTCAGGAAGCTTTCAGATGCAACAGACGACGTACGAAACCAACGCAGCCCGACGTACGAACCAACGGACAAAAATTTGGAGAAAGAAACCTTAGCGCTTTTATTATTAGATATAGATATAGATATAGATTAGCAAAACGTTTCGCGTGGTTCCGTGGTCAGTCTCACGTAATAACCGTCGGATGAATTGTTGTGTGGCCGGAATGATTTGCATCACCCCGTCTCTCCCTTTTTATATTAGTGGTGATATATGCAATCCTATCGCATCATCCACGCTTTATTAGTACCAGCAACTCCAATACGCACGCTCAAGTGCATAATATATGCTTAAAATATTATTTCCAGCACCGGCCGGACCCGGACGGCGACTCTATCGGCCGGCCGGTGGCCCGGTGCCACTGCTTGGGTGTGCAAGAGTTTGCCGGCCGTCTAATCGTCGCGTCTCGGCGCCGGGAGGGTGGTGGATATCCACCATGGAAAGTGCACCGTACCACGCAGCAACGACTACCAACCGTGGTGGATTTTACAATCCATCAATCTCTCTCTCTCTCTCTCTCTCTCTCTCTCTCTCTCTCACATGAGCGCACGTCTATATAAACCACCACCGTTCGCAGTGCCGGTGCATCGAGCATCTATCGCACTTGTACTAATCATTAGCAGCGTCGCAGTGTGGGAATTGCGTTGAGCTTGCAGACTGAACTAGCTTACAGTCGTATACGTTGGGCGTTCATCCCATGGCGAAGGCTCGCGTGCTAGCCCGCGTGGTGCTGCTGTGCGCCCTCCTGCTTCTCTCTTCTGCTTTTGTGGCGGCCGAGGCCGGCCGGCAATGGGATCAGGAGACAGAGAGCAGAGCGGCGGCGGCAACGACGGCGACAGGGAGATGGCGTCTCGCCAGGAAGGAACTGCGGGAGGAGATGATGGTCCAGACGCCGCAGACGAACGGCGACGTCGACATTGGCGAGACCAAGAGGACGAGCCCTGGTGGCCCGGACCCGCAGCATCACTGATGCATGCATGTCACAGTCACGGTCTCGTTGCGTGTGCAGTTTCTTTCTACATATACTGCCGATTTCTCATATATACTCCATCCGTTCTAAATTAGATGACTTCCATTTGTCTAAAAGTGGATGTATCTAGACATGTTACAAGTATAGATACATCTGCATATAGACAAATGGAACTCATCTAATTTGGAACGGAGCGAGTATATAGCTTATGTTCTTGTCTTGATAACACGAAAGAGATACGATTTTTTTTCAACATATGTATACGGTGTGTCATCATTGAATCATCGATATGTACACGTATTTGTAGTAGTGTACGTATGTACTACGTAGTACTACCATGTAATAGGAGTCCACGTATTTGTAGTAGTGTACGTATGTACTACGTAGTACTACCATGTAATAGGAGTCCACGTATTTGTAGTAGTGTACGTATGTACTACGTAGTACTACCATGTAATAGGAGTCCACGCACGCGGCACAGGTTTATGGAGCAAGTTAATGACGTAATAAAGCCCTATTGATGTTCAGCATGGAGTAATTCACTAGTAGTTCCTCAAAACAAACTCTTGGTTAATCAATGGATTTGGCAGCTCTCCTGCCAACATTCTAAAAAAAAATAGTCTTTGTTGTGCTTCAAGACACGGAACTAATCTTATGATCATACTCCCTTCGTGCTTATTTTTGGATTTTGTCTTATGTTAAAAAAATATATAGGTTTGATCAATTTTAAAAAATGCAATATTTCTGACACTAAATTTTCCGTCCAGTCATTAATAACTTGATTATTTTTAGATAATAGTAGATAGAAAGAACGCTCGTAAGGAGTCTTATTGAAACCAAGAAATATTTAATACTCACTCCATTCCAAATTATAATATGTTATAGTTTTTTAATCGCATGTAAATAGACATGACTGAGTACGTCCATTACTCCATTCCAGTTTGTATATAGTCTATCTTGGAATATTCAATCATCTTATAATTCGGAACGGAGTGATATATGATAAACTACATTCAAAGATGCATCTAGCGATATTAATCCGGTGTTATAAATAATGATTTTTCCATGAAGTTGATCATACTTAACAAAGTTTGACTTAGTACAAACCCTAAACATACACTTATTTATGGACAGAGGGAATATCCCTTTAGTATATTTTTTCTTTTTTCTACTAAACAAGCTAATTTGGTCTTAGGGCGTGCCTCTTCTTATATAGAAATCAAGCTACTTTGGATGTACCTATTTTGCAGGGGAATAATTACAATGTAGTCCCTATGATCCTTTTTGGGAAATAATCACATTAATCAAGTGGTCAGTGTGGTTTCATACAATTTAGGAATGGAGTTGAATCTATACATCTCAGCATCTAAATGATTAATTAGGTCTAAGCAAAATTGTTGCAGTTGATGCACCAACGTCATTGACGTAACCACGACATAGCTTATTGTTTTGTTATACGTCCTCCACATTCGCCTTAACCATGAAAACATCGAGAAAGTCGCGTCAAAGGTGACCTGTGAACTCGATGGCCGCCATCGATAATTGGCTTTGTCCACTGAAATGATTAGGATGGATAATCATGTAAGGAAGGATCAAACATGCAACCGATAACCATTTTTTAATGGAAGAACTAAGTGAAGAAAGGAAAAATGCAAAAATAATATAGGTGCCATAAGCACGGATCTGAAATCATTAGTTCCTAGCTATTGGAGTAGATCCATGTATTCCAATGGAGGCGGCAACGCCTTGATATTGCATCGCTAATCTCGAAGGGCCATTGGCCGATCTTTATTAAGGTAGAAAGGGAGAGTACAACATGCCGCACGAGTAGTGCAAGCAAACCGTTACAGGAACAACGCCCAGCTAGGAGCACACATAGCCGAGGCCGAGCCAGACAGACCTGGGCAGCGGCAAGGCAGGAGAACACCAAGAACACCCACAGCCTACAGGGGTAAATCAGACTGCCAGGATGCGGCCAGCGGATCGCCACACCGCTATGTCCTCCCGGATGCCTTCAAAAACAAGCTCGTCACCATGGCTAGAGTTCTCGAAGATCCTGCTATTCCTCTCCTTCCATAGCTTCCAGTGCACAAGAATGACGACCGTGTCGAAGTCACGGCGCAGGTGCTTAGGCACACACTTCCTAGCTCGAATCCACCATTCCTCCGTAGAGGGGAACGCCATGCTCGGAGTGGGGAAGTCCGCATTCGTCCAGGCCCTGATCCTCTGCCAGACACGGAGCTGAATGAGCAATGCACAAACAGGTGGGTGCAGGTCTCCTGCGTCGCAAGGCAGAGCTGGCAAGTGTCGCTATGTGGCCATCCTCGTTTCTGCAGATTATCAGCCGTCAGGCACCTCTGATGCACAGCGAGCCACATGAAGAACTTGCAGCGTGTCGGGGCCTTGGACTTCCAAATCGGTCCAGCGCAAGGAAATTTGATGTTGGCGATGAAGAAGAGCTCGTAGGCACTGTTGGTGGAGAAGTTGCCGTCCTTGGAGCACCGCCACACCAACCTGTCTTCCTCGCCGGGTTGCAGCTGGATCGTGAGAAGCAGGTCCCAAACGTGCAGGTATTGCACGAGCGCCGCTGTGGAAACTCCACCCTGCACGTCACGAACCCATCTTCGGTTGCGGAGAGCATCGGCAACGGAGATGCCGGAGTCACGGATGAACGTCGCCAGGATGGGATAGGAGTCGAGGATGGACCGTCTGGATGGCAGCCATGCATCAGACCAAAACCGGGCTCGCTCGCCGTTACCCAGCTTGACGAAGGTGGCAGCTTTGTTGAGAGCCACGGCGTCGGCGTCCTCCTGTTGTGGCACGAGACACCAAGGTCGCGGGTCATGGGCCCACCGGAGCCACGGCCAGCGACAGCGCAGAGCACATCCGAAGAGCCGGAGGTTGAGGATGCCCAGCCCGCCATACCTCATCGGCATGCAGACCCTATTCCACGGCAAGAGGCAGTGCCCGCCGCTGATCTCTTCTTCTCCATGCCAGACGAAGGCGCGGCAACGGCGGTAGATGATCTTTAGCGCCCAAACCGGTAGCTGCAGCACTGTCAAGAAGTGCAGGGGCAGTGCCATGAGCACCGAGCGGGTAAGAGTGAGTCTTCCACCTGGGTTCAGCAACTTGGGCATCCAACCCGGCAGCCTGTCCGAGAATTTGTCAATCAGCAGCCAAATATCAGCTCTGCTCAGCCTCCCAACGGTGAGCGGCAGCCCCAGGTAACGAATAGGGAAGTCACACAGCTGGCATTGGAAGAGGTTGGCCACCGAAGTCGCGGTGTCCGGGTCACATCTGATGCAAGTGATCGTGCTCTTGTTCAGATTAATCTTCAAACCGGAGGCCTCCGTGAACAGCTTCAGAATCGAGAGAACAACCTCACAATCCGTCGGTCGGGGGCGGAAGAAAACTATGGCATCATCTGCGTAGATCGAGGCTCTCGGCACCGTAGGGTTTAGGTTCAGGTCCATCAGGAGACCTCTGTGCACCGCCCACTGGAGCATTGCTTGCAAAGCGTCCATTGCCAGGATGAAGAGCGCCGGAGAGAGCGGGTCGCCTTGGCGCACGCCACGCGCGAGGCGGAAGGAAGTACCACGATCTCCATTGATGCAGATGGAAGTGGTGGCCGAAGATAGCAGGCAGCTTATCCAGAACTGCCAACGTGACCCAAACCCTCGGGGCGCCGAAGCACCTCGAGGAGGAACTCCCATGACAGAGAATCAAAGGCCTTGGATATAAATTTTGAGGAGGGCCGCAGCGGACTTCTTCCTGTGCAAGTACCTCGCCGTGTTGCGGACAAGCTTGAAGTTCTCGTGGATGCTGCGACCACTGAGAGATGAGCTTTGGTAGCAGCGGAGCAAGGCGGGCAGCAAGAAGCTTGGTGAAGATCTTGGAGAAGCTGTGCACAAGGCTGATCGGGCGGTAATCCTTGATGTCCAGCGGGTTCTCATTCTTGGGCGGCAGCACCATGATCGAAGAATTCATGCACCCAAGGCTTTGGCAGTGGCCCCGATGAAGATGATGCAGCGCCCTAAGCAGATCATCTGCGATTATGTCCCAGCAAAGCTTGTAGAAGAGGCCAGAGAACCCATCTGGTCCCGGGGCGCGATCCGAGGGCAAATCCATGATCACCTTGCGAACCTCCTCCCGTAAAAAAGGAGCCTCAAGAGCTACAGCCTCCGACGCAGCCAAGACGTTAAGATCAAGGCTGTCCAGGTTCAGAACCTGCTCACGAGTTGGAACCGAGCCCATGATGTCCGCAAAATAGTCGGATGCAAGGTTGAGCTTTTCATCTGCGCCCGTGGCCACTCTGTCCCCGGATCGGAGCACTGGGATGAGATGTTTGCGGTGGCGACCATTCGCCTTCATGTGGAAGTACTTTGTATTGGTGTCGCCTTCCTGTAGATCGCGTACCCTCGCCCTTTGTCGCAGTCGGACACGCTCAAGCGAAGCAAGGGCAAGGCATCTGCCCTTGAGGAACGAGCGTAGCCGCCGTTCATCTTCCGAGAGCTGTCTGCTCTCCATGGCGCTATCAAAGCGCAGGATCAACTCATTGGCCACCTGGAAAAGCAAGGCATTGGCGCTCTGCTTGCGTTGCCCCCATTGTCTCAGTGCCTTCGCAGTGCGGCGCAGCTTGGCATCGAAGGTGAAGATAGGATCTTGAGAGGTCACCTCTTGTTCCCATGCGTCTTTCACAACCTCAATAAAGCCAGGGAGCTTAGTCCAAAAGTGTTCAAACCGCTTAAAGCCATGCTACCGCTTAAATCTTGGTACTGCTTAGTTTTCAATGGTGGTATTCCGTAATCTTTTTTAACCGGGATTAATGCTTTGCCTTTTTCATTAATCAAGAAGATGTGTTGTTGATTAGTGAAAAACTAGTCAAAAAGGATATAAATAGGGCATGTCCACATCCACACCGAACACGACAACTGAAACCGCTCGCAACACGAGGACTACACCCAAAACCTGAAACCTGAATTGAAATATACCAGTACACCGATCCAAACTTTCCATAATTAATCTTGTTTGAGAGTACAAGGGGTATCAGACATGTTGAATTAAAGGTAATTGACGGATCATATTATTCTAAGAGTATCCTCTTTAACTTGTTCTAACTTCTAAGTTGCCAGAAATCTTCGTAAATCCTGGCCAAGTAAATGTGCATGTCATTTATCCTACTTGTGATATAAGTTTTATCGGAATAATAATCTACACCTGTTCAATTTATTGACTACACGGGCTATTTCGTCATACCCTGCACAAATTGTCGTCCAAAGTATAAAATATTCTGACTTTTTCTGAATCGCATGTGTCTATATGTGTTTCGGGTGTGTTTGTTCACTCATTTCACTCCGTATGTAGTCAACATTGAAATATCCAAATGATTTTATAATTCAGAACGGAGGTATACCTTTCATCTACTGCTTTTCGGCCTTTTATCTAGAGGGCGAACTATTTGTCGACTGACCTCTTGCATGAGTCATGCAGAATGTATAACTGACCCTGAAACTCTGAGCAAAACCTGCACCAATTATTCCCCTAATTGGTGCAAGGGAATCAGACCTGTTGAATTAAAGGTAATTGACGGATCATATTATTCTAAGAGTATCCTCTTTAATTTGTTCTAACTTCTAAGTTGCCAGAAATCTTCGTAAATCCTGGCCAAGTAAATATGCATGTCATTTATCCTACTTGTGATATAAGTTTTATCGGAATAATAATCTACACCTGTTTAATTTATTAAAGTGGACAAGTGTACATATCACATCGAGCCGGCTAAATCAAGCTGGAAGCCTCGAGCGCGATCTAAAGTGGCATCATACTGGGCAATGCTACTCCTGTTTGGCAAGAAGAGAGGGGCCGCTTCGGAGCTATCAAATTACAATTAGGCAATTAGCAAAGCTAGTTAATTCGTCCAAGAGGTCGGCCCGGTTTGCTTTGTGGGCAAAAAAGGAAATGCTAAAGAGAAGTGGTGACGGTCTGATGGATATATATAGGTACCTAGAGGAAAGTTCGGATTAGATTATAGATATATTTCAATTCAGAGTAATTGGAGGAAAAACGATTAATTCTCGGTGGAGAGTGACCGATCGACAAAAGTTGTCGTTCAGGTAGTATATAGTGCATACATATCCGTTGTAGGATGCTAGAAAGTGGGTGCTATTTTGCATTTCCAATTGAAATGTTTGTCCATATATTATGTGTAGAGAAAAGAAGCCGTGTGCTCACCATCCACTACGGGAAACGCACAAGACGCCGACGGCCGGCGCCGTCGGCGTATGCACGTATGCCGTCGGCGTACCCAATCCGCCGTCGGCGTCTGCGACCCCGTCGGCGTACGCTGTGGTGGGCCCCACAAGACGGCATCCGAGCCGTTCCGTCAGCCCTCATACGCCGACGGCAATGCCGTCGGCCTATGAATGCAAAAAAAATTGAATTTTTTTAAACTTTTTTATTTTTTTTCTATTTCGAAATTTCTAACTCAGCTACATACTAAATCTCTAATTACACAGTTAATCATAGGTCAAAATAATTACGCTGGTCAAAATTCCCATTCGGTCACCTATCCACAAATTGCTCCAGCCCAAGCACGCTTAACATTTGAGTTCCTTCATTATTAGCTTCCAAATGAGAAATGAGAACTTACTGATACTTGTATCATATCAATCATATTAACCCTTGAGTTATGATGTTACACTTTTTCATTGTTTAAATTTAAAAAATTCATTTGAATAAGTAACAATGATTATGTAATAGTATATTTTGAATAAATGACAATAAAATTAATTTTACTTTTATTTCATTTTTACATTTAATATGGAATAATTCATATCTTTAATTCCGTTAATCGAAATTTGAAAAATAAAATGTCTATGTCAATTAGAAAAATGAGAGGAATTCAAATATGACATCCATATCATCCTTTGCATTGTATAAACATCGATGGTTTTAGAAAATTGATCTCTTTCGATGAATAGTCATGTTGGCCATTTTGACTCTTTTTTGAAAAAAAATCAAATAAAGTGAAAAAACCCTAAAAAAAAAGGTATCCTTTGGCATTGAGTTATTTTATGTGTACTAGTTTCTATTAAAAATGATAAATTTCTTTTTTTAATTTTTTTTCAAAAAAATGATACACAAAACGGTCTATCATCTATAGACATGTATAGGTTTCGCGCTAAATGACCAAGTTATGGCCATCACTGTGCCACAGTTTGTGATAATGTGTCCATATTTGAAACATATGTGTGCCTTGGTATGGCAAACATTGTTGCCAAAAACAAATTCCAAATTATTTTTATAAATATCATTTTCTATTTTTTAAGTGCCAAAAAATGACTTGTTATGGAGGAAATACCAAAAATATGTTGCAAAAGACACCCATCTTATTGTCACAAAGGGTACTACATATCATTTTTAGGTACAAAAGTAGTGACTTTATCACAGAAACATCGATAGTTTTGAAAAATGTGACCCCTTTCAATGAATAGTCACGACGGTCATTTTGACCGTTTTTTCACAAAAATAAAAGAAATTGAGAAAATACTCAAAAAATGAATTCCTTTGACATGGAGTCCTTTTATGTGTACTAGTTGCTAGAAAAAAAATGATAAATTTGAGTTTTGACAAATATTTCAAAAAAATGCTTCACAAAAAGGTCTATCATCTATAGACATGTATAGCTTTCGCGTCAAATGACCAAGTTATGGCCATCCCCATGCCATAGTTTGTGATAATGTGTCCATACTTGACACATAGGGGTGTCTTGGTATGGAAAACATTGTTGCCAAAAACAATTCCCAAAATATTTTCGTAAATATCATTTTTCCATTTTTTAAGTGTCAAAATTGACTTTTTAATGAAGCAAGTACCAAACATATGTTACAAAATGTCATGTGCATGGTAAAAAAGATTTTATGGATGTCATATTTGGATTCCTCTCATTTTTCTAATCGATTTAGATATTTAATTTGTTAAATTTCGATTTACGGATTTAAAGATATGAATTATTTCATATTCAATTGAAAATAGAAAAAAGTATACGCCGACGGCCGCCGTCGGCGTATAGAATTATTTCATATTCAATTGAAAATAAAAAAGTATACGCCGACGGCCGCCGTCGGCGTATAGAATTATTTCATATTCAATTGAAAATAGAAAAAAGTATACGCCGACGGCCTTCCGTACGCCGACGGCCCGGTCTCGTTCTCGTTCGGGAGTTTGTACGCCGACGGCCTTCCGTACGCCGACGGCCCGGTCTGGCTACGCCGACGGTTATTTATATGCCGACGGCCGAGGTCGCGGCTGCCCTATCTCAGATTGTACGCCGACGGCCCCGACATTTGGCCGTCGGCGTATAAATCGGCCGTCGGCGTCTTGACGCATTCCCGTAGTGATCCACACAAGCACGCACGTACGTTTGACTTGACAAGTGCTTGTCTACGCACATGCAATGTACTAGGACCGATCGAGCAGATCTAGCCCAACCCAAAACCGCTTGCCGGGCCACTCAGATCGAAGACGAGATTGGCATTCGGCGCCGTCAGACAGTAGACAGTGGCGGGGCATTGTTATGTTATCCGTCAGTGATGAGACCCGCGGCACAAAAACGCTCGACGTCTGTGCGAGATCACACTTACGCAAGTGTCGCCGCATAGCCTGTCACAGCAATACAGCATGCTTGCATCTGCTGGAACTGGCAGTCAAGATAGATAAGAGGCTCGTCGATTTTGATCGACGTACGAGCAACGATGCATAATAATTGGAAATTACTCCATATTGTAACTGCTACTTAAATGAAGGTTTTCTCTGAAATGGTATGCTGTCATGAGTGGATCGTATTTTTCTTGAGGTAGCGTTGCTCTATAAGTCAAGATGTTCGTCGCCATTTCTAGAAAGTTGGCGCTAGCATGTTTCATACACCAACACAGATACTCGTGTGGGATGTTTATTCAATTTCATTTTGCAATGAAATTTGGAGCTGAGCTTTCTGGCCCCTTAATTAAAAAAAAAATCCAGAAAGTCTCCGGATTCACTGTCCGCCATATTCTTTGATCTTGTGGCGGACATGTTAACGTTGCTAATAGAGCATATGACAGCATGCTAAATCAGCATGGACAAGTTACTTAAGTGATTTTACATCTAGTACTCCCTCCGTTCCATTTTAATTGACTCACATATATCTAGATATGATGTGCCTAACACTAAAACTAAAACGTGTCTAGATACATCCATATGTAGATATATGTGAGTCAATTAAAATGGAACGGAGAGAGTAGTTGACGGTAATATCTGTTTGTTATGTAATATGCATGGGCAAAAAAGAAATGCCAAAAAATCTATTCTCGTCATGGATGACAACCTTGTGAAACTAAAAGGGAAATTATAAGGATCGAGCATTTGGATTTTAGAACCTGCAGAGAACGAGTTGCCAATTGTTCGATTTTTTTTTATCGTCGTCGGTGGATGACAACTGCTAGGTTTTCACGTTGCTCCAGGAAAAATCCGCAAATAAAAACCTTTTTTAGCAAAACTAGTAGTGAAGGCCCCTACTGTGGAGGGAGGACAAATGGCTTCCGAGCTATGGGGAGCTCATTTTTGAAAAAATCGAAATCGGCACTTTTGAGTTTTCAAAAATCGGAAAGAAATTCTCAGATGTTCATAGTGTCGAGATCTACAAGTGTGCAAAATTTTAAATCGAAATTCGTTATATTGTGGGCTGAGCAAAAATGATAAATGGGTGGATCTGGGTGGTGAACAGTACACAGTTTCAAAAACTTGACTTTTTCATGACTTGTCTTTTATGTGCAGCCCAATATACAACGAATTTTGAGTTAGAATTTTACACGCTTGTAGATCTCGACAATATCTTTATCTAGGAATTTTTTTCTCGATTTTTGGAAACTCAAAAGTACCGATTTCGATTTTTTTCAAAAAACGAGCTCGACACTTTTGAGTTTCCAAAATACGAGAATAAATTCCCAGATATTGATAGTGTCGAGATATACAAGTGTGCAAAATTTTAATCAAAATTTGTTGTATTGTGGGCTGGGCAAAAATGATAAATGGGTGGTGAACAGTAGACAATTTCAAAAACTTAAATTTTTCCCCGAGTTGTCTTTTTTGTGTAGTCCAAAATACAACAAATATTGAGGTCGAATTTTGCACGCTTGTATATCTCGACACTATTTTCATATGGGAATATTTTCTCGATTTTTGGAAGCTCAAAAGTACCGATTTCGATTTTTTTCAAAAAATTAGCTCCGTGTAGCTCGGGAGCCATTTGCAGTTTCTGCCTACTATGCCATTTTTTATTTACAAAGGTGGAAAATGTATATCTAGAAATTACAACGGTGGGAAAGAAAAAGAGGATCTACAAATTATCCAGCCATTTGTTGCATACCCTCCATGAGACTAGGTTTGTCTTTGTGCATGATCCGGTAAACTATTCCTTGAACATATGAAACATCTCCTCTGCTCAATATCTGCGTGTTCAAAAATGTTGTTGTTTCTGTGATTCCATAGGCTCCGACAGCCAATGATCATAGCCTCTCCAAAGCAAAAACCACAAGCTACCACTTTTGTGTGTTTGAGCAATTACGAGGTCCTAAAACTAACCCATGTGAGTGAGTGGTTTTTTTGGGAGAATCTCGGCATACCGAGCGTCTTAGCTCTAAGAGAGTTCAATCAACTCCCTATTATATGTGTCTCGAGAATACTGGACAAAAACATGTCGAGGAAGATTAAGATTGATACCCTAGTTGTAAAGGATGGCGGGGATGGGGGAGGGGGGTTCTTGCACTTATAAACTTTTGTGCTTAGCACTATGAATATATAAATATTATCATTCTTTAAACTTTTATTGGAAGGGTGGTATTGGCGAGGCTCGCTTACTTTAGATATTTTTCAAGCAAAATGATAGCAAGAGAAGAAGCGCCGTTCGGCAAAACATTAGGCTCCTCAGCAAATGGTTATTTAAGATTGTGTCTAAGGACTATGTATGACGGAACGTCCTACCTACGAAATGGGTATGTGGGATCAAAGGGCATCTCTCAAGGGGGGCTCGGTTTGAAATTGGGTCTCATGTATGAAAAATCCATTTGAGATATTTATTCGTAGTCATGGCGGCTGTATGATTTATCCACGAATTACATTGGGCCAATGCTCAGGATATATACATGGCGACATAATGCTCCTCTCGGGTCAATACCCAAGATTAATTGCTCCATATTATGAGGCAGCCATGACACAATTGAGGAAGTCCGATTGCATTTTTTCTGCACGTATATATGTTGGGTGTACCAGTAGGACGATAAAAAGTTGGTGCTGTTTTGCATTTCAATTTGGAAGGTCTTTTCATTATCCATATGACAAAAGACAAATCTTGGTAGTGCTCACCATCCACGAGTCCACCAGTACATACATAGATAGACTTAACAAGCTAGTGCTCATCTACGCCCCGCTGCCGAGATGTTTGGCCGTGGCCGGGTACGTACGGCGGCGCACGGATTACGGTCCACGACTTCGTTTTGAATTTTGCATGCTCTGCACTGAGTGTGAAATTTGTGATGCGTTCAGCGGTTGAGCTAGCCAGCGTGTCGGTCTATTTAAGCGATCGATCGAGGCGGGAGACCGTACGAAGACGTCGAAGAGTCACCAGCACCACGGTCCAGCTAGTTTGGTCAGTGTTAGGGCATCCGGCCTGACTCCCGAGAGAGAGGAAACACCGTAGTAAGAGTGAGGTGCAGAACATCGATGGGGCTTCGCGTCGAGATACGATGCCTCCTTGTGCTCGTCATACTCGCTGGATCAGGGCTGTTCGTGGCGACCCCATTGGCGCGCACGGCCCGGGCGTGCTCTGGGGCTCTCCGGCGGACGGGTGGAGCCGGAGCGGCAGGAGCAGGGCGATGACGCCGCAGGGCGAAGGCGACGGCAAGCGACAAGTCCCCGGCGGCCCTGACCCGCAGCACCACTGAGATAGCAATAACGCCCGGCAGAGTATTAACCGGTGTGCATACAATCGTGATTGAAATGGTATCGACTATTATTCATGGTCTTCTATATTATTATGACCTGATCCACATGCGCCTGACGTTTTCACAAACGTCTATTTCCTCATGAAAATATACGTTCCAGACATCTGAACTTTTGTGTGTTGATCGCTTAAAGAATACGGTGTCCTGAAACCAAGCGGCAGCATGCAAGAGCTCAAGAGCCGTCCCGTCTTTTTCGAAAAAAAATTAGATAAAGAGTGTATATTAATATCGCGGAGATACAAATTACACCCAGGCTCTGCAACAACGCAATAACCAAAGTTACTACGGATGCACACAGCCGAAAGATAATAAGAAGAAGAAATAAAAAGAAAAGTCCCGCTACAGAGTTACAGTCATTCAAGCAGCCGCACAACCACCACCAAAACAACACCTGATGCCCAATTCTTCAAAAGTAACGCCTTCAAGAAGAACAGTGTCAGGCCCAACCAATTAAGGTCAGACCTTGGGCCTTCACCCTGAAGATAGTCCTCGCACTCACAACAATGTCTTCAGCAAGACCACTGTCAGGCACAACCAATTAAGGCCAGACCTTGGATTTCCACCCTGAAAGGTTGGACTTTGAACTTCACGTATGTTGTCTCCCCCACTTACATGCTGCTGCTCCAAGTCATGAAACACCAAGCCAATTCCTCATCGTGAGAAAGATTCGAACCACCATTGCTAGCCTCAGATCTCGACTGGCATGACCTTCTCCGCCAGCACCATGGAACGAGAACATGTCCCATGATATTAACAGCCAGCAGAGATTCGAAGCGCTCCCTCTGAAACCAAACGGCCAGAGTAAAACATGGGTGCGCACGACCGAATCTCACCCAATCCAGCAATCTCCAGGCATGAATCGCCCAGTGGAGTTCGCCGGCGGAGCCTTCCGGAACTCGTCACTTCAGCCAAATCAATGAGAGCACGCATTCAGTAGATCATCGTCTTCGCGCGGGAGAAACCCTAGGACCGCCGCCATTATTTCAGCAAAACCAGCTAGCCCCCACGCCGCCGGTCGCCTACCGGCAAACAGATCGAGCGGGCTGACCTCCAGATCTCGGGCCCGTGCGCCGCCAGATTGGTGCTGCGCCACCGACAAGGGCTAGGCGCGACGCCGCCACTGGCCTGCGAGCAGGACCCGTCCCAGATCAAAGGCATGCCGCCAGATCGAAGGAGCAGCACCGCCGCCAAGGGCAAGGCGCGCCGCCGCCTCCGGTCTGCAAGGCAGCGGCCTGCCCTGCCTCGTCCGCGCCTCACCGCCGCACGCCGGTGTGGGCACCGCCGCTCCGCCGCCCGGACTCCGCCCGACGCCCCGGAGTCGGTCTCCCCGTGCGATGGGATCCCCACGAGGTGCGCCGAGGCCGCCGCCTTCAACGACAAGGGGTGGCCGCCACCGCCGCAGCAGCGGCCGGAGAGAATCGGCCGGGGGTTGCTCGCTAGGGTTCGGGAGGGACCTCCGGAGCCGCCCTCGCACGAGCGGCCCGGGAGGCGTTTTTTTTTTTTAAACGATGCGCCCCTCAAGAGTTTAACCCCTCCCGTCTTTTTCGATAACAGATGGAAGCTTTTATTAATCCCTATCACGCACAGCCATACAAGAGTTTAACCCCTACCGTCTACATACAAAGACACACCACACTAGAGGAAGTTCATACATGCACAGATTCACATTGCTCGCCGATAGCCATGTTTTGCAGCAGAAAGGCTCCTCATCTACACATTTCAGTCTTCAGGATACCGTAACTCTGGCCCAACAGATAACAACGCGGCGTGCAAACTTGATGATGTTTTTTGTACTACCTCCGATCCATATTAGTGGGCACAACTTTGTCTAGATACACATGTATCTAGTCTAAATACTTAACTAGATACATATGAATTTAGACAAAGCTATGCCCACTAATATGGATCGGAGGGAGTAGCATTATTTGCGCACTACTGAATGTTCCTTGCTCGCATCAACGCTTCTATTTTCCCGACATCTTCAGGCGCATCCACACCATGGGCATCATGATCCACTTTGATGACCTGCATGCAATCAGGGAGGAAAAAGCAGGCTGTAACACTGGATATATACTACACCATACAAAGGTGCAAGATACCGAAGGTGTAATAAATACCAGTATAACTACTTGGAGAAAATATCCATTAAGCAATACAACTCTACACATGCCATTGTGCTGACAATCAGCGGTCGCGACATTCTTTCTAAGTGGTAGAGAGTATTTTAATTTTTAAACCAGGCCTTCGCAACAGTATAAAGTTCAGTGACCTAAACTTCCAAGCAGCTAGAGTAAAATGTGCAGAGGAGCGACAATGGATAGCAACTTCTCTCTCTATATAAACACTAAAGGTACAAGGCAATTACCTTCATCCTGTAGCCGTTTTCAAGCACTTTCAGTTGTTCCAGGTCCTCTTCTAATTGCAAAGGAGTTGCCGCAAGCTCTGGATAGATCTTCAGAAACTTCGAATCGAAGCACTACATATGAAAGGTCAAAGCATATATTGTGGGGGAGCTTCAGCAGCAAGGTTTATTTACAAACAAATAAAAATGTATTTTCGCCAGTTATCAGAAGGAAGGGTTGATAATGTACCGAAATTCCAAGATGAAGAAGATATGGAAAGCGAGGATTGACTTTCCCTGATCTGAAATGTTCAAAAGTTTCAGAATTCTAAGTGCAAATGAGTATGAGGCCCTCCAAAGAGTAAAAACAAAATTTAGTGTCTCACTTGTTAAATGGGATCAGCCCTCTTGAGAAGTATATTGCATAACCCTGGTTATCTACGACACACTTCACTCGATTTGTATCGAAAGCATCTTCAGGTTTTAGCGCCGTGGCAGCTGTGCTGAAGACAGCATCAGGAGCTTGCTGAAAGTAAAATCAAAGAACATCATAAATGCAAAGAAACGAGGTCGATTAAGACAAAAAGATGACCAACAAAAGGAATACATTTTACAAGGCCAAAGGCAAAGCGGAATTTCCAAGACGATTAGTACGGCAAAGTTACAAAATTCAGACAATCACAGTCCACGTAGAAGATTTCATCTTAATTACTTCAGGTAAAATCATTATGTTTAGCAGAAGACTAAGAAATAGCAAGACTAGAGTTTCATGACCACCTGCAGTGCCATAACCACACCATCGATTATCTCTGGTTCAATAAGAGGCTCGTCTCCTTGAATGTTGACAACAATGTCATAATGTTTACCAAGCTTTTGAAGTGCCTCACAACAGCGTTCAGATCCTACATTTTGAAGCACGTGCCAACAAGTAAATAAGGACGCCACCAGCAATCATGAAAAGACACCACAACTACAAAATCATGAAAGCTTACCATTTTGACATGATACTGATGTCATTATAACATCAGCTCCAAACCCTCTACAGCACTCAGCAATTTTTTCGTCATCCGTTGCCACAACTAAGCATAAAACAAACAGAAATACCGGCAGTGTTAAACTTACAAGCACGTATCTGCAGATTTAGAAGCATCTCTAGAAGTACCACATAAAGCAGAGCATGACAAGGCAACGAGTGTTCAGGAAATGAAGGAAATAAATTGACTTAAACTAAGATTGCATACAACAGCAACGTTTTACACACAACATGCTAAAAGTTAAAATAGATAACCAGAATACTGCTTACCAACATGGTCCAACGAAGAAGCTAGCATTACTCTTTCCCAGGTTCTCTGTAAAGATCCAAGATGTTAATGGTGAGTTTGAGGATGATTTAGTCAAGACTATCAGTGTAAGGTACTGTATAGACTACACCGGTTTCTTAGCAAACGAAGCGTAAAAAATTAGCACTCAATCCACCATTTCGTTATAAATATAAAAGCAAACTTGGAATCCTTTCTCCCAATTCAAACTCATGTTGATCTGCCAGAAACATAACCAGGGCCGTCTCCAGAAATTGGGGGCCCCGGTGCGTAGTGGCAGAGCTCACCAGGTGAAAAACTGCTCTTTTGCAAAGAAAACATTATACTACCGGTTTCCTGTGCAACCCCCTAGCTACATGCAGCTCCACCGCTGCCGATGCGAATTGTAAAATGGGTCGTAATTTGGTTTAGAAAATGTATAGCAAATAGAACTAAACCATACTTTCACTTAATCATATAACTTGCTATTTCATACAATATTCAGAATTATATAAGAAATTAATGGTAAAAAAGTAAATGTAGGGCAAAAGTTCATGATTCTTCCTTATAAACAAACATAAAGAATTCAATCAAATGAGAAAAATTTATCAAGAAAACAGAATAAGAATGAGATCAAACCTTTAATTATAAGAGATTTATTGATAATGATAAAGACCGTGAGGCCTGACTTCCTGATCTTCCCCAAAGAAAAATAGAAGAAGATAATTTTTTGTTTAGCTATCTTCTATAAAGATTTAGTTAATAGCTTGATGAATGACGAGTTACAGGACAAAATATTTAGTCCTGCAAAGGCTTGGAAACTGGAATCGATCAACTTGATTTGATTAATCCATGGAGACATGGTTGAACTGCTATTAACCTGATCGAGTTCTTGTTTGGATGAATGACTGGGCGCCGGCAGGCTCGGATCGTCAGTCGTCGGATCATTGGCTCATTGCGGCAGCCCCGTAGGTGAAATCAAGCACGGTGTTTTTCTGCTGCGATCTCGGGCTCGTCTCGTTGGCTTCGGTCGTCTCGGATTGGATCAGATCTCGGAATCTCACGAGTGGAACTAGAAGACCAAGCAGAAAGCCGTGTTGCGTGATTTGCGTCTGGTGCAGCCGTGTTGCTGTTGCGTGATTTGCATGCAGTGCAGCCGTGTGCTTATTCCATTTTTCTCCACTAAAACCAATTGATTTGACTCTGGTGCAGCCGCTGCTGTTGCGTGCTTTGCGTACGGACGTACCAGACCAGTTACCAACTAACCACGCTCAATCCCTGCTAACTAATCGTGATTTGGGCCCCAATTTTTTTGGGGCCCTGATCGGTCGCTCACCTCGCTCATGCTCATCGACGGGCCTGAACATAACTCGGATGTTTGGGCAAATGTTGACGATCACTAGATTCCATGTCGTCCTATAAACTACTACAGTACCTTCAGTGGCAGAGGACGGAAAAATTTCAAGGTCGGGCGAACTCTAACGCATATTAATCCTCTCATTATTCTTGTTGCACATGACCTAAAGATAGGGTTAAAGTACACAATGATAAGAAAGAAAAAGACAAATGGCATTGATGAGAAAATGCATAAGTAAGAAGGAAATAACAAACGGAGAACCAAAGACGAAATTAAAAAGAAAAAGGTAGACAAACTCACGTAGAAGGAACGCCAAAAGTACGTACGAAAGGAAAAGTAACGAACGAAATCCCACGACGGACTCTGCTCGAACCTGCAGCTTAGGGATGCGAATGCATAATGGGCCAAGCCCACGCAAAAACTCATAAGCGAAAGGTCGTACTAAACGCACCGGGCCGCAGGCGCTCCTACTACACGGACCAAAGAAGGCCCAGTAGTTAGCCTACCTCTTCCCTTCCCCTTTCTTCTCCAAACGAACGCTCTGGAAAAGAGGAACTGACCACGGACGAACTGAAAGTCTGAAACGAACTCGATCTGCTGCCGATGCGTGAGATGCATACATATACTTAACTTTTTGGCAAAAATCGAGGTAGGGCGGCCGTCCTACCTTGCCCAAAGGGGTCCTCCGCCACTGAGTACCTTGATAGAAATTTGGTCAACTTAATAAATTATCTGAAGTTCTGAACAGCCCAGGAAGCATGTTTCAGTAGAATAAGCAACCATCAGCTAATTCTTTTGACTGTTAATTTTCTGGGTCGTTCAGATAATTTCTTATCATATGAGTACTTCGGCTCACATGAGTGAACAAGATGTGCAGTAGACTTCACGAAACTCCCACTAAAATTTCAGTAACAACTTAGCCTACTTTTACACTTCCATTTTTCTGAACAGGAAGATTCACCGACAGGACGTCAGAATCAGAACCAAACCCACATGCGAAGCAACAGCAAGAAATACGCACGCATGCACCGCAGGATAATGTGGCGGTGTGTGTAGGCACGACGGACCTGAATCATGGGCTTGCCGAGGATGAGGGCGAGCGGCTTGCCCTCGAAGCGGGAGGAGGCGTACCGTGCCGGTATGACGCCCACCGCCAGGGTGCGGAACCCGCGCGGCCGGCGGTACAGGTAGGCGGCAGCGGCGGCGGCGGCCGCCGCCCCGAGGGCCAGCCCGTGGATGATCCACGCTCGGCTCCCCGAGCCCGAGGACTCCGACGGCGGCGGGCAGATCGGCATGGCGTATTCGCACGGCGGTGGCGTGGGGATCTAGCGCGCGGAATTACAGAGACTGCCGATTTGTACTGTTCGAGTGGGAGTGACTGATCCGACGAACCCACATGGGCGTTGTGCCGGATTGTCGGGACAGCCCAGCCCATCCCAGTTGGCCTATTTACCTGTCCTGGGGTGTTGTCCAGGCCCACACCTCACTGTTTTTACTGATACTAAAAAAAAAAAACCTCACTGTTTTTACTTTGTGCGTGTTTTTTTTTTTTTTTTTTTTTTGAGGAAAAGGATCCGATTCATAATTTCAGGAAACTCAGTACAACTTACAAGGAGGTCCAAAGGAACAAAGAAAATTACAAAAGACCCCAGCAACTTGCACAGAGGCCCCTGAGTCGCCTGGAGAAGAAACAACCGGATCCACCGCCGCAAGCCCAAGAACCTAGGCGCCGTCGACGTCGCCGTACCACCGGCCGCAGGGGAGAGAGCACCTCCTCATGTTGAAGAAGACCGCAGAGCCGCCCGCCGCCACGCGACGGAAACCGAGATCGATGAACGCGCACGGCCAGGGTACGCACTCCCTCGCTTCAACCATCTTCCCGCCGACCCGCCGCCGCCCAGGCCAACCAGCAACACCACGCAACCACCTCCAGACGCCCGCTACCCTCGCCGCCACGGCCGGCCGGAGCAGAACCACCGGAGAAGACCACCTGCAACAACCACCGCAAAAGAGGAACGCCGACCACCGCTCGCTTCCCTCCTCGCCGCCACGGCCGGCCAGAGAAGCCCAAACGGAGGAGAACGCCCGACGAACTGCCTTCACGACCTCCCCGGCTCCGGAGCCGGAATGGTGGCAGGAGGGGAAGGACCCAGCCCCACGCAGCAACGCCATCGCCGCCGTCACCGACAGCGCCGCCCGGGCACCACACACACCTAATCTACACGCACAAGCTAGAGCCGGAGCTCCCCCCACCTCACGGTGCCGGAACGGCCACCGGAGGCGGAGGGGAGCGGCGGATCCGCCGGCGGGACCAAGAGAAACTCGAGTCGCCTTCCTCCGCCTCTCCTCTCTACTGTAGCACAAGCGTGTTTTTTTGTATTGCAGTCACGTCGTTCCCCGATTGCTCTACCCTCTTCACTTCACTCCATTTTCTCTCATAGGCTCATAGCCACTCTGATTCCGTGAGGCGAGCAAACCATGGACCAATGTTTTAAGTGTAGCCTACATTTTTTTGGAAGTTAATTTGTGAGTCTATAATCGGAAAGAGTTATGGGCTCCCAACTCCAGTGCTCCCTACACTTAAAAAAATTTGAAAATTATATTTATGAGTTTCAAAAAATTCTGAAAAAAACACGGGTGTAGCCAATGATGTATCCCATGAACGTGCAAAATTTCAGTTTGAACAACTTTATATTATGAGCTACACAAAAATAACAAAATCTGGTAAAACTTGGAGATTTGAAAATAGGCATATTTAGATCCACAATTTGTTATTTTTGTGTAGTTCAAAATACAAAGTATTTGAATTTGAAATTTTACACGTTCGTGGGATATACTACTGGCTACATCCGGATTTTTCAGAATTTTTTGAAACTCATAAATATGATTTTCAAATTTTTTCAGTTGGAGGAGCACTGGAGCCCGGGAGCCAAAAGTATTTACTCGTCTATAATGATGTGTCTCGTGCAAGAACACATCATACATAATAAAAGTCTCATGGCTCTATCCCCACTGTTGTGTGGTCGTTAATTGTGGCCAAGGGGTTGACACCAGAGGGTTGTAGTATCATTTTTGTCCCACGGATCATCAAATATAGCTCGATCTGGTTAGTTTATGCAACGTTGTTTTCAAAATTATCTCCAAGTGTCTGGTTAACCGTATGAGGCCTCTCTTACATGATGTAATCTCACCAATGCAGAGCGCGTTTATTCCTGGGAGGTTGATTACAGATAATGCTCTCATGGCGTTCGAATGTATTCATGCGATCCAGAGCAATTCGGAGGAGCGATCGAAGTACTGTGCCTATAAGTTGGACATGGCTAAGGCGTATGATCGCGTGGACTGGCGGTATCTGGAAGGTGTAATGGCGAAATTGGGCTTTCATAGCACTTGGATACGGTGGACGATGCAGTGTGTAACCACCGTACGCTATTCGGTTCGCCTAAACGGACATGTGTTGGACACCTTCACGCCAACACGCGGGCTTTGCCAAGGCGATCCACTATCACCGTATTTGTTTTTGCTCGTTGCCGATGGTCTCTCCAGACTGATTCAGAAGGAAGTGGAAAATGGTAATTTACAGGAACTGAAAATTTGCCGCAATGTCCCGGGTATGTCTCATCTGCTGTTCGCCGATGACTGTCTTCTGTTCTTTAAAGGTTCCACTCAGCAAGCTGAAGTTATTAAGGGTGTTCTGGACCGGTATGAGCGAGGTACGGGTCAGCTAGTTAGTTTGGGGAAGTGCTCCATCATGTATGGCCAGCGTGTGGAAGATCATGTGCAAGCTGAAGTGTTGCGGTATGAAACTGAAAGTTTCGAGCAGAAATATCTTGGCCTCCCGGTTCCAGAAGGGCGCATGAAGAAAGGGAAGTTCCAAACCCTAAAGGAGAAATTTCACAAGAGTTTGTGCGACTAGACTGAGAAATACCTTTCGAGTGGTGGCAAGGAGGTCTTAATCAAGGCCATTCTCCAGGCTCTGCCCACATATGCTATGAGTGTATTTCAGTTTCACGCGGGCCTCATTGAAGAACTCAATCAACTGATTCGTAACTTTCATTGGGGAGATGAACATGATCGTCGGCGCATACATTGGCTCTCCTGGGACAAAGTCACTCAGCCGAAGGCCTGTGGAGGCATGGGATTCCGTGACTTCAAAATTTTCAACCAAGCCATGCTGGCTAGACAGGCTTGGCGTCTGCTACAGTTCCCCGATAGCTTATGCGCACGTCTGCTAAAAGCGAGGTACTACCCGGCGGGTCATCTCCTTGATACGGCCTTCATCCATAATGTCTCGTCTACATGGCAAGGAGTGATCCATGGTCTGGAGTTGCTGAAGAAGGGAGTGATCTGGCGTATTGGGTCGGGAACCATGGTCAAAATTTGGCGTGACAATTGGCTCCCGTGGGCGGGCAATTTGAAGGTTTCAGGCATGAAGCAGCGGTGCCGGCTGAAGTGGGTTTCACAGCTCATTGATCCTGTAACCCATAGCTGGGATGTGCCAAGTATCAGGAAGTATTTCTTTCCCCATGATGCGGCGGCGATCCTCCAAATCAAGCTCTCTAGTAGGATAACGGATGATTTCCTCGCGTGGAATCCTGAGAGGACAGGAGTGTTCAATGCACTAGTAGGGAAACCCTATATAGGTAGGTTGGCACTCTGTGGCGCACCCTTAATTGGTGCGCCACAGAATTATTTTTTGTGGCGCACCAAGCTTGGTGCGCCACAGAAAGTCACATTTCTGTGGCGCACTAAACCACATGCGCCACAGAAAGGCACATTCTGTGGCGCACCAAGCCAGGTGCGCCACAGAATGTTATCTGGAGGGCGGGTTAAAATTTGAAAAAAAAATTATGTGGCGCACCTGGCAGGTGCGCCACAGAAGACATTCTGTGGCGCACCTGGCAAGTGCGCCACAGAATTACCCGGTCCGCAATTCACAGATTCCTCAAATTTCAAAAGAAAAAAAAGTTATTTCAAACAGACGATTTTTCGCAGCAAAATCAAAAAAAGGAAAAATTAAAAAAATTAAAAAAAATTAAAAAATTCAAAAAGTCCAAAAAAAGACACAGAAATGTATAACAAAGAAGATTGTTGAATTTTTTGAAGTGTTTTGACTTTTTTGAATTTTTTGGATTTTTTGAATTTATTTAAGTTTTTTGGATTTTTTGGATCTTTTGAAACTTTTGAATCTCCTTTTGAAACTTTAGAAGTTTTTGAAAAATCTGAAATTTAAAAACACACATTTATAACACATACCACACATATACACATACAAGACTTAAGAGGGTTCATAAGATATATATATCACTAAGAACTTGAGTAGCACAAGGGTAGGTGGAGTGGGTGGAAATTAGAAGTTAAGCGTGCTAGGGTTGGAGCAATTTGAGAATGGGTGACCTAGCGGGAAGTTATCAGTTCAAATAATTCAAAAAATCCGAAAATAATTCAAAAAAATAGGATTTTCATATTATTTCTTTTTTTGATTTTTCTGAATTTTTTTGAAACTTTTTTATAATTTTTTGAATTTTTGAGAATTCTGTGGCGCACGGGGTTTTGGTGCGCCACAGAAATGTGAATTCTGTGGCGCACCGAGCCCATGCGCCACAGAATAAATTTTTGTGGCGAGAATTCTGTGGCGCACCCAGCATTTTGGCGGGTGCGCCACAGAATTCCAATTTGGTGCGCCACTGATAGCCTTTTCTGTACTAGTGATGTGCGGAGTGCATACAGGTTAGGCTTGCAGCCTAAGATCCTGAACATGGGACGCGGACAGACTAGTGCTGAACCTGAGGGCGATCGGAGTATCTAGAACCTTGTCTGGAAGGTCTGTGTACCGCAGAAATTGCGGGTCTTTGCTTGGCGTCTTGCCACGGACTCGCTGGCTGTGACTCAGAGCCTACACTGTCGCATGCCGAAGGTGAACCCGGTCTGCTCGATCTGTGGTGTTAAAAATGAAGATGCTCATCATGCGATGGTACGCTACACAATTGCCCATGGCCTGCGTCTCAGTATGCGTAAGGTCTGGGACCTCCCTTCAGAAGCGGACTTCCGGTATACTGGCAAGGATTGGTTCCTTCATCTCCTCGAGGGCCTGCATGCCGATGCTCGAGTCAAGCTCATCTTCCTCCTATGGCGCACCTGGCATCATCGGAATAATGTGGTTCATGGCAATGGGAAGGCGACAATCGCTGCTTCAGTTCCCTTCTTGCAGAACTATGTGGTGTCTCTGAAGTCTGAAGCTCCTATCTCGCACAGAAGTGGTAAAGAGCCAATGGAACCAACTATCACGCCTGCTCCTGCTGTCCGTCAGGAGATTCCGTCTAAGTGATGCGTGCCAGAGCGTGGCCAGATCAAGGTAAACGTCGATGCCTGCTGGGATGCCGCCACTGCCTCTGGGGGTACTGGTCTTGTTGTGCGTGATTCACAAGGTTCAGTTCTTTTTGCTGCTTGGAAATTGCTGACTGACTGTGCGAGTGCTGAAGAAGTTGAGGTGTTAGCAATCCTGGAGGGGCTCAGATACCTATCTGCTAATGCTCATGATGCGTGTGTCATTGAGTTTGATTGCGCTAGGGTGATTGGCGTCCTAAACTCCTCTGTCAGAGATCAATCGGGCCACTGGAGCTTATTCCTTGAAGCTCGAGCATTGCTACAACTCCTGCCTAAAGTGACACTGAGGCAGATATCTAGGGCTAGTAATCGTGTGGCGCATGGCTTGGCGCAGCTTGGTAAGCTTGAGTGTGGTGTTTCGCATGGGGTACTTCCTTCCTGCGTGTCGGAAGCCCTGATGCTTGATTGTAAGAACTCTATTGCTTAATTAATATTTTAAAACTTCAAAAAAAAAAACTCAATCTGACGAATTGGTCAGTGATGGTCATTGTAGCGACATACATGCAGGCTTGATGTAAATCTATATTTTGATTAGTGATTCTCATGTTCCATATTTTTATGCTTCTGGTCTTATTCCCTGACAATATGACAACTAAACAACAATTTTGTGATGTGTCTCTATGATATAAAAATCTACACTGTAGGATCTTCCCGTCGGTAATGTCATAAAAAATGTCTCCCTCTTAAAACTCTCTAGAGTGCGTTGAACGATCCTAGGTTCTTATATGTTAGGTGTGAGTGGCATATGTAGCTTGTCAAAATATATAATGTAAGTCCATGTTGCATACATTTGGTTTCAACAATTCTTCCAAATATTGTTGAAGAAAATCGAAATGCGAAAATTATGAATCCAAACAGGGTTGTAAGGGAGAAACTCAACTTTTGTATTGATGCCCATAAACCCAGAGCATGAAGTGTGAAGGTGAACGCAAAGAGAATAAAAGAAAAGTCAAACATGAGGTCAAATTGAGTCCAAGGATAAGAATCATGTGACGAATAAGAAGGCCCATCGAGTCCATGTATCACCAATTCACCATTCCTCATGGACCAAGGCTGCCCCTTCTCCTGATAGACCAAGTGCATAGAAAAAAGAAGAATGGTCTATTTTTGCTTATTTTTCATTTTTTCTATATATACTAAATTTATTTCTAGAATAGACTAGAATGCCCCTACTTTATCTTTTCAACAAGGATGAGGCCAAGTTCTTTTGCCCGCTTAAAAAATAAGATGCCCCTCCCCAGTTTCTCTCATAAGTCACCCAGCTTATTACTTGGGGTTTCTAAACTAGTTATGCCAGAACTAAACTGGATTCCTCGAGTAATAAACTGTGTGGCTTATGGGAGAAGCTGGGGAAGGGCAGCTTATTATTTAAGCTGGCAAAAGAACTAGGTCTAAATTGGTCATTTCTAAAAGGCCAAAGGCATATAGAAGGCAACGCCTTGGCCATTTGTTACACATCCTTATATGAAGAAAGAGCTCTCACATGGTGAGGTCTCCATTTCCTCAGGCAACCCCTCTGACGTGTGGGCACTAAGAGCATGTTTGGCATGCAATGGGAAGAGGATTGGGAATTTAGATGAGGCAATTAGTGGAGGGATTAGGCATGGGACTTTGTTGTCTAGTCCCAATCCTAGATGAGAATGGTCGTGGGAATTTAGATCGAAACGTTTTCCGGCAATCTCACCAATTAACAGGGTACCCTCGGGGAAGAGATCGGTGGGAATTAGAGACACCAACTCCCATTCCCCATCCTATTTAAATTCCCCAAACCCTCGAACAAACAAGGGCTTAATAGTCTCGGGCTCCCGAACTCCCATTCCCTCGTTCCAAGTCCCCCGAACCAAACAAGCTGTAAAGGAATTCTCTTAGAGCATGGATTTAAGAGAATAAACCAATAAGGAGGTTTGCATCGTTCCTGACGGATCGTCCTACTAGCACTGTGTCGAGCTACTTAATTGAGCTTGAGGCTTTACCATTTTATGTGATTACATCATTCTCACGTCGGTTGGTCACATCCAAACCCGACAATTTAGAAATATTGTCTGTTGTGTTAACCTCGACGGCCAACAAATGCGGTCATGGAGTGCGCCTCTTTGCTTATTCGACACTCGGCTGATACCCTCCTTTTATGTTATGTCTATTAAAACAAGTAAACGATATACATTGACTTTGAGGACTTTATGCAAATTTAGCTTTACAAAAAGTCATTGTTTGCGTGTATTTTTGTTCTTTACTTCTGATGTATTTTGTCTAAGCAATGGGTACAGTCGCCGTAGTTTCAAGAAAATATGTGTGACTTACTTTACTTGGAATATGGATATCACGATATATATTTTTTAAACGTCAAGTTTGCGAACGTAAAAAAACACAGATGAAATCGCCACGTAACAGTTTTCAGATACATACATAATGTTTGACTTTTTCACAAAAAATCTTGCAGCTTGATGTTTGGTGGGAAAAATACCACCACCTCTACCAAACTTCCATGCTTGCTTCTGGAACTCTTGTCAAGTTTGCTGCCCGGCTAGGAGTCTAAGAGAATAAGAAAAATGTCACTTCATCGGTCCAAGAAAACAAATGTTTTGGCTTGGCATTACTTGATCTATTTTAACGAACACGTTGTTCATTTCTCAAAAGAGCTAATCAATCACCTGTTGGTTCATCTTGACACGATGGTCTTTATTTTCCCTTTGCAAAAAGGGGACAAAGCACCTTTCAGTAATGGAAACCAAAACACATACTACAAGACCATTGCAAAACCAGATAAACTTGACCTAGCTACACGGAGACGCTGCAGATTACAGCAAACACAAGCCTAAACAATGCAATTACGACTTGTCGACTTCAACACGTGTTTCGGGAGAAAATTCAGTCATCGTCTCTACAGCTGCACGCGCAGTCCTCGGCTTCGTCTCGAATCTTGAAGCGATGGTAAAGTACCGTGCATGTTTGAGGTTGACATGTGCTAACCATCATATATGCATTAATTAGCGTGTAGGAAATGCGTAAGAAAGTTGTGAGTGCAGTTTACCCGGCCGAGTCTTAGGATAAGACAATTGTCAACAACTCTTGTCAAGCAAGGCACGCTTTGATTCTGCATGGGAATCACGGGTTAACGCTAAGCACACGGAGTTGACCTGTTTGTTGCGCACGGACACGTGTAACTACTCCATATTCTCCATAACCAATATAAGATCAATCCAACATGAAAATTAAGTATCGTCACCGACAGGCCCACGCGAACCAGACATCTGTCGGATAGCCAACTGCCAACTAATTAAGCAAACGTGATTCACGTGTACTCCCTCCGTTCCGATTTACGTGTCCATTTTACAATAACCCCCTTCCCTAATTTAACTTCTTACAAATCGAACCACAAGGTCATCGTCTCCACGCGCGACTGCGCGAGAAGCTCCTGCCGCCGGCCAGGATCTAGGCCGGTGGAGCTCCTGCCGCCGGCCTGCTCCTCGTCCTTCTCCACTTCCGCGAGCCTCCGCAGCATCCCCTGCCGCTGGCTTTCTCCTGCTCCTTCTCCCCTGCCGCCGTCCTCCTCCTGTAGCTTCTCCCCTGCAGCGACTGCCGTCGTCAATCGCCGCTGCGTGACGCCTCCCCGAGCCATTCCGAGCATACCAGTAGCTCCGCCTCGCCGAGAGCTACTCACTCCTCGAGTTGCGCTTGCTGGGAGGACTTGGATCGACGGAATCGACGCTGTCACCTCCAAGTCCGGCCGCCGCTTCCCGCGTCGAGCTCGACGCGTCGCCTCCTCAGACCTCCCCGAGCCTCTCAATAGCTTGAGGGTGATCTGATGGTCCTCTAGGACCCATTTCCCCTCTCGTTTGCTTGCTCGTTTGTCCGGCCGTCGTGCTCCTCCGCTCGCCGCCGCTGGATCTCGTCACCATAGCTCTTCCGGTGACCAAAAAACGGCGGCGTCGCCACCCAGGTCTCGCCCACATTCGCGCCAGTGCTGCTTCTCCCCTGCAGCCGGTGGATCTCGTGCTGCTGCTGCTACTGCTCGCCTTCAAGTTCCTCTCTGAAGAAGGTTTGCTGCTGCTGCTCCTGCGCGTACAAGAATCAGAAAATTCTGTGGCTGTTAAGTGGACAGCCAAATGGCACATTTGCATGTTAAAATGAATGAATCATTTACATATCTCAGTAACAAAGATAGCACGGTCTAAGAACAAGTTCAGTTAAGAACCAAAGATTACAAAGGCTGAGAAGTAAATCTGTAAAATATTCATAATAGCATATTATCAGAAGTTCAGAACATATTCATAATAGCAGTTCTTAAACTGTAGCTTTAGTTTAGTGCAATGCAGTTGATAGTTTAGTAAATGACTTCGGTTTAAAACCAAATAAGATTGGTGATCAGGATAACAAGTCTACAACCAGTATGTCTAGGGTCAAGGTTGCATTGATCTGACAGATGTCTCAACTACTTCAACAAATATGCAACCATGTTAACAGAATCACAATCTAAACTCTCCATCGATGATCAATACTCAAGCAAGCAAAGAGGTATTCGTAAGAGTGCAAGCAACGAGTGCCTACAAAAGTGCTGAATCCAAGATCGCATTGAGATGCAAGGTACTTGCAATAATATTTGTGCTGCTGCTGCTGCTAGATTACATGGCGGATGAAACAAATAAACACGGGCTTACATTGCACTGTTTATGTACAAAGGTCCTTGAGGTCGCTCTTGAGCTCCCGGTTGCCGTTCTCCATATCAAAGCCTAAAAACATATCAACCATCACTAATGTTAATAAGAAAATAAAAAGGTCAAGATAATGCTTGAAACAGAAAATAAAACATACCTTGGTGCACTAAGTAGGTGATGATTAACCACTTATAAATCCAGAGCAGCCACCTATAAACCTCAAAGGATCAACCACTTGTTCATGTTATAAAACACCTCAAGTACTACTGCAGGTTTTTTATTCCAGTAAAATGACATGTTACCTTCCTGCAGATCTTGTTGGGAGGCGATTGGCCAGTTGCTGTTGCTGCTCCCTGAAGAAGTTACAGGTTCCTGTGAAGAAGGAGTAGTTTGAAGCATGTCCATCTAGAGCTAGCCACAGAGAATGGTAAGATAATAATTTACCATGTGATAGAATAACCATGAAACTAGCTGTTCAAATTGGTAGCCAACACTGTGATAGAATAGTGATAGAATCAGATGTTTTAAATTAACCTGAATAATATTATGACTTACTCCAGTAAACTGATGGGCCTGCCTGAAAATGAAGGAGTACAAGTCATGAAAATGAAAGAGGTTTATTCTAGGAACAATCCATGCCCACGATTGCCAAACAGAAACTTGCAAGTCTGAATTCAGGTTTTTTTTAAAACAAAGGCATATATATTGACCTGAATGTTCTTTCTATGAAGAAGGTACAGGTTGCTGCTGCCTCCAAGTCTGAACCTCCAATGAGAAAGACAATGCTGAAAATTGATAATGAACTAGTGCTCTCCAATGTGTACATGAAAAAACAAATTGATGGAGAAAAACTATGTAAGTTGGTTTCCAAGAGGAAGAAAGTACACCACCAAACACTGCATATGTGGAAATATAACAGGATGCACCAAACGGACATCTTTTCTCAACCTTTGGTACACGGTAAGCTATACACGACTCAGCTGGTATTTTCTTATTATCGAAAGAAACAATGTCATGCCGTCAATCTCGCTATTTTATAGGAATGTGTACTGATCTACATAACACATACAAGGCGGAGTTCCCTCAAGAAGTTGCTGCTCTCGATTTAAATGAGACTCCTCAAGAAGCTGCTGCTCTTGATCTCAACTTTAGTCTAAAAGAGGAACCAATTCATGAGGAAGCAAGTGGTTTGGAGGAACCAATTCATGAGGAAGCAAGTGGTTTGGAGGAACCAATTCATGAGAAGCAAGTGTTTGGAGGAACCAACTCATGAGGAAGCAAGTGGTTTGGAGGAACCAATTCATGAGGAAGCAAGTGGTTTGGAGGAACCAATTCATGAGGAAGCAAGTGCTGTACCGAAACCAATTCATGAGGAAGCAAGTGCTGTACCGAAACCAATTCATGAGGAAGCAAGTGCTGTACCGAAACCAATTCATGAGGAAGGCAGAGAACTCACAAATGAGGAGAGATATGGTATTTATTTTGCACTCACGGTGATCAAGACCAAAGATGGACAAGTTATGAAAAAAGATAAGGAGGTCATTGCTAGCCTACTCGATACAACCGTAAGAACTGTTGAGAGAATATGGGAAAGAGCTCTTAAACAGATTGAACAAGGGGAGAAAGTTGATGTCTCAAATCAAAAGAAAGGTAGAGTTGGTCGCAAGCGAAAAGATTTGGATCTACCAAGGGTGGTGACTATCCCATTGAACAGAAGGAGAACATTGCGAGGTCTGTCAAAGGCATTGGGTGTAAGCTGCACGACCTTACACAGAAGGTTCGAGTGGGGTCATTTGAGGCGTCACAGTAATAAGGTGAGGCCCCACTTAAACCTATCCAACATTGTAAAGAGATTGAGATGGTGCTTGTCTATGTGTCAAGAGAATTGGCCTGCGACACAGGAATTAGACAACATAGCCTACATGGACGAAAAGTGGTTCAACATGACTGGGGAGGTGAACAACTACTATTTGCTTCCCGAAGAACCCGACCCCTTGCGCACCTTGCATCATAAGGATAGCATCGCCAAGGTGATGTTTCTCGCTGCCGTGGCTAAACCAAGATACGGCGAAGGTGGTGAGGTCACGTTTGTTGGAAAGCTCGGCATTTGGGCTTTTGTCACAGAGTCTCCTGCTCAAAGAACGAGTGAAAATAGAGATAAAGGGACGCTCGAGCCCAAATCATTGAAAGTCACACGAGATGTAATGAGGTATTACATGTGTGAGAAACTTATTCCCGCGATCCAAGAGCGCTGGCCGGACGAAGATGAAGGACGGACAATATATATCCAACAAGATAATGCCACACCACATATTCTTCCCGATGATCCGGTTTTCCGACAAGTCGTAGAACAGACTGATTTGGATATTAAGTTGCTTCAACAGCCTCCAAACAGTCCCGACATGAACATTCTTGATCTCTGCATATTCAGGTCTCTCCAGTCCCACACCGATAGCAGAGCACCTCAAAGCATCAGGGAACTGATAGAAGGTGTGGAGGAGGAATATCGAAACTACCCGGTTGATAAGCTAGCTAGAAGCTTCGTGACGTTGCAGTCATGCATCGAGAGGTAATGAGAAAGAAAGGAGCGATAGACCACCAGATTCCTCACATGAGCAAGGAGCACCGGCAGGCAGAAGGACGGCTTCCTATCGCTCTATCTATCGACCGTGAGCTAGTTGAACAGACCCTAGCCTTTATAGAAGAGGCAGAAGCAACCTTAGCAGCAGAAAAAGAGAATCAGGAGCAGAAAAAGAGTAGTAGGAAAAGAGCAGCAGCAGCCTTGAAGCAGCAAAAACGAGCAACCTTGAAGCAGCAGAAACAACAACAACCTCCAGGCAGCAGCAGCAACAACATCCTCCAGGCAGCAGCAGCAACAACAAGCTCCAAGCACCAGCTCCCTTCAAGCAGCAGCAGAAACAACAACCTCCAGGTAGCAGGAAAAGAGAATCATCCGCCTTCAAGCAGCAGGAAAAGAGAATCATCCGCCTTCAAGCAGCAGAAACAACAACAACCTCTAGACAGCAGCAGCAACAGCAAGCTCCAAACAGCAGCAGTACCTTCAAGCTCCAAGCACCAGCTCCCTCCTAGCAGCAGCAACAACAACAAGCTCCAGACAACAGCAGTACCAACAAGCTCCAAGCACCAAATCCCTCCTAGCAGTAGCAGTATAAGAGTAGCAACACCTTTCGGGCACCGGCACTCTCCAAACAGCATAATAATAGCAGCAGGATAGAAGAACAGGTTGATAGAAGCACAAGATGAAAGGAGTACTTGTATAGGAAAGGAAAGGAGTACATACTCCAATGAGTACAAGGTTTTGTGTTTTCACATAAATGATAGAGTATACTGTATTATCCATTTGGAAATTTATATGCTTGAGTGATATTGCCAGTTCACTTGTTCAGGGATAATTCCTTTTCAGCTACAGCAAGTTCATCTTAGCTCTCTCACTTGCTTTAGAAAAAAGGACCTTATGTTGCTCGTGAATGTGATCCTTGTAATCAAGTTCATCTCCTTAGTTACAAATGTCCATTTAGTACAAGTTCAAAACAATCACACGAGTGATTACAGCTTGCCAAAGATGCACAACATCTATTCTCTGCTACTGATTCATATATTCTCTGCTAACTGAGTACAAGTTCAAAACAGGAGTAGCTCAAAGTACATAAATTGAAAATAAAAAGAAGTACCACAAACATTATCATTTGTTCGTCTGTAGTTTGACAAAAAAAGTTTCAGTGAAGCTTCACTGAAAAAACTTCAATTTTAGTCTCAGTGAAGCAAGTTTGTCAAATGCTCTAAACAAACAAGCATGATTTGTCAACTACAGCAAGCAAGCTACTCCATTTACAGCAAGTAAACAACGCCTGAGTACTCAATTTACAGCAAGCAATTTACAGCAAGTAAACAACGCCTGAGACTCACATGACAGCAGAGGTGGTCGAGATAAGGACACGCGTGGCCGCCGTCAAGACACACGACACGGCCGGTCCGGTTCGACGGAGCCGCGCGCAGATGCACGCGAGCACCGGCGAACGGAACCGCCGCGCCGCTTCCTCGTCGCGCGTGGACAAACCGGCGCGCAGATGCACGCGAGCGCCGGCGAAGGGAACCGCCGTGCCGCCTCCTCGTCGTGTGTGGACAAACCGGCCACTGCCGTCTGAGTCTGAGAGAGGAGATTGGCCCGCCTCTGTGCTTTGGGCCGTGGCCGGCGACGTCAGAGAGCAGATCGAGGCCGTGGTCATGGACAAGAAAAAATCAATCTTTGAGATGGTGGGGAAGGAGAAGGGGAACGATACGGAGGCGGCGCACCGCGGCGTGGGGGAAGCAAGGCGGAGGCGGCGGAGGCGGCGTGGGTCGCGGGTGGGGGGGAGGGGCAGCGGAGGGAGAAGGCGGCGTGGGGCGGCGCCGGAGAGCGAGAACTGCGGGAGGAAAAGTGAGCGAGGAAGGAGACAGGGACCGCGGGATTGGTCGGGAAAAACACAAGGACTCTTTCGCAAAAACGGCACCGCGACGAGTAAAACGGAACAGAGGGAGTAGATTTGAGACGGGCCAATTTTTTTATTTTGCTCTGCATTCTTCACCCAAAGAGATTTTGAGCAGGAGATGATCATCCACTTGTACGCCTGCACACCATTCGATGACAATGATTGTACTGGTCTAGCTAGCACATGATGAGAACGCCGGTGTGTGTATTGAACTATTGATTCTTCTTCACATCATCGTTCACTCGATTCACCAACTCACCGGTCTAGGGAGCAAAGGCACGCGTCAGCATCAACATCGGACGTCCAAACCTATCCACGAAACTGGTAAAGGCCAACAATTCAGAGGACACGCGGCCTGACTCTTATCCAGTCTGTTGCTTTGGTGTCATAGCTCTGATCAAAATAGATAAACCCTGAAAAGAATGCATATGGAAATTGTCCATGCAGTTTACCCCGGCCGAGTCTGCATTACAAGCGTTGCTGTTGACCAAGGCAAATCATGGGTCGCAGCCTCGCAGAGTCGCAGGGTCAGGAACCAATTAGCACATGGAGTTGAGCTTCACGCTAACGGGTACGCGTCCTACAGCGAACAAACACAGTTTGCACTGAAATTTCTATCTAAGAAGCAAAGTTTTAAATAGCGCGCTATCTCGCGAAAAGTCGATTTGTAGCCCGGTTTTTTGAAAATTCGAAATCTGCACTTTTAAGTTGTAAAAAATTCTGGAAAAAATCCTAAACGTAGACAATGATGATTTCTAACTGTGTGCAAAAAAAAGTGAAACATTCCGTATTTTATCCCGTGTAAAAATGACAAATTTCTAGATCTGGGTGCTGATTCAAAATCTCTCAAAATTGTCAGAATTTTGTCATTTTCGTGTAGGGAGAAGTACAAACTATTTCATGTTGAAACTTTCCACAAGCATATATCAAGTCGTTGTCAATATCTAGTATTTTTTTACGATTTTTTTGAAACTTACTAAAAAATAAATAAATAAATAACGGGGCTACATGTAGCCCGGGCTACAAATCATCGTACTCGCTATCTCGGCGCTATAGCGAGTCTAGAGCACTCCCGCTAATACTATGCACAATTAGCGCTAAATAGAAATTGCCGCTCATAGCTCACTAAATCACGCCAAAACTCAAAATTGGGCAAAAAAAAACATCGCTATATCTCTCGTCATGCCCCCAAAATTTCGTGATTTGGATTTGAAAGTTGCATATGGTTATGTAATATGCATTTATCCACTCCTGTCGTTGCAACAATCATCATGGTTGTTCAGTACATGTTTGTATCACTGGATCGTTAATTTTTTAGTCACATTTTTTCGATGATATGAAAATACGATGTCTAATATTTCAGAAAGTTCCCTTATTTTGTGGGAAAACCGCTAAATGGCTTAACGTCGCTATAACTTTTTTAGTGTCTGAAAAATGCCGCCGCCAAGAAGCATAGTCCGCTATTTTAAACTTTGCCAAGAAGTAGTTTCGTGAAGAAAAAAAAAAGGAACGCAACACACACACACACGACCGAAGGCCCTGGACGCCTGACCTGGGTGCATCTGTGGAAATTCTTCTTCGGTAATGAGTACCGTATCACTCACTCGACCCACAGCCAGAGAATCGCCATCATCGTACGTCCAACCCTAGTATCAGCCACAAGCCAAGGCAACTACGGAGTAGTATGGATCAGAAGACACGCGAAGGAGCACACATGGATGGCTGTGCGTCGCTCCATTCCCGGACACGATTCGGATTCCACATTATGATTAGCCTGTCGGATTCTGCGTACGTAACGTCGATCTCCCCGGCCGGGCCGTCGACGGCGACAGGGCGTAGACGAGAGCGACCGACGGGGATTCGCCGGCCACTTGGCCGTGGCCACCGGACGTGTCCCCCTAAACAACGGCCGCCACAACCCTCGCCAGGGCCACCGGAATTTTCTTGTGGCGGAGACGATCGTTGCCCCGTCAGCTCCCACCAACCCCATAATTTTTCTACTGAATTCTCAGCCTCCTTGACCCTCCCTTTCCGTCGTGGCGTGTCTATCGTATCCCCACCGGAAATGAAATCTAGGTAGAGGAGAACCTCAGCATTTTTGTGGTGGTGCGGCGTGGTGGAGACCGACCGGGAATCGGCGTCTGATTTTTCTAGGATTAGTTTAGACAAGCGGAAAAGATCTGAGATGGGGTACAGTAGTGGTGCAGTGCTGCTGCTAAAGTTTTATTTTAGGCCGTTGCTGGACGGATGCTTATTTTAGGCCGTTGCTGGACGGATGCACGTGGGAGATGGGATAAGCAACGGCGGTGGCTTTGACCTGTCAACTGGGATTGATTGATTACTCTATGCAAACATGGTCGGCGAGATACCGTCCTCTGAATTAGCAGCAACGCTGATATCTTCACGATCACTTTATTTAGTGGTATACTTGTACTGTAGTACGTATATCTTTACGACAACTTGTACAAGTTGGTCTCCGCTTAGAAGAAAAAAAAAGTTTGTCCATGGAGATATCTGGATGGATGAAATGACGAAATGGCCAAACTGCACCTACAAAGGCAGAAAATAAGGCAGGAGACGACCACTGATTTTCCTTTCGCCCCCGGGTCCAGACGTCTAGTACCCACAAGATTTTGCTTGAACACACACGCTAACCCGTCTCTACTACGTCAACTCTTCACACCAGCCGCGGAAACCTGTCACTGCGCCGCCGTGCGGTCGTGTCGTCCACCACCACGGGAAAAACACCGGCGAACTCGTGGACGCCGGCAGCCGATCCACACCGCCCACACGCACACGCCTACTAGCTCGCGGATCACGACCCACGAGCCGGTCCCGACACGCAGCCCATCACTCACGCGGCCGCCCGCGCCGAACCCGACCAAAAAAAAAAACACCCGATCGGAGTCTGAGCCTGACCGCGACCGCCGCGCCGGGTTTCATTCCCCTTTTGTATTTTCCGTTTCCACTTTCCCCCGCCCACCCTCCTCCGCCGTCTATATTTACTCCGCGGGCACCGTCCACGAACGAACTCGCCTCCCTGCTTTCCTCCTCCTCCTCCTCCTCTGCTCTTCCCTTTTTCTTTAGCTTTTACTTCTCCTCTTCCCTTTTCTCCACTCCTCCGCCCATCTCGGCATCTTTCCCCGTCCCTTCCGCGGCGAGGTGCATCCCACCCGGAGGAAACAAACGCCGATTGGATCGCAGCGCAAGACATGGCGTCCCCGGCGCGGCCAGCCTCCGTCTCCGGCCCCTTCGGCCTCGCCCCCGACCTCGCCCGTTGCTCCTTCGACCAGACGCTCCGACGAGAGGTCAGTTCCTTTACTTTTTCCGATCGAGATCCCCGTCTCGTCTCCCCCCCCTGCGGTTTTCCCTTCTGCTTGCTTAGATTAGAAAGCGCCAGGGCTGTGCGTGCGCCGTGGGTTGGTGCTGGACGGTGCAGTCCGCGACCTGCCTCCTTCTGATTTGCTGCAGATATGTTGTTCTGCGCCGTGCCGTCATGCGTAGCGACAGATTTGCGAGTCCGCTTACCATCTCTAGGTGTAGGATTCTAGAGATTGCCCTTTGCGTCACTGTTCAGACCAATCACGGTGAATGAAACAGTTCCGATGTGACGATTTCCGGTTCGTTTCCGTGTGGCCAGCACGATCTGCGAGTGTTTCGACACGATTTGGGCGCCATGGTTGAAGCAAAAGTTGGAAGACTTATTCTAGTTGCTCGTTCGCACCGCGTCCGTAGTCAAACTATTAAATACAACAGCTGTAAAAGATTTCTCATGTCCCCATTACTGTTGTGTTTCATAATATAGTTGACTTGCTAGTTGCTACCTAGATCCAACGCGCTTGGCTCAAGTAAGTTTCTTGTCAGGGTTACTACTTATTAACAGGAAATTTGTTGTAAGCATACTCTGTACCGCCACCTGTTGTTGTCATCCGTTGTCACCTTACCGTGAAATATACTCGTGATAATGGAATAGTAGCACAAAATTCAGAAATTATGTTATCTGTCAGGGGTGAAACTATGAGAGAGTAGCTCGAATGATGCTTCTTAGGCTAGCTGTAGATTCACCGACTTTCATTTTCGCCTTACCTATGACCTTATGCTGAATTCATGTGGTCCTTACTTGTTATTTTTCCATCCTTCTATGAAGCAGGATTATCAGGACAACAGACTACTAAGATCGCTTGTTAGCATGCGCGGACAAGAAAACTATTCCAAGGAAGTTATAACGGAAGTTATAGAGAATTGCATGAAGAAGCAAGCAGAAAACTTGGTGAATTCACTGGATGTCATCAGTGGAAGGCTGTCACAGCTGGAGCTATACTGCTATAAGCTCGAAAGATCCATTGGGGAATTACGAAGTGACGTGATGGATTACCATGGTGAAGCAAATGTTAACTTCAGTGGCCTCGAAAAGCATGTGAAAGAGGTATGTCTTGTTTTACATTTACATACAATAATTGAGCATTGGGTGCAAAATCATTTTATTTTGCTTTCTATGTAAGTTTCTGGTCTCATGTAGTAAATGCATTTAGCGGTGAATTATGTTTGCCTTGAGCTATGAAAGTTTCATGTTTAGTTTCTAGTTTCTTCTATTTATATTTTGTTTCCTGCATCTCCATTAAATTCACAGTTACACAGTTGCCTGACCAAACAACTTCCAACTTTCCCACAGTTCAGAGCTCACAGTAGGTTTCCCACAGCTCACAGTTCATAGCAACTTTTTCGGATTTAGGTTTCTCTTTTTAGTTTTTATGTTTATGTTAGTCACCTTAGGGAATTTGAAGCTAAGCTTGATTATGTAGATCCACTCAATTAAGCTAAATACCATAGCTTACATTTGGTTTGCATTTATATTTTATCACTTCCTTTCAGCAACTACTGCCCCATTAGCTCTTGTGGTGTTTGTTATAGCATAACTCATGAGTCATGACAGAACCTAGTTTGATGACCAGGTTCAGAAATCTGTACAAGTTCTGCAGGATAAGCAAGAGCTTGCTGAAACTCAAAACGAGCTAGCTAAACTTCAAATTGTATATGAAGACCCTGCACAAAAGAGTGAAGGTTCGGCCCCATCAGTTTTTATGGCAAATGACGGCAGTTTCCCAGGTGCAAAACAGGAGCTTGCCCTTGTACCACTGCACCAAGTAAATGCTATGCAGTCTCATGCTATGCAATTCCAAAGTTGCAATGGGCTTATTCTACAGCAACTTATGCCTGTCTCTTTGAACACCCAACAAGACCAGCAACACCTGAACCAATCTACTGTTTACTGTGCGCAAAATCAAAGCCATCCTGAGCACAGGCAGGCCCAAACATTTCAACCTACACCGCAGTCTGTGCAGACACAGGCCCAGAACCTTCATCAACAGAATTAGTTGAGGTACCTCCCATAACTAGTCAGGCACCAGGGTTCTACCTCCAAGCTCAGCACCAATGGCCACATCAAACTGTCCAGGATGTTCACTCACAGGCAAGGCAACAAGAACCACAGATGGGACAACAACAGCAGTACCACAACATACAGCAAGTTCCAGCTCAGAGAGTTCAACTGCAAACATCTTCTCCACAAGCCCAAAACGCACCTCAGGTCACTCTGTTCTATCCTCCATACGGATCTCAACAACCTGCATGTGGTAACACTGATGCCCTTTCTAGAGGCATGGTTGTGCAGCCTTGCTACTCTACCATTTCTTCGTCCCAGCGAAAGCATCATGAAGTTGCTCCTATTTATGTTCAAAGCAACACGATTTCGGTTCCGATGGCAGAGCATAACCCCCAGCACCAGCAGCCACAGCAATTTCATTCACCTGGCAATGGTTCATTTGCGCCTCAGCCGAGCAAGGTTGGTCTACGTGGTGTGTCACCATATGCAGTACAAGGTAGTGCACAGGCCTACAATAGTGTCTATGGAAGCCCTCCCAACAATGCTGCTACTTTTGTCGCTGCTCTTCCTCAACAAGCACAGGTCAGTGCTCCAATGATGCTTCATCATTTAGGACCCCAGGCTGTGCAGAATCACCCGGTAGGCATGGCTGACAAGGCTGCTCGAATGGGCTACCTGAATGATCTGGTCGAAAACATGCCGCTGCGAATGGTGACTGCTGGCCAGCCTGTAGAGTTCAACACCTTCCGCGACGGGCTGAGCTCTGCTGGCAATGGAGCGTGGTCGGGGTAGTTGACAATGGAGAAGTCGAGATGGAATCACTTCGTCCGCTCTCATGACTTCGTCCGACAGATGATAATATTACGTGACGATCTTATTGTGATGGGAAGCTTTGCAGCTGCCCTACGGTATTTGCTCTGGCATCTTTTATCTGCCAGCAGATTGGTACGTATCCTCCAGCTTACATTTTTTCAGCTGGACGAGCGTGATGAAATAAGACTGCTAGGTTAGTCAAATGATGATTGTTGGCATGTGTCCTACCTTTTATTGGACAGGTGTGCTTGTGTAACCTGTTGTGGACTTGCATTTGCATGTTTGCGATATGAAAATATGAGAAATTTGTTGGTTTTCATGTACTTGTTTAGTCACCTCATCTGTCGTATTGCCATATTGTCAAGAGTGTACTGCTTTGTGATCACCATCTGGTGACAGATTATCAACAATATACTGCTTTGTGCTCACCATTTGTTGCCAGTTACTGATTGCACTTCCTGTGAGAAATTATTCTCGCATTGGCTAAACAGACCCAAGTGTAAAAGCTGGATTAGAGAGAGAACCCATATAAAGAAGACTACAAATCTTAACATGGCATTGAAGGAACAAGTAGGATTATAATTTACATTAGCAGTACTTTTATCACAAGGGTTCACGACGTTGTTAAGATTCCCCACATATAGAAGACTGATTTGACTGCCAATCTTCTGGGTTTGGCAATGGTGAGGATCACCACACACAGTAAGGTAGAAGCCTACCTAGAACTTCATCGACAACCGAAGCTAAGATAATTACAAGAACTGCATGCTAAGATAACCTAAGAACTACCAAACTGGACTGAGACTGAATTGCATCTGGGCTTCAGGCCTCCTTTTCTTACATTATTCCAAACCAAGTTCCTCATGCATTGTTTTCTCACAACTCAAAGAGGCATTGTCCTACTACCACCAGTCATCAGCTCCATCCCCGCCATCATCGTCACAACCCCGGGAACATTGTCGTAGTAGTCATCACCACTCCCAATCCCGGTATCCTGGTTGTAGTAGTCATCACCACCTCTGCTACTGCCATCATTGCCCATCTCAGCAGCATCGTCCTGCATATACTTCTCATCCTCGGACAAACCGAGGTTCTCTTCCTCATCGTAGCACTCATTCGTGAACTTCACGGCCTAAACGAATGCACATGTGTTAAGCTGTCACGTTACCTAGAGAATGCATAATTGTGGTCGGGGAGTTTGCAGCCTTACCATCTTAAAGTGCTATGATCGATAGGGTCGAATGTCGAGCGTTCGTCCTCAGATGAACCGTGGTTCTCATCCTCATCGTATAACTCATTCATGAACTTCACGGCCTAGACGAATGCACATCGATCGGTGTTAAGCCGTGACGTTATTGAGACTTGATAGAATGCATAGTTGTGGCCGGGGAGTGCGGCCTTACCGTCTTAAAGGTGCTATGATCGGTGGGTTCGAATGTCGAGCGTTCGTCCTCTGACGAACCGTGGTTCTCATCCTCATCGCAGTACTCGTTCATGACTTTCTCGGCCTAAACAAATGTACATCGATAACTGTTAACTGTTTAGCTGTGACAAAGTTAGAGAATGCATAAGAGTGGTCGGGGGTTTGCGGCCTTACCGTCTTGAAGGTGCTATGATCAGTGGGAGAGAACGTCGACGCGCCTCCCCTGCCACGTCGACCGCCCGCACCGCTTGCCCCCTTCCACCTCCTGCGCCGGACCCGGCCGCGCCCGTCGCGCTTCCCGCGCCACCTACCGAGCGCTTACCGTTCAGCCGCCGGTGCCCTTACCGTTCCCGCCGGCGCCGGCGGTGGCCGCCCTGTTCACGCCCAGGGACTTGTGGTGGTACTTCCCCGCGGGAGGAATACCGCCAGTGCCCTTACTGTTCCTGCCGCCGGTGGCTGCCGCCTTGTTCACGCCCTGGGACTTGCCGTCCTTCCCCATGAGCTTCGATCGATAGATCGGCCGCTTCGTTAACTATGGTGCGAGATTCGCGGTGGTGTGCGGTGCGGTGGTGGGGTAGTGGATGGAGGGGGTGAAATAGTTGCTTCTCTAGGCATACTGGAGACGGTAGGCTTGAACTTATCTCTCCAAGCGGGCCCATGTTTCATGCATGCGATCCAGGCGTCCTGCGTTTTCTGGCAGAGGACACGTACGATTACTTGGAATTACCCAGCTCTGTTTAACACCGGATGAATTTTACTGTTGACAGGTGACAGAGCAGTCACCGTACATGAGCAGTCACCGTACATGATATGACTAGACTGACCAGTCCTCGCAAGTTCCTCTTCTCTCACGGTGATGTTGCTAGTTGCTCTTTGCTTCAAACTGGATGTTAATCGTTCTTGCTCGAAGGCAAAAAGAAAAGGGAAACGGGCGAACCTTCGGGTCGCCAGCCATCCGATCTACTTGATCATCACCGTCCGTGCGCGTCATCTGGGCACCTCATTCCCGCTTTTGCTCCAGGAAGCAAATAACACGTGAATCGCAGCAAACCGAGCAGAAACGAGAAAAGGGCAGGATCCCGTGGATCACGGAGAGAGGCGAGGTGAGGGGCGAGGCGGCCGGCGGCGTGCGACCCGGCGGCGCGCCATCGCAGCAGACTCTGTTGCTCATGGCGGCAAGCTGCTTCTCGGCAACGAAACACAAACGGCGAGCGGTAGCTCCGGAGCATCCTTTGCAGCAACGTGGGGCGTTGTCTTCGGCTCCGGTGAACACGGCCAGCAGCACCACCACACGTCGCTCATGGCGCCGCCGCTTCCTCCTTGCAGCAACCCTGCCCGCAGACCATAGCAACGCCGCCCACCTATGGCAGCTCCGCCTCCGGCCGACGGCAGCACCGCCGCACGTCGACGGCAGCAACGCCGCCCACCTATGGCAGCTCCGCCTCCGGCCGACGGCAGCATCGCCACCAGCTACGGCAGCACCGCCGCACGTCGACGGCAGCAACGCCGCCCACATATGGCAGCTCCGCCTCGGCCGACGGCAGCATCGCCGCCCAGCTACGGCAGCACCGCCGCACGTCGACGGCAGCACCGCCGCCCCCTCTATTGGAGCACCGGCGCGCACCTTCAGTAGCAACGCCGTCCTGCTTCAGCAGCACCGCCGACCTCCCATGGGAGCAACGCCGTCCTGCTTCGGTGGCACCGCCGCCCTCCCATGGGAGCAACTCCCTCATGGTTCGGCAGCACCGCCGCCCCTTCTTCGGCAGCACAGCCGCCCTCCCAGGGGAGCAACGCCGTCTTGCTTCGGCAACCACGCCAACGCAGCTCGCCGGAGACAGAGGGGGTTGTGGAGCTCGATGTCGAGGAGGGCGGCCGACCATGGCTACGGGTCGAGCTGGTCGCCGACGCAGAAGGTGCATCGCCTTGTAGCTCCGGCGGCCAACCTCGCAGCAGCGCCGGCGTCCTGGCCTACGTTGGCCAGCGCCGAGTCTAGGTACTCCACGGGAGAGAAGGATTGGGGGTGGCGGTTGCGCGGGACAAGGTGGGACGGCGGCGTGTGTGGTAGCATGACCGGAGTCGATGCGTGCCCGTCGGTGCTGCCGGCGAGCTCTCTCCGGCAGTCGGAGGCGACGGGGAGTAGGATTTGGGGATGGAATCACGGAAGAAAACGGATAAGGAGCAGCGCAAGTGGGGGTGGGACCCGCAAGCTCCCTTTCCTGTGGGCACGCAGTACGCACGTGGCGTGGGCGGAGACCCGGAGGATCGATCCTCCGGAGTAGCGAAGCGTTTTCCAAAAGAATATTAGGCCATCTTCACCGGGCGGCCACATCTCCAGCCCAAAGGGGCTGCTCCCAGCGGCACTCAAGTCCACCGGCCTATTCATATTTTTTTTGGTCCAGTTCTATCGTCTGGAACAAAATAAACACATACAACAATGCCAACAACATTCCCTCAAAAAAAAAACCAACAATAAGTCCCGCTATTATGAATGCTTAAAATCAAAGTCTGGTGGCACCAAAATAGGCATCAAAATCAAAGTCTCGGCCAACAAGTTTAGCCACCAAAATGTCACCAAGTTCAACCACATTACAATACATAATCGAAAATGCATGAAAAATCATTTTTTTTGGCCTTTGCTTCCTCTCCTCGTTGACGCACTCGACTTTCTCGGCAAACCAAGCTTCCAATTCAGGCTCACGTTTATCGTGTGGGTGGACATGATCATCGGAGAGAAGACCGCGTTGGGGACTTGGGGGACTGTTTTGTTCTCCGCCCATCTTGAGGGAGGAGAAACGTGTCACGTCGAATGGCCGGCGGTGGTGCTCGCTTGGCTAAAACTATCACCATGTCGGAGCCAGTGAACTCCACGCGGAGGGATTGCATCCTTTTTGCCTTCGCGAGTTCGCGCCGGCCAGCTCGATCTCGGAAGACCTCCCAGTGCGCCAGTTCTGGACGGCAATTTACATGGGCACACTGCCTTCCGGAGCTGACATACTTATGAATACTGAATTTAGCATGAGCACTTCCTATGAAAATTTATTTCCGCACCGGCCGGCCAGCGATCAAACAGACTATTGTAAGCCGGAACCGAAATCAAACAGACCACAAATCTTAACATGAGCACTGAAAACACGCACGATTATAATTTACATAAGCAGTAGTTCTATCTCAAGGACTCATCGTGTAGCTTAGACCCCCCGTACAGAAGGCTGATTTGACTCCCAATCTCCCGGGTTTGGCGATACCATACACACAGTAAAGGAAAAGCCTTTCTAAAAGCTTCACGGACTTTCTAAAAGCTTCACGGACACCCTAAGGTAAGATAACATAAGAACTACTAGCAAAAAAATATATAGGAACTAAACTTGCTGGAGACTTGCAGCTTGCACTTCATCTCGACATCACGACTATATACATGTCCTTAAGTTCCACAAACGTCGTCTTCCCACCTTCCAAAGAGGTATTGTCCTCGATTACTACCACCAGAAATCAGCTCCATCCTCACCATCATCATCATAGGCATCGTCAAAAAACCCGGCAACATCGCCGTAGCAGTCATCACCATCAAAGAAGTCATCACCACTCCCGGCCCTGGCATCAATACCACCAACCCTTACATCGTCTTTGTACTTGTGATCACCACGCCATCCGCTGCCATCATCACCCATCTCAGCACCACCGTTGTCTTCATCACATATAAGTTCAACGTCATCGTCGTGTGTATTCTGAATCTTCTCGGCCTCTTCCGCGTCTCCGTCTTCGAACAAACCGCAGTTCTCCTCCTCAACGTAGTACTCATTCGTGACCTTCACGGCCTAGACAAACGCATGTCGGCGTTAAGCCGTGACAGTACTTGGAGAATTACTACTCTATATATTAAAGAGGCTGAGATCCGCGAGCTGAGAGCGCTCCAGTACTGTAGCGTCACCTAAGCTACAGTACACGAACACTGTAGCACTTTTGCTTTTTCCTTTTTTTGCAGAAAAAATCCTCGCTTCACATTTTCTTCGTCGAGCTGAGAGCGCTTCGGTCACTGTAGCTTCGGCTAAGCTACAGTACCCCGGAACACTGTAGCACCTTTTTTTTCTCAAAAAAATCCTCGCCTCACATTTTTTTAAAATTATATACGCGCGTCGACGAATAGGTTCCATCCCCGTGATCAGTTTCGAGTTTTGTCGACCCTAACTGCTCAATTTTGGATCCAAATTCGCACAAGCATTTTGGTAAATTCTGTCAAATTTCTTGTATATGCACATAAAGGCTGAAATCCTCGCTCCCTCATCGCTCCGGGTACTGTAGCGTCGCGGGAAGCTACAGTACTTGAGGCACTGTTCATATGAACAGTAAACATTGTTTTCTTGCTATTTTTTTTGCCATTTTTTTGTTTTTTTTTGAAATTTTTTTTCTCCCTAAAATTATGAAATCCTCGCTCCCTCATCGTTCATATGAACAGTAAACATTGTTTTTTTGCTATTTTTTTACTTTTTTTTTGCCATTTTTTTGTTTTTTGAAAAAAAAATCTTCCTAAAATTATATACACGAAATATATGCGCGTCGACAAGTAGGTTTCACCCCCGTGAACGGTTTCGAGCTTTGTCGACTCTAACTTCTCAATTTTTGAATCCAAATTCACACGAACATTCCACGAATTTCGTCAAACTCGAATTTCCTTCAACATTACGCCACGATCCGCGCCGTCCGTTGCTGATCCAACGGTAGCAGAAACAGCCACGTAGCTCTACAATACAACAATTAACAGAAAACCCCCCGTGGAAGACTAATTTGCTATTTCTGGAAACGCCAGGGACCTCCGTGCAAAAGCATCCACACAACTCACCCTCTCCCTCTTCTCTCTCCCGCGTGAGCGGAAGTTTGCCGCCGCCACCGACGCACGCCGCCGTCGCTACGCGCCTCCCTGCTCAAATCGACGGACACAGCAACCTCCGCCGTCGCGTCCTTTCCATCCTCGCCGATTTTGGCGTGCTGGAACGCCGCACGCACGCCGGAATCGTCGACGTCGCGCTCGCCATCCGCCGCCGTGGATTTGCTCGCCGGCGGCAATTCCGCCGACCAAATGGTCTAGCACGCCGCCCGCCCGGCTCCCCTCCACCTCCTCGCGCGGCTCCGCGCGGACCCAAGCCGGCGCGCGCGTAGCTGCTCGAGCGCAACCTCGGCAGCGCAGCCGCGTCCGCCGCCGGCGCACGTGACGTCACCTGCCCACGTCACAGCGTGCCCACATGGCAGAACCATCACATTTTCGTATATAAAAAAAACTGACATGCGGGCCCCCTGTCAGACATTTAATAATTATAGACAAACCTAAAATTTGTAAAATTTATAACTTTTCATCTGAAATTCGTAATAACGCAAACAATGTCCGGCGCGCGCGTAGCTGCTTGAGCGCAACCTCGGCAGCGCAGCCGCGTCCGCCGCCGGCGCACGTGACGTCACCTGCCCACGTCACAGCGTGCCCACATGGCAGAACCATCACATTTTCGTATATAAAAAAAAACTGACATGCGGACCCCCTGTCAGACATTTAATAATTATAGACAAACCTAAAATTTGTAAAATTTATAACTTTTCATCTGAAATTCATAATGACGCAAACAATGTATAAAAAATTGCAGGAAAAAAAACCCTTTCCAGCTATTGCATTCCATACATGATTAATCAACTTGAATTTAATTTGAATTGCACTTCCATTTAATAATTACAAAAAACCAAAAATTGTAAAATTTATAACTTTTCATCTGAAATTTCATGACTTATTATATATAATTTTTCACTAAGGGTGCGGCGTGCCGACGCGCCAAATTCAACTAGTAAATATCTATGGTCGGGGAGTTCACGGCCTTACCGTCTTCGTAAAGGTGCTATGATCGGTGGGAGAGAATGTCTAGGCGTCGTCCGTAGCTGAACGGCGGTTCTCCTCCTCGTAGTAGTACTCATTCACGACCTTCACGGCCTAGATCGATCACTGATAAGCCGTGACGTCACATGGAGAATGCATAAAAGTGTCCGGGGTGTTTGCGGACTTACCCTTTTAGAGGTGCTACGACGATCAGTGGGAGGTGGGACTATGGTGCAAGATTAGTGGCGTGGGAGGTGGAGAGAGGAGAGGCGAGCTTTCTTCTCTAGTGAGGGCATCTCCAGTCGTCCCCCCCCCCCCCAGCGCCCCCCAGGACGCTAAATAGCGCCGTTTTGGGCGAATTGCGCCGTTTTTTTACCAGCCGGCCCCCCCCCCAGAAGCCTAAATACCGCCGTTACGGCGGAAATTAGCGCCGGCGTCCCCAGGCGAAACCCAGCCCACTGGGTTCGGCCTGGGGGGGCCGGCGGAAGGAAAAGCACGCGTGGGACAGCGCTGTCGGCGAGACAACGCATTGTCCCCACCCCGGCTCGCCTTTCCCTCTGCCCGTCTCGCCGTCGCCATCCCGTCGCCGCCACCACCCCTCCTTGCGCCGCCGCACACAAGCAGCTAGGAAACCCGCCGTCCAGCCCCGCCACGCCGCCGGCGCCGCCCACTCCCTCCGCCGCGATCTAGCCACCGGGGAGATTCTCGGGGGCGAAACCCGTCCACCCTGCCCGCAAGGTGTTCGGCGTTCCGCCCGACCCAGCCATGGACTCCGACACCGAGGAGATGCTCGCCGAGCTCTTCGACGAGGAAGATCAGGCCGCCATCGACGACGAAGAACACCTGCTGATCTTAGCCTGCCTCGCCGGCTTGCTCGCCAACGAGGCGGGGCCGCGGCGTGTTGGATCGACGCGCGGTCGCCGCAAGAGCAAGCCGAGGCAGCGGTACGAGGGATATTGCATCCTCTACTCCGACTACTTCGCCGATGATCCTACGCAGGACGAGAAGGTGTTCTGGCGCCGTTTCAGGATGAACCGCAAGCTCTTCCTCCAGATCATGCATGCCATCCGGGAGTTCGACACCTACTTCAAATTGAAGAAGGACTGCACCGGCACGTTAGGCTTTACGTCAATTCAGAAGTGAACGATGGCCATGAGGTTGCTTGCGTACGGTGCTCCGGCTGATGCACAGGATGACTATCTGCGCATGAGCGAGTCCACGGCCCTTGAGTGCTTGAACAAGTTCTGCCGGGCAGTGGTGGCAGTGTTTGGGCCAAAATACTTGCGATCACCCAATGAGGAAGACACTGCTCGCCTTCTCGCAGAGAATGAAGCAAGATGCTTTCCTGGGATGCTTGGTAGTATCGACTGCATGCATTGGGCATGGAAGAACTGTCCATTTGATTGGCAGGGGATGTACAAGGGAAAGGAAGGAGAGTGCTCGGTGATTCTTGAGGCCGTGGCTTCATACGATCTATGGATTTGGCATTCATTCTTTGGTATGCCAGGAACTCACAACGACATCAATGTCTTGCAGTGCTCGGATATCTTTGCCGAGCTTGTCGAAGGCCATGCTCCCCCTGTGAACTACGAGATCAATGGGCACCAGTACACAAAGGGCTACTATCTTGCAGATGGCATCTACCCGAAGTGGGCAACATTTGTGAAGAGCATCTCCAACTCTGTGCCAGGAAGCGCGAAGGCTTGGTTTTCCAAGTGCCAAGAGGCTTGCAGAAAGGATATTGAGCGGGCATTTGGCGCGCTGCAGTCTCGATTCGCTGTTGTCCGGTACCCAGCTATGACTTGGTCGAAGTCCAACATGTGGGAGGTGATGCAGTGTTGTGTGATCTTGCACAACATGATCATTGAGAGTGAGCGGGATCACCTGGTGCCTGACAGTGAGGCAAGTGCACCATACTACCGTCAGGGTCCTCTTGCAGAGGTTGATCACCAGGTGCCGACATCATGGACAGCCTTCCTCACCACGCGCCGGGAGATTCGAGACGCTGCAACACATCAAGCTCTACAGAATGATCTGGTGCAGCACTTGTGGGCGCGCAAGGGCAATGGCAATGCTGATAATGGCGGTGCCAATAATGGCGATGCCAATGCCTAGTACGATTTGTTCTATTTGCTTGCATTGTTGAACTATTTAATTGTGTGTGAATTTGTATGTTAAACTATTTATTTGTGTGTTGATTTGTATGTTAAACTATTTATATGTGTGAATTTGTATGCCAAAAAGGACCGGCCTTTGTTTATGCCGAAATACAGCTGAATCGCCGGCTGGGGGGCGGCCTGGGTTCACGGCTGGAAAACACGCCCCCCAGGATCCTGATTCGCGCCGTTTGGCGCCGCGGCGGCGGCAAAAAACACAGTTTTGGACCCTGTGGGGGCCGAACGACTGGAGATGCCCTGAGGCCGAGGCGTAGTGGAGACGGTGGACTTGGACTTATCTCCTAGCTCCATGTGGGCCCTTGTTCCATGATGGGATCCAGGCGTCCTGCACTTCCTGGCTGAGGGACACGTAGGGCTACTTTTTTTTTTTTGATTTTACGTAGGGCTACTTGGGATTACCTAGCTCTATTCAACAGCGGATACCAAACCTACGACAGAGGAACGGCCATAGAGGAAGGGGCGTTGCAGGTAAATGTGGCGACGGGCCGACGGGGCCATTACGGCTGGCTACTTCACCTTTTTTACTTTTAAAAAAAAATCACCTTTTTTAGATCAAAGGATTTATTATTTAAAATTATTAAGTATTATACATGGCCTCTGGATAACGTAACGAAAAGAAAATGATAGCAATAGACAAAACACAAGTAAATCTTTAAAGCGTCTATGCCTAAGTTGAGACAATTCGAAAATCACGCGGCCATCCATGTTGCGTAAAAAAATCGCTCGCCGTGTCTTCTGGAAGACATCGGGAAAATATCGGGTGGAAACCAACTTTCGGTGAAAACCGGTGAAAACCATGAAACAATCATGTTTAAAAGTTCTAAAAAATTATGACAAAAATTGCATTGTGTTGAGAATATAGAGTTCTATAGATGTGTAAATTTGCAACTTCAAAGTCAAAATTATTTAGAAGATATGAAAATGACAAATTCATCAATAAATAGCAAAATGAATAGTAGCTCTAAATTGTTTTATTCATTGCTGAATTTATCATTTTTATAACTCCTAAACAATTTCGAGTTTCAAATTGCAACTTTACACGTCTATAGAACTCTACATTCTCAACACAATGCAATTTTGGTCATAATTTTCTAGAACTTTTAAACATGATTTTTTCTTGGTTTTCACCGGTTTCCACCGAAAGTTGGTTTTTCACCGGATACTTTTTCGGAAGACACCTCCATAAAAGTTTTCGATTTTTCACCCATTGTAATGTGCACCACAAATGGAGAAGTTGTGCATCGGTTGACTACCTGCATGAGAGAAATTTTGTATCATTAAAAACCTTGCCATTTATACATATCTGCAGCGACCATATTACGGCTAACCTCCCATCCTAATAATATCTCTAAGCTTGTGATCGATCTCATGTAACGAATTGCCAAAAATGTTTGCAACGGATCACGGCGGATACAAGTTAGAACCTATTTGGATGGCTGATCAAATAGAACAGGCAAACCTGTATTGGAAAAATAACTGTTTGATCGTCTTATTACGTGGACGGAACACACACTTTGTAGTTCCATGCCAGTTGCGCCTAACAAGGTTATCTTTTCTTAAAATGACACCTTTATGAACATCCCACGCAAAAAATTAAGTTTTAGTGGTATTTTCAATTTCCATATTTTCTTATTGTTATCAACTGGCATCGGAATGGACCAACGCTCTATACATGGAGTTTAGCGAGAATTTACCATTCGCATGAATATTCCAATGAAATTCATCGGATCCTTACAACAATTGGACTAAAGCCATCCGCCCTAGGGCATTCCATGACGCAAGTCTGGGTCCAATTTAAATCTCGTATGAACGTCACGTTTGGAGGCGAAGACTGTATAACCGTGGCTATGGTATCACCTTTATGACGTACAATGTTACATATGGTTGGATATTGTTCTCGGAGAGTGGTATTTCCTAACCATAGGTCCTTTCAGAATCTAATCTCTGATGCATGCTTAATTTTAAATACGCCAAAGCGAAAGAAGTGTCTCTTCGTCGCCATTAGGCCAGCCCAAAAGTGAGAATCGCCAGGTTTTCAAGAAACATGTGATAAAGCACTAGTGCCAATGTACTTTCTTTTAAGAAGTGCTTGCCATACACCCTCCGTAAGTAACTTAAAAGGGCACTGACCGAGGAGTGATGTATTTTTTACCTGTAGGTCATGAATACCCAACATTCTGTGATCTTTGGGCGGCAAACAACATTCCATCAAGCCAGTCAATTTTTTTTCTCTCGCTATCCTCTTGTCAAAAGAATCTTGATCGGAAATAATCCAATCTTTGTAAGACTTCTTTGGGAAGTTGGAAGAATGATATTATACATAGTACTACCATATTTCTTAGGACTGAATTTATGAGAACCAATCTCCCACCCAGGGATAATAATTTTCCTTGCAAACGTTTCTCGACATGTTTTTATTCCGTCTTTGTAAATCTCCTATAACGTATTGGTATACCCAAATATATTTTAGGAAATTGACCTGTCTCGCATCAGAATAATGCGGTATACTAAGCAACCGCGTCCTGGGCCACGCCGAAGCAAAACAATTCACTTTTATGAAAGTTGATCTTTAATCGTCATAGTTGCTCGAAGACTGATAAAATTAATTTCAGGTTCACAGCTTTATCGAGGTCATGTTCCATAAATAGAATTGTATTGTCCACATATTGGAGGATAGAAAGCCCACCACTCCACATGGTGTGGGACCACCCCGCCAATTTGTCCGTCCCCTTTGGCTCGCTCTATCATGATCGCTAACATGTCCGCCGCTATATTAAATAGTATAGGCGATAGAGGATCACCTTGCCTTAATCCTTTTTTATGAAAGTTAATGACCGATGTCATCATTAACTTTAATAGCCACGCTACCTCCAGTGAAAAACTTGTGGATCCAAGCACACCACTCTTCCGAGAAACATTTCGTTCTCAGAGTTGGAGGAACGGCCAATTAACCTTATCATAGGCTTTTTCAAAGCCGGTTTTAAAAATCACATCATTCAGTTTTTTGCGATGCATCTCATGAACGGTTTCGTGTAAAATCACGACCCCATCTAGGATATTCCTACCTTGCATAAATGTTGTTTGGGTAGGTCTAACCACATGATCAGCCACCGCATTTAACCGAATGGTTGCGCTCTTCAGAAAGATTTTGGAACTAACATTAACTAGGCAGATAGGTCTGTATCTTTTCTGCCTCAATAATTTAAGGTAACAAAACGATCTCCCCTAAATTAGGCGAAACAAATCTAGTTGTCTGGCATGAAGGAATTTGAACAATTCTAGAAGATCAGACTTAATGACCTCCCAAAAGTTTTGATAAAACTCAGCAGCGAAATCTTGAGGGCCTGGTGCCTGATTATGTTCCAGTTGGAATACCGCCTTTTTAACTTTTTCCTCATTGGAAACTTGGGAAATATCATCTATTTTGGACACGTCAAGGGTGAAATGCCCTTCCTCCGAAGCCCCAAACAGACCTTTATAATATTTTGTAATATACGCCTTTAGGTTATCCTGTCCCTCGATCAGTCCCTCATCTTGATTTGATTCGGAGAATGAATAAGTTTCTTCCTATGTCTACAACTAGCAACATTATGGAAGTATCTTGTATTCGAATCTCCTTCAATAATAAATTGGGCTTTAGACCTGTGGTACCATTTGAGTTACTCTTCTCGCAATGGACATGCAATTTGCGTATTTGTTTGCCTTTTTAGTTCAATCTCTTGCTCAGATGAAACACGTACTTCAGCAATTTGATCGAGTTCATCAATAATGGAGGACATTCGAGCTTTTTCTTTTTGAGAATACCACTAGTATGGTGAGCCCACCCTCAAAGGTATTTACGCATATTGCGCATTTTATTATTCCACCTTCGATTGGGGTATCACCCACTATTGGTTTTGACCAAACCTCATTGAATCCCTCACGACACAACCAATTCACCAATTAGATGAGGGTGATGGAAGGGAACTTAATCCCTGCGGGGATGGTATCAAATTTGAATGTATCCCCGTCGATCAAGCCGGGGACGGGTTTAGTTGACCACTCCCCTTAACTGCTACCCGCAAGTCCCCGTTACAAAATATGACACGGGGGATCAAGACACTGGAACATGAAACCAAAAATCCGAGCTCATCCTCACTTTTTCCCTCTTCTCTCTTCAGCCATTGCCATCCTCCACTCTCCAATCGCACGCCATCATCATATACTAGTGCTGGGAAGTGACATTCTTTTTTTCTTTACGAATAAATGTTGTTGGTTCAGTTGGGATGGGGAAACCGTTGGTTATTTGATATCTGACGGGGATGAGGATGGTAGAAAAGCTATCCAGCGACATTTAATGGGGATGGGAAGATATTTGTTACAGGGGGACGTTTTGGTTAAGCAATAACCAGTTGTTAGTGTCCCCCGTTGCCATATTAAGTTGCAGGAGCTATTTGCATGGTCAGGGGAGACATGTCTGGGTGGTTCTGCCGTTATTTTTTTATGGCATTCATGATCCGTCTACCTTGGAATGTCTAGCTTGCAGGTAGGCTCTGGAGTTAGCTCAAGATCTCGGTTTGACAAGGCTGATAGTGGCATCTGATTGTAAGACAATTGTGAAATAGCAGATTAAACATTGGGGAAATATTCAACGATCATTGGCTTGTTGCCGAAGTGAAAGCCATAACTGCTCAGTTCCAAACCTGTCCTATATATGTTCACGAAGGTAGAGCTTCCAATTGGGAAGCACACAACCTAGCTAAGCAAGCTTTAAATAAAGGTGTAGGACGCCATCCTTGGCTGACTACTCCATACTCTCTATTTGTACCTATAAACATTCTGATGCATCAATAAAGTTTAGCAGGATGAAAAAAAACCTAGCTCTATTTAGATTAAAGGCTTGGAAGCAGGCCGACTTTGAATTAACGAAGCGAACAGCCGATCAGGATTTGCATGTTACAGGAACAAGCTGGGAAAACCAACTACAATACACAGACGCACACCTCGGAGCAACAAAGGACAACAAAGGTAAAACAACCAAGCTAATCTAGAAGGAGATAGCTTGATCCGCATGAAGGCGCCTTGACTTCTCTTGCATAGAGACGATGCCGAAGATGTCGAACCCAACAGACCTCCTTCGCACCATAAATGCCACTACCAAGACACACCATCAGGGAAAAACCAAGCAGAGTTTGGGAGTCAAAAGGAGTGGGAGGCTTGAAGCAACGCCTCCAAGAAGGTGAGTGACGTTCAAAGACGTAGTCGTTGCCGGCAGAGACAAAGGTCCTGCAAAGCCTTCACCAAAGCCCCAAGGTACCAACCCTATATCATGACCTTGTCACAGATCATACAACTAGCATACACCGATGGCAAAAGAAGATACCACCAACATCGGCTATGGCTTGACGCCAGTTAGGCAAAGCCCCCAAGCTTCTGGACGTCCGCCAAAACCAGAGCAACACCTTTAAATGTTGCCCGACCAACATTGTTTGAAGGTTGCACCGATAGAGAGATAGTAGGGCGATTCATAAGCCGCTACAAGGAAAACCTGCCAAACAAATGCACCGGACAGATCAAGATGGGACGGAGAGGTGGAATCCAGCAGTCCAAAAAAGTAGAGGTCTTCATGGTGACGCCTTCAACAGGGGGAACGACACCTGGAGGTGTTGTCGTCGCCAGCAACGGTCACATCCATTGCACGGTTTTGACTGAGGCCCATCCACAGGGGCGGAACTGCACCCCAGGCAGCCCGGGCTACAGCCCCGATCGTAGACCTTGTCGTATACGTATAACCTGCTAATTTTTCACCGAAATTAGTAGACCCAGGCAGCCCAGCCCATGTCATTGGGCCAGAACGACCAGGGCTAATCTTAGCAGCCCACCATGGCAGCAACCAGCACCAGCAATCCATCACGCACGTTCGCGTGGACTGACTGCGCTTGTTCGTACTCCGTTTCGATCGCCGCCTCTGCCTGTTTCCATCACGCACGAAATCGCGCCAGCGGCCGCCTTGTAGATCTGATCGTGCTGCCGCCGCCGCGCCGCCGTACGGATACGCGCTCGTCAGAACCTCGCGAACACGTCGCCGACTCGTCGTCACGCCGTTTGAGCCTGCAGAACTGCGCCGAACGTCTCGCCACACCGCGCCACGAACGTCTTCTTGCTCGCTCAGTCGCTCTGCATCTCATCGCTTAGGAAATTTGATTTCCAGTGCAGTCTGAATTTTAATGAAGTGAACAGTCAATTTCATACTTTCAGTCATTAAGAGAACAGTCAATTTTAATCGGGTTTAGCAAGTTGTAAATTTTAACACTATTTAATATGATTATGTAGAAGATGAAGGGAAAAGAAATCAAGGCCGTACTCATCAAGACTAGTGTCATCTTATTTTACATCAGCGTCACAACTTGCCAATTCGAACCAACCTGCCGCGGCTGCCAATTTGAAGATTTAAGAAACAAGATGAATGATGATTGGATGAATCATAGTATGTTATGCTATATTGAGCGAGACATATTTGTAAGCATTGAAGATGATAATATTTTGGATTGTTTCAAAAGTATGAGGTCACGCAAGAAACAAATACCACGTGCGGCTAGTGGTAAGTTATTTCTTATCAATACAATATATGTATCATGTATTTATCCAAACTACTTTCTAATTATTTTTATTGTCTTGGTAGGTTCTGGTGCTTCTCCTATGATCAATGAGGAAATTATCGGCTAGTATAAGAGCAAAGTTTCGTTATTTAGGTACTAAACACAGGTCTCGTTGTGCTATTTTTCCACCCACTATTTTTGCGCTTTTCTTATTGTTATTTGGTCAAATATTGAACTTATGCTTCACGTCAAAATTCCATTGATTCATATTTAGTGTGCTTTCTATCATATACTATGTTGTTGGGAGGGGGTCGATAGGTTTTTTTCCATAGTTTTTGGGCATTAGAAATTAGCCCCGGTCTTTCCCAAATCCTGGGTCCGCCACTGCCCATCCACAATCATACGCAGGCCTCCGCCACGCGGAGAAAACAAACCAGACGCAGTCACCAGCCTACAAACCACCGGACGCTCAGTGCACCAGCCCCAGCTCGGACTACCAGCTACAACACGCCAGGTCTCACACCTGCAGAAATGCAGGCCTGGCCCAGATCCAACACCACGGCTCGGGATCTGACATCACCACGAGGACCTTTGCGCAATAGATAGATATCAGGATACCTTTGCACAATAAAATCCAAAGATCATAATTATTTGGAAATGAAGCTAACACAAAAAATATCTAGAACCTCATGGATTCTGCTCGGTGGAAGCGCAGCGGGTCGGCGAAACTCCATCGACACAAGGTCAGGGAGCGACGATGCATATGTCGAGCATATATTCTTGTTGGGCATGGGGAAGTGGCACATCGGTTTTCGGATGTAGTAGAGAGGGTACGCGGCAGGGCTGGACCAAAAAAAAGGTTGGACCCGATGCGCGCTAATTATAATTTACACTAAACTTTTATACTTACTTATAACTTATTATTTTATACAGTGGTCTTAATGTTTGTATCTTTAAACTACGTACTTAGCACAGTTATCCAAATATGAAATATTACATTCGAAAACAAAATAATGGATGGATCTTTAGAGGCCAAAGACCAACTCTTAGATGTTGGAAAGAAATTTTCTTCAATGAGATTACTTGGCTGATGCATATGGTGAAAAAATTGTAGAACCCATTTTGCCATCAAGCCTTAAATTTTTCCATACTCTTTCATATAATGAAGTAATGCTTCCGGGGACTCCACTTTAGTTTGCTACTAACATTGATTTTATCATTCTTTATGTTGCAACTTACATTCAAAAAGGCAATTACCTTGCGCTAAGTTTATATGTATTTTGGAATAGGAACTATGACATTTTTCTAAACTAAAAATTTTGTACGCATCCTTACGTTTTGCGGCCACGTTAACATTTAAATATATTTAATATGTTAGATACATCTAATTTGTGCAATTTAATAAATATCTTAATAGTGTTGTTGTGCAAGAAAATTTATAAAAACTTGTAAGGATAAATTGAAGCGTTAGCTTGACTGTTTGTCTTTTTTGTTAGTCGAATGTCTTATAGGTTAGAGTGTGTTCAATTATAATAAAGACTAAGATTCCGCTATTCAGAGAGTGCGTACGCACCCCTGGTTGCCTTACATATGTCCGCTCTAGTCAAACCAGCCTAATACAAACCCTCTGTTGAATAGAGAAACACCTCTCATGACTGATGATATCATTAAAAATAAAAAATATCATTCATATCTGCCCCTGGTTTAGTCTTGTTCTCAATTTATCTAATAAAATTGATATATTGTGCCCTGCACTTTTCACTTTGTCTTGATCAACATTGTATATTTTCTTCTCTCTTCATTATGGTGTTGTTTTGAAGATAAACGTGAATATTCACACAATCTTCTTTTCAAAACATACTGACTATAGACTCGACAATCGCATGGCCATTCTTCCTATCACATCTTCAACATCACACTAGTCCATTGATGTTTTCTTGGTCTATCACAATCACTTAAGATACATAATTAGTTGCAGGGCAGGAAAGCGGCGATACAAAGCTGACCTTCACAAAAAGTTGGCACCATCCAACGAAACCATGAGTGCAAATGAGGCAGAGGGAGGATCCACAAGTCCGCATCGCTACTGGCACGCCATCAGACTCCAGTTTCAGATAGTTCAGACAGTTTTCGTTTACTGCAATGCTACCCACGCTAGAGATAAACTGCATAAGCCTTCTGCTGCTGCAATAGCATCATTATTATGTAACTGGTACAACAAACCAATGCTTGGAAACATACAAAGCGGTAGAAGTACAAACACCAGCAAAGATCAGCGCCGATATCGTACGCAGATCACGCACTGGAGAAGGAACTCAAGATACAGACCAGCCTACAATAACTTAGAACGCCTTCTTACTGCAGGCAAATCGAGGCCAGTAAACTCACAGGAGCATGACTATCTTCCATGGATATGATCACGCATTCATCAACATGATTGGGGGACTCTCATGTTTGGAAGTCTGCACCAGGGAGCACCCGTCTACCACCGATAGCATCGCCCCGTCTTGATTTAATAGTCTCTAAATAGAGTGGACAGCAGCAGGTCTTGCACAAATATCGCTCTGACGCTGGCTTGCTTCCGCTTCTGCTCCCGCTCCTCCCTCGTGAGGGATGAGTCAATACTGCCAAGGAAAAATAAAATGGTTGACTGAATTGTAAGTTTCCATAAAGAACTCCAACTTTAAAGTGATCGCTCATCAAACTTCATTCTAGGTTTAAAAGTGCATTCAAGTGAAGCAACGCAAAAGCTTTCATAAATACTAAACATTGAAAGAACAGGGATGACTGGATTGTTAAATTCTCATAAGGAACTCAGACTTCAAAGACTCAAAGTGGTCACTCAACAACTTCAGTGCACTCCAAAAGGTGCACGAAGGTGAAGCAAAGCAAAAGCTTATTGCTGCAGGATCATTCTCACGTCATACAAACATGCTGCTAGACCTATTTATCCAGTATAAGACTATCATCAACGGGAAAAAAAATCTTGGAAGAATTGGGTTCCAGCTTTCATGGTAAGTAGAAACAGATTTCCCTGTGACGTCAATGGATTAGTTAAAAATGCATCGAGACTAAACATCACCCTGTCACATCTGAAGAACAGTGATCGCAATGTCAATGACTCTCCCCCGCAAAAAAAAGGTCAATGACTCAGCTCCCTCGAATGACCAGTAATGACTGATGAAAACATCACTGGATAAATAATTCTAGGGTAACAAGCTTTTGGAATTTTGCCAGTGAAGAAGATGGCTGCTTCACATTTACAATTTTGAATGTATCAATAACAATGTTCTGTGTTCCTATGTAGCATAAGATAGTATATACCTTGACTGCCACCGCTGAGCAGGCGTGTCTTTAAGAACCAATACGTCACCCGGAGCGGGAATAGATAATTTTGATTTGTCATCAGCATCTAATGTTGGAAAGCTAAGGCCAAATGATGACAGAAGAGGATCAGCAGAAATATTTGTGGCATTGTTGTTGCTTGACGCCAGCCTATGTCCACCACCTCCTAGAAGCACCTGCAAATGGGCTTCACGTAGATCTCGGCTCAGCAGAGAGAGGGACTGGCTGCCTGGAACAGTGAATCTGCGCAACCTCCGGCGATTCTGCATATAGTCTAAAGTTAGTTATAGAAGCTAATAGGAGAGAGGAGGACCAGAAGGAGGGAGTGAGGACTGAGGAGGGGAGTTACCTTGAACAAGTACCCGTGTTGCATGGTGATATGACTAAGCATATCTTTAGAAACTTTATCAGAGCAGATAGGGCAAGGCTGAAATGAGGGAGACAAACCATAAGAAAAGGAAACCAACAGCAAAGACATAGACACCGTAAAGTTTCAATATTTCGTCTCTAATTTCAGAGATGCACAACCCGATAAAGAACTTTTTTTGCGATGGACGGGTCAATTTAATAGAGGTACAAAACAATAGTTGGTCTATATCTAGTACATTTAAAGCTGCATAGAACCACATCCTCATTTACTTGATTCAGACGAAACAAAGGATAATTTGAGTTCTATTCAATCTATTTCTGTTATCAGTATACAAGTGCTATTCTTCACTGCTCCCAATAAATAGAATGGTGTCTACGACATGCATCGTTGAGTTGCAGAAATGAATATCATGGTCCGGTTCCCATCACTCAAGGTCCCATGATAGCCGCTCAAGTTTTATCTAAAAAGTGATGTTGCCATATAAATTTGAACATCTGCCGAGAAACTAATAACTTGCTTGCGCTCAGGAATGAAAAACACATCACTTTAGTCTGTTCTCTGGATCAAACTGCACTATTTATCCTCCTATTCTAGAATTGCCCATCCGCATTCTAGTCACAGATAATAAGCCCAAGCCTGTTGTAATCATTGAAGGCATGAGTTTGTACTTTGCAGCAACAACAAATGCCAATAGTTTCTAACAGTTTTCTCTATCGCCGGGATTCATGGTCGACATTTCCACTCCAAGAACACTGAGCAAGGCCCCAAATCCCACCCATTTGCACATCGAACATCATTTGCCAGACGGTGGGCGGCGGCGACTGCATGCGAGGCTGGACGGCCAGGGCTGTGCAGTCAAGGCGGCCGGTGGCAGCTGAGGACGTACAACAGCCGCCAAACGTACAATTTACTAGCATCCGGCGCTTCCGCTTTCCACGCGACGAACCAAAAATTCACAAAGCGCCAGGCGCAAACTTTTGCGTCGATTGCATAGTTGAGGCCGGGAATGAGGCTGGCAACCGCCGATAGCCGAGGATTTTGATCCTAGCGCCCATTTTTAAGTGTCGCATTGTGGATGCTCTTAGACACCATAAAGTTTCGACATTTCGTCTCTAATTTAAGAGATGCACCAGCCGATAAAGAACTTTTCTTCTGCGAGGGACAGGTCAATTTAATAGAGGCACAAAACAATAGTTGGTCTATATCTAGTACATTTAAAGCTGCATAGAACCACATCCTCATCTACTTGATTCTGACAAAACAAAGGATAATTTGAGTTCTATTCAATCTATTTCTGTTATTAGTATACCAGTGCTCTTCTTCGCTGCTCCCAAATAAATAGAATTTGGTCTCTACGACATGCATTGTTGAGGAGTTGCAGACATAAAAAGTGACTGCACCGGACAGGAAAGAATATCATGGTCCAGTTCCCATCACTCAAGGTCCCATGATAGCCGCTCAAGTTTTAACTAAAAATTGATTATGCCATATCAATTTGAACACCTTTGGAGAAACTAATAATTTTCTTGTGCTCAGGAATGGAAAACTATCACTTTAGTTTGTTTTGTGGATCAAACTGAACCATTTATCCTCCTATTCTAGAATTTCCGATCCTCATCGTAGTCACAGTTTATGAGCCCAAGTCTGTTGTAACCATTGAAGGCATGAGTTTGCAGCAACAACAAATGCCACTGGTTTCTACCAGTTTTATCTATCGCCGGGATTCATGGTCGACATTTCCACTCCAAGAACACTAAGCAAGGCCCCAGATCCCACCCATTTGTACATCGAAAATCATTTGCCAGGCCATGCAGACTATGATATATATTCTGGTAACGTAACCATATTTCCACTTGCAATTCCTAAGGCAAGAGATGAAAACAAGAAGAGCCATGCAGGTCAACTCCCCTCTCTCAACAAGAGCTCAATCTGCAGGCCACTCTGTAATCATTCAAATTCAGGTAGATGGCGCAGGGGCAGAGAGCACCGACCGCGGCGTGGGCCTCGAAGGGGTGGTCCTCCTCGAGGTGCGCGCAGAGGGAGGCGACGTCGTGGTCCTCGTAGCAGTAGGGGCACGCGAACTCTGGCGTCGCCGCCGCCGGCGGCTCCTCGTCCATGTCCAGCTCGTCCATCCCCGCGCCCCGATCTGCGCCCCCACCGGAACAATCAATCAGACAGATCACAGCAGATACGCAGAGCAGAAGAAAGGTATCAATCAGTCAAATCGATGCCCGGGGAGCGCGGTCGGGGATGCGCACGTACCGGTGTGGCCGAGCTGCGCGGCGTAGAAGCGTTTGGCGGCGGCGAGGCGCGAGATCCAGTGCTCCGAGTCCATGTCGGGGGCGGCGCGCGCGGCTAGGCTAGGTAGGTAGATAGGTAGGGCCTCTCGCGTGATCCGCTCCTCCTGCTGCGGCGGTTGGCGGTTGACTCTCCTCCCCTCGACTCCGCACGACCAGCACCAGCTGGTGGTGGTGTCTCGAATTCGGAGCAGGGGATGGAGGGAGGAGGAAGCGAGGTGGGAGACGGACCTCCCTCTCGCTGTCTTATCTGGAGGTGGGGGACGGGCGAAGGGTACCACGGCACGGTGCTTTAATTATTCGCCACCGGGGGGGTCGCCGTCGGTCCTCACCGCCGCGTCATCGTCGTTTACCTTTCCCTCTGTCACCGGCCGTTAAAAATTCTGGCGCGGGTGACGAGCGAGCGTTGCCGGGTCAACTGGCGAGGCGAGGCGAGGCGAGCTGCCCACCGTTTGCGCGCTGTGGGTGGGCTTGTCTGGCTGGTTATGGAAAGCCCTGGATCCGTTAACCATGGGGCCCGAAACCACAACACGGTGCGTGCGGAGGAGCCCACGTACCACGACTGACGTTGCGTCGGAGCGGTCCCGCGGCCTAGGGGGGTTGTCCGGTGAACCTGGCCGCGAAAACATGCTCGACGAACGGGTGGGGACTCGGCGGTGGTGTTTATCGGCAGCAGGGGACGCATCGGCCGGGGTGGTGGCGGCGGCGTGTGTCCCCCACTGAAGCCTTGTGGTGTTCGGTCAAATTGTTGTTGCACAGGGAAAAGTAACAGCGGTAAGTGCATCTTCACCGGGCGCCTCCAAATTTGTGTCCGGCACCCCCAATCAAGACCCCATTGGGGGATGTCGGACATGTGTCCGGCCAAATTTTGGAGGCCGCCCACAGCGGCACACCCCAAAGGCCCACCCCCAAAGGCGAGCAAATGATCAAACACGTTGCGGGCGGCAACTTGTGTCGGCCGCGGCATTCGAACTATTTTAAAAAGATACAAATTTAAACTAAAACGATACAAGTTGCAAACTTAAACTAACACGTTACAAAGTTAAACTAAAACCGTAGAAACTTAAACTAAAGCCTAATCTAAACGCCGTCGCTCGGGCCAGCCTCGCCGTCGTGCGCGGCCTTCTCGGCTAAGCGGGAGCGCACACGCCTCTCTTGCCAGAGCTGACTCGCCGCCCGGCGCATGGCATCCCTCTCCGCCGCCGACGCTGCCTGCGCCTCAGCCTGCGCCTGCCTCCCGCGAGCCTGCCTCTCCGCCCGCGGCTGGTTCAACTCCTCGGGCGCCTCCCGCTCGGCGCGCAGCCGGAGGCCTGTCGGGGGAATACTTAACCCGCGACTCATCAAGAGAAGTGCGACTGATTATGGAGCCGCGCCCGCACCGTTAACGGGCTTGTACTAAGATAGGCCGGTGCCAAGGATGTCGCACGAAAGATCTAGAAGATTGGAGATGACTTAACTTGGACGACACGAAGATATGTAGTCTCCTAGAAGGACTCCGGTCGACAGTTTCCTAAGGAAGTAGACTTTCCTTGTAACCTAGCGAGCCTCCGTGCATATAAGGAGGACTCGTAGGCGTAGAAGGGATCGAATAGAATCCAATCCCTAAACCCTAGAACATACGGCGACTCGACACCTCGATCGCCGGCGACTCGATACCTCGATCGCCAACCCTTGTAACACCATATTCATATCAATTCCAATCTAGGATAGGCAGGAAGTAGGTCTTTACCTCACATTGAGGGGCCGAACCTGGGTAAACATTGTCTTCCTCGTGCCCTGTGATCTTAAGCTCGGAGACGCTCGATTCGCACAACCCCACGTCCACGAAGTCATCACAATGACATCTGCCGAGATTACCCCACGACAGTTGGCGCCCACTGTGGGGCCTGCGGTCAAAAGCGTCACGCTCCAAGCAAGATCCATGTCAGGGATCGAAGACCTGGTTGTTGGCCAGGTAAAGGAGATCAATGGCGTACCATTCATCGACGATTCAGAGTGGGGCCCGGAGGCGGACAACCTGGAGTTTGGGTACATCATCCCCTTTGGGCCCACCAGGCTTTTCATCGGATCCATAAGCCGCGGCTCCTTCAGTACGTCGCGGAGAACTCAATCGGAGGAAGAACTGCGACCCATCAGGATCTCCGTACTAACGGAAGCCACGGAAGTCGTAGGTAAACAGACGACCGACGTGCGAAACATCATCTGGCCACTGCCATCAGAAAAAGAATCAAGCTCCCAAGCAGGGGAGATCGAGGCCATCAGGGCCGAACTCGCCGATGAGTCGCAGAGGCTGGGTATGGAACGCAAGCAGCTCCACCAAGACCGCCTGCAACTTCATCAAGAACAAAAACAAATCAGACAGCACGATCGGGGCCAGACGGTTTTTGAAAACAAAGTCGCAGCGATACCATTCGAAGATAATAGGACCTCATCATCCCAGGAAAGGAAGTTCGTGACTCCAAACGGACACCAGGATAATCCGGAGGGTAACGTGCACGCAGCAATCGGAATACTATCAAAGATGATGCCCATAGGTAACACCCCAGCGGATGAAGAAGCAAGACACGCCATCGGGTTACTCAGCACCGCAATTCTGCAGCAAGCAAATCTATACGGAGTAACGCCTAGAGAACCACCAGCCGAAGCAACCTGGAGTCAGGAAGAGCGGCCAGTGGAAAGGATAGTCAACCAGTTGGCGGAACTTCAGATCGCAACGGATGAGCCGCCTCCAAGCACGACTCAACCACGCAAAACTCCCTCCGAGCCGCACATAATTATCGCCAAGCCAGCAAATACACAGTCATTACTAAAAGGACCTGTTTGTTTTGGAGACAAGATACGATTGGCACGGTATCCACCAAATTTTGAAGAACCTCAGGGGATAGAGAATTTTTGCATGGGCCAAGATCCTATTTCATGGATAGAAGAATACGAGACACGTATGGCCCAGATCAATATAACAGAAGAAGTACGTGCCAAATATTTATATATGGTGCTCGAAGAAGATGGCCGGACTTGGATGAGAAACATACCGGCAAGATCCGTAGACACTTGGGTGGAATTAAAGAAGCAGTTCATCAAATATTTCCAAAGTTATCAACTGTTCACTGCAAGAGACCTGGAGCAATGCGTCCAAAGATCGAGTGAGGCAAGTCGCGACTGGTAAAAAGAGTCGCAAACATCATAACCTCCTCCCAAGAAATATCGTTGGACTTTGCAGTACAGACAATGAGGCAAAACTGCAGGTTCGAGCCGCTGGTGCACAAGTTAGGACGCGCCCGACACAAGATCAACAGCTTTGAAAAACTCCTGGCAATAGCGAACAAATATGCGGACACAAAAGAGGCAAACAACAAAATACCGAGTCGCGCAGAAGGAAAAACTTGGCGGCAGGAAAACGGACGACCTCAGAAAGGAGAAGTCGGAAATTATGACAGGTCGCCCGAGTCGTGTTAAGATAGCTCTTGGTGAATCATGCGACCTACACCGTAGAAGGGACGGAAGGCCTGCAGGGCACACAAAGGCTGAGTGCCATTATTACAGGCGTTGGCAAGAAGGAAGCCTGCAAACGGAAGAAGTACTGGCAAACAGACGCGACTCGATACCGAGTCGCACCGTTACGAGCCGCGCAGCGACTTCAGGAAGCACCTGGGGCAGTTTCACACCGTCACGGTACAGGCAAAGGGCAGAAGCTGTCCACAAAACAAAAGAAGGGAAAGAACCATACCCGTGTCACAACAGCGACTTCACTGGGCAGAAAAACCAGTTGTATGGAGCCGCGATGATCACCCGCCAGAAGTAAAAGAACCTGGGCAACTTGCTCTCGTCGTCTCACCACAAGTTGGAGGGTACAATTTGACCAAGGTACTAATGGACGGAGGAAGCAGAATAAATATCCTCTATTACGATACATACAAAAGGATGAACATGCCAGATTGGCGACTCCAACCAACGGGAGCAACTATACATGGAATAGTGCCTGGGCTGTTAACCCGCTCGGTAGGAAGAATAACCCTCCAGTCGTCTTTGGGACAGAAAGAAATTTTCGCACAGAATTTGTCAGCTTTGAAGTGGCCGACGTGAAAAGCTCATACCACGCCCTGTTTGGAAGAGATGCATACGCCAAGTTTATGGCGTGGCCCTGCTATGTGTACCTACAGTTAAAAATACCAGGCCCAAATGGAGTAATCACAGTACATGGAAGCAGACTGAAGGCCCTGGAATGCGAAGAAAAGGATGCGGCGCTGGCAGAAGAAGCCTGCATCGCGGGCTCCTCGCACAGTTTTAAGTCGCCCGAAACCCTTCGAAGCCCTAAAAGAGCCGCAATTGAGTCGCAGCCAAAGCAAGCCGCGAAGCCAATCAGGAAAGGAGTGCACCTTGTCCATGAGAATTCATGTCAAGAAGAGGCGAAAACAAGAACGTCCTTAGTCCAAAAGGAAAAAGGAGAGTGGCGCATGTGCTTGGAACCACGTTCAATCAACAACTATGGTGTGAGAGGACAGCTGGCCACACAAGCCAAGGTGGAAGCAACTAAATCGCCGCAATTGGCACTCCAGGTGGCTGAAAGCCTCGTGGAAACAACAAAACCGCTGTAAACCAGCAACAGAGCTATCATGCTCGCATTGGGTCGCCTCTAGCGACTCAATTTTTGAACCACTCAGGGTTCGGTCTCACAATCTTGCAACATTGTATCAAAGTGTACGACCTGCGGGGAACAGAAAACCTGCATAAAGGGTCTACACTATCTTATCAACGCTACTCAGATGCGTTGTTGTATCAATTTGATGGTTATGAAATAAAAGCCGGCACCCTTGGTATCCAAGGGTTTGTCGTTTCACCTCCATGAGTTGTTGAGTCTTTTAATTTTATACATCATCAATTTCTTGGGGGCTTCGATGCTTTACATAGCTCAGCTTACACCCTTGAACCAGCCAACCTACTGGCTTCTACCTTTAAGTCAGATGCACCTTGCATTATGCCGCCAAAGTACCAGCGTGTGGCGTCAATCGAGTCTGAATGCCTATCATGGACGTTCTCGACCCTGAACACACATTTTGCTAGGGAAATACTGAGCCGCGCAAGGGCCTACTTAAGGGCAATAAAACAAGAGCCTGCCTCAGGCCACAAAACAGTACTGCTTCAGTACAAAAACATATCGTACTGCTTCAGTACAAAACATATCGTGCTGCTTCAGTACATAAACCAAAAAATATATTGTGCTGCTTCAGCACACAAAAAGATACAGTATTGCTTATAATACACAACCATTTTACATTATGCTTATTATAGTACTAACCCGGTTGTGATAGCAATATAATGATTAACAGGCCATCATGTATGGCCGTTTTACTTTTTTTCCCGTCTTCTGACGATTTCAGGGAAGAACTAACAGGTGGCCTTCCAGCTTGACCAGGAATAGCAATCGCTGGCGTTCTCACCAATGGAGTTGCAGGCAATGGACCCCCAGAGCCTGTGGACGGACCAGTTTCCTGCGAAGTTCCGGCTCGAGATGACTTGGGTTTCTTCTCAATAATGGAGCCATCAAGGCGATGCCGACAAAAATAAGTGCTCAGGTCGAGACCATCTACAATCTGGGTGGCATAGCCAAGCACGCCTTTCAAACGTCCGAGTACTCCATCAGTGGAACTTGGGTGCCGTCAAAGCGAGTCGCTTCCTGCCTTGTGTGAGCTGTTTAATCTCTATTTCTGGGTAACAGACCCTGGCTAAAGTAAGAACATGAGCAGCACTAGCACGGGCAGAAGAGCCTTTCCAACCAGCAAAATATTGAGGAGCCTTTACAAGTTTGCTCAGCCAATACTCGCAAGTCGCCGGTGGATCTGCCTTGGGAGAAAACTTGGTGACCAGATGCTTAGTCGCCACAAGAATGCGCCGGTTGAAGTCTCTGACATATTCAAGCTGATCTTTAATATTGGCAAGATACAGGGGAGTATTGCGACCTGACAGAAACAAGGTGTAAATAAGCCAAATAGCAAGGAAGATGGGCATAGTGATGGATAAAGATGGTCAGCCGCTTACCAGTAAGATCCTCAATCATGCCCCTCACAAAAGTTCCTGCAAGCTCGGCAGCCTTAAGAAGGGATTTAATTTTCTCGTCACGAGAGGCCAGTTCCTTCACATGTTGTGCCTTCACTTGGCCGAGCTCCTGGGTTTTCTGCTCCAGAGCAGCCTTCAGGGACCTTATGGTTTCCTCCTTCTCTGTTAGCCGCAGAGTAGATTCAGTCTCAAGCTCCCGGTATTGCTCCTCGCAGGAATCTCGCTCCCATTCAAGTCTGGCATTATCTTTTTGAAGTAAATCCAGTTTAACGGCCAGATTATCAGCAGAGGCCACGGGAGTTTGTCCTTTGCGGTAGCAGATCGAAGCTCAACCTACAGACAGAAGGAATAACTATTCAGAAATCGGCGGAAATGCGCAAACTAGCAATCATACACTGGACAGAAGACTCGAAACCTTGCTTCCTAGACTGTCACAAGATTTCGACTCTTGGGGGCTACAACCGAGTAATAATGTGTTCTACCAAGTCCCGCAACTCAGCAGTATGTCGCTCTCCAGCCTGAATAATAGCATCTTCAAGAGATTGCGAGCCGACAAGAGAAGAGATTGAGGGCATCTGACCCTTCAGTCGCGCAGTTTCAGCATCTTCAATCCCAGCCTACGGCTTAGCAGGAACAGTACCAGGAGCATCTACAGGGATATCACCAGTAAGACTAGCGTCTCCAGGCGCGGTGCGACCTCCACTCGAGGACGGTTCAGGAGAAGAACTTAGAATTGCCAAATTTGCCTCAGCCTCAACCGTTGATCTATAGAGAAGCGATGAGTAACATAAGGTGCTACCGTTGTCATGAAAAGTTGTGCAACAGACCAAAGAAATTTATATCTTACCCTGGTGCTACACGGATATTCTTCATCAAGCAGTAAGAAGATGGTGAAGAAAGAGCTTGCAGATCAGAACCTGCAAAAGGGAAAGCAAGGATTAGTACATAAAACTATTCCCTAATTCAGGCTACATGGTGGTGGAACAAGCAAAAAATTGAGGAGACAATACTTGAGCTTATGGACGTGCTGTTGCACGTGGTGGGACTAGTGAAGCCCAAGTCATTAGCAGCTCGGCTAGTTTCCGTAGATTTGAGCGCCTTTTTCTCTACGAGTACAGTGAGAACCTTGCGGCGCTTTACAACCAATATTGGATCTTCAAGACTCCCCTCTAGCAAGCGCTTTGAAGACCTGAGGGATCCCTGGGACGACTCAGGATTAAAAGGAACTGAAGACAGGAGCAAGTTTGTCATTTGTTGATCCTCCTCGGATATGCCATCCTCAGAACTGGAGGCGTCTTTGTCCACCAGGTGTTCACTTTCCTCTTCCTCCGTAGCCCTTTTCGACGATTCACCATGACCTTGGGGGCTTGGTTGAGTCGCCTGGTCACTGGTGGGAAGGGTCCAGAACTCAGGATCAATCTGAAAGTAAAACATAACAGCAGGTCAGTATAAAGTCATGAGGAAGGATGGAATAGTTTAAGAAGGCGAGGACATACCACAAAAGACTTGTGGCCTTCCCAGAAAGGAGCTAAACCAACAACGTCATATGACTGATGTCTACTTCAGTGATGCGTCTGATGAAATTGATCCACTCGCCCTTGTCCCAGTCTTCGGGGCAAGACCTGTCCTGGTCATCATTGCGACCGGAATAATCGACCATAAGACGTTGACGGCGACTCACTGGCTGGATGCGCCACTTGGTCCAACAGGAAATGAGGTCGAGACCAGTAAGGCCGTGGAGATTCAGCACCTCTATTCGATCCATTAGAACCTTAATGGTTGACAACGAAGAGGGGTCTGGTTTTGATGACAAGGCAGGAGAAAAGACAAAGGGAGTCGGGGACCAAGGAGGAAGATGGATTTCCTCCTCAGGAGAAGTGTCCTTGCAATAGAAGAAAGTTCTCTGCCAATCTTTGACCCTATCAGCTAAGGCAAGCTTGGGAAATACACTGTCTCGGCGACGCTGGAAGGCAATGGCACCGCATTGAAGGAAAGGGAAGCCTGAGCCCTCGCGCTGACTATTACAACAGAAGAGAGAGAGCCAAAGATCTATAGAGGGCTTGATCGCAAGATAATCTTCACATAGGGTGTGAAAATTGCTAACTTAGAGCATAGAGTTGGGGCCGATGTCATGAAGACGCAGGTTCAGTCGTTGCATCAGGGAACGGAAGAAAAGAGAACCTGGGGGCTTGAATCCGCGCTCCACGTGCTCCGCAAACATGACTAGTTCCCCGGGTTGAGGATTGGGAATCAGCTCGCATCTGAGGCCCGCCATCCGCATTCATTCTTTGGAGGCAGAAGCCCGCGAGAAGTAAGGGACTCGAGGAAAACCTCATCAATCCAAGAACCGTCCCAGTTGCAACTACGCCGAGGCATCTCCTTTGGCTAAGTCTGCAAGATCGTGAGGAAGATAAAGCAGAGTAGACAAGGGCGGCGCGACGAGGGAGAAGAAAGGCTAGATGGTGACTTGACCTAAGGGCGGTGCAAAGCTTTAAACCAGAAGGACCGCGATACGCGGGAGTGATAAGATTAGGGGCCCGAAACTTACAGAAGATGGAGAGGCTGGATTTCGGAGTAAGTCGCAAAGTCAACAAAGCGAGTAAGTCGCGTAAATCCCAGAAGAGTTAAACATCAAGTGGGAGACTAGAAAAAGATTGAGAAGTTCAACCAGGACGATTCAACGCTGCGACTCATCAACGAATAAAGGAAAAGTTCGTATATAGCTGAAAGAGTGCTTAGCCTATGAAGTCCAAGTTGACCTTGGGGGCTAATGTCGGGGGAATACTTAACCCGCGACTCATCAAGAGAAGTGCGACTGATTATAGAGCCGCGCCCGCACCGTTAACGGGCTTGTACTAAGATGGGCCGGTGCCAAGGATGTCGCACGAAAGATCTAGAAGATTGGAGATGACTTAACTTGGACGACACGAAGATATGTAGTCTCCTAGAAGGACTCCGGTCGACAGTTTCCTAAGGAAGTAGACTTTCCTTGTAGCCTAACGAGCCTCCGTGCATATAAGGAGGACTCGCAGGGCGTAGAAGGGATCGAATAGAATCCAAGCCCTAAACCCTAGAACATACGGCGACTCGACACCTCGATCGCCGGCGACTCGATACCTTGATCGCCAACCCTTGTAACACCATATTCATATCAATTCCAATCTAGGATAGGCAGGAAGTAGGTCTTTACCTCACATTGAGGGGCCGAACCTGGGTAAACATTGTCTTCCTCGTGCCCTGTGATCTTAAGCTCGGAGACGCTCGATTCGCACAACCCCATGTCCACGAAGTCATCACAATGACATCTGCCGAGATTACCCCACGACAAGGCCGCATCCGCTTGCTCCTCCGCCTGGGCGATGAGCTGTTGCTGCGTGGGCTCCTCCGCCTGGGCGTTAAGCTGCTCGTACGCCGCCCGCTCGGCGGCCATGAAGGCGTGGCAACGCTCGTCGCGCTCCGTGCTCAGGTGGATGCCTGCATGATTGCGGCCTCCACGGCGTTCACAACCTCCTCGTAGCCAAGCCTGACCTGGCGGCTAGCCTGCTCGTTGTGCCAATTCTCGAACGAGTTGGCGGCAACCACCTGGTCAGGCCACAGCGGCAGCGGGAGCGCTGCTGCGGCGGCGGCGGCACCTCGCCGAGCTCCGGCGGCGGCTCCTGGCCGGGGTACGGGTCCTGCACCGGCTCCTGCTCCTCCTGCTCGTCGACGTCGTCCACATCCGCCCAGTCGAATGGATGTTCGGCGGCGGCGGCATCCTCCTGCGCCGTGCCGTGAGCACGGCGTGCTGCCTGGGTGAGCGTGGCCCATGAGGTGACGAGGCGGCGAGGCATGGCTATGTGCTCAAATGGCTACGGCTGGACTATGTGCTCAAATGCCTACGGCGAGCGTCGGTGCTGGTGTGGCGAAATGGCTGCAAGGCGGGGGGCTCTTTATAGCCGGCCTCGGCGGGAAACCGAGGCGGGAAGCGGTGGCTCAGGGCGGGAAGCGCCGGGTGGGTGAGCACGCGTCGTGTCGGAGTTAATGGCGGCGACACGTCTCCGCCACTGCGCCGCTTGGGAAGCCGGGAAAGGCTGGGCGCTCAGCAGGCGCCGTCGTAAATGCGAGGCGTGCGGGAGACGCATCGCCGTCCCGTCCCTTCGTCGCCAGCGGAAACGCGTCGCCATTAATGCGGGCGGAACGGCCTCTTGCACGGCGCCTTAAACCCATGGCCAGGCGGGCGTTGTGCCTATGACGGGCGGGCCACCCCTGTCAGAGGCCATGTCTGGGCAGTGTCCGGCCAACTTGGAGGCCCTCTCGGGGGTGCCGGACACGAAATTGCTCGGGGCGACCCTTTGGGGGTGCCGCTGGTGGAGATGCTCTAATCTGCGGAAATTCATTTTGATTCATAATTTGTTCCCACTGTTTAAACTCGTGTTTCGAAATGTTAAAATAAATGAAAAAAACTATTCGGGTAAACATCTCAACATTCTATAATCACGCACAAAATTTCAGGAACAAAGATGTTTTCTTGTGGCTTGTGTCAAAGTAAAAAAAAAATGGCGGATGATAAGTCATCTTTTAACACCAAAATTTGTCTTCTTTAAAGAAGCCACATAAAATGTTATTTTATCGCAAAACTTTGTGCGTACATAAAATGTCCAGAATTTTTCATTATATTGTTTTATGTTTAAAATGTTTTAATATCATAGTTTTCATAAGAGGATCCTACAAGCCAAAACACCGCCTACGGTATTCCGTTCCTTTTGAATAGTGACAAAGGTCATACGCGGACAGAGGAGATTATGTTACACTTATGTGCTCATCATCCTTTAACTTTTCAGAGCTCTAAACCAGAGCACGATTTTCCTTTTGGAAAACTCTATTCTCCAACGAGTTGTAGCTACAGTCGGTCTTCTCCATCGCGTCACCTCCTTCATAACAAGGCACGTGCTCTGGCCCTGACTCCACTTAGCCCCACCGCCTCCATCTCCCCTGACAGACAAGACGGTAGCATAGGTAGCGCTCGCGGAGACGCATAAATCGGAATCAGGGTGGCGATGGACTTCTCCACTAATATCAAGCAGGCGACCCCGCGGCCCGTCGTCACATTCGGCGGCTTCAGGAGGTGGCCCGTCGTCGCTCCTACGGGGTGGGAGTTTCAGCGGAGTTTCGTTGTTGCTCCAGTCCTCCTCTACCTCCTGCGGACGAATGACCCCTGCAGCATGGGTGCCCGAAAGAGCTCTCGTTGTCCCGACACTCTCCTCATCGATCCCACTAGCTCGAGGAAGATAGGAGACCGAGGGGATGGGTTGTGGTCTTGTGGATCGGCGTATCCGGTGATAATGAGACTCTGAGGGGTTCACTTTGTGGCTGACAAGCTCAATCCTCCATGGTGGATGCCTGGATGGTGAAGGTCAGCCTTTTTGGGGATTTGTCAATGTTGCATGTGATGTGCGATTTTGCTACAGGTGTCTATAGTTTTTGTAGTGTAACCACGAGCAAAATGTTATGATGATTTCTGGGTTTATACTACACAGAGATTGCTCAAAAGTTGCATCTCACTGACTTGCTGTATTATTGGATGAGGTGAACACAAATTTTGAATACTCTTTTTTTTTTTTTTGCAATGGACACAAATGTTGGATGCTCTGTTTGTTTGTTGCAAAAGTGCACACTTGACATTTTGCTGCAATCAATTGTGATTTGCTGCATGTGTTGTTGGTTTTTGCTACATGGTTGTGCTTAAAGTGGTATAATATTTTTGACACCAAGTTTTTACAGACTCGGGGACATAATTATTGCAAAACGATGTTTGCGTTTCTGGAAAAAAAATGCTATATAAACGAGAACAAATTTATTGTTGCGAGAGTTTTTGCTGCATCCCCAGAGAAAAATTGGTGCACGCGGACCATTTTACCACAATAATCGGACATGATTCGGCTGATAATGCCCTCGTATCAACCAGCTGATTCCTAGCACTTACTATTTTTTTGAAATTGAACACAGCTGCTAGTACACACAGTTTTTCTTTGTTTTTAAAAAAACTCCGTATGAACTTATTACGCGTGCCACTACACTGATGATACACGCTCTACGTACAAAAATACTTCTTCAGCACACACGAATCAGCGTTCCAACTTTTGTATTCAACATTTCACAAGAAATTTCCGAGTTCCCTATGGCCTGCAAAGTCGACACTGTATAATCTGATCACACTCCCATCCCATCTACTAATTCAGTTCGAACGCGATCGTCGCCGAGGCTGCCTGCCGAAGCATCTCAGATTTTCTCCTGTTCAGTGCCCACACACACACAAAGAACAAGAAATGAACTTTCCCTACTGCCCCAGAAGCCTCTTGACGCCGGTCTTCTGGTCAGCCGTGAGCCTGGCCGGGAACTTGATGTCGAACTTGACCCGCAGGTTGCCCTTCTTCGACGGGTCCTTGGGCAGCGGCATGCCCTCGCCCCGGACCACCTCCTCGTACCCCGGGTGGATCACGGCGCTGATCGGCACCGTCAGGCTGCGCCCGTCCAGCGTCGTCAGCTGCACCGTGTGCCCCGTAAGGGCGTCGGCCAGCGGGATCTTCTGCGTCGCCACCAGGTCGTTGCCGTCCCGGGTGTACACCGCGTGCGGCTTCTCGTCGATGATGAACACCAGGTCCGCCGCGATGGTGTGCGGCTGCTCGTTGCCCTTCTCTGGGAAGGTGATCTTCGTGCCCTTCTTCCACCCCGGCTTCACATCGATCGTCAGGATCTCCTCCACTGGGATCGTTTTCCTGCACAGTCAGCCATTTAGCAGCGTTTAGTATTTCATATTCGGCAGACAACAACAACAGTTTCTTGATGAACTAATACAGAATGACTTGGAACGCTAACATCTAAAGCTGACTGAACAATTCGAGTCATTGCAGCTCAAAATACAGCTTCAGACATCATTTTCTGAGATAAAATTGGTTTTGGTTTGCAAGGGCATCACTACAAGGTCACCTTAAACAAATCAAACACAGCCAAGTGGTGGATTGCACAATTCAGGTTTAATCTGGACCAACTGATACAAACTCCAATCTGCCAGAAGGATATCTACTGGCTCCTGATCTCAATCCTTCAGACATCATTTTCTGAGATAGAAATTTGGTTTTGGTTTGCAAGCGAATCACTACAAACTCTACTTAAACAAATCAAACAAAGCCAAGTGGTCAATTGCACAATCCAGGTTTAATCTAGACCAACTGAGACAAACTCCAATCTGCAAGAAGATATCTACTGGCTCCTGATCTCAATCCTTCAGACATCATTTTCTGAGATAGAAATTTGGTTTTGGTTTGCAAGCGCATCACTACAAAGTCTACTTAAACAAATCAAACAAAGCCAAGTGGTCAATTGCATAATCCAGAAATCTCAATCGCAATATAATAAGTAAACGACAGTAAAGCAGAGGTGTGAAGCGGCAGAGCGAAGCAGAGGGCACTCACCCACTGGCATCAGCAATCTCCCTGGAAATCTTCATCTTTTTCGTGGTACCCTTATACAGCTCCTCCAGAGAGCACGGCAGCTTCCTCTCGATCGGCGCCCCCTTCACGGCCCTCCCACCGCCCCCAAACATCCCCGGGTGTGCGTGGTCACCGCCGCCACCCCCGAACGCCGACGCGAAGGCCTCTTCGCCGCCACCGCCGCCAAACATCGACGGCGAGAACCGTATGCCGCCCGAGCGCATGCCGGGCATTCCCCCCATGCCGCCGCCGCCGCCGCCCATGCCGCCGAAGGGGCTGGACGAGCCGAAGAACTCGGCGAAGATGTCCTCGGCGTTGCGCGGGTTGAACCGGAACGCGGTGGGCCCGTCGGCGCCGCCGGTGGAGAAGAACGTGGCGCCGCCGGGCATGCCCCCGGGCATGCCGCCCGCGCCCGGCGGCGGCACCTGCCCCTTGAGCCCCTCCTCGCCGTACTGGTCGTACACGGCGCGCTTCTGCGGGTCGCTCAGCACCTGCTCACAAAGATGGAGAGAACGCGTCAGGGCATTGCAAAACTGAATTGACGGGCGGCGACATGAATTCCGATCTAATTACTCTGCGGGTCGACTAGTTACCTCGTAGGCCTCGGAGATCTGCTTGAACTTGTTCTCGGCCTCCTTCTTGTTGGTGGGGTTCTTGTCGGGGTGCCACTTCATGGCGAGCTTGCGGTAGGCCTTCTTGAGGTCGTCGTCGCTGGCGCCCTTGTCCACCCCCAGGATCTTGTAGTAGTCCAGCCCCATGGCCGCGTCCTTGCTTCCTTCGATCGAGTTCTCTTCTTCTTCTCGGCTAATCGGTCGATTGTCGCGTGGGAATCGCTCGCGTTGTTGTCTGCTCTGCTGGTCGGAGAGAGTAGGCAGGGGAGGGAGAGAAAAGGGGAGGAGAGAAGCGTCTGGAGAGGGAGGGGTGTCGAGTTGGAAACGGAAGAGGAGTGTGGAAGCTTCCAGAAGCTGCGCGTGCTCTCTCGGCCGCCGCCGAACTCTCACCTGCGCGGTGCCCGCTGGGCCGTTGAATAGGCTCTAGTCTTCTGTGGTCGTCCCGGCGCTGGACCTGCAAGCATTATTACTAACCCGGTAATTGGGCCGTAAAGTAGGCTATGAACATACTCCCGAGCCCAGCCCATTCTCGGTGTTTCTTCCATGTTCTGTTACTTCCGATTCGGTAGCTCGTGTGAAAAAGAACGACGCAAACAACACAGGCACAGAGGCACTACAGGATGAATTCTCCTACTCTCTTTTCTACTCCACGTCAACAACAATATCAACAACAATATCACACATGACAATCTCTCTACCACGACTGCCCAAGTTCCTTGAAAGCCACCATCATAGCCCTCCTTAATAGCCTATGCTTACCCACCAATGTGATATCCATCATCAACAACAACAACAACAACAACAACAAAGCCTTTTTTCCCAAACAAGTTGGGGTAGGCTAGAGTTGAAACCCATAAGATCTCGAAACCAGGTCATGGTTCTGGCACATGGATAGCTAACTTCCACGCAGCCCTATCCATGGCTAGTTCTTTGGTGATATTCCAATCCTTCAGATCTCTCTTAACAGACTCCTCCCATGTCAAGTTTGGCCTACCACGACCCCTCTTAGCATTCTCATCCCGCTTTATCCGTCCGGTATGCAATGGCGCTTCCGGAGGCCTACGTTCTATATGACCAAACCATCTTAGACGGTGTTGGACAACCTTCTCTTCAATTGGTGCTACCCCAACTCTCTCACGTATATCATCATTCCTAACCCGGTCCTTTCTTGTGTGGCCACATATCCATCTCAACATGCGCATCTCCGCTACACCTAACTGTTGGATATGTCGCCTCTTGGTCGGCCAACATTCTGCGCCATACAACATCGCAGGTCGAATCGTCGTCCTGTAGAACTTGCCTTTTAGCTTTTGTGGCACTTTCCTATCACAGAGGACGCCAGAAGCTTGGCGCCACTTCATCCAACCAGCTTTGATTCGATGACTCACATCTTCATCGATATCACCATCCTTCTGGAGCATAGACCCCAAATATCGGAATGTGTCTTTCTCAGGTACCACCTGTCCATCAAGCCTAACCTCTTCCTCCTCGTGCCTAGTAGTACTGAAACTGCACCTCATGTACTCAGTTTTGGTTCTACTAAGCCTAAAACCTTTCGATTCTAGAGTCCGCCTCCACAGGTTCATGATATCCATCATCGTAGTACTCATTATCATACTTTCCCTCTTCTTCATCAACCAAATATTCATGATAATAGTACTCCTCTATACCCTTTATTGAGCCCTCTTCATGTCCACCAATGTGATATTCATCGGCATAAACATTTCTACCATGCTCCCCTTCTTTATTCTTACAACCAAATGCTCACGATCATAGCCCTTCTTAGTAGCCTCCGACGAGTCATCCCCATATCCACCAATGTGATATCCATCATCGTAGTACTCATTATGATACTCTCCATGTTCATCTTTATCAACCAAATGCTGAGGATAGTAGTACTCTATACCCTCTCCTGGATTCTCCTTGTTTCCACCAATGTGATATTCATCATCATAGAAATTTGTGTCATGCTCTCCCTCTTCATTTGTGTCAACCAAAAGCTCACCATCATAGCCCTCCTTAGTAGCCTCTGCCGAGCCCTCTCCATACCCACCTATGTGATATTCATCACCGTAGTACTCATTATCATATTCTCCCTCTTCATATTTATCAGCCACATGCTGAGGATAGTAGTACTTTTGTATACCCTCTCCTGAACCTCCCGTGTCTCCCCTAATATGATTCATGTCGTCATCACAGCATCCGATGTCGTAAAAATCTCCAATATAGTTGTAGAAGTCATCACCAACCCCGGCACCATTGTTGTAGCGGAAATCACCGCAGTACTCGCTTCTCTCGGATTCCCCGGTGCTCTGTGGAGAATGCTTGACGGTGGTAAGCCTTGGAATAGATTGAGTAGCATGCATAAAATCGGAAAGGAGCTTCTACAACCTATATGGCGCACGACTCCTATCTCTGACAGTCCGTTCCCGCGATTGAACGGCCAAGATTTGACGTTGAATGTGTTGAACATTCAACGTATTCGACGCCAAATCTCGACCGTTCAATCGAAAATAAAATGCTTCATATTCAAGATGGTAGCAACTGCGGCTTACCGTTGATCAGGCGCCGCCAGTGGTATAGAATGTTGAGCCTCCACGACCCCAATAGCCGGCGTCTCCCGGTCGTGCACCACTCGAATCCTGCACGCCTCCCGAGCCACCGACGCCGCGCCGCCTGCGCGCGAACCCCTTGCAATTCCCGGGCGTGCACTGCCCGCATGCTTCGCGCCTCCGGTGCCCGCACCCGCCGTGGCCTTAGCCGCGCCCGGCGCGCGTCCAGTGCCTGAACTTCCAGCACGCTTCGCGCCTCCACTAGCGTTAAAGCCGGTAGCCCTAGCCGCGCCCGGCGCGCGTCCAGTGGCTGAACCGCCAGCGCGCTTCGCTCCTCCAGTAGCGTTAAAGCCGGTGGCCCTAGCCGCGCCCGGCGCGCGTTCACTGCCTGCACCGCCAGCGCGCTTCGCGCCTCCAGTAGCGTTAAAGCCGGTGACCCTAGCCGCGCCCGGCGCGCCTCCCGTGCCTGCAGCGCTAGCGCGCTTCGCGCCTCCAGTGCGGTCAAAGCCGGTGGACTTAGCCGCGCCCGGCGCGCGTCCCGTGCCTGCACCGCGCGAGCCACCCGAGCCTGCACGGGCAGTGGCGGCCGGCGGCGGCGGCACATTCCGCTTGAGCGCCTCCATGGCGGCGAGCCTGTCATACGCCGCGCGCTTCACCGGGTCCTTGAGAACCTGCACGACTGAATCACACGCACGCAACGAGAAACGAATCGCCCGAACTATGCCGAAAGATCGATCGAACTCCATGCGGATCACTACTTTGGCAGCTTACCTCGTAGGACTCCAATAGCTGCTTGAACCGCGTCTCCGCCTCTTCCTTAAGGTGGCCGGGGTTCTTGTCCGGGTGCCACTTGAGCGCGCCGTTGTGGTACGCCTTCCTGATGTCGCCGGCGGTGGCCGCCTTGGGAACGCCCAGGGTCCTGTAGTAGTCCAGCGCCATGATAGAATGGCAGACCACGCACTTCCGAATCCCGATCGCTTGGCCTTCTTGTTGGTTAACTATGATGGCTCCTGCGAGAGATTCGCGGTGTTGTGCATTTACTTGTGGGAAGGTGGAGAGACAGGCTGAAGCTGAAGGTGGAAAAAGATTTCTTACCCTTGTATTTTTTTTTTTTTTTGCATGGTAATACGATTCTCATTGATAAATAAAAGACGAGATACAAAGTAAATCGTAATTTCAAAAAAAAAAAAAAACACGAAATCGTAGGAGACGGTAGACTTGGACGTACACTTCCACCGCTCTATGGACGTATTTTTTCCTTTTATTACGTCACTGAAACACTGTCTATTGTCTTCCTTTTATTTTAGATCGCTTTTTGTGATCGGATCAATAATGTACCATAAATTGGACTCAATACTAAACATGCCTGCTCATCAGTTGCGCTGATCAGAAAGTTCAAGGTGCTGATTTCAGGGATTAGTAGATTGTGCGACATCTAAGCCATGTATACATTGATATGCAATCAGAACATTTCTGACATCTGACGCTCCTTCCAAATAGTGACAAGGACAGCATGCAGCTACAGCCGATGAAACACATCGGCATCATATATTGGCAGCGCCAACGGTCAACTTTACACGGGAACATCTAAGATGTAAATAACTAGCATAAGTATGTGCAGAGCGACACGGGGGCATCTAAGATGTAAATAACTGGCTCTTCGATAATTCATTCCCCCAGCATTTGGCCATGACTGAAGGCAAAATTGTAGACCAGTACATATAACTACTCACGGCCTTGGACCCGGTTCTTCTCGACACCTCTTATTCACTATACTCAGAAGAATAGGATGCTCCATCTTCATCATTATTTATATTCTCCACTCCACCCTGACCACCACCAGCATCGTCGTCATCGTCGTCATCCTGGAGTTCCTCATCCCCACTCATCTCAGTATCATCGTTGCCTTCGTCGATAGGCTGTTGCGCATCATAGTCAACCCCGTCCTCCTCACCCTCTTCATCGTCTTCACCATTGTCTTCCACCCCGTCCTCATCACCCTCTTCATCGTCTTCACCATCATCTTCAGACTCGTCATCCATCATCTGAAGGGGGCTGGACCCAAAATTGTCCCTTGAATAATCTGGAAGCTGCTCCTCGTCAGAGTCCTCATTCATGGGTTCATCATTTTCTTCGTTCCCTTCCGATTCATCTTCTGATTGAGATGCTGAATTGTTCTCATCATCCTCGACATAGGCCCGTCTCTCCAATCCCCACTCTTCTGCACCGGAGCTCTGTGGAGAATGCACAGTGGTGGGCTTCGCATTACTTAGCATGCCAAAGGACCCCAATAAGTTCGCCTTTGGAACTGATCTGGCTCCAAGCTCAGCTGGCTGCCTAGGCCTAGCAGTTCGAAGTCCTCGTCCACGACCACGGCCACGGCCACGTCCACGGCTACGCCCACGCCCTCGACCAGCTTGCTTATATGGGGCTTTGTTGTCAGACGCATTGTTGTCATCCCTGAACTCGATCCTGGGAGAGCTGCCATCACCTCTTGGGACCTTGCCACCACGACTGAGGGATCTGCCTCCCCTGCCACGCCCTCGGCTTCCTCCCCTGCCACGCCCTCGACCTCCTCGTCCACGGCCATTGCTGGAAGTCAGCCGTGCTCCATCGTGATAATCAAACCCAGTAGCTCCAACCAGTTCCACTTGTTGTTTGTTCTTAACAGCAGTATATCTTGATGGAAACTTCTGCATAGAGAAACAAGGTATGGTGAAAAAAGAACCGTAAAATGTCCACCCATGCAACTAACTTAGAAAAAGAACCGTAAAACAGTGTCATTTTTGCTGCCTTATACCCAGATAATACAAGGCAGCAAAAATGACACCTGTTACCAGCAAAACATGCAGCTACTGTGAAAAAATTTATGCAGTAAACATAAGGTAGGCCACTCACAATAGAATCTCCACCTTCTCGCTCTTTATTTAATCCCGCTCTTTGATCGAGCGTGTAAGACAGGGCAGAATCAAGGTCTAACAACCGTAACGTAACAGCAGCAGCAGTGTTGGGCACCCATGGAAGTACATCAGGAGATCCAAGATGTACAATAGAATTCTGATCAGCAAAATCTTCAGTACTTGACTTGAGCAACTCAGCTGTTGTCTCGAAGTTCGATGACAAGTAATCCCTTCTTAGTGCACCTTCCAGCACAGTTAACATCTGCAAAAACGTGACACCGCAAAATTCAGGTAGGCAAATATAAGGTTCCTAGAACACTTGTGATGGCAAACTGAAGCAATTTTGGCGGTGGTCGATTCCTCATGGTTTAAAGCAGTATCTATCTGACTATTACAGTGACTTAGACAACTTAAGAACCACATGTACTCATTGAGTGAAATTATTTCCAAGCATGTTCTTCGTTGATGAGCGAATACCAGGAGAGGCCCCAAAGGCCGCCCTATGTCTTAGCTTTAGATTGGTACAATTGCTAATACAGTAAAACTCAAGGCAACCAATGTCTACTAAACAAAAGAAACTACTTGCTGCTTGAGTATATAGAAAGGGAATGATGGAGAACCTGGAAGACTTCCTCGTAAGATGATGTAGAAAACAACTTTACACCCCATGATTTTCGATATCCCTCCGTCCAAAATGGTTGAAGAGCTTCTGCTGGAACTGAGGCCTGAGACATAAAAATGCTTACAACCTAAACGACAGAACTACTTGCAATAATTAAAACAGAACAGAAGGTCAATGACCAAAAACATGTTACCAACCTCAACTGTAGCTAGAAGCAGCTTCAGCAATCTTAGTCTTATGGGAACAGAATCATCTGAAATTTGTATCTTCCAATTAGCATCTGTTCTCCGTTTTTCCTCACACTGTGATGTGTGCTCTGAGAAATTGTGAATGGATCTGAGTGTCTTGTGGCAAGAAGAACAGTGCTTTTCTTCAGTTAAATAAATCTGGTAACAATAATCACAACAATGTATCAACTCGGAGCACCGTGTTTTTCCATATTTCATGGCACGCGTAGATTGATGATTGTTGCACTCCCTCCACATCCACTTCAGAAACATGCATGCCCTTTTTGAAATAGCAACCTTCTCCTGATCATTACGCCCAAGCTCTATCTTGAAAGAATCCGAGCATGCCATCGCAGTATCAGACACCACACCTGAAAGGGTGCTGCATGGACTTCCAAATTCATTACTATGATTTGGGCTTATGATTTCACTACTTCCATTCCTCAAAATCCTTCCAGCTGGGTGTTCTATAGTAGCACACTTTTTGCTCCCTATAGTGTTCTTAAAATTTGACTCGATGCTTTGCAACATTGTATGCAGATGTGACTCTCGGATACCACGAGTATCAAGGGAAGCTACTAAAGCATCAAATGCCTGCATTTTATGGTAAAGAATCAGGTCATATATTAATGTCCGCTTACTATATGAAAAAATAAAATGCAATGCTAATTACTCAAATGAACAACAATTTTTCAATAGATCAGATGCTGTTAGCAGGTCAGAAGATTGGCAGCATATGCGCCATCACCAAGCCAAACACTAAGAAGTCAGCAAGTAATCAACCATCAAAATAGTTATAAATTGCCGTTTCAAACTGTTCATCACAGGAAACTCAGTTTCTAGCCGGTACCAGCAAAACTCCAACTGAGCAATACACCAGCACAAAAATGGCCAAACATGCACACCAATCTTGTGAATGGAAGTATTAGAACGGGGAGAACAAAAATCAATATCTAAGCCACTCGATTGGTATAGAAGGTTCATGTCATCCCAAAAAGTGACTACACTTTCCAAAAAGAGAGAATTCCTTATTTGACACTACTTAAAAATGCGATTCCCTATTTGGCCCTGGAAAAGTTTTTCTTCCCTATTTGAAACTTGGTCTAAACTTCATTCCTAATATGACACCTTAGTACATTTTGAAAAAGGGGACATGAAAAGACACTTTTGCCCCTGGTGCATTATGTTACCAGAATTTTCTACAAGACAAAAGCAACAGTACTGCGACATATTTGGTCACGGTAAAATGACCAAATGAGACCCATACATTTGGTAACGGTGTTCAACCATATTTTATAGACGCTAATTAAAATCACGTTAAATAAATGCCAGTCAAGATAATAGGGTGCATATATATTTCATGCCCTATGTATATATCTCGCCATGAAAATTAATTGCCCTCCAGCTCTATTTACATATAACGAGCTGAGCGTGGCTCACATGCAATGATCTCTCATGCATACATGTGTGATCGAGTTTGGCCTTACGTGCCAGCATGGTGGCGTGCAAATCTACTGCAGCATCCAGGCACCCGAGCTTTGCCCCATCTAACTATCTCTCCAGAAGACTACCAACTGCCCAACAACTTCTTCCTTATCCATTCATTCTCACGGGATGCTCGCCAAAAGCCCGTGTCGCCCCTGCTGTGCGCCAGCATGGCCGCCGCCGCTAGGGCTCCATATCAGGTCGGGGCAGGGATTGAGGAAGGGTTTCTCTTGACAGGGACGAGAGAATTGGGTCAGCTCTTTTTTTCTAGCATTGCACAACCACTCGAGAGGGGTAGTTTGGGCCAAGAAGACGGAAGAAACCCGACGATGTCATTTTAGGGAAGAAAATTCACCAAGTATCAAATAAGGAAGTAGGGCCAGATAGGGAATCACATTTTTTAAGTACTGTCAAATAAGGAATTCTTCAAAAAGACATTAAATATTTCACTTTACTCCTATAAACTGTGCTCTCCCACAGCCCCACCACCCACTGATATGGACAAAATCCATCTAACTTTGAGGTAACAATTCTCTTTTTTTTTATTTTTGAACGTCACTTGTTCATACTAAACATGCTCCCATAAACTAAATTGCACAAGTTATTAAGTGATTGATTAACACACTAAAAGGACAAAATCCACAAGTTGAATTGCATTATCGTGAGCTTCTATTGACAATATTAGGCAATAGAATTGCACTTAAGAGTTAAGAAGAAAATAACCACCTCAACCGAGTCAATGAGCCTCCAGTATCCATCTCTAGATTCAAAAAATATTCTTCCAGACCCAGGGTCATAGGGTGATAGAGAAGTAGAAAACTGCCAATACCGATTTCGTCTCCGATCTTGTCCAAGGGGTAATGATCTGTGGACATAAAGCTGTTCTGCCTTGTGACCTATGAATAATTTCAACTGAGATCGCGTTTTCTCAGATGAAGCATATTGCTGAACAGACAAGCTCCATGGGTTGGTATTGGATTCTCTGCTTACACCATTCCCCTCACGAACCATATTACCAGCATTAAGCTGACTTTGCTGGTCGACGAGAGAATCATTGTTCACTGAGCTGCCCTCTCCACCGTTCCCTTTGATGAGGTTAAGTACTGGAGTAAGAGTGCATTCACCGACATTATTTTCTTGATCAGCATCAGCCTTCAAACCGGTGCAAGAGTCATGTTGCATTCTGCCTGCAAACTCTTCCCTTGGACGCCTTTTATCATGTTGTGACTCTGCCCACATTTGCTTTTTCAAAGCATTTGCTGCCTCAAGTCGTTCCTGCAAAGTCACTTGCTCAGACGGTGTTCAATGGGAGAAATAATCAGAGAGAGAGATTAGGCAATGTAAATACCTCCAGGACTGCGCGCATTGAATTTCCTTCAGTGGCAACACCAATCAATGCAACCAATGCATTGAGGCGTTCCTCGACGCTAAGATCACAGTAGTCACCTTCAGCTAGCCCCTGAACCCAGGATTCCCCTTGGTTACTTTCATCAATCTCCGTGTCTAGTGAAGCTCCAATAGGTGGATCACTTGAAGTACTCACTGCAGTGGACTTATCTAACGCAAGCAATGAGCCACTTGGAGATTTACTGTGAGGACTTGGTGGCATTAAGGTGTTAACCACACTCTTTACTTTATCATTTATGTGACCAGCTGCAGTTGGTATGCCACCATCTTTCACCCTAGCTACTGAAGCCTTGGCATCTTTTTCGCCTATATTCACGTCATCGCCATCAGGATCATCATCGGCCTCATCACATTCAGAATCATCATCCCCCCTTTCAGCATCATCCACATCCTTTTCCACTTCTTCACACTCCAAAAGTGCATTCTGAAACACCCTTATTTTTTCGCGTGCTGCTGAGAATACAGCTTCAGAATCAGCTGGGTCTTTTCTATAAGGAGTTTTAACACAATATGTCGAGGGTGCAGTTCTTTCAAAAAGCTTGGTATCCCTTGACAATGCAGCAGATATGGATGCCTCAGGTGTCTTGCTTGTTGTAAGGTCTCTCAGTCCAGAATTCTGAAGAGATTCATACTCAAATCAAGGTCACATAAGAAAACAATGGCAGGCCAGGGTTAGTTTGAAGAAAAGCTGGGATGTTGACGTACCTGAATTTTTTCTGCAACTTCCAGTATCGAAAGACCTTCACTCCCTTCAAGTGATAGTACATGGAAAGCGGCAAATTTTACCGTTCCAGGTGTTAGGCGGTGCCTAGACCGACGATTAGTGTACCCTCTTTCTTTCATCAAAGCAGCAGATTTCACTGCTGCTGAACCATTTCGCAGAGTGGAAACCACATCCTCACTATTATGGCCCTGTCAAAACATTTCACATTGATTTGGTCAGGGTTCTGAAGTATATGCATCCTTTTCCTGTCATGAACTGAGCACAACTGTCGGTTTACAAAAGCTAAAGAGCTGCAAATATGCAACCTAATTTTTTAATTAGCATGAACAGCATAAATACTGCCAATGGTCATCTAAGAGAATAATGCCTCTTCAGAAAACTAAGGATTGCACATGATTATAATATGATATATGACCTGAGGTCTGTTTAATCCCACCGACTGAGCTAAAACCACTTTAGGAGGTTAAGCAGACAGTTTTAATAAGTACAAGTGGTTTACTTATACGGTTTTATAGTTCACAGGGTGGAATAGACTCACTCCCATATTTCAATGGGTCAAATTTTTCTTACACTGGTCATACAAATTTTAAGCTAAAAATTAGCTTCTATACATTGGAAATTTTCAAAAGTCAATACCTCATTATCATATTGGTATACATCTTCACCGTTCCTTTGCTTCAACTTAGGCCCAAAACCAGCAGATAAACCAAATTGGCGCAATATTTCAGGCCACGTAAGATAAGTTAAGTGGCGCTGCCAGATAAGTATGTTGAACCCCCAAGCATATGCCTAACAATAAGAAATCAGATATGTTAAATTATTGTGAATAAAACCTTTTTTTAACAGAACAAACATGTGTTAAAAAAAGAAATATGCACACACCCCTTCAACAATTTGTGGATGTCCACCTCCAGGGCTAGCTGAACAGCTCTGGTTCACCCCCGAAACAACTGAAGAAGTTCGGGCAACATCCTCGATATCTTTTATGATGGATTTTAGCAGAGCAACATGCAATTCCCCCAACAACCTTGACTCCTGCCAAATGAATACCAATTCAGCTATGCTACAGTATACGGCTGTTATATTTCATAAAGGGCACAGAAACACCGAAAACTTAGTCGTAATACAACAGTCAAATGCTAGTTCAATTTTTACTCTTTATCATACTTCAGTATGAATAAATTGGATATAGAAGCCGAGGATGCAGAGACAACCATGCACACGGCCTAAAGTACAGATTAGTGGCTATCACACTGTAAACTGATACTAACAGCATTTAAAGGATCAAACGGATGGAAACGTCTCGGATATTATCTAATTATTTCAAGAGATTACATATATATAACCAGCATCATATAGCAGGTAAAATGTCTCCCAGCAATTAGAGTAAACAGTACAAAGTCTCCAGTTTAACATTATAGATCGGGCAAATAACTTACATAATCATGAAGAGATTGCACAAACTCATCGAGTGTGAATGATGGAAGCTCAAGAACATCCGCAAAGGTAAAAAAGAACTTCCACACCTGAATTTCATAAACAGCAGCTTCAGTTAAAAAATGAATACACTCTAGCATAGTAGCATGTTTTCTTGGAAAAGAAGCAGAAGATACATAATCACCAAAGAAGCCTATGTATTAGTAGCAGGATAAAAGACTTTTCTAGAGGAAAACACAATGACATAAGCTGCTAATGCTTCACAATTGTGTCCTTGGTCTACACAGGGCAGCAAAACTTCTTTAATTATGAATCTTGCGTTTACCATTCTTTGGATTTGGCTTTGTGGGTTAATGGGTTTGAGGGTATTCAGAGAAAAAGATAAAAGATGTTGAAGAATCACATCAGGACATACCATCAAAAGGTTTCCAATGTTACTCTCAGAACTTGTCCATGGTTTTGTTGAAAATGGCACCTTCAATCTCACAGCTTCAGTAGGAAACTGTGTAAGCATTCCTGCAGAAGGATAAACCACAATTTTAGATGTTGCATTATGCTGCTACACTTCAAACTTGAACAGAGCCAAACTAGCAACAAGATAAGCTAGCCCTTTTGTGATATTTAGCTCAACTAAAGAGAGTACTTATATGATCTAGCACCAGCTAAGCAGTAAATAGTGATGACATAATCCTATATGCTCCCTCTGTTTCTAGCCAAGGTCAATCTTTTAAAACTTCGACTACTAGTATCTAAACATATTTAGATTGGACGGTTTATGTGCAAAACATTTTATTTTCTAGGATTTGAAGACCATGTCATTGTCCAAAGCAACAGCTATTATGAAACTAGAGGGAGTATCTGTTTTCACCCTGGTAAAGGGTATATAATGATTTTGCCTTAATAAATATTAATAAAATTCGTTTCATTAGTAGTTTCCTTCTTAAAAAGGGAACAGCAGGTAAGGCCTAAATGTATGAACATACTAAATTAAAGTTCTCAAGATATTCAAATAAGTTTTCCACTCTTATTATATTGGATAAGCCAAGTAGCATAAGCTGAAAATGTACTAGGAACATGTGATCACAAACTCAAGTTGACGATTCTATTGGCATAAAATTTGTCTTTGGAAAAAAGTAGGTAATTTTAGGTACCAAGTTGAGAAAGAGAATGTTTAGTATTAGATCAACATATGCTTTTTCTTATCTTTTTCTTATCTTTGCTGACTTCTTAATGTTTAGTATTTACTATTTAGTACATAAGCTTAGATCCAGGAATGTAGGGCACACCTCTAAATGAATCAAGTTGCTGCAATGTGTCACTATCAAGAGAGAGCATTGAGGGCAACCCTTTGCTTCGTGAAACCAGTTCCATTAGTTCTAAGCGCTCATCTTCCATGAGTTCCATGTACTCCCGTGCAATTCTACGTGCTGTAGCCTTTTCATTAGCAGTCTTTTGTCTTGCAGCTTCTTTCTCCTTCCGAAGCTCCTCCTTTTGTCTTTGTTTTTCAGCCTGTGCAGAGAACAGATTATAAACTCAACAGTACCAGTGGTCTAAACTCTATACCTGATGCGTTTATAGTTTAAAAGCTAGTGGACTAACTCTCAAGGATTGTTTCACCAAAAACTTCTCCATGCGCTTGTTTTCACGCCATTGTTCCTTTTGGAGTCTCTCTTCTTCTCTCTGCTTTTCACGCATAAACCTCTCCTCTTCTTTCTTTCTTTCACGGTCAAGTCTCTCCACTTCCTTCTGCATTTGTTCTTCTCTCTGCAAATGTATTAAAATGTTAAGTGGCGTACCATGAGACATGATTGAACTTCTATAACATGAACAAGGCATACCTTTTTCTTCAATACATCTTGTTTCTCGAGTTCCTTTCTTATTCGTTTTTCATGAGCCTCAACTTCCTTCGCAATCTTTGATTCCTCATTATGCTGAAGAAAATATGACAAAAATACCATATATCAACTCATGCGCACAGAAAAAACGAAATACCATGAAGTAAAAAAATCATACTTTCCGCTTTCTATCCAGTCGATATGCATCTTCATCTTGATAATCCATCCCTTCAGAGGATGCAAGGGAATTGTCAAATCCAGCAACTTGAGGAATGCCTAACTGACCTTCCACTGGAGCAGAACAAACATTAATATTAGATGAGGCCATCTCACAATCTGTGGATCCGGACAGCGAAATCAATGGTTTTCCATGTTGATTTAAATGGCTGGAACCAGATATCTGACCATGATAGGCATAGCCAGATGCTTGCTCTGCACCAAGTAAGCGTGATCCTGTAGCCAGAGAAGATATCCTTAAATTTGAAGCTTCCGCTGAAGCATCATAGAAGCGCGCCTGGCTTGTCCTCTCATGTATATCGCTTGGCTGCTCTGGAAGAAACTGGTATTCATGTACTGCTCGTGAACCAAGATGAGAAGAATTTCCAGCCATGAACTTCCTCTTCCCAGTAACTGTACTTGGAACAGAAGGGTCTATGCTAGGTAAGAACGTTGATGCCTGCAAAGGGGAAACAGAAAACAAATACTGTCAGACTATAAACAGTATGGAGAAGAAATAAACTCAAATTATTCCATTTAACAGAGTTCAGATTATCGATGTACAGTTACTGCAAAAGACCATGTCCTCTGTAGTCTGTACTGACTACTGAGTCAAATGGCCACATTTAGACATTAATATAACAAATAACCACATTTACACCACTAATAACCAAATTTATGCATGACCATCAAAATATAACTTCAAACAGTTGTACTTGAGCAGGAAATCCTGACATCAGAACAAACAATGATCTGATAGATTTGAATCGTTTTGAAATCTGTGAATGTAGTTCCAATGCAACAATTTACTAGTTACATACATTTTAATTTTATTTTACAAAGATGCCGAGAGGGTAAGTTCTAGGCAAAAATTAGCAGCTGCCTTGAAACCATACAATTTTGGTTAGGTTGCTCACAAGATTCGTTAATTGTATCATTGAACAGCTAATCGAGACAACCAGGCCAGGAAACCATTACGAATATACATCATAGCATAAATGTTTAGGCCTAGCATATTATAACGACCTTGGCCCTACAAACCAGTTGGGACAAATTCGCTCTACTCAAGTCATAAAGAACTACGATATAAAACGTGAAGTATTATCTTTCTAATCTGTTTAAACCTAATTCATGCAGCCAGCTTTCAAGATTAGTTGGGATGATTTAACCATGTTCTATGAAACTCTGCTTGTGTTTCAATATCCGCATAACTATGATGCATCGTGCATATATGCAATAAGTATCTCAAACAGGATTTGCATGTATTGAGATGCGGCTCTGAATGAATTAGAGTTCGCTCTTTACAGACAAACTGATGAATAAACCTTCTCCTCATTCCTCAAACAATCTACTTAATGAATGTAAAACCGGGATACATGAATAAACCCGAACCCTCTACTCAGTAACAGGGGTGCATGCTGCTCTGTGACTAGCAAAACTAAACATCTCTGCAAATGTAAAGAAGCATACCTTCATTAGCTTGGGATCATGCCCAGAAAATATATTGGTCTCATGTGATCGAAAAGGCTGCTTCCGCTGTTCTTGAACTGCTCCAAAACATGAAAAATGATCAGCAGAAATCGGTCAGAATACTGTAAGCATCACGCGAACAATTGGCGTCAACATGCATACCACAAAATGATATCTAGTTTATATCTGCCACAATTTACTCGGGTATGTCATTAAGCATGCAAACATTAGGGCGTCCATAAAAATACAAAACGGAAGCCCGTGGGCATAACACTCGTACCAATAGGCGCTCCAAATGCACCAGGAGGCGGCGGATCAAAGCTGAGACCAAGTATCGGCCCATCCTCCCTCAGCGGCTCCCCTATGAGCTTTTCCACGGAATCGATCACCCGCTGCGCAGCTCGGGTGAGCTGCACCGGTGCCAGCGGAGGCAGCATAACCTGCTGCGGCTCGTAGAACCTCCTCCCAACCTCCGGAGCAGAAATCCTCGGCACAGCCGACGAGCGGCCAGGTCCTCTCCGGGAGCAGGGCAGCAGCGGCTGACCATAGGCGCCAACAGAGCCCACCGCCAGCTCGCTGTGTGGCTGCAGCATGGGTGGGGGCGCCATGACTGCCACGGCAACCTCTTCCTCCTGCTGCTGCCTCTTCCCCGGCGGCAGCTTCCGGTCCTTGAGGCGCCGGTGGCAGAACCACATCTGCAGCTGCCTGTCCGTCAGCCCCAACCTCACAGACAGCTCCACCCGCGTCGTCTCGTTCGGGTATGGGTCCTCTGCACCATCACAAACAGAACTAAATTCCTCAGAGAAAACTCACAGCATGATTCGATACAAAAATTCGCTGAAACAAGCAGTAACGAAACCCATATACTTCAGAATGTTCAGAAGTTGTAGGCGAACCTGTGTAGGTCCTCTCGAGAACCTCCAGCTGGTAGGGCGTCTTCATCACGCGCTTCGCTGGCAGCCTCCCGCTGGATCCACCGGCTACAGTCCCCGCGGCGGGCGGCGCCGACGACCCCTGGGCGGGGCTCCCCGGCGCCGGCCCGGCTCCCTCGTCCCCTCCCTCGCCGGAGGACTCCATCCCCTTCCAACGGATCGATTCGATTCGATCCGCCGATCGAAACCCAAAAACCTAACCCTCCTCGCTACCCCTCAAATTCCGCGTCCGAAGACCAAAATCCGGACCCGCGCGGCCCGATCCGCGCCACGAACGCGAGGAGGGGAGCGGGCCGCGCGCGGAGGAGGAGACGGAGGGCGAAGACGAAGACGATGACGCGTCGATTGCGAGAGGAGAAGATGAGGAGCAAGAGCAGCACCGAAGGAGGCCACTGGATGGATTTGGATCCCTGGCTGCTGCTGCTGCTGTTCCATGCTAATAAAAACCCTTTTCGCTCGCGCTCGAGACTTTTATTATTTTGGCTCCTCCTCCTCCGCTCTTGCTCTCTGCTGTTGTTAATGGGAATAATGACGCGCGGATTCGGGCCTGGATTGGTGCGTGCTTGCGTCTCGTGGAAATTTCTTTGCTTTCTCGGGACGGGGATGTGCTTGCTTGAGCGCGCGTGCGTGTTCATAGATGTTCCTGGCGACGTAGAACTGGGGCTGGATCTTCTGCGCCCTGCCCCTGGGGGAGGGATCCTGACTGCGGTGTGTTCTAACCACACCGGTGTGCCAGATCTGAAAATAGTTTTCCGGAGCGGCCAGATACATGATGATTAGTTCGTGAAAACAGCCAGATTTGGCAAAAATACCTGTGTTGGCGAGGTGTGGTTATATTTTCCTCTCCGTCGAGGCTATTCGTGTTCATCCTCCTCTTTGTACGGTGACGGTGGTGGGTTAGCTTGATGTGCATGGGATATCCCTCGACCGATGTTCTTACTCCTGTGTCCAGACCCCGCCCTCTCGGACGGGTGACTCTTGCGGTTTTCAAAGCATGTGGTGGTGATGGCCGGGGCGGGTGGCGGAAGTTGCTTAGATTATGTTTTACTTATGTGGTTACTGCTATGGAGATGGGAGGGGGGAGCGCGATGGAGAAGACGACGAGGTTGAAGACGGTGTTATGTGTGGAATTCTGTGTATTTTCATTTTTATGCAGGGGCTCTTTGGAATGTTGGGGACAATTGTCCTACCACTAGCTTGCTTTGTGTTTCTTAATCTTTCTCACGACGGGGCTATTTGTACTCATCCTCCTCTCTGTACTGTGGCGGTGGTGGTTTGGTCTTATGTGCAGGGGATATCCCTCGACCGACATTCTTACTCATCGCGGATCCTGACCCCGCCCTCTCGGATCGGTGACTCTTGCGGTTTTCAAAGCATGTGGTGGCAATGGCTGCGGTGGCACCATCGTCCTACCCCAGTTTGCTTTGTTTCTTAATCTTCCACACATATAATAAAATTCCCTTGATAAATCTCTTGGTTTATCTCTCGGATTTTACATAATTTTTTTTTTACTTTGAAGACAAACCAAAAATCCATCTTGGTGCTAGTTTTTTGGACCCTGGTGATCTTGTTACATCTGAGTAAAATGCCTCTTTGGAAGGGCTTTTCTTGAAGAGGAAGATAAGTTAGGTAATTTTGGATCTTATGTTAATGGTGCACCTGGACCAAATGGGTTAACATTTTCATTGTATCAGGCTTTTTAGGATCTAATTGAGCAAGAATTGATGGCATTAGCTGCTTACTTTTGATCTGTTTCTGTTGATGTTTTTCATCTAAATTTCTCTATTGTCACCCTACTTCTCAAAGAAACAAAAGCTACCAGATAGATGAAAAAACATCCTACTTTGGGAATTGTCTCTACAAAATTATTATTCATGTAGCTGACAGGTTCTGCTAGTAAATCTACTTTTATGAATGATAGAATCATTTCTTAGAGTATTATTTCTACTCATGAAGTCATTCATGAAATCCACTATTCTCACTCTATGCTCTAGTTTTGAAACTAGACTATGAGAAAGCTTATGAGTGTGTAAATTGGGATTTTCTTGAGAAAATATTGTTAAAAGAGGTTTTAGGACTATATTGAGGGGTGTTAGGTCTCTAAAATTCTTAGTAAAAGACCTTTCTACATTAGGATTAATGATATTATTAGTAAAGATTGGTTAAGTTTTTAAACTTGGTTGGCACTTCCCCCTATTTATTTTAACCTTGTTTTTTTTGTGATCACAAAAATGCCTTTTAATTGAACAGCCAATAATTTGATCAGAGGTTTGATTCCACAGGTGGTGTCATTGGCCTCCATTATGTTGAAGACACCATATTTGTCTTAGAACGAGATATTCATATGGCACATGTTAAAATAGATACTTACCAGTTTTAAGGGCATTTCTGGAATGAAAAGTAATTATCAATTTGATGAACATTAATCTATTTGATGCAACTACTAGAGAGTTTTCTCGAGTCTTTTGTTGTAACCTAGGGTCCTTGCATTTTAAATAATTGGGTGTTCCTTTGCATTTTGGAAGCTCAAACAAAGTGGATCTACACCCAATCATTGATTGGATTATTAAGAAAACTTGGGGAGATATTGGCTATTGTTGCCATCTATGCACATATGTCACATTTAATTTGGGGAGATTGGGATGATCAACATAAGTTTCACTTGAAAATTCAGGGTTTAATTATTACTAGAAAGAAAGAATATTGTCTATGTGTTATTAACATGAGATAATATGTGTTATTATGTTGGGTTCTTGGTTTAGGAGATGCTCCACTACTAGAGATTAAATGAGGAAGAAATCAGGCATTGGATACAATAATAAAATACTTCTTCTAGTGTGTGCTGGATTAATGACAATGCTTCCTCTCCTTTTTGAAAAGGGCTTTTTTGGGTTGCCCCATCCATTCACAATGTATATCGATGGAAAGTAAAGACCGGTAGAAATGTATTATTTTTGTTGTACACTTGGCTATAGAATTGCCCTCTCGCTACTTTTCTTTTTTGAATTGAGCTATAGTTACCGTTGATGAGGTTTTGGTTCATAATGAGATCCATTTTAATAACTTTTGATAAGTGGTGGAATGAGGTTTGTAGCTTGATGGATTATATACTTTATATTAGGAAAGTGATATGCATTTGTGGACCCTCAACACATGAGGGGTGTACAATGTTAGATCTATCTATCATCTAGCTAATGGTGGTGGCGAGGGGTGGTTGCTTCTTCCTCTCCGTCGAGGCTATTCGTGCTCATCCTCCTTGTTTTACGGTGGTGGTGGGTTTGCTGATGTGCACGGGATATCCTCGACCGATGTTCTTACTCCCGGATCCAGACCTACCCTCTCGGACAAGTGACTCTTGCAGTTTAAAAGCATATGGCGGCGATGGTTGGGCAGGTGGCGGAAGTTGCTTAGATTATGTTTTCCTTATGTGGTTACTACTATGGAGATGGGAGGAGGGAGCGCGGTAGAGAAAACGGCGAGGTTAAAGCCGGTGCTATGTCTGAACATTGTGTTTTTTCATATATTTCTGATATATGCTGGGCCCTCTTTGAAATGTAGGGGGAACTATCCTACCCTAGCATGCTTTGTGTTTTTTAATCTTTCTCACATAAAATGAAATGTCTTGATAAAATCCCTTGGTTATGGCCTCCAAATCTTGTAAAACTGTTTGACTTTGAACAAACCAAATATCCATCTTGGTGGTAGTTTTTAGAACACTCGTGATCTTGTTACATCCAAGGAAAATCCCTCTTTAGGGATGCCTTTTTTCTAAAGATGAAGTTAAGTTAGGTTTTTTTTTCAATCTTATTCCGCGGAGCTAGGACTTCATATCGCAATTGTGCATTTCATGGCATCACTGCAAATTAGAACTCAGATCAATTGATTTTGACAGCGAGTACCGCTAAAAATATTTAAGATATGCATAACTAAATTGTGTATCCATTTTCAGATATAACTGTCCGCGTAACATTTTAGACCAATTTACTCATAATGTTAAAAACCGCGTAACTATTAATGTACTTTGGAAATGTAATTAATAGTCAGATTATCAACCTACAAACAATAATTATCCATTCAAATTTCAGATAGTCGCTTTTTTTTGGTAGCCTCCATTACCGAGTAAAATTTCTAACACATCAAACAAGCTAGATTAAATTGTAGAATAAAATAAACCACATTTAGTAGGCCATGTTCCTTGTCAGGATTAAGACAAAATTTAGAATTTATTGCTACTTTTTGTAACAGATTTGAGAAGAAATGCATAGTCATACAAAATGGCAGAGTCAACAAGGCAATAGGTAGAACTCGATATCGAAACTTGTTGTCTACAATGCAAGAAACAAATGATATTGACGATGCAGTGGCAATCGACCACACCCCGAGCATGGTTCGTGTTTTTTTGGACGACATCAGGTAGAAGTAGTACATGAAAACAAAGATAGTTGTCTCTCGCCAGTGGATTGAGAATATAGAGGAGGATTACATGTTGATCTTCATATAATCGGCATCACTTAAGCACCATGGGTGGGTCAACAAATTAAAATGATGTCATTAATTTATACTGAACTTTTTTATTTGATATATTTTAATATATACATCTTCATTACACTAACTTCAATGCTAGGTTCTAGGTAACTAGCATAATTAACAATCTAAGCACGCATGTGCATAGTAAATTATATTTGTTTTATGTATTGTTACAATATTTATTATTACAAATGAATTTATTCGTGCTAAACTAAAACAACATTTTGTCATATAAATGACTCATTTCTTAGTTCATGGTATCTAAAAGTTCTTGTTATAATGGATTCCATTCACTACAAATCTAGCCAATATTATCACAGTACCCACAAATTACCTAATGTGTCTTATAATGTATTATAGCTTGTTTATATTCCTTTATCAGGGTATCCGTAAGTAACTTTAAAACTTGATAGATTTATAGTGTATGAATTAGAAAATAAATCGGCTAACGTTCCTAATTTCTAGCCTACAAGTCTATCAATTAAGGTATAGTTATATAGAATTATCTAGATTGTATGAAGTGTCAAGTAGTTAGTCAAAATTATCTTTCTTGTTTCAGAGCCATGACACAGGAGTCCTGCGTACATTTTATCAAAATTATGTGATACACAAAATGACTAAAATATGCAAATTTGTGTTTTTTGTTAATTGTAAGGCTAGCCACTTCATTTAACATCGATTATCTTTTAGAGAGAACTAGCTTAACATACCTAGACATTTTACCCGCCTCGAAGATGAACAATTGCAACATTTTTCTAAAATTACCCATCATGTTGAAAACGTGTAACTAAGAACGTCCGTTTGATAAAGTAATCAGCAATTGAGCTCGTCGATATATAAAAATATGGATTTCACATCCTACTTTCAAGTTGGAACTCACCTTTTATCTTCTGGCTAGTACCGGAATAAAGTTTCAAGATATCCAGCAGGCTAAAAAATTCGTAGAATGTACCATAACTAACACTAAACTGACAAACAATTATCGTATATATTTGTTCTCTTTACAAACTTGACAGAATTTGTGATTTGTTGTTATTTTTTTCGAGAGAATGCAACATAATCGCAAACTCTCAGAGTATTCAAACATCAGTGTTGCGAGAGCGGGAAGCCGATGCCGTGGCGTGTTGTCGGGAAGGTAACAAAGAGCATGCTCCCGACGACGCCGATGGCTATTGGCAGCACCGTGAGCACCTGCCTCACGTCCTCGGACGGCACCGGGTAGAAGCAGGACACGACGTTCTGGTCGAACAGCGCTACCGCCGCGAAGACCATCACTGACACGATGGCGTGCACGAGGTCCAGGAACCGCACCCGGTACGAGGCGGCGGCCTGCGCGTCTAGCAGCGCGCCTCCGTCAATGATCCAGAGCCCCCGGAGCGTGGCGAAGCCGTACCTCACGGCGCCCTTGCCGTCCCGGAAGGTGTCGGTGAAGCTGAGCACGAAGCAGGAGAGCGCGCAGAGCGCGACGAGCGTGGCCGCCATGGCGCGGTTGGAGGCGAGGCAGTGGCCGTTGTTGGTGACGAGCGGGGAGAGGAGCTGGAACGCGAGCACGGTCCCCGTAGGCAGCAGCGTCGCGAGGTGCGCCGTGCTCTGGTACGTCTGGCTGATCGCCTTCTGCATCGGGCTCATCCCGCCGCCGCCGTCGCGGAGGACGGCGGGCGATCGCTTCGCCAGGAGTGGCCGCTCCTCGTCGACGTGGACCTGATCGTGCTCATCGTTCTGCGGGACGATCACGTCGTGCTGTGTTGCCGCCGCCATTAATTGCCGCCAATCTCGCTTCGAACTATGCTCTGAAGAATCGAGAGGAGGGGAATGTGATGTGAATGATTTTTGCCGGGTAGTTCGAACGGGGAGGGAATTTTAAAGGGAATCTCGCGGGGAATGCACGTCGCGGCGTGACGACATGGATCGGGCGTGCCGGGGCCGTTTTGGTCGGCCAGCGCTTGCACTTGGCTTGCAAGGAAGAAGAACCTCGACACCGATACGGATCCCGTTGCTTGCAAGGGAGATGGATCGAAACGCGGGACGGGAGCCTTGCCGCTTCAAGCATTCGGTTACTTCCCGGCGCACTCCAGCTGCAGCCACGCGTACGCACCAAGCACTTAAGCAGAGCAGAACGCCCAGGGGCTGTTGAGTAACGCAATGGCCAAGGGGCAAATACGATAAGGCAGACAGATAGCCATTACTGTCCAGTGCGTTTCTGTGCACGGAGGTTTTGGCAGCAGGATGGTCGGATGGATATCAAATTAGGCAGAAAATTTGAGCAGCTAGATGGATCATGTGCGTGCGTCATATGCCTTGAACAACAACAAGCTGTCATATGGAAAAAGAAAGTGGTTCACCGATGGAGCCGATGAGGCCACTTTAATTCCACTATGGTTAGATGACCGACTTCTATGATTTAGGAGGCACGAAAGGCCCTCCGTTGCTAACAAGAGAAGGTACAGTGAAATAGGATCCCCTTATCTTATTCCCCGTGATGTCTTAAAATCTTCCAGCTTCACATTAAAAAGCACTGAAAAAGACATTGAAGAAACCATCCCCATAGTGACATCCGTCCAAGCAGGAGCAAAACCAAGTTTCAACATGATGGCCTTGAAATAGTCCCATTCGACACGGTCATAGGATTTCATGATATCTAGTTTCAGGGCACACGATGTTTGTTTTTTGGCTTTGTTTATCTTCATGAAATGGAGGCATTCATAGGCTGCAACAATGTTGTCCGTGATAAGCCTTCTAGGGACACTCCTCCTTAAAAATAATCTAAGGCAAAAATCTCTTCAACCGATCGGCAACGCCCTTTAAATCAATCTTATAAAGAACATTACACAATCTGGTCGGCCAAAACTGACAAAGAAAAATGGGGGTTTTGTACCTTGCGGATCAACACTAGGAAAATTTTATGAAAAACTTCTGCACTCTCCTCCCCATGAATAATCCGGAGCACTGCTTTTGTTACCTCCTCTTCATAAGTATGATTCCAACAAGTCCGGTTTTAGCCTCTAGTATTAAATGAAAATGGGCCACTCAATCGATGAAATTGAACTGTCCATGTTTAATTGGGGGTACTGTAAAAGTCCTCTCTGAATTCAACTAAATGGTTTGAATTTCAACCAATATCTAGTTGATAGTCAAGGTTGGGACGAAGCACATCGTCCCTCTAAACTCACGCAGAATTCCCGCTTTTATTTCTAGTTCAGCTCGATGGCAACCTGCATCTGCATGCTGCCTTCCCTACCCTATCTTCCATTTGCTGCTGCTATCATTGTGTCTTGCTAATGTTTAAATTTTGCAAATGACTAGTTGTAGTTCGCCAATCAATCCAGGGGGAATACATATGAGCAATTTTCAGGGGATGTTTGGACTGTGGGTGGCGGTTATCATTGTCAAGCTTAATAAGCTAACCACTATTTCAAAAAACCGATCTATTGGAAAGAGTCAGACAATGCACTTATACACTTTAACAACCATATCAATTTTTTGCGTTGACCGGTGACATAGGCAGCATAGTATTGTCATCAGCCAGGGAGCAGGGAGGTAGCCATCACAACATGATCTAGAGAGAGCCATCACAACATGATCTGTGACGACTGAACCAAAAAGGAAGAAACCAGAAGCGCGCCGTCAGTGACGTTATACTGGACACTAGATGTCTCGTCTCCGTGATCACCTCACGACCGTGGACTTTGGCACTACGCCTGCGGCTATGCCGGTGTGTCGGATAGCGGCGGCCGCTGCCAAGGCCACGCCATGATCGTCCTCTTCAACAGCCAGGCACGCTAGCTCTTACTCCATCCTTAACAAAATGTAAGACTTTCTATCTTTTTTGTGTTTGTCCTGATTTGTTCGTATATAGACATATTTTTAGTGTGTTGATTCACTTATTTAATAACGAATTTGAACAAACTCAAAAAAGCAAAAAAATCTTATATTTTGATATGGAGTGAGTAGCTCGTTATAATTGGCCACGATCATCTTCCTGTTTTTTCGCACTATAGGATTACGTACGGGTGCAGCTATTGCCGTCCCAGTTCACTACGATCTCTGCAGATAGTGTCTACGGCGATTATGAGTAGCTTTGAGATACGCGTGGAGGGTGACGTGTCGCGATCCTAGGAGAGTCCTCAGCCTGTTCCCATAAAAAAAAATCTCCATTCATTCCTCACGCCGCCGCAAACCTCTACCTGATACGACCTACGATCACCATTGGGATCTCGATGGAGCGACGGGGCGGACAATGACGCCGGCGTCCTTCTCCGGCGAATTCAACGTCGACCTCGATGGGGCAACGAGGTGGAAAGCGGCGCCGTCCTCCTCCTGCTGCGAATTCAACGTCAACCTCGCTGGGGCAACGAGGCGGAAAGCGACGCCGGCTTGCTACTCCTGCGAATTCGTTGTTCAGTATAGGTGAGTCACTCAGCGCCCGACGTCGTCCTCCTCGCGTGAATTTCACGACCAAAGTGACTAAAAGAATATTCTGGACTCTTCCCGAAGATCACAAAATAACAACAGTACAAATGCAGCTATCATACATAATGGATATGTCTAGGAGTTGTTCCTCTGAGGTTCATTGGAATTGCTGGATTAGAAAGCATGGCAGTGCAAAATCGATACAACATACTGCGACCAGCAATTTAGACCTCCAACAGCAACACATCAAAGTAAAGTTATATCCATATCCATCTAAGGAAAAGCTCTATCCCTATAAATTACTTGGAAATCTGGTGCTCGCTGTATTTTGCTTCAGTGCAATCTGGTTATGTTTTAATGAATACAAGGGCTGTGTGTGTATTGTGTAATTTTGATTAAAATTGAAAGCACTTCACATAGAAGATCGGGATACAACTAGTCGAACGAGTAAATGATACTTTGCTACAAACAAATTCACTGGACAGACAAATTGTAGTTGAATCTTGATAAACGATCTACTCATAACATATCCTTCTCCTTAGTGGTACCACTTCTGGCTTCATGCACACACGTTTTTTCTTCTTTTTAATCCTTCTTGTCTTGAGTTTGCTTGACTTGTGTATCGGCAGCTACCAATTTGGGGCATTATGGGCTGATAATGGTGCTGTTTGAGACGCCCTCTGGCTTCGCAATTTTCTATTTTGATGGAGTCAACCTCTACGAACCAGATGCCATGGAGGTGCTTGCTTTGCTCTTTATTACTTTGTTACTGATGTGCTTAGTTACTGTTGCCGTCTTTGTCATTGGCCTAATTTTTATGGTTTCTCTGTGTTGCCTACAAAACATATGGGCAAACTTTGTTACGCAATACAGAGCAAACCGTGTAAGTTCCACCTTTTACCCCTTTTTTATTGTAATTTATTTATACTGCCTATCACAAACTAAACGGAACTTGCATCATACATGATTGCCATTTTTATCACATTTTTGCATCATGGAGAGGAATATGAACACAAACAAATTTGTAATCGACATGCTCAAATGCACAACTAGTAACCCCTTGATGGAGCCAGACATTTTACTATTACCTAGGAACACCGCCATGAGCTACTGCAATATACATCATGTTACCTTAGGGGATGTACAATGCAAAGTTCTTAGTGAGATGTTTAGAAAAATAAACCAATTTTTTCTTAAGCACTAGTGCTTATTAATCCAAGGTAGATGCTTAACTAGGTACCTCTCCTATAGGAATAAGTACTGGTGCTTAAAAATAATATTTAGTCTATTTTTCTAAGCACTTCTCTAAGCACCTTGCATTGCAGATGGCATTAGACTAGCCACTATGTTGCAGCAAAGCGATTCATTGGGGCTTTTGGTTCGGTTCCACACATAGTAGGGAATCGCACCAAATGGTCTGACAACAAAAGCGACTCACATATTTGGTTCGATTCATACGCAAAACAATCAATTTTCCGCTGAGCCAAAGCGATAGGAAGAAAGCTGTTCAGGGGAAAGAATGGGAAAGAGGCAAAAAAGAACCATTCTTTTATTTCTGCTGGGCCCCATCTTCACAGTATGATGCGGTTCACACATAGTAGAGAATCAAAAGTGATTCCTTAACTGACAACCTTTTTGCTTGAATCGGCGTCACATAGTGCATGGCCTTAGTAAGTAGCAACTATTTGATTGAGCCCAGACGCGGGCTTCCCAACAAAATCGCCAACAACGGGGTGCCTGCTCCTGCCCCATGATCGCTACGCTTCACACTTGCAGTCTCTGCCGATCCCCTGATCCTCTCACTGCCTACTGCAGCCCGCTCTGCTTGCCGTGCTTGGATTAGGCCTACTACTAGTACTTTGCTAGATCATCGCTGCGTCGATGCTTTTATCTGTATCTCTGAACTATTTCCCTTCCAATCTTGCTGTAATATATGGCAGCAACCTTTAGTTTCCTTTCAGCTTAGCTGGTCCGATGATGCTACTATCTGTAACCTGGAACTATTTCCCTTTCAATCTCCTTGCACCAATATATGGGTGCAAGTTCTTGTTTATCATCTGTCTCTTCGCTTCGTAATCCTAGGTGACGCTTCGAGATTTTATGCATAATTACATTTACTGCCTTTGCTCTTGGAACCTCCGTGGACTTGGCCAAACCCCAAAATGCGCTGACGTTCTCTCTGAGCTTATAAATATCAACCCTCATGCCGTTTTTATTCAAGAAACTAAACTAGACTCTCTTAACAAATTCAAAGCTGCTTCTTTCCTTCCAAGGCAACTGTCCTCTTTCCATGACAAACCGGCTGACGGATCATGTGGAGGCATCCTAAATGCGTTAAACCCAAACTACTTCACGCTAACTACACAATCTGCTACTGAGTTCACACTCACCTCGGTCGTTACTTGCCTTGCCTCGCCGGACCCTCTCTACATTACAAACGTTTACGCCCCAACGGATCACAATCTTAAAAAAGATTTCCTTCATCACCTGCACACAATCACACCACCCCCCAATTGTCCTTGGATGCTACTCGGTGACTTCAATCTCATGCGTGTTCCCTCGGATAAAAATAACCAATCCTTTAGATTTGCGGAGGCTGACCTGTTCAACGATACAATTAACCAACTAGCGCTGATCGAGCTACCTCTCCTTGACAGAGCTTACACTTGGTCCAATAACAGAGACTGCCCCACCCTTGAGCGCCTTGATCGGGTGTTCATAAACATCCCATGGAACTCCACCTTCCCCAACTCTTCTGTCTCCTCCCTCTCTCGATATATCTCCGACCATGTCCCCCTGATCGTCTCAATCCAAACTCACGTTCCCCGCCCTGCCATTTTTAGGTTTGAAAATGCTTGGGCCACCATCCCCTCTGGTCGGGCCTGCATCACCCAATCTTGGGCCTCGGCCCATCAAAATTCAAATGGTGCGCTCGCCATTTCCCGGACTCTAAAATCAACTCGAACTAACCTCAAACGATGGAAAAAATCTACCGTCCCAATCCATGCCAGGGAAGAAAATTGTAAAATCGTCATCTCAATCCTTGACCTTCTTGAAGAATTCAGACTCTTATCCCCAAACGAGCTTCTGCTTCGTAAAACGGTTATCTCGATTCTTCACCGCACTGTCCAAGCAAAAGTTGCCTTCTGGAAACAACGCGGGAAGGTTAGGGCCGCGATCGAAGCAGATGAGAACACAAAATTTTTCCACACCTCTGCCACTATCAGAATGAGGCATAACAAAATCTCCATCATCGAGCACAACGGAACAGAATTCACAGCTCATGAACAGAAGAGCGAAATTCTTACTAACTTCTACACTAACCTCTTAGGAACTACTTCTCCTACTATCTGGCGTTTCCCCCTAGATCATATTTATCCCACGCACATCCCTGCTCTCCGCCACCTAGACACCCCCTTCTCTGAGCAAGAAATTACCGACGCCGTCTTCTCCATGAATAAGGAAGCAAGCCCGGGGCCTGATGGCTTTGGGCCAGGCTTCTACCGCAAATTTTGGCATGTGGTTAAATCTTCAGTCTTCAAGCTGCTCCGTGATTTCCACAGCCTTTCCACAGACACGGCCTGCATTAATAGGGCTCACATCGTTCTCCTCCCTAAAAAGGAGTCCGCTCGCACCCCTGATGCATTCCGACCAATCTCTCTTCAAAATTGCACAATCAAGATCATTGCCAAAGTCCTTACTAATAGACTAAAACCCTTCATCCCCCTCCTTGTAAATCAGGACCAAACAGGATTTATCTCCGGACGCTGCATCTCTGAAAACTTTGTCTACGCTGCTGACCTCCTGCACTGCTGTCATAAACGCAAAGCCCCAACCATCGTCATTAAGCTAGACTTCAGAAAGGCCTTCGACTCCATCTCCTGGGAATCCCTTCTAAAAATCCTTGAAGCCCGGGGATTCCCACCCCTTTGGTGTGCTTGGATTAGGGAAATTCTAACTACCGGCAAAACGGCGATCATGCTTAACGGTGTCCCTGGACCCTGGATAACTTGCAGGAACGGCCTCCGCCAAGGAGACCCGCTCTCGCCTTTTCTCTTCAACACTGTCGCCGACGTTCTTCCCCAACTACTAATCCAGTGCTCTTCTCTTGGCACCCTTGCTCACCCCATCTCCCCCACACTTCCTTGCGCTGTCCTCCAATACGCCGACGATACGCTCATCCTTGCCAAAGCTTCCCAGAAGCTGCAACCCAACTTAGGAAAACCCTAGACGACTTTGCTGCGGCTACTGGCCTCACCATTAATTATCATAAATCCACCTTCATCCCTATGAACGTCTCTCCTGAAGATGCCCATGTTATGGCCTCAATCTTAGGCACCGATATATCCTCTTTCCCCCAAACGTATCTAGGACTACCGCTCTCACCCCACAAACTTCCACAATCTGCTTTCTCTCCGCTCTACTCTAAAAGTGACAACTACCTTGCCGGATGGTGTGCCAACCTCCTAAACAAAGGAGGACGGCTCGCCCTTCTATCCTTTGTGCTAGATTCTCTTCCTACCTACTTCATGTCTTCGTTTCTTATCCCTCCTCCCTGCGTAGAAAAATTTAATAAAAAAAGAAGGGCTTTCTTTTGGGCTGCCGAAGACACCTGTTCTGGCGCTCAGTGTCTGATTGCTTGGGACAAAGTCTGCACTCCTAAAACTGCTGGTGGTTTAGGCGTCAAAAATCTTGAGACCCAGAATTTATGCCTCCTTCTGAAGTTTGCTTACAAATTTTTACATTCTGATGATTTGCCGTGGAAACAATGGATCCTTCACCACTCACCCTTTAGACTCCACCAAAAAACAAATACCTCCTACCTTGCCAAAATAATTAGGACGGGTCTTAAAACCCTTAGACTCATTACTAAATGTTCTGTCGGAAATGGCCAAAGCACCTACTTCTGGCTTGACCGATGGATCCTCCCTGAAACCCTAGCTACTGCCTTCCCCGCTTTATACTCCCACTCCACCAAACAATTTGATTTTGTACACACTGTGCTGCAGAATGGACTTGTTGCTAACCTGTGTAACAGACTAACCTCGGCTGCTGCGGAAGAGCTAGCCTCCCTGAATTCTTTGTTGTCGCAGGTATCACTTTCAGGGTCCCCGGACAGGAGAATACTCATGGATGGATCCAAGTTCTCCTCCAAAGGAGCTTATTCAGCATTAACATCCCAAGCCACCGATGACAAGCTCATGATCGTCTGGCACTCCTTCGTTCCCCAGAAGGTCAAGATCTTCGGCTGGCTGCTGTATTTCGACAGACTCAACACTAGAGCTAACCTCCACAAGAAGACTATCCTGCCAAACGCCATCTGCCCACGCTGCGATCACCCCCTGGAGGACAAGAACCACCTCTTTTTCCAATGCAAAGCTTCTGTGGAAATTTGGAACAAGATTGGACTTACTCCTTCATACACGCCGATCTCCGCTCTCTGGGACTCTACCCTGCCCGCTGCGCTGCCAAAAACTGTTTGGCCCTCCGTCGCCTTGATCATTCTATGGAAGATTTGGGACTCCAGAAATGCCAAAGTTTTTAGAAAAGTAGACATGCCGCCCTCTGTCACGGCCAAGAATGTTGTAGATGATCTTACTCTGTGGACTAATCGATGCAAAGACTCGATTCATAAGGAACACGCCGGTCTGTGGCGTGATTTCCTCACCTCACGCCTTGCGTGAACCCTTGTAAAAAACTTCTGCTTTTGAAATATATTCAGGTGGGGAGGCTTTCCCCCCCGGTGACGTTTCAAAAAAAAAAAAGTATACATTCCATTACCTTAGTAGCTGCTTGATAGGCATGGTACTACCACCAAAGAACACCATCATGCTTCAAATACATTGCATTACGTTGGCACATGACTTTATTCTGAATTGTACTTGAAAAGGCATAAACAGGGCATCTGTTTGGTTGGTATATTAACCCATTGCATACCACAAGTTAGGCCTGTTTGGTTTGCAGCCACACATGTGGGAAGATTCCTTTCCTGCAACTTAGGTGCGGCAAAATGTGGCGTCAACTTTGATTGTTTAAGTTGATGCATGTTTTGGCTAAAAAGTGTGGCAAATGGTGGCAACCTTGGTACACCAACCAACCAGGCCCATAAATACCTTTACGACTGAGATTTAACTACTGATCCTGGCATGATTGAGAGACACTAAGGGCGTGTTTGGTACCTCGCGGCCTACCCAAACAGGCCCTGGGGGTGCAAAAATGGGCTGTTTGGTCGCCCACCGTTTCGCTTGGCCTGCATGCGTACGAAACTTAAAGCACCCCTCAGCCAGGCCCAAGGGGAACGCTCGAATCGGCCGTTTTTCCAGAGCCACCTCGAGGCCAGCACAGTAGCGGCGAATCTCATGCGTGCGGAGCCGCGGCGATGCAGCCATGGAGAAGGCGGGAGACGGAAAATTGGTGCGCCCGTATGGCGCGAATGCTACCCTCACCCCCCTCTTTAGTCTGTCACCGGGAGCGGGAGAAGAGACCAAAACTAATTCAGCATCGAAGGCGGCGGCGGAAGCGGAGGCGGAAGCATCGGCCAGTTAGATCTACGGGGAGGACGGCGCCGGCGGAGAGGACCAAGATCTGTCTCTCGTCCACCACCTCCACGGCACCGAAAGCTCGGTCCTCTCTTCTCCCATGGCGGTAAGCAGTATTCCCCGCCTGATTTCGGTTGGATCTTAGACTAGAAAAGTAGTAGATAGTAGCTAGATTGCGCCTGCGCTCTTATACAGGCAAGTTTATCTTGATTTCACTAGGACGGACAAGGTCGTATGCCGCTCATCGTTCAGGCCGCATCACTCATAGCTGTGATGCAGGCGTGGCTCCTCTTAGTCCATCATAGAGCAGTGCGCCGCAATTACAGGGGTGTAATCAGGTATGGTCCATTGTGGCACCGAGACAGGGAGAGGATAGCGAATCTGAACTACATCTACAACAACAACGAGGTCGAGGCCGTGAACATGCTCCGAATGGGCAGAGCTCTTTTTTGCAAGCTTGTGGAGACGTTTCGGTCCAGGGGGTGGTTGAAAGATAGCATCCACACCTCCATTGAAGAGCAAGTGGCAATGTTTCTTCATGTCGTTGGTCATAACCAGAGGCTCAGAGTGATTCACAGCACCTTCAGGCGACCTAGCGAGACTATATCTCGCTATTTCAAGCAAGTTCTGTACGCTGTTGGAGAGCTCAGAGCAGAGATGATCAAGACACCAACTGGACAAACTCCACAGAAGATTCGCCAGAGCCACAGGTGGTATCCATACTTCAAGGTGAGAACACCAGATTCTGTATTTTTTGCTGGCTTACAAACATTGTTGATGTATCCGGTGTTTATGTACTAACACTATGTTCGCCTCAACAGGATTGTATTGGTGCAATTGATGGTACTCATGTCACAGCTAGAGTGGCAGAGGCTGCTGCATACAGGGGTAGGAAACACTACACCAGTCAGAATGTGCTTGCGGCTGTCGATTTCGACATGAAGTTCACTTATGTGCTAGCTGGTTGGGAAGGATCTGCCCATGATGCAAGCATTCTTGCTGATAGCATGAATCGAGCAGATGGGATCAATATTCCGGATGGCAAGTTCTACCTTGGAGATGCAGGATATGCTTGTCGCCCAGGTGTTCTTCCACCCTTCAGGGGTACCAGGTACCACCTCAACGAGTTCTCTTCGAGGAACTATCCTAAGGACGCTAAGGAATTGTTCAATCTGCGTCACTCAAGTCTGAGAGTGATAGTTGAGAGGGTATTTGCGGCTCTGAAGAACAGATTCAAGATCCTTGATCAGAAACCTTTCCACCCGTTCCCTACCCAGGTTAAGCTTGTTCTTGCATGCTGCATTCTTCATAACTGGATCTTAGGGTGGGGTGTCGATGAGTTTTTCCCGGACGAGGAGGATGTTACACCTGATACCGACAATGTTGGCCATGGTGTCGAGTCACATGACCAAGAAGCTTGGAAGAACAAGAGGCAGGAGTGGGCTGACGCAATGTGGATCGCTAGAGGTGACACCAGGATCTGAAGAAGGAGCAGAACAAGGAGAATAAGAAGAAGAAGAGATGAAGGAGAAGAAGAAGAAGGTGAAGAAGAAGAACAAGAAGGTGAAGGTGAACTTTGTGGTCATGAACTACCCATTTGCAAGTAGCTAGGTTAACTATGATGTCGTGACGAACTACCATTTGCTAGTAGCTAGGCGTGAACTGATAAACTTCGTGGTAAGCTAACCACTAGTGCGAAGTGGTGACTGGAAGTAGCAACATTTAGCAACCAAACACCATGCTTTTACATGCTGCATTACGAATACTGCTTCCAAACAGCGCGTGGTTAGAATTCTGCACCCAGCCGAACGGGCCTGGCCAGAACATTGTGGGCAACCAAACGGGCTGCACAATTTGGCTCAGGCCTCGTTTCACCTCGGCCAGGCCCGCCAGGGCCACAGATGCAAAAGGGCAAAAAAGCATGCGAGCATCCAAACAGGCCCTAAATGATGTTTGACATTATTTTTCTCTCCTGTTTTACAAGCTTGTCCTTGTTCATTTCTTTATCAGGTCATTTGGCGAAAGGACTTTCAAGTTTTCAAGGACAAGTCTGACGCCATTAACCTTGATATTGGTCTTAACAATCAGCTTACTAACATGCTCTTGAAGTGGTGCCGACCTGGGCAGAAGCTGGCTGGCGGAAAGCCTGAATATAAATCAGTTATTGAAGCAAGCTTGGTAGGTGTAAGCTCACCCTTATGTTTGTGAAAACTTTTGAGGACCATTTTTTGCTTGTGGCCTTTTTCAGGGCATAACCTGCCTGTGTGATGAACCTGTGATGGAGCTGATGCGCAGCCTGAAATATCTCATGCATAGTGCAGTGCCTGAAGAAAAATCAAAGCTAGCTGATGAGGACAGTCTGCAGACGAGTCAAGGGCTGAAAATGCTCCTACATCGTTATGGCTTTGATGTCAAACCGGAGATGGTGAGGTCACCGCTTTACCTTGTCGTATGTCTAATATGAATTGCTTCCTGATTTTATTGTTCACTGGTGATGGACACACTTTCTGTGAGTTTCTGCACTTTGTTGCTGACCAGAGTTTTCAGTGCATTGTTGTATCACTGATAGAGCATTGCTCTTTGTATCCACGTTAACGAGTGCATCATTGAGACAGCATGCATCTTGTATGATTGTGATTGTTGCTTGAAGAAACATTACAAGAGTTGGCTCATTGCAGGTTACTTCCTTAAGGAGGTGTCCTCCATTGATTCTCAGGGTTGGGATGTACTGAAGCTTGCAACAGCTCTGAAGATGGTATGTTAACCTAAAGACGAAATCGTATTTGGCAATCCCACGAGGTAAACTGTAATATTTCAAGAATTTACGTTTTATGCATTTGATGGAAACTTGTCATTCAGTTAACTAGCTGAAGTCCGTTTATTTCAGATGTTTTCACCAGATGAGCTATCAAAGTTTGTCACCGATGCACCTAAATATGAAGATAGTGGGATCATGAAGGAATCTATTTTGAGGCTTTATAGTGAAACAGTGTTTGTCTATGATTTTAAGGCTGAGACCCAAAGACGATTAGCCTCCTACGTCAAGAAGGCTAAAGAAGCATATGAAGCTGACAAACAAGTGATTAGACAGAAGAAATCTCCCTGTATTACTCGAGTGTCGCCGGATAAGTTGTGACACATCAGTTTCCGCCTGATCCTAGTAGTGATCAAATTACGTACTCTAGGAAGTTGCTCTGCAATGTAGAGATCTCGCAAGATCGGGTTGTTCAGAGGCGCTCCAAAATGGAGTTCAGAGGGTGGGTGGGCAGAAGCTCTCTTCCACCTAACACGCGTGTCTATGAATTATTATAGTCTTAGCTCTATCTGAACTACATAGTTCTAGCTCTCTGACCTTCACAAATCTCTCGCCCTGAACCTCACAGTACCAACGCGCACAACCTGAACCGCCGTGCTGCTTTACAATTAACTACTATGTTGCACAAGATGAACTTCAGATTTTTCCCCCAGCAGTTCAGCACAAGCATCGTAGCAGTTCAGCACTATAAAAGTAGAGCAGCCTTCCGCTCGAGTCTTGCAGGAACCTGCTGCTCACGGGAGTCCATGCCGGTGCTCACGGAAGTACAAAATATATCGTACTGTACACCAAAAGCACAAATTATGGGTCTATAAGAGCAACAGGAAGATCCATTTTTATCACAAACTGAACATCTTTTGTTGACCACACCAAAATTAATCAGGAGTATTAATTAAAAATTATACACATGTATGCAAAAAAAAAAAGGTTTGTTTCTTGGATGGTAACTAATCTCGTCAGTTAATTTACAGATGTGACTAACCTCGCAAAACTGCACCCATATGAATATCTCACTTGATCCATATACGGTAACTAATCTCGCAGATCAATTAAAAATAACTATTCTTGCAGATTATGTGATCACCCAGCGCATAAAATCTTGCTGATTCTAACACTATGCATACATGGTAACAAATTAGGAGTACTGTAATTGTGCGATTCACATATAATTACTGACATTGAATCCGTATGAGTACTATATTGGTCCGATCTGCCAACTGTACAGATATCGTTTCCTGTTGCAGGTGCATCGTGCATCACGTATGGAATATAGGATATTGTCCTTTTATTAGGATATATATACTGAGGCGAGATACCCCTCCCTCTATCTCGGTTCATCGGAAAATAACCCTTCTCTCGTAAATTTCATTACATGGTACACCAGCTGAAGATCAAACATGAAAGGGAGTAGCCATGAGCGCTTGATTACTATTTTGTTCATCGGGTGCCTTGTTCTGCTTGGAGAAAGTAAGCATTTCATCATTATCATATTGCATATCTGTTCTTGCAGCTAATTTATTTTCTTGAACCAAATGTTGCCTCTAGTTATATGAGAGGTACAAATATTACTTTGGCATAGTGCACCGACAAACACGTAAAGTTAATTTCATGTCATGTAATAGGTCGCCTTGAGGCAAGAAGAAGCTACCAAGACAGTCATGTTAATGCTACAATCGTGGACTCCTCATTAGATGACAGAAGAATTGCCACGAAATGGTGTCTCCCACGGGCTGCTATGACAAAAATGGACGCTGGAGCGAGAACTGCTTATGTTGTCTCACAGTGCCGGACACACCGTGTTGGCTTACCATTAGAGACTGCCAAGATAATTGCCCAACCTGCAACCCCGACTGCCCGGCTGAATCAGCAGTGGAATTACATGAATAAAAGAATGCTTAATAATCTTTTTTTCTACTACATATAAAGTTCGTTCGATGATATTCGAATGTAATAACATGCTCATGTGCGCCATATCTTTTCCACTAGCCTATTGTTGGCACATGAACACGTCACGTGTGTCCGCAGCGCCGGGGTGACACATCCCAACGCATGCCATGGGAGGCCGGCTCAAAACATGGTACACAAGATAGTTGATACAATCTCTCTTTGGACCCGAAGTCCCAGTTTCTTAGGAGGGACACGTCAGCTGTTCCGGCGACTATTTGTGAACTCGGCCGCTTTGACCACTCTAATCTAGAATATTGAAATAGATTACAAGGATATGTGTCGATTGTTTTCTTAATTTCAACCGGTCATTACGTCTCACATATATATGAGACGGCTGGACTTTCCTTATATGTTTTAGACAACTATCTACAAATTTATATGTTGAATTCTAGTTTAACTCCACCTCTAAATTAACTAGGCAAGTGGACTTCCGGCTTCATACTGGACTCAAGCGTTTGCCTTAGTCCATCCGTGTTAGAGTCGATTCCACCTCATTTTCGTTCTTGAGCCGGCCAGATCCTGGTCCCTACATATAAGTCGGCTCGCGCGTTTGGCCTTCCTTCTATTGTATTTTGTAAGTTTTGTTTTTAGTTTTTCTTTTTGTTTTTTAAATTTTTGTTTTATTTCCCCTTTTTCTTTTATGTTTTTACAGTAATAATATGGGTTCACGTATTTTGAAAATTAAGAATATGAATATTTATGTTATATGAACGATTTTCACAATGAACATTTATGTAATTCGTTTTTTGTAATATGAACATTTATATTATTTGATCGATTTTCAAATATGAACATTTATGTTACTCGAACAATTTTTCAAAAATAAGATTATATATTTTAATTGTACTTTTTTCAATTAGAACATTAACCTCATTTGAACAGTTTTAAAAAGTGAAAAAATGGCGGTGAACGAAAACTATTTTTGAATGATTTTAAAAATGAACAGAAAAGGTCGATGACCAAAATCTATTTTTGAACGATTTAAAAAATGGAATGGAAAAAATTTATGAATAGAAATTATTTCTGAACTATTTTTAAAAAGTGAACAAAAATAGATATTTAAACGGAAATTATTATTGAACGATTTTAGAAAAGGGATAAGAAACTATTTTGAAAAAAAATTAGAAGTGTACAGAAAATGCCAGTAAACAAAAATTATTTTTCAGTAAGAAAATTAACTTACTTGAATGATTTGTAATAAAGAACGTTTATCTTCTTTAATTTTTTCGTAAAAATATATATCTTATTTGAAGAAAAATTACTAACATTGAAAAATAGAAAATAAAAAGATAAAAGTCGAAAAGAAAAGAAGTCAAAAACAAAACAGAAAATAAATAATTTTTCGAAGAAAAATAGACACAAATGAAACAGAAAAAAAAACGAAAACAGAAAATAAAAATCTGAAATAAACGAACTGGACCTGTCCATTTTGGCCGTGAGGGGTGCTCCGAGGGCATTCCGCTGCGCGGTCCGCGGCTACTAGGTTTTGCCTCCCACTCGCCTGCATGGTTCCAATCGATTGCAAGGCCCATTACGGGGAAAAAAGCCATTGAGGTGCGTTCCTTCTTTTTGCTCTGGTTCTCGTTCAGACTGTTGACTTCGTGTTTCTTCGTTCCTAATTTTTTCAAATATGATTTTTAAAATCTGAATATTTTTAAATCTATATGATTTCTAAAAAACGAACATGTTTTAAATCTGATTTTTTTCAAAATCCGAACTACTTTCAAATATGAACATTTTTAAAATCTGGACCATTTTCAAAAAATAACATTTTTAGATCCGAACCATTTTTAAAAATGATCATTTTTTTCAAAATCTAAACCATCTTAATAAATGTACACGTTTTAAATTCTTAACCATTTTCAAAATCTGAACAATTTTAAAAATGAATATTTTCAAAATCTGAACCATTTTCAAATGAATACTTTTTAATCTGAACCATTTTGAAAATGAACATTTTTCAAAATCTAAACCATTAAAAAATGATTATTCTAAAAAATGAACATGTTTCACGACCTTCATTTACCTCCAAAAAAAAGGAAAAAAAGAAACAGAAAACGAAGAAGAAAAATGAAAAAAAACGAATTGCTTTCCTCGAGATATAGTGTCTGCGTTTTCACGCCGCCTGTGGGCGTTATATAGTATTTGCCATCTGTGAGACCTAGGTTTCGCACAGGCCCTAGCGGTCCAGTACGCAACTTGGAGCGGGCAGGCGAACAATAGCACAACTGGACCAGGCCCAGAGCGCAGCCACGGCAGCGTCCAAACACCACTAGCTGCTGTGCTCGGCCAGCTACAAGAAACAAGAGGACGCGAGGTTTGTCTTGAAAAAAAAAGAGGACGCGAGGAAGATGGAGTGAGGTGTGTGTACGGCCAGGCTAGACGGTGTACAGCCCAGACGTACGTACCATCTCCGGCGCGGTTGGACGTGGCCGAACTCAACGACCTAGCAACCCATGACCCTACCAGTAACGTGTGGTTGCAGCTCCACGTGGTATTCCCATACATCATGGACTAGATCGAACGTGGCCGCGCACTTCATGTTTCATCCTCCTGCCCAGTACATACTTTTCCCTGTCCAGTACGTACATACGTGCAGGCCTATATATACGCCAGCGCACGTCGCGCTTACATAAAACTTGCATGACCGCTCCATTCAATGGAGCCTGCCGTGGCATAAACACCGCTCCTAAACGGCAAACCTCCCGACGCCAATTCGATAGCTACAAAGTGGTACATTACTTGATACCTTTTCGTTATGGCTTATTCCATGTTGAATGAACATGTATCCAAGTTATTTTCTTGATACTTCCACACTAAAATTTAATTTCGGACAATGTCGTATTAGATATATAAAATGTCGCAAGACACAAATTTCTTCAACGTATTGGGGAGGCGAGGCGTAATATCAATGATCGAACATAATTATGGAATTACAGGTCAAACAAGCGTAGTTAATGGAGAGAAAAAAAAGATGAGACACATCAAATTTGACAAAGTTTAACTTACAACGCAAAGTAAATAAAAACAAAGAGAATAACATGTACATTCGAACTCAAAACAGATCCATACAGCCGTGTAAGTGCGGATCTGTAGTAGTAAGTTATTTAGTAAGGAAATAACTCCACATCCGGTTAGATCTAATAAGTGCGTGAGGCTATATGAATGGATTTGTCAGTTTTTTTCTAAGACTACCCATAGTGGGAGTAACATAGCTAGTAACTTAAATGTCACGTAAGTAAAAAAGGTGATGTGGTAAATAATTAATCAGGAGAGAGTAGGTTGGAGTAACATACTGTAGCTAGTTACCGGAACATCACATATTTCAATGCAATATGAGTCTACAACGTAATTAATGTAGATTTGCATGACACCACTCTTATGTTACTACCCACTATAGAGGTAGTAACATAAGCTAGTAACATGTGCATGTTACTACTTCATGTTACTACCCACTTGAGTAGTCTAAGACGGAGGACAGGCTGTCTCAAGTATATGTAAGATTTATAAGAAGGTATTGAATGAATACTCGCAAAAAAAAAACCTCATCCTATGCTTAAATGCGTTGTACCCTTAAAACAGTGGTATCCGATCAATGTTTTTTTCCTTGATATGTTACACCCTCTTCATTGACATGCTGTATATGCCTCATCCCCGATGCAGAGTGTCTTTACTGTCTTCTTACCATATCACCCACAAATTAGTTCCAAACACGCGAGTGTGAGTCCATAGGAGAAAGGCTTTGCTGTCTTCTTACCATATCACCCACAAATTTGATAAGTCGAAAGTGTCTAACTCAGTCTAACTCTAGTTTTACATAATGCCAGTTGTATTGGGTGCCTATTTGATTTATTTCAAGAAGAAAACCTCCGGAAACATGTACCCGAGCAAGTTCTTGCCTTATATAGGGTATAATCGTGTTTATTATCTTTCTCTCCTTTTGTCGCTTTTGATATTACTGTTGCGAACTAAGACCCGAGAGGGCCCTGCTTTTTATTGAAAGCAAGGTAGGACCAAACACCACTGGGTAAAGCCAGCGTAGCAAGTTATTACAAACACAACCCAAAACGACCTCCACCACCAGAGAAAGCAACTAAAAAGAGGAAACCTCTACGCACAGTTGCACAGAACACACAACAGAAACTAGACTAAGCTTAACCAACTCCTCTTCGGTTAGCTAGGATGAAATGCATCGATTTAGTTGACGACTTGAGACAATCTAGCCAGATGCTCCATTTGATATTACTGTTAGAATTAACCCTCTCCTCCCATGTTCTTTCTTATGATCAGTTGCCTCCATTATCAGCACAAGATCATGCAGCAAAGTTGCAACTATGCTCCAAATATTTAGAGACCTTCAATCATGCAAAAGAAAAGGAAAAAGGACTTTGCAGAATTGTCGATTGATCTACTAGTTAACATGAGAGAGATCATGTTGATAGATCGTGTGGTACGTTTTTCACTTATGGGTGCAGTAATTGCATACTATCCTTTGTTTCTTCTCATCTTAGTAGTGCATTGTGCCTGAATCACTAATATCTTTTGCTAGTATTAGCAAAATCTTTTTCGTAATGGGGAGTGCGTCCTGCATATAGTGTCTTTGTTGAATGGAACTTTGATGAAGCAGTTGGAAAGCAATTGGTCTTTAATGTTCTGTAGATCTATTTGAAGGATTTCACTTCACACATGTTCTGTATGAACTATATGGGAGCAGTAATAGATTTTGGTCCTTTTTGGATGGCCACCTGCGCCACCTTTTTTTCGAGAAAATGCAAAAAGTGTTTACGTTTACTTTGTTGTGGAACCAGATGATTTCTGGTGAACCTAGGTCATCCACCAAGTAAAACATTCCCCTATTTTCTAACGTTCATTTACATACCATTTTTTATATGTAATGATAAATTGAAAATGTCAATTAAAACAAAACATGGCATAAAGCTCCTCCCTCATACTTGTATTTCTGGCAACGAGTGGAGTTACTTTGGTTCATATACCTTATTTGTTTATGCTCTTTAAAAACTTCTGGTTTGTCTTATCCAGGCTGCTTTTAGAATGCTGGTTGGTGTGCGCTACCAAATACTTCAAAGCTTGCTACTGGATTTCTGTGAATGGCTACCAAGTCGGATGCCCTACTTGGTATGCTTGTCGATGGGACATTTGAGATAAATGAAAAAAACAACTATAAAGGTATGAAGTCTTCATGACCTTTGAAGCAATGGCATACTCGTATATTCAATTGCTTCACTCAATTGTACTTGCATTGTTGCTTGATTCTATATCTGATGTTTCTATTTCGTATTTGCCTCCAGAGTGAAGACGTAATTATACCATTTTTAAATATTTTACAAAAGGCTGGCCTCTCGCACGCCAAGCCTGCTTGCCTGCCAAGCAAGCAAGCAAAAGCCAGTGAGTGTTTCAAAGCAGGATTACTTAGTTTTCTCCTTGACTGGTTTTCAGTTGAGGCAAGGGAGGACACTGGACACAGTTGTCAAAATTTCTGAGTTAATCTATAATATCTAAATAGGAGCAACCCACTAAGGGTATTTCTCTCAACATGCAGCTATGGCACCTCATCAAGTATTTTCGATCAATCCTAGCCTGCCACGTGTGATCAAATTTTCCACGTCAGCCAAAAAATATCCATTATTAAATATTTGCGTCCCACTACTGAATTTTCTGCTCATTAGTGAGGTCACGTCAACAAGTATCTTGTATCTTTTGAAGCTGAATGATGATTTGCTTGTTGATCGAATTGGAATCAAACTCCTGGTATGCTCTGAGCAATACTTCGTACAGAACAGAAAAAATATGTTGTGTTCTTCTTTTTTGTACACTGCGCCGTCCACTAATTCTACCCCTTTTGTGTCACACAGTTTCATTCACCTGATATGCATGCACAATCTTCATCCGATGACTCACAGAAAGATGACATTAGCTCTGCAGTTGTAGAAATTATAAATGCACGATAAAAACTAGTTTTGTCGCACGTAAATTAAGACGTTTACAATCCGAACATGCCCGGAGGTCCGCAGTGGTGATTCTAGAGCAATTTTTCCTCTGATTTTTTGTAGCGTGGGGTTTTTTTTTGCGTGAGCTGTTCCGTGTGCGCGCTGGTTGCATGTGCGTGAGTGGCCCGTGGACACGTGTCAGCACCTCGACCCGGGGGATTTTTGCCCCAAATTCCCCGGGGACGCCCAGCAGTGTCCAAGACAAATCTCTCTTTCTCATTCTCTCCTACAACTAAATAAAAATTTATCATAGCATGTCTAAAAGAAGGCTGACGTCACCCAAATGTACATGCCCTTATCTCTTCGTCCGGTACTTAATTATCCAAAGTTCCTCACGATCGCCAGGTGAAAAGAAAAAAATGTTTGATCCATACATCCTGTGATTGCGCCTGATCATCTGGTGCGTGATTGGTGAGGATTGATCAGATCTTTCGGATATGTGCATTTGGCCGAGAGAAAGAAAAAGGATTCCTGCATGGTAACTAATCATCTCGCGGATTCTCGCCCATTACTCTACAGATTTGACTAATCTCGCTGATTGTTTGATCACCCAGCGCATAAAGTCTTGCTGATTCTAACACTACGCATGCATGGTAACAAATCGTGCCGTGTACGCACTCGTAATCAGGAGTACTATAATTATGCGATTCACATATAATTAGGAGTATCACACATTGTAACTCGCAAAATCGTACATATATCGTTTCATGTGTGGAACGCAGGATATTCTTCTTTTATGAACTTATGATATTGTCCTTTTATTAGGATATATATATATAATGAGGCGAGAGATCCCTCTTTCTGGTTCATCTGAAATGAAAATAACCCTTCTCTTGTAAAGTTCGTTCTATCGTTCACCAGCTAAAGATCAAACATGAAAGGGAGCAGCCTTGTGCACGTGATTACTATTTTGTTCATCGGGTGCCTTGTTCTGCTTGGACAATGTAAGCTTTTCATCTTTATTCATATTACATATCTACTCCTGCAGCTAGTTTATTTTCTAAAAACAAACGTTGCCCCTAGTTATATGAGATTACATTACTTGGGCATTGTGCACCGGCAAGCAAGTAATATTAATATTAATTTTATTATATGTAATAGGTCGTCCTGAGGTTAGAAGAAGCCACCAAGACAGTCATGCTAATGCTACAATCGTGGACTCCTCACTAGATGACAGTAGAATTGCCACGAAATGGTGTCTCCAACGGGACTGCAATGACAAAGACAAAGGTGAAACCTGGAGCGACGAGTGCTATTGTTGTCTCACACTGCCAAACACGCCGTGTTGGCGTACCAAAAATCCCCTTAAAGACTGCCAAGAAAATTGCCCAGCCTGCAAGCCCAACTGCCCGGCTGAATCAGCAGTGGAATTGCATGAATAAAAAGAACGCGTAATAATCTTGTTTACTACTACAACATAAACTTAGTTCAGTGATGTTCGAATGAATAACATGTTGATGTAGGTAATATCCTTTCCACTAGCCTATCTATATCATTACAGGAAAACGGATAGTTGCCTACGGCTAAATGTATGCCGACGGCATTTTGTCGGGGCCGTCGACATATATGGTTGCATGACTACGGCTTTATAAAAGTCGTCGGCATACGTTTGGCCATCGGCATATACTTTGTATGCCTACGGCTTTTTAGAAAAGCTGTCGGCATACGTATGGCCGTCGGCAACTATGTTGTATGCCTACGGCTTTTCAAAAAAGCCGTAGGCATATGTTTGGCCGTCGGCATACAAGTCTGTATCCGTTACCAAGCTGACGGCGCCACCTATACGCCGACGGCCACCTTATTTAGGCTGTCGGCATACAAAAAAATTTCCCAAATAAA